>NC_069442.1:30450908-30505908 GCF_026875155.1 Cherax quadricarinatus
TTGTATTATTATTATTATTATTGAAAGGAATGGTTAATATAAGAATTTGAAGTAATTCCATGTGATGAAGGAGGCAAGGTTAACTCCAATTCCTCGGATCAAGATCAGCCTCATGCTCCTTTCTAACCCCCCTCCCACCCCGAGGTTCAGTGTGAATCAGCAGCCACAAGTGAACCCTGAAAGCTTATCGCCTCATCCACTTAATCAAACCTGTTACAGAACTACGTCAACCTGCGTCAGCTAGGGTCAACCTGCGTCAGCCTACGTCAACTGCGTCAGCTAGTCAACCTGCGTCAGCCTACGTAACCCTGCGTCACCCCCCTACGTCAACTAGCGTCAGCAGCCACAGTCACCTGAGGCTATCAGCCACACCTTTCTTCCTCCTGTCCGTCCTGTCTAGGCAGAAAATTTGAACGAATTAGATTCGGTGGAGTGCTGAACCCGTGTGGGTGGGGAGAAAGTACTGTGTTTTTTTAACAGATTATTATTATAATCATGGGGAGCGCTAAACCCGTAGGATTATACAGCGCCTGTGGAGGGGGGCAATAGAAGGCATTCAGGCTCAGTTCAAGGAACTGGAGCACGGATCCAGTTCCCTAGATCAAGAGCCCCTCACCAGCGTCAAGGAACCTCCCTTAAGGGGTTTGGAAATAGAGTTGTAGATGAGTGGAATAGATAAATGATTTAGAGAACCGAGAAGTTGATAAATTAGACACATGTGCAACATTTGGGTATCTTCACTGAGGAAACGTTTCGACACACAGTGGCTTCATCAGTCCATACAAAGGAGAACGGTGGAAATCAGAAGGAGTTTGAGGTAATCAGTCCCTCAGCCTGGAGTCGATGTAATCAGTCCAGGCTGAGGGACTGATTACATTGAGTCCAGGCTGATTACATCGACTGATTACATTGGCTCAAGGTTGAGGGACTTATTACCCCCAAACTTCTTCTGATCATCAGTGTAACAGTCTTCCAAGTAGGGTTACTGAAGCTAAAACCTTCGGTAGCTTTAAATTTAGGTTAGATAAATACCTGGTTTAGAAAGACACATGGACAAACACGTTTCGATCCAAGGATCTTCATCACACGAGTGAGAGGGGTTGAACTTGAGTAGAACTTGGACAAGTATTGATTATCAAAGCTTGGGTAGCACTGACGATAGACTGGGAAAATATATTTGCTAGTGGGTTTGGGTTCGAGAAGGACCTACCTAGGACTGATCCCTGCGGAACCCCACCTTTTTCTGAACTTAGATTTCACCGCATTTCTGCAGATTCTTTGCTTCCTGTTGGTGAGCCACGCCTCGAGCCATGACAGAAATTTTCCCTCGATACCATGTACTGCCACTTTCTTTAAAACTTTACATGTGGTATTCATCGATAAACCAGCAAATCAGCGAATGTTATGCAATAAACCAGATAATAAGGGAGTGTTAAGCAGTAAACCGGGAAATAAGCTAATGTTTTACCTGGAGACGGTTTCGGGGGATCAACTCCCCCGCGGCCCGGTCTGAAACCAGGTCTCGTGGTGGATCAGGGTCTGATCAACCAGACTGTTACTACTAGCCGCACGTAAATCGACGTACGAACCACAGCCCGGCTGACCAGGTACTGACTTTAGGCGTCTGATTACACGAAGGTCAACTGATTACAAGAAGGTCAATAAGCATGATACTGAAGAAAGACAAAGGGTCGTATTCAACTTCAGTGTTATTTCTGGAAACCAGGAAAATCAGTAACGATGAACAGAAATATTCCTGATAGATCACCTTACCTGATCAGGAGAGTCGAGGTGACGTGATTCTCCAGACTTCAACCCTTATCAGTAGAAATTAAAGGAAATCAGGCCCGAGGGAACAAGTTTAGCCCCGGCCCGCTAGATGGCAGTGCTGGTGGTAACATGCTAATGGTGTCAAGTAACCTGAACAACCACAAACCCTTCTTTTAAGGACTTTTTCCTCACAATTGCATCTCCTGCCGAGTCTTTTGCTTTCATAGGGAGTGAGTTTCGTGTATAGGTTTCGTACTAATCTCTCTAGGATCTTCCAAGTGTATATTATCATGTATATTTCTCGCCTGCGTTCCAGGGAATACAGATGAAGGGACTTCAACCGTTCTCAGTAATTTAGATGCTCTTTTTTCGTACTTAAGTGTACCGTGAAAGTTCTCTGTGCATTCTCCAGGTCAGCAATTTCGCCTGCCTTGAAAGGGGCAGTTAGTGTACAGCAGTATTCCAGCCTAGAGAGAACAAGTGATTTGAAGAGAATCATCATGGGCTTGGCGTCCCTGGTTTTGAAGGTTCTCATTATCCATCCTATCATTTTTCTAGCAGATGAGGTAGATACATTGTTGTGGTCTTTGAAGGTGAGATCCTCTAACATCATCACTCCCAGGTTCTTTACATTTAATTTCCTCAAGTTTTCCATATCTGAGTAGTTGAAATTTCTCTTCATTGAACTTCATATTGTTTTCTGCGGCCCATTTAAAGATTTGGTTGATATCCTCTTGGAATCTTACGGTATCTTGGAGGACACTGTCATGGTAATTCGGGTATCATCTACAAAGAAAGACACGGAGCTATGGCTTACATCTGTGTCAGATATGAGGATGAGGAACAGGATGGGAGCGAGTACTGTACCTTGTGGAACAGAGCTTTTCACTGTAGCCGCCTCAGACTTGACTCTGTTTACTGTTATGCAATAAACCAAGAAATAAGCTAATGTTATACAATAAAACAGTTCAGATTTTGTTTACTTGTGACGTCGTGACCCCGGGGTCACTATCTGGTGTGTGTGTGTGTGTGTGTGTGTGTGTGTGTGTGTGTGTGTGTGTGTGTGTGTGTGTGTGTGTGTGTGTGTGTGTGTGTGTGTGTGTGTGTGTGTGCGTGTGTGTGTATGTGTGTATGCACGTGTTTGTGTACTCACCTAATTGTGGTTGCAGGGGTCGACTCATAGCTCCTGTCCCCGCCTCTTCACTGGTCGCCACTAGGTCCACTCTCTCCCTGCTCCATGAGCTTTATCATACCTCTTAAGGCTAAGTACAAATCCTGCCTCCACTACATCACTCTTCAAACTATTCCACTTCCTGAAAACTCCATGACTGAAGAAATACTAACATCCCCGTGACTCATCTGAGTCTTCACCTTCCAATTGTGACCCTCTTGTTGCTGTGTCCCATCTTTGAAACACTGTGCCTATCCATCTTGTCAAGTCATATCAGTATTTTATATGTCGTTATCATGTCCTCCCTATCCGTTCTGTCTTCCAGTGTTGTCAGGTCGATTTCCCTTAACCTCTCCTCGTAGGACACGACCCTTCGCTCGGGAATTAGCCTTGTTGCAAACTTTTGCGCTTTCTCTAGTTTCTTGACGTGTTTGATCAAGTGTGGGTTCTATAGTGATGTTGTATACTCCGATATGGGCCTGACGTACACGGTGTACAGAGTTCTGAATGATTCCTTACTGAGGTGTCGAAACGCTATTCTTAGGTTTGCCAGGAGCCCATATGCTGCACAATTTTTTTGGTTTATTTTCGCCTCAGGAAATGTGCCCGGTGTGTGTGTGTGTGTGTGTGTGTGCATGTATTGTGTGTGTGTCTGTATGTGTCGTGTGTGTGCGTCATGACATGGTCGGGAGTAAAGGGGTGTCGAGTTAGTCAAGGTCCGGAAAGATGACTCGCGAAAAATAACAAAAATTGACGTTAGGAAACGCCAGTGGTTGCCTGCTTTCCTCTCTTAGTTTGTTTACGCTAGTCCGGTTACCTCCTCCGCTGTGTAATTTATATACCCCTGCCAGAGATGGAAATGTACTGCTGCTGCTGTTGCTATCTAGGACACTGCTGCAGCTGCTGTTGCTGTCTAGGACACTGCTACAGCTGCTGTTGCTGTCTAGGACACTGCTGCAGCTGCTGTTGCTGTCTAGGACACTGCTGCAGCTGCTGTTGCTGTCTAGGACACTGCTACAGCTGCTGTTGCTGTCTAGGACACTGCTACAGCTGCTGTTGCTGTCTAGGACACTGCTGCAGCTGCTGTTGCTGTCTAGGACACTGCTGCAGCTGCTGTTGCTGTCTAGGACACTGCTGCAGCTGCTGTTGCTGTCTAGGACACTGCTACAGCTGCTGTTGCTGTCTAGGACACTGCTACAGCTGCTGTTGCTGTCTAGGACACTGCTGCAGCTGCTGTTGCTGTCTAGGACACTGCTGCAGCTGCTGTTGCTGTCTAGGACACTGCTGCAGCTGTTGCTGTTGACACTGCTACAGCTGCTGTTGCTGTCTAGGACACTGCTACAGCTGCTGTTGCTGTCTAGGACACTGCTGCAGCTGCTGTTGCTGTCTAGGACACTGCTGCAGCTGCTGTTGCTGTCTAGGACACTGCTACAGCTGCTGTTGCTGTCTAGGACACTGCTGCAGCTGCTGTTGCTGTCTAGGACACTGCTACAGCTGCTGTTGCTGTCTAGGACAACTGCTGAGCTGCTGTGCTGTCTAGGACACTGTACAGCGCTGTTGCTGTCTAGGACACTGCTGCAGCGCTGTTTTCTGTTAGAACTGCAACAGCTACTGTTGCTGTCTAGGACACTGCAGCTGCTGTTGCTGTCTAGGACACTGCTACAGCTGCTGTTGCTGTCTAGGACACTGCTGCAGCTGCTGTTGCTGTCTAGGACACTGCTGCAGCTGCTTTGCTGTCTAGGACACTGCTGCAGCTGCTGTTGCTGTTGCTGCATCACAGCACATCTGACGTCAGTCTGGAGACTGGTGAAACGTAAGCTGAGCCAGGCCACTGACCTAGCCCACACAAGGTCACCCCTATCACTGCAATCAAGGCATCCGGAAGGCACCTGCATCCGGCACGTTTTTATATATAAGCAGACAGGCAGACGCCATACAAACGCAGACAGACACCTCACAAACACAGGCAGTCAGACACCCCACAAACGCAGACAGTCAGACACCCCACAAACGCAGACAGTCAGACACCCCACAAACGCAGACAGTCAGACACCCCACAAGCGCAGACAGTCAGACACCCCACAAACGCAGACAGCCAGACACCCCACAAACGCAGACAGCCAGACACCCCACAAACGCAGACAGTCAGACACCCCACAAACGCAGACAATCAGAGACTGTTTGCAGTGTCACAGTCCCATTCAAATTTTCCATCTTACTGAATGTTATGTCCCCCACCACGAAAACACAAGAGCAGCACCCCATCATTAACAGTAGCAGCTAGAGCATCAACAGTAACGGTAACAACAGCAGTAAACAGAACATTCACTCACCAACAGCACGCACACACACACACACACAATCAAAGGGGTCAGAAGCTGTGAATCGACCACTGCAACCACAATTAGGTGAGTACACACACAGAGTAGAGAGGCAGACAATTCCTTACCAGCAGACAAAATTATGTACAAACAGAGATTCCGTGTATCAACAAATGATACACAGAGGGAAAAAATGCAAGAACTTTGAAGAACTGTAGAAAGCAAAGGATAGAATAAAACAATCTTTTTTTAATTCTCTTCCTCCTTCTCCTCATCTTCCTCCTTCTCCTCCTCTTCCTCCTTCTCCTCCTCTTCCTCCTTCTCCTCCTCTTCATCCTTCTCCTCCTCTTCCTCCTTCTCCTCCTCTTCCTCCTTCTCCTCCTCTTCCTCCTTACATTCCTCATTCTCTCCCCCCTCCTCTTTCTCGCATACTCAAGGTAGGCCTAATTTGGCACACAGGAGAGGGCCACGAAATGGTCTACTTAAGACAGAGATGATAGTTCCTGACAGCGTATGTGATTTACGCTGCTGCTGTTGCTGCTGTTGCTGATGTTGCTGCTGTTGCTGCTGTTGCTGCTGTTGTTGCTGTTGCTGTTGCTGTTGCTGTTGCTGTTGCTTTTATCTTGAGGTCACTCACGGAAGCCAGATGCTGTAGTGAACAAAAGTAAGTTAGTCATCTGTATATCGTCACCCTATTCTATGCGATACAAATATGTATGGGAAAACCCCACAGAGAGAGAGAGAGAGAGAGAGAGAGAGAGGAGAGAGAGAGAGAGAGGAGAAGAGAGAGGAAGAAGAGAGAGAAGAGAGAAGAGAGAGAGAGAGAGAGAGAGAGAGAGAGAGAGAGAGAGAAGAGAGAGAGAGGAGGGAGGAGAGAGGGAATGATGGAAAAGCAGAGGGATACAGAGGGGAGACGGATTAAAAAAAAAAGAGCAAACAAGACCAAAAACCCCTCCCCCCCTAAAAAAAAAAGACTAACGTCTGTGGCGCCACAAACAATGCAAATTGCCAATTACGGTGATCATCATATACATCACTATTGACAACCGCAACAACCACTCTGCTTTCCTCCTTACCTCCCTTCCCCCTCGACTACATACCAACCCCCCTATTACCTGACCTAAATTGCAAAACTACGCCACAAAGAGCCCCGACGTGACTAGGATGTCCATTTTTCCCACGATATATTACAGCCCTAGATGGACGTCCCCTCGTCATTGCGTTGCTTTCCACTACTTCATATTCCATTTACTAGACCCCCCTCTTACGTGCTGTCCCCCACCCTCATCAAAAAATATTGCATAGAATCTACTAACTAGTGCAAATTCACCAGGATTTACCCCAAGTCAGTTGTCTTTGGTAATGTTAAGGATGTCATTGGAACTCGTTCTTTTGGGCATGTATCAGCATATCCTTTATAAATCATTTTTCATCTGCTGAAATGCTTTCCACAAAAGTCCTCGTGCAGTGAATGTGTCTGAGAATGTCCTCTGCCCTAATGAAGTCTTCAGACATCAGGCCTTGCATTATTGATGTCATTAAGGCAGGATAACTACTTAATGGTGTGAGATTTGGTTGGTGGTTCCAAGTTCCTGGTTGACACAGAGTCCCCCCCAAGTAACTTAGTCGGTGGTGGTTAATCCCGCGGCTTGAATGCCAGATGATACATGAGAAACTTCAAAACATGGTGATGCTCAAGCCTATTGATGATCTTTTACCAATACTTTTTCTTCAGGCTGGACATACCTAGTACATAACAGCCCATCAAGGCAGGTGAACTGTGATTCTAGAGAAGTGACAGAGAAACCCACATAGAGTTGTCAGACACTTAATACTGGAAGCCTGGTAGTGGCCTCTTGACTTGCACTCCTGGAAACCGCAGGCGCCAGAGAGACTTACATGTAAGTCTACACTTGGGGAAATTCATTAGGGAATGGTCCCTAAATTTACAACACCAGAAGATCCCTCTCTCCTACAAAGTAAAGACTTGGCAGGGTGCAATCATACCCCCAATGTGATAAGTGGGGGCGCCATGGTACCTTAAGACAATACCGCACGATTGAACGTGTCGAAACGTTCAAACAGCCTTCCTTAGATGTAAAGGAGTTACCACATAGACTCTCACTAGCCTTACAAAGGAAGGAGCTGGACATGTACCTAAATGTCAAGTACGTACCGACACAGCTGCGGGCGTGGTCCTACATGAGCTATGCAGTAACAGACTAGATCATGACCGATTGCCACCACGAGGCCCTGGCAAGGATGGTGCCGCGGGGCTTGAGTCCCGAAACCACCCTCAGGTAGACCTACAGTACAGGTCCAGTCTGTGGAGTGTATTAATTCCAGTTACTGGGTAAGTTCTGTCTAACACTACCAGTGTCAGACAATAGCCTATATCAACTTATCGGTGTGTCATACTTAAATAATGGTCGAGGTGAAGAAGTCTAGACCACGAATGTATGACACATGTGCTCTTTATTCGTAGCCATGGTACCCTTCCTATTCAATGGGTTAATTCTACACTACCTTCATATATCATCAGTCTGAGTGCCTGGCTTCTCCAGCTATCACGACCCTTAAGCACCACCACCATAACACCAACAGCAGCAACACTAACAATCATGGGTCTCCCCATACTTGCCTCTATATCAAGACTCCAACACCATCACAGGCTTATTCTCTCATCACCCCACCATTCTCGTGTCAGTCTTGCATAAACCCATAAACATTTCAGTAATACATCACAAGCAGCGTGCCTCCCCATCATTCCGAGTGGATTATATACCACAGGTTTCAAAATTAGTATTATGGATATATAGGTAAACCAGGATATCTTAGCCATGGATAAAGTGCCTCTCGGAGTGACACCAGTTTATCCTACCCAGAAGGATAACTAATTTATTCCCTACGATTCCCCTCTGGATAGAAACTTGTCTAGAATTTTTAGCTTAATCCATATTTTAGATGTTAAACTGTCCTTAATTGGTGGTTAACAGGTGACACGAGGTATTAATGACCCCTTCTGTTGTCAATAGACTTTAGACCCTCTTAACTCAACCACTCATACGATTGTATGCTAAAGGGTAATTAGCTAATTCAATTGTCAGCCGAAAGAGGAATGAACAATTCCCTAATTAGTCATACTTTGGAGAGGAAGGATTAGAAGACGTTTCGATCCATCCTGGACCATTTTCGAGGACGAGGAGAGACCGAAATGTCGCCTTAAGAATTTTCTGCATTACACCAAACAAAGGTCCCTATGTTAAATCCTCCTACCAACAAAATTAAATTACCACACCAAACAAGGCCCTATGTTAAATCCTCTTACCATCACACCAAACAAAGGCCCCTATGTTAAATCCTCTAACCATCACACCAAACAAAGGTCCCTATGTTAAATCCTCCTACCATCACATCAAACAAAGGCCCCTATGTTAAATCCTCCTACCATCACACCAAACAAAGGCCCCTATGTTAAATCCTCTTACCATCACACCAAACAAAGGCCCCTATGTTAAATCCTCTTACCATCACACCAAACAAGCCCCTATGTTAAATCCTCCTACTATCACACCAAACAAAGGCCCCTATGTTAAATCCTCCTACCATCACACCAAACAAACTTCCCTATGTCAAATCCTCCTACATCACGCCAAACAAAGGCCCCTATGTTAAATCCTCCTACCATCACACCAAACAAACTTCCCTATGTTAAATCCTCCTACCATCATCACCAAACAAAGGCCCCTATGTTAAATCCTCCTACCATCACACCAAACAAAGGTCCCTATGTTAAATCCTCTTACCATCACACCAAACAAAGGCTCCTATGTTAAATCCTCTTACCATCACACCAAACAAAGGTCCCTATGTTCAATCCTCTTACCATCACACCAAACAAAGGTCCCTATGTTAAATCCTCTTACCATCACACCAAACAAAGGCCCCTATGTTAAATCCTCCTACCATCACACCAAACAAAGGTCCCTATGTTAAATCCTCCTACCATCACACCAAACAAAGGTCCCTATGTTAAATCCTCCTACCATCACACCAAACAAAGGTCCCTATGTTAAATCCTCCTACCATCACCAAACAAAGGTCCCTATGTTAAATCCTCTACCATCACACCAAACAAAGGTCTCCTATGTTAAATCCTCCTACATCACACCAAACAAAGTGTCCTATGTTAAATCCTCTTACCATCACACCAAACAAAGGTCCCTATGTTAAATCCTCTTACCATTACACCAAACAAAGGCCCCTATGTTAAATCCTCCTACCATCACACCAAACAAAGGTCCCTATGTTAAATCCTCCTACCATCACACCAAACAAAGGCCCCTATGTTAAATCCTCTACCATCACACCAAACAAAGGTCCCTATGTTAAATCCTCCTACCATCACACCAAACAAAGGTCCCTATGTTAAATCCTCCTACCATCACACCAAACAAAGGTCCCTATGTTAAATCCTCTTACCATCACACCAAACAAAGGTCCCTATGTTAAATCCTCCTACCATTACACCAAACAAAGGTCCCTATGTTAAATCCTCTACCATCACTACCAAACAAAGGCTCCCTATGTTAAATCCTCCTACATCACACCAAACAAAGGTCCCTATGTTAAATCCTCCTACCATACACCAAACAAAGGTCCCTATGTTAAACCTCCTACCATTACACCAAACGAAGGTCCCTATGTTAAATCCCTACATACACCAAACAAAGGTCCCTATGTTAAATCCTCTACCATCACACCAAACAAAATCACTTGTTAAACCCTCATATCCACATACTCAAACGAAGTCCCCCGTATGTTAAATCCTTTTTAATCTACATAAAACAAAGGTCCAACTATGATTAAATCCTCTTACACGTCACCCAAGAACAAGTAAGCAAACTTATAACGTAATTCAGATTTTCTGTCAAAACTTGATTAGAATTGCCACCGTTTTTGCTTAAACGAATTATTTTGGAAGGTTACTACTTGCTAATTAGACTTATCCAGGTATAGACAAGCAAAAAGATATAAGTATGATATTTATTTACGTATGTATTTATTTTCATGTTCAAAGGATACAACAAAATAACATCAGTATAGTACTGTATTCAGCTTGATTCCGGTGGCGAATGAACGTGCAATCCGAGAATTCGACCATCCCTATTCTTCTCTCGATCGATCTATTGCTCGTCGTGCCTGAGGGATCATGGCTTTGCTGGTTTGCGCTACCCAGGAGTAGAATGGTGGAAGAAGGATGTTCATGACCATGATTGATATATATTTATATCCATACTAATATAATCTTAATATTAACCTAATAATAATACCATTAATGCATAGTCTGTTACAGCCATCGATTCGAGAAATCTTCTTTTAATCAAAGTCCCTCTTCTCCTCTACTCTCTTCCCCTCTTCTCCTCCTCTCTCCTCTAACCCAGGTGATCATTGCGCTACCCTCATCACAGTTGTTAAAATGTCTCACTACCCATCATTATGTGTTTCCACCTTCCCCCCTCAGTCCTTTTCCTCTACCTTACCCCTTACCATTACCCATACCCCATTCTGAGTCAGGTTGACAGCCATAGCCGAACTATCGAAAATCCCCTTCTTTTTGATCCTACAATTCCCTTTCCCCTACCTCTGTATCCCCTTCTTCCCTCCTCTCCCCTCCCCTCACAATATAGCCCACCTCCCTCACTACAAGTCACTCTCACTCACTACTGTCCCTCTCCCCTCACTACAAGTCCCACTCCCCTCCTAACAGCTCACACCCTTCCCTTCACAAGTTGCTCCCAGTTGTAGTCACCTCCCTCTCAGTACAAGGAACCATTCCCCTCTACAATCCACTCCCAGTACAAGTTCCACTGTCCCTCACTAGAGCTGCATTTCCTTCAAAGGGTCCGCCTCCACTCTCTGTTAGTCCACTCACTAATAAGCCACCTCTCTATACAGTCATATCCTTCTAACTACCATGCTAACTCCCCTCATATACCTTCAGTTACTATCAGCCCACCTTGTCCATATCTAACTTATCGGCTCACCTAACTTAAGCCTCTACTTGATTTTCCAGTGGAAATATGATCAGCTTTCTCGCCTGCGTTCAGTGAGTACTCAGTTTTTGAGGGAACTTCACTCTGTGCCTGCTGAAATACATGCAGTTAAAGTTCTCTGTACACTCTCTAGGACTGCAGTTTCACCTGTCTTAAAAGGGGCTGTTAGAGTACAGCTGTATGCCGGGCTAGAGAAAAGAAGTGGCTTAAAGATCATTATCGGCTTGGCATCCATTGTTTTGAAAGTTCTCATTATCCTTCCAGTTATATTCCCCCCTTGGTCGTGATAATGAAATTATCGTGGTCCATGAAGAACATAAAGGCTCAATACCTTGAAGTTTCGGTCCAAGTCGGACCGAAACGTCGTCGTAAGCTTCTCTCTCCTATGTGCCGGTTATTTGTATATTGTGATTCTTCAGATTTTTTTTTGAGGGGGGCTATGTCACCTCTAAGTCCTTCGCATTAATTTCTCTCATTGACGAGTGGCTTTTGTTTCCTCAGCTATTCCATAAAGGAGTGACTGTCATCGATGGGCAGCCTATTGTTTTCTGCTGCCCACTGGAAGATTTGGGTCATATCCGCTTGGATTAGGTTAGGTAAGATTTGCCAAGAAATAAGAGAGGTATTTCCTGACGCGGGTCTTAGTCATATGATGACCCACAGCTGGAGCTTTTGGTCATCTGACCGACGCCTTCCACTGGCTTACCCCTCCAACCCTTTAAAAATTATAGTTTTGATTTTTAAAGTATCGTTTGTAGAGGATGATACAGTGATATGATTTGTGTCTCCGTGTCCGATGTGAGGATGAGGAGAAAAGACTGGAGAGGGAGTACTGTGCTATGAGCAACAGAGTTTGTCACTTTGATAGTCTGTGGCACTCTTTTGTACGGCTTCGGTATTCTGCGGGGTACACGTACCACGGGGTACCAAAATGTACCATGGTATACCCCCAGCTTTTTTTTTTTTTTTTTTGTTCAGGGAGTTTCTCTTCTCCCTTCACACTACAATAAACACGAAACAAAGATTAGAAAAGTTGCTCCAATCACTCTTACCGTTCCCTAATCGCAAGACATTTGTCACTCTCCTTGTTATCCACCCTTTCTCTCTCTCTCTCTCTCTCTCTCTCTCTCTCTCTCTCTCTCTCTCCTCTCTCTCTCTCTCTCTGGGCACAAGGGGCTCCCTACCAACCATACCACACCTCCTACCCAAACACACAAACACGCTAACCACACCACCCCACACCACACACCACCCAACAACACACAACACACCACAACACAACCACAACCACACACAACACCACACACACCACCACGACACACACCACACCACAACACTACAAAACACACACCACCAACACAACACCACCACACGACACACACACACACCACAACACTACCCAACACACACACCACCCCACAACCCCCTACACACACAACACAAACCACACCACACACACACCACAACCACACCACACACAACACACACTACAACACACACCACCAACACACACAACCACGACACACACACACAACAACCCATCCTACCCACCACAACACCCACAACACCACCAAACCAACACACACCCACACCAACACACACCACAACACAACCACACACAACACAACACATCACAACACACAACACAACACACACAACACACCACACCACACAACACAACACACCACACAACACAACACATCACAACACACAAACACAACACAACACACACACAACGCAACACAATCACAACGCACCAACAACACAAAAACATCCACTACCACCACAAAACACAACACAACACACCACACCAAAACACAACACATCACAACACAACACCACCAACACAAACATCCAACACACACACCCACACATCACAACACCACCCACAACACAACCACAACACCACACACCACACACATCACAACACACCACCAGCACATCGCAACACACCACACAACACAACACATCACACAACACAACACAACACACACACAACCACACACACATACACACACACCACACAACACAACACACATCACAACACACACACAACACACACAACACACCACACAACACAACACAACACACCACACAAACAACACAACACACACACAACACAACACAACACACACAACACACCACACAACACAACACAACACAACACACCACACAACACATCACAACACACACCAACACAACACATCACAACACACCACACATACCAAAACACAACAACGCAACACACACACACACACACACACATCACAACACAACACACCACACAACACAACACACAACACAACACAACACACACACACAACACAACACATCACAACGCACCACACAACACAACACATCACAACACACCACACAACACACACACACACAACACAACAAAATCCAACCACCACACAACACAACACATCACAACACACACCACACACACAACCACAACGACAAATCACACCACAACACACACACAACACACACACCACACACACACCACAACACACACCCACAACACACACCACAACACACACCACACACACACCACACACCACACAACACAACACATCACAACACAACACACCACACAACACAAACACACAACACACACACAACACACCACACAACACAACACATCACAACGCACCACACACACACAACACATCACAACACACCACACAACACAGCACACCACACAACACAACACATCGCAACGCACCACACAACACAACACACACACACACCACACCAAACACACACACACAACACACACACACACCACACAACACACACCACAACACACACCACAACCACACACCAACACACACACAACACACACACAACACACACACACCACACACACACACACACACACACACACCCACACACAACACACACAACACAACACACCACACAACACAACACATCACAACGCACCACACACACACACATCACAACACACACACAACACGCACACACACAACACAACACAACACAACACACCACACAACACAACACATCACAACGCACCACACAACGCAACACATCACAACACACCACACAACACCATCACAACACACCACACAACACAACACATCACAACACACCACACAACACACACACACCACACCACACACCACACCACAACATACACCACAACACACACCACAACACACACCACAACACACACCACAACACACACCACAACACACACACAACACACACCACACCACATCATACACCACAACACAGACCACAACACACATCACAACACACCACTACACAACACAACACATCACCACACACACACCACAGTAGACTCACACCAGTCACACGTAAAGGCTGATATACGCAGCCTACCATTTACCTCCCATTAAGGTAATGGGCTCCTAACTTAATGGGTAATTCAGGAAGTTCTCTTACCATTATTGTTCGCCAGGTTGTTAATGTTATCTTTCAGCGCTGAAGGAGGCAAAACCACCACACAAACAACACACACAACACCCAAAAACACACACCCCCCACACCCCCAACCACCAACACCCCCCCACACCAAACAACACCAAAAAACCCAAACCCCCCAAACACCAAACCCCCACCACCCCAAAACCCCCCCCCCCCGCCCCCCCCCCCCCCACCAAAAAACCCCCCCAAAACCCCCCCAAACCCCCCAACCCCCCCCCCCAAAAGGGCCCCCAAAACCACCCCCCCCCCCCCCCCCCCAAACCCCCCCCCCCCCCCCCCCCCCCAAACCCCCCCCCCAAAAAACCCCCCCCCCCGCCCCCCCCCCCACACACCCCCAAACCCCACACCAAAAAACCCCCCCCCCCCCCCCCAAAACACACCCCCCCCCCCCCCCCCCCCCCACCCACCCCCCCCAACCCCCCCAAAACCCCCCACCCCACCCCCACCCCCCCCCCACCCCCAACCCCCCCCCCACCCCCCCCCCCAAACCACCCCCCACCCCCCCCCACCCCCCCCCACCCCCCCCCCCCACCCCCCCCCCCCCCCCCCCCCCCCCCCTCCCCCCCCCACCCCCCCCCCCCCCCCCCCCCCCACCCCCCCCCCCCCCCCCCCCCCCCCCCCCCCCCCCCCAAACCACAACACAAACACAAAAACCCCACCAAACCCCCAAAAACCCCACACCACCCCCCCCCCGACACAAACGTTAAGGGCCCCATTTACCCCTTAATAACCCCCTTTAAAAATGGGTTTCAGGAATTTTTAAATTTATTTTTTCCCCCCAAATTTTTATTTATTTTTGGAAGGAAGGGGCGGGTTTTATAGACCCCAGTGAAGGGAGGTAATCTGTTTGCCAAAGGGGGAGGGAAGACAAATTCCTTGGATCAAGGCTTTTAGTTGTCCCCCAGTTTGAAAAGCCTTGCTCGTAATTTTTAAACAAAGTAAACGTTGCACCGATAAACCTCTACGCCGAGCGAAAACGTTGCCCGTGAAGCTCTACGCCAGCGAAATGTTGTCCCCTAAAGCTCTACGCGAGCGAAAAGTTGTCCGCTAAAGCTCTACCAGTGAAACGTTTCTCCCATAAAGCTGTAGCCGAACGAAAAGTTGTTCAGTAAATCTCTACGCCGAGCGAAACGTTGCTCGTTAAAGCTCTACACCGAGCGAAACGTTGTTTGAAAAAGTCAAAAATCGAGTAAACGTTGCCAATGAAGCCCTGAGAGAGAAAAGTTGTTCCGATAAAGCTCTAGTCTAGCGAAAAGTTGACCAGATTAAGTTGTGTTGTCCCGTGGGCCCGGGTTGCTTTTATGTTGAAATCCATTTCTGCCCTTTGTGATGGCAGTGAGAGTGGTGGGAGTGATGGCAGCTGGAGTGAGGGAGTGAGGCGTGAGAGGAGGGAGTGATGGCAGTGAGAGTGGTGGCAGTGATGGCAGCTGAGAGGGGTGGGAGGTGGAGCTGAGAGTGGGGGCAGTGAGGGAGTGAGAGTGGTGGCAGTATGGCAGCTGAGAGTGGGGGCAGTGATGGCAGCTGAGAGTGGTGGCGTGTAGCAGCTAGAGTGGTGGCAGGATGGCCTGAAGTGGTGGATGATGGCAGCTGAGATGGTGGCGTGATGGGAGCTGAGGTGGTGGCAGTGTGGCAGCTGAGAGTGGTGGGGTGATGGCAGCTGAGAGTGTGGGAGTGATGGAGATGAGAGGTTTTGGCGGTGGCAGCTGAGAGTGGTGGCAGGATGGGCCCGAGAGTGGGGGCAGGTGGGCTGAGAGTGGTGGCATGATGGCACTGAGGTGATGGAGCTGGAGTGATGGAGCTGAGAGTGTGGCAGTGATGGCAGCTGAGGGGTGGCAGGATGGCGTGATGGGGAGCTTTAAGTGGTGGCAGTGATGGCAGCTGAGAGTGATGGCAGTGATGGCAGCTGAGAGTGGTGGCAGTGATGGCAGCTGAGAGTGGTGGCAGTGATGGCAGCTGAGAGTGATGGCAGTGATGGCAGTGAGAGGGTGGGAGGATGGCGTGAGAGTGGTGGCAGTGATGGCAGCTGAGAGTGGTGGCAGTGATGGCAGCTGAGAGTGGTGGCAGTGATGGCAGCTGAGAGTGGTGGCAGTGATGGCAGCTGAGAGTGGTGGCAGTGATGGCAGCTGAGAGTGATGCAGTGATGGAGGAGAGTGGTGGAAGGATGGCAGCTGGGGTGGGGCAGTGATGGGAGCTGAGAGTGATGGCTGATGGGAAAATGAGAGGTATGCAGTGATGGCAGCTGAGGGGTGATGGCGTGATGGAGTGAGAGTGGTGGAGTGATGGCAGCGAGAGTGGGGGCAGTGAGGCAGGAGAGTGAGGGGAACTGAGAGTGTGGCGCGAAGTGATGGCATGATGGGGTGAGAGTGGTGGTTTTTTTTGGGGACTGAGATGGCGGCATGATGGCAGTGAATGTGGAGTGAAGGCAGTGAGAAAGTGGCAGTGATGGCAGCTGAGAGTGTACGTGAGGCAGCTGTGAATGTGGGAGTGATGGCAGTGAGGCAGTGAGAGTGGCGGCAGTGATGGCAGTGAGAGTGGATGGCAGTGATGGCGCTGAGAGTGATGGCAGTGTGGCAGCTGGGTGGTGGGAGTGATGGCACTGGAGTGGTGACGTGATGGAGCTGAGAGTGATGGCAGTGATGGCAGCTGAGAGTGGTGGCAGTGATGGCAGCTGAGAGTGATGGCAGTGATGGCAGCTGAGAGTGGTGGCAGTGATGGCAGCTGAGAGTGGTGGCAGTGATGGCAGCTGAGAGTGATGGGGGATGGCGCTGAGAGTGGTGGCGTGATGGCAGTAAAAGTATGGGAGTGATGGCATGAGAGTGGTGGCAGTGATGGGATGGAGTGATGGCAGTGATGGCAGTGATGGCATGTTGAGTGGCATGATGAGTGTCAGGAAGGGCGCTGAGGGTGATGGGGGTGGGTTTGGGAGTGAGGCGTGAGGGGGGAGTGATGGCAGTGATGGCGGATGGCGTGTGGGTGATGGCAGTGATGGCATTTTGAGTGACAGTGATGAGGGCAGTGAGAGCGCGGGGTGATGGCAGTGATGGCAGGATGGCAGTAAGGGAGTGTTGATTGGGAGTGATGAGTGTCATGAGGGCGGAGGGTGATGGCAGTGGTGGCAGTGGGGGGCATGTGAGGGAGTATTAATTTGAGGATAATTGATGTGGCCCCACGGAATTACGGATTAGTTGGGGTAAATTTCGAGCCCGGGTGTTTTTTTTTTGTTAGGTCGGGGGGCATGGGGGGTAGGGGAGGGTTGGGGGTGGGAAGGTATGGGGAGGGGGGAGGGAGGGAAGTAGAGAGGGATGGGGAGGTGGGGAGGTATGGGGAGGTAGGGGGGGGTATGGGGGGAGGGGGGTATGGGAAGGTCGGGGGGGATGGGGAGGAGGGGAGGCTGGGGGGTAGGGGAGGTATGGGGGTAGGGGAGGTTGGGGAGGTAGGGGAGGGATGGGGAAAGGGAGGGAAGCATGGGGAGGAAGGGGAGGTTTGGGGGGGTAAGGGAGGCAAGGGAGGAGGGGAGGTAGGGGGGGTAGGGGGGGTTTTGGGGGGGATGGGGAGGTATGGGGGGGTAGGAAGGTATGGGGGGGAAGGGGGGCATGGGGAGGTAGGGGAGGCTGGGGGGAGGGGGGGAAAATGGGGGGGTAGGGGGGGCTGGAGAGGGGGGAGGCTGGGGGGGTAGGGGGGGTATGGGAGGTAGAAGAGGGGTGGGGAGGTAGGGGGGGCATGGGGAGGTAGAGGAGGTATGGGGGGTAGGGGGGGGAGGGGAGGGAGGGAAGGCATGGGGGGGTAGGGGAGGGAGGGGAGGTAGAAGAGGTATGGGAGGTGGGGAGGCTGGGGAGGTAGGGATGTATGGGGAGGGAGGGGGGTTGGGGGGTAGGGGAGGTTTTTGGGGAGGAGGGGGAGGTTGGGGGGTAGGGGAGGGTATGGGGAGGAAAGGGGAGGCATGGGGAGGTAGGGAGGCATTGGGAGGTAGGGAAGACATGGGGAGGGGGGGAGGGTGGGGGTAGGGGGGGGCATGGGGAGGTTTGGGGGGGGTATGGTGAGGTAGGGGAGGTATGGGGAGGTAAGAAGGGGATGGGGGGGTAGCGGGGGTATGGGGAGGGAGGGGAGGCATGGGGAGGGGGGAGGCTGAGGGGTAGGGGAGGCATGGGGCGGTGGGGAGGTAGGGGAAGGGGGGGTTGGGGCCTGGGGGGGGTTGGGAGGGTAAATGGGGAGGTGGGGGGAGGGGGTGGGGGATAGGGAGGTAGGGGGAGGTATGTTACGTAGGGGGGTAGGGGATTGGGGATTTGGGGGAAAAGTAAATGGGAAAAAATGTAAAGGGGGATATTTATTTTTTCATGTTTGATTGCGTTCAGTCTGGTGCATTCAATTTTGTTGCATTCAGTCTGTTTCATTCATCTTTTGCATCACGTCTGTTTTATCAGGGCTGTTGCATCAGTTGTGTGATTCATCTGTTGATTCCGTCTGTTTCATTTTGTCTGTTGCATTTACGTCTGTTTCATTTCACGTCTGTGCATTCAGTCTGTTGCATTCAATTTTGTTGCTTACTCTGTGTTCATTCCCTCTGTTTGCATTCAGTCTGTTTGGGATTACGTCTGTTTGCATTAGTCTGTTTGCATTTGTCTGTTGCTTTTACGCTGTGTGCATTTGTTGTTGCATTTTACGTCGTTTGCATTCACGTTGTTTGCATTTTATGTCTGGGCATTTGTCTGTATGCATTCACGCTGTGTGCATTCGTCTGTGTGCATTCACGTCTGTTTGCATTCACGTCTGTGTGCATTCATGTCTGTGTGCATTCCTGTCTGTATGCATTCACGTCTGTGTGCATTCATGTCTGTGTGCATTCCTGTCTGTATGCATTCACGTCTGTGTGCATTCATGTATGTGTGTGTTCACGTCTGTGTGCATTCCTGTCTATATGCATTCACGTCTGTGTGCATTCATGTCTGTGCATTCTTGTCTGTATGCATTCACGTCTGTGTGCATTCATGTCTGTGTGTATTCACGTCTGTGTGCATTCAGCGTTCAAAGTTCTCCTAGTTAGAAGACTGTTGTTATGCCCCAAGACGGGCACTCATGGTATCGAGGGATACCTCCCTGTCATGGGATACGCGTGAAGGGATATCCCTCACAAGTGGTTGTACTTCGGCTGCTACAATCATCAATAATCCCCAATCATATTTCTCCTAATCTTTTTCCAAAAATAATTTCTTACAGGATATCCTGACCTAATCTAACCTAACCTAAAATAACTAAGTGTAACCTATATTTAACCAAACCTAATCTAGCCCAGTCTAATCTAACCTAAACCAATTCTAACTTAATTTAACCAAACGTAATCTAGCCTAACGAAGCTTAACCTAACAACAGGAACGCGTCCTTAGTATTCACAAGGCTATAATTACTGCAACAAGGCGGTGCTAACACATGAATTATACTCACTAATTATAGAGACGTCGTGAATGAGGAAGGCGAAAACGACAACCAAAAATCAATAAATATTCACCGCCTTGAGGGAGTGGTAATCAATCGCTTAGCAAATCCCGTCAAGTAGACCCGGCGATAAGGATTGGTTACCTCGACTGTACTCGCTGCCAATTGTACTCCTGTTCTCAGGTCAGTAAAGTAGCCCCGGGGAGGGAGCAATGGAAACACGCACTTTATGATTTCTTATCGCCCCGTCGCTGATACATGAAGGTTGATGGGTTTTATTAAGGGAACTCTGGCCGTATTTCGCCTTTAGTTGTGATATTGGCAATGATGCTAGCAATAAATTGAGTAAAACGTAAACATTTCTGAGAACCAATATATTTCAAAACAATGATTTTGATTAAAACACAACACCCATCTGCGGAGAAATATATATATAATATATATATATAAAATAATATATATATATATAATTATATATATTATATATATAATATATATATATATATATATATATTATGATGGCTTACTCAGCCCTGTAACAACTTCAGTCAGTATTACTCAGGCTGGCTCCTCCTCAGGAAAATTAATGCATAGAAAAATAATAAAACTGACAAACATAAACACTTTATTAATTAGAATATAAAATATAAAACACGTAAACATGAAATATTGATCCTACATTAAAGAAAATGAAAAATGAAAAATATAAATGATATCTGAATTCCACGCTAATATATATAAAACTTGGGTGTCTGGTGTTGGTGACACTGTGTGTTGTTAAAATCGTAGCCGTTGCTGATGGGGGGGGGGTTGCAGGTGTTGGTGACAATCCACTGGCTAGTTCTTCACAGTATACCAGTGAATAATCTCTCCCGATGACAGGAAAGCAGGTTCTTTACCGCTGCAATGATGAGGGGTTACCTACTGCAACTTCATACAGGTGTACAGGCAAGTATCTATATCATGGGACGTCTCAGGAAGTTAGTCCGTCTCCTTCAGTTCTACTCGTTGATTGACAGGTGACCCTCTCTGTCATCCAAGAGTAGTGCTGGGAGCTGTGAGTCTAGTGATTACTGTTTGGACTGGAGCCCAACACGTCACCTTTCGGGGGGGGGAGAAGGAGGGGAAGGGATAGCGGGAGCTAGACTGACCCTACCTTAACAAGCAGCTGGCAGTCAAACTATCACTTTCGGGGTGGGGGAAAGAGCCGGAAATAGCGGGAGCTTGACTTACCCTACCTTAACAAGTAGCCGGCAATGAAACTATTGTTACTATATCGCTACTCCTATCTATTGAACTTTTCCCTCACAATATATAATATAATAATAATATATATTATATATATATATATATATATATATATATAATATATATATCTATATATATATTATATATATATATATATATATATATATATATTTCAACAAGTCGGCCGTCTCCACCGAGGCAGGGTGACCCAAAAAAGAAAGAAAATCCCCAAAAAGAAAATACTTTCATCATCATTCAACACTTTCACCACACTCACACATTATCACTGCTTTTGCAGAGGTGCTCAGAATACAACAGTTTAGAAGCATATACGTATAAGGATACACAACATTAATCCTCCAAACTGCCAATATCCCAAACCCCTCCTTTAAAGTGCAGGCATTGTACTTCCCTTTTTCCGGGACTCAAGTCCGACTATATGAAAATAACCCGGGTTTTCCCCTGAATCCCTTCACTAAATATTACCCTGCTCACACTCCAACAGATCGTCAGGTCCCAAGTATCATTCGTCTCCATTCACTCCTATCTAACACGCTCATGCACGCTTGCTGGAAGTCCAAGCCCCTCGCCCACAAAACCTCCTTTACCCCCTCTTTCCAACCCTTTCGAGGACGACCCCTACCCCTCCTTCCCTTTCCCCCTATAGATTTATATGCTTTCCATGTCATTCTACTTTGATCCATTCTCTCTAAATGACCAAACCACCTCAACATCCCCTTTTCCCTGCCCTTGACTAATGCTTTTTATTAACTCCACACCTTCTCCTAATTTCCACACTCCCGAATTTTCTGCATAATATTTACACCACACATTGCCCTTAGACAGGACATCTCCACCGCCTCCAACCGTCTCCTCGCTGCTGCATTTACCACCCAAGCTTCACATCCATATAAGAGTGTTGGTACTACTATACTTTCATACATTCCCTTCTTTGCCTCCATAGATAACGTTTTTTGACTCCACATATACCTCAACGCACCACTCACCTTTTTTCCCTCATCAATTTTATGATTAACCTCATCCTTCATAAATCCATCCGCCGACACGTCAACTCCCAAGTATCTGAAAACAATTCACTTCTTCCATACTACCTCCTCCCCAATTTGATATCCAATTTTTCTTTATCTAAATCATTTGATACTCTCATCACCTTACTCTTTTCTATGTTCACTTTCAACTTTTCTACCTTTACACACATTCTCAAACTCATCCACTAACCTTTGCAATTTTTCTTTAGAATCTCCCATAAGCACAGTATCATCAGCAAAAAGTAACTTGCCCAATTTTCCCCATTTTGAATTGATTCCCCATATTTAATCCCACCCCTCTCCCGAACACCCTAGCATTTACTTCTTTTACAACCCCATCTATAAATATATTAAACAACCATGGTGACATTACACATCCTGTCTAAGACCTACTTTTACCGGAAGTATTCTCCCCTCTCTTCTACACACCCAAACCTGAGCCTCACTAATCCTCATAAAAGCTCTTTACAGCATTTAGTAACTTACCACCTATTCCATATACTTGCAACATCTGCCACATTGCTCTCTATCCACTCTATCATTGCCTTTCTAAATCCATAAATGCAATAAATCTTCCCTACCTTTAATCTAAATACTGTTCACATATATGCTTCAATGTAAACACTTGATCTACACATCCCTACCCACTCTAAAACCTCCTTTGCTCATCCGCAATCCTACATTCTGTCTTACCTCTAATTCTTTCAATTATAACCCCTTTCCGTATACTTTTCCTGGTATACTCAGTAAACTTATTCCTCTATAATTTTTACAGTCTCTTTTGTCCCCCTTCCCTTTATATAAAGGGACTATACATGCTCTCCGCCAATCCCTAGGTACCTTCCCCTCTTTCATACATTTATTAAACAAAATACCAACCACTCCAACACAAATATCCCCCCTGCTTTTAACATTTCTGTTATGATCCCATCAGTTCCAGCTGCTTTACCCCCTTTCATTCTACGTAATGCCTCAGTACCTCCACCACACTTACATTCTGCTCTTCTTCACTCCTAAAAGATGGTATACCTCCCTGGCCAGTGCATGAAATTACCGCCTCCCTTCCTCAACTTTAAAAGTTCCTCAAAATATTTCTCGCCATCTACCTAATACCTCCCTCTCCCATCTACTAACTCCCCTACTCTGTTTTTAACTGACAAATCCATACTTTCCCTAGGCTTTCTTAACTTGTTTAACTCACTCCAAAATTTTTTCTTTTTCATTAAAATTTCTTGACAGTGCCTCTCCCACTCTTTCATCTGCTCTCCTTTTGCACTCTCTCACCACTCTCTTCACCTTTCTTTTTACTCTCCATATACTCTGCTCTTCTTATAACACTTCTGCTTTTTTAAAACTCTCGTAAGCTACCTTTTTCTCTTTTTTTCACACCCTTTACTTCATCGTTCCACCAATCACTCCTCTTTCCTCCTGACCCCACCCTCCTAAAAACCACAAACTTCTGCCCCACATTCTAATACTGCATTTTTAAAACTATTCCAACCCTCTTCACCCCCCCCCCCCCACTACTCATCTTTGCACTAGCCCACCTTTCTGCCAATAGTCGCTTATATCTCGCTCGAACTTCCTCCTCCCTTAGTTTATACACTTTCACCTCCCTCTTTTTGTCCTGTTTCCTGACGTATCTTACCTAACCTAACCTAACCTCCCTCTTACTTGTTGTTGCCACCTTCCTCTTTTCCCATTTACCTCTTACTCTAACTGTAGCTACAACTAAATAATGATCCGATATATCAGTTGCCCCTCTATAAACATGTACATCCTGGAGCCTACCCATCAACCTTTTATCCACCAATACATAATCTAACAAACTACTTTCATTACGTGCTGCATCATACCTTGTATATTTATTTATCCTCTTTTTCATAAAATATGTATTACTTATTACCAAATTTCTTTCTACACATAGCTCAATTAAAGGCTCTCCATTTACATTTACCCCTGGCACCCCAAATTTACCTACTACTCCTTCCATAACATTTTTACCCACTTTAGCATTGAAATCCCCAACCACCATTACTCTCACACTTGATTCAAAACTCCCCACGCATTCACTCAACATTTCCCAGAATCTCTCTCCTCTACACTTCTCTCTTCTCCAGGTGCATACACACTTACTATAACCCACTTTTCACATCCAATCTTTATTTTACTCCACATAATCTTGAATTTATACATTTGTAGTCCCTCTTTTCCTGCCATAGCTTATCCTTCAACATTATTGCTACTCCTTCTTTAGCTCCAACTCTATTTGAAACCCCCGACCTAATCCCATTTATTCCTCTCCACTGAAACTCTCCCACCCCCTTCAGCTTTGTTTCACTTAAAGCCAGGACATCCAGCTTCTTCTCATTCATAACATCCACAATCATCTCTTTCTTATCATCTGCACAACATCCACGCACATTCAGACTTCCCACTTTGACAATTTTCTTCTTCTTATTCTTTTTAGTAATCTTTACAGGAAAAGGGGTTTACTAGCCCATTGTTCCCGGCATTTTTAGTTGACTTTTACAACACGCATGGCTTACGGAGGGAAGATTCTTATTACACTTCCCCATATATATATATATATATATATATATATATATATATATATATATATATATATATATTAATATATATATATATATATTATATATATTATATATATATATTATATATATATATATATAATATATATTAGCAAGAAGGAGGAGGAGGAGGAATGATGCCTAGTGGCACTCCTTATAGGTATCCCTCAATCCGAGGTATCCGTTGAGTTATTCCTTACACTGCTAAGATATTCCTCACTCTAAAAGACGAAACTCAGTGAGAGACTGATTATCTCTCATCGAGAGTGAGAGACTGATTATCTCTCATCAAGTATGAGGGACTGATGATTTCGCATCAAGGGGGTGAGGGACTGATTACATCAAACTACCTCTCTACTTCGTCTACTTCGTCTTCTACCAAGACTGATATCCCCAGCAGTATAATTCATCTCCGTATTCGACTGATGAAACCTGCAGTGCAACGCTTCGTTAATATAATAATAATAATAATAATAATAATAATAATAATGATAAATAATAATTAATAATAATAATAATAATAATAATAATAATAAATAATAATAATAATAATAATAATAATAATAATATCTTCACTTACTACAAGTACAAGTACAAGGTATATAGACCATAGCTGACATCAATGACATACTACTATATAGAAAGTCACTTGTTATGCTGAGCATTTCCCACAAATTAGATCAGTTTTGTCCCAGGATGCAACCCACAGAAATCGACTGAGACACCCAGGTACGCATTTTACACTGAAGGGTGAACAGGGACAGCAGTTGTCTTATGGAAACACGATCCTAATGTTTTCCAGCCGTACCAGAGGAGATTCGAACTCTGGACCTCAGTGTGTGAGCTGATTGCGCTAGCGATCGAGTTGGTATAGCTTTATGTATTACACTTGTCAAAACTCAGTGAATCCAAAAAAAGCCAAGTGACTGATTGCCAGCTTGAGGAGAAAATGATAACGGGTCACGTTTCGGTCCTGGGATTTTCATTCATTTGCAGTGCTCAGGGTCCCAGGACAGAAACGTTTTCGGTAACGATATACTAAGGTAATGCTGTTTTTTTGTTTTATGGTAGTGCATTCGTGTCCGTTACTCACAACTCGGTAAATATACCGAGCGAGGAGGACTGGTAACACCTGCCTAGGATGGGTAAGCTAGTTCAATAGCTGTCTTGAAGAACGAGTTAGACAAATATGTGTGTGTGTGTGTGTGTGTGTGTGTGTGTGTGTGTGTGTGTGTGTGTGTGTGTGAAAAAATCGAATCTGAAAAACACCTGCGACAACTACAGCAGGTTCATACCTTGGTATAAACCTGCTGTAGTTGTCTCCATTCTCACATACTCTTAGACTCACAAGAACACCTCTCCACCTCACCCTGGAAGGGAATATTCAAGAGCAGCAGCAGCAGCAGCAGCAGCAGCAGCAGCAGCAGCAGCAGCAGCAGCAGCAGCAGCAGCAGCAGCAGCAGCAGCAGCAGCAGCAGCAGCAGCAAGAGCAGCAGGAGCAGCAGGAGCAGCAGCAGCAGCAGCACTACACCCTGTGGAAACTGAAGGTGAAGGTCTAGGAAGGTGAAGACGAGGCCAGACAACGCAGTCCAGAGAACTATCTGATCGACTTCCTCAGCGCCGAACTAGTAATCGGCTAAGCAGAAACAACAGAATCTGCCGTGATCGCCACCACTAACACCATCGCACAGAAACCAGGTACGTTCCTAATTCCTGAGGCATTGCCCAAACGCATTCTGAACGGATGTAATACCTATTACACACTGTTTGCTTCATTCTTATTGCATATATTATTGTAACTAATTTTCACAGAGTTGAATCACTTGGCTGTTACAGTATTTAAGGTTTAAATGAGATATTACATAGACCCCGATGGAAATAAGTCATTTTGTCTGATTTTTGGGGGTTATTTTAAGTAATTTACACTATGCATGATAACTGTTTTTATGTCTATCTATGCCTGAATAAAGCTAATTACATTTACTATATTTAGAGGTACGGAAGTCGGCCCACTGACCCACCTAATTCGAGAGTTCGATGTTCTTTTCCGTTTAACTGAGCACACTACGCTTCTCCACTAAATTCTGTTCATGTTTGCTCTCTTTCTACCCATCTCTGTGAGAACTGATCAGTTCCCTGGTGGACTGAACGTCTCGGTAAAAGCCTTAAATTGAATATTGTGGCAGCGGCTGCACCACCAGAGACAGCAATGGCATCAGCTACTGGGGCAGCATGCACAGCTACGACAAAAACATCAGCTACAGCGGCAAGGACGCCAGCAACGACTAGAGCATTATGCAGCAAAAGAACACAGCAACAAGAACAGCATGCAGCAACAAGAACACCACCAGCAACGACAAGAACAGCATGCAGTATAAAGTATTCCAACAACGACAAAAGCAGCATGCAGCAAAAAGTACTCCAACAACGACAATAGCATGCAGCAATAAGAACAGCACCAGCTTCTCACACTAGACCACGCCGAGCAATTCGCTCGCCATTGTGGGATTTCTGAGAAGGGATTACGTGGCTTATTTCGAATCCGAATGTTCGGATTTACACCCGGTGGGATTTAAGTGACCAGACGCACAAATCCACTTGGAATCCCCAGGTGGGGGAGGTGGGGAAGGGGAGGTCGAGGCATTAGAGCCTCGGTGTTTATTTACAGCTGAACACACTCGTTTACACAAGGCTTAGGCTCCAGTTAGGAGGGTTTGGGGAGACATGATAACGACATGCAAAATACCGCGAGGAATTGACAAGGTGGACAGAGACAGGATGTTCCAGTGATGGGACACAGAAACAACGGGTCACAACTGGAAGTTGAAAACTCAGATGAATCACAGGGAAGTTAGAAAGTATTTCTTCAGTCATAGAGTTGTCAGGAAGTGGAACAATCTGAAGAGTGATGCACTGGAGCCAGGATCCATACATAGCTTTAAGAAGAGATACGTTAAAGCTCTTAGAGCAGGGAGAGAGGACCTAATATCGACCAGCGTAGAGGCAGGGCCAGGAGCTGTGATTCGACCCGCTGCAACCACAATTAAGTGATTACACACACACACATCTTTTTCTCTCGTCTTTTCTACCCAATAATGACGTAAGGTAAAATTGCCTCCAACACTCTAGTAACGCTAATTACTCACTTACAGAGCCTAGGGGGACAGTAATTACATGCGGGGGAGGGGAACACCAGACCAGCCAGGATATTGGTACACCAGTCCCCTTCCTTCGAACGGGGGGTTTTCCCTCTCCTCCCAAACAATACCTCTATTTTGTACGTCGTTATTATGGCTCTTCTGATTCTTCTACTTTCTAATGCAGTAGTTCCCAAACTTGTGTGGGGCGTAATAATATATTTTATATATATATAATATATTATATATAATATATATATATATTATATAAACTATATTATATATTATATATATATATTTTGATATATATATATATATATATTTTATATTATATATATTTTATATAATATTATATGATAACCCTATACTGCACGAATATGACAGTATTCTGAGGCAGATTTTTACGAAAGTACTTAACCTTAATCTAGAAGACGGGCAGTGGAACCAAGCTACACTTCCAGTCAGACTAGGAGGCATTGGTGTCCGCAAGTCATCACAGATTGCGTTACCTGCTTTTCTGTCCCTGTTATTTGCATCCAAGAGCTTGTAGCAGCGATTCTCCCTGAACATCTTAGGGACAAGATTGGAGTCCAGGACCAAAAATTCATTGACGGAGCAATGATCTGGGATAATCTAACGGGCTCAGAAACCAGACCTGCTCCCCCCAACAACTACAAACAATCACACTGGGATGGTCCAATAGTGGAAAATATAGCCTCAACGATGCTCAGAGTGTGTCAGGGAAGGATAGAGCCCCCTGCTGGCAGTGAGAGCCCCTCATGCTGGGGACTTTCTGTTGGCTGTTCCCAACTCCAGCCTTGGCACACGCCTCGACCCACAGACCATCCGCATCGGTGTTGCCCTTCGACTTGCCGCCCCTATTCTCGCCGAACACAGGTGTATTTGTGGCAGTGAAGCAGCAGACCGATTCGGGTACCATGGTCTTGTGTGCCGTAAATCCGAGGGAAAGATTTTCAAGACATGAGGAGGTTAATAACATTATCAAGAGGAGCCTCACAACAGCTGGATGCCCAGCAGTAAGGGAGCCACCGCAACTATGCAGATCTGACGGCAGCCAAAGCGTCCAGATGGTATCACCCTTCAAGCCTGGACAGATGGGAAGCAGGTGGTGTGGGACTATACATGTGCATCTACCTTGGCTGATACCTATCTCCAATACACCAGGGAGGAAGGAGGGGCAGCTGCCAGCTTTAGGGGGTCCCAAAAGTCTAGAAAATATGGAGAACTTGCCCATCATTATATGTTTGTTCCCATAGGCTCAGAGACCCTTGGCTCATGGGGAAAGAGTGCATCTAATTTCCTTAAGGAGCTGGGAAAAAGACTCATCAGGGTAACTAGGGATCCCAGGGCAGCTAGTTTTCTGTTCCAGCGGCTCAGTGCGGCTGTTTCAAAGGGGTAATGCATGCTGCATTTTGGGCACACGCCCCAGCTCTGAGGAGCTGGATGAGATTTTCGCCTTATAATCGTGATACACACGTAACAACATGTACCGTATATGCCACCTTTATATCAACAATGTATCTCTTAAATCTTCTGTACCATATTATGTAATAAAATATTCCTATATAAAAAAAAAAAAAATAAATATATATATATATATATATATATATATATATATATATATACATATATATAAAGGAAATATCCTAGAAAGTTTACGTTTGTCTAGACAATATTGTATATTGATAAATAAATTAAAAAATAGGTTACTGTAATATAATAAATTATTCAGAGTAATAAGCGATGCTGCCCCCTTGAAAATATCTTCCAATAATTCCTAATGATTATAATTATTACTATAATTTTTAAAGGAGTGGATGGGGTGAGCCAGCGGAAGGCCTCGGTCAGGTGACTAAAAGTTGCGGGTCATCATTTGACTAAGACCCACGTCAGGAAACACTTGTCCTCTTTTCTGACAAACCTTACCCAACCTAACCTAACCTAACCTAACCTAACCTAACCTAACCTAACCTAACCTAACTTAACCTAACCTAACCTAACCTAACCTAACCTAACCTAACCTAACCTAACTTAACCTAACCAACCTAACCTAAACCTAACCTAAACTAACCTAACCTAAAACCTAACCTAACCTAACCTAACCTAACCTAACCTAACCTAACCTAACCTAACCTAACCTAACCTAACTACCTAACCTAACACTAACCTAACCTAACCTAACCTAACCTAACCTAACTTAACCTACTACCTAACCTAACCTAACCTAACCTAACCTAACCTAACCTAACCTAACTAACCTAACCTAACCTAACCTAACCTAACCTAACCTAACCTAACTAACCTAACCTAACCTAACCTAACCTAAACCTAACTTAACCTAACCTAACCTAACCTAACCTAACCTAACCTTAACCTAACTAACCTTAACCTAACCTAACCTAACTACCTAACCTAACCTAAACCTAACCTACCTAACCTAACCTAACTTAACCTAACCTAACCTAACCTTACCTAACCTAACCTAACCTAACCTAACCTAACCTAACTTACCTAACCTAACCTAACCTAACCTAACCTAACCTTAACCTAACCTTACCTAACCTAACCAACTTAACCTAACCTAAACCTAACCTAACCTAACCTAACCTAACCTAACCTAACCTAACCTAACCTAACCTAACCTAACCTAACCTAACCTAACCTAACCTAACCTAACCTAACCTAACCTAACCTAACCTAACCTAACCTAACCTAACCTAACCTAAACATTCCAATACCAGAGTTCTAGATACCTTATTCTAATACCACTAGGCTCAGTTCATGATTTTAACACCACTAGACTCAGTTCTTGATTTTAATACCACTAGGCTCAGTTCTCTCGGCTTAGTATTTTTGGTCGACTCTGGTTAGACAGATCGTTTCCTTGAACATCGGGACCAGTCTCTTTGTTAATTCCTGGACACCAACTAGTTTCTGGAGATGTTCAGGTGAGGGGTGTTCCATAAGGGCTCGGGGAACGGGTGATGTCAGGGTGTAATATGAGGGTTTTAGCCTGCCTGATGGCAGTAGCGGCATCAGGGCAGGTATCCGTCCCTAGGGGGTATGATAATGGTACCATGATGGATCATTTCCGATGTTCGTAATGGTTCGTAATGACTTGGGAGATACATTTAGTTTGCATGTGTTCGGAGAGAGTGTGATATATAGGGAGGTGAGGGGGCAGGTGGAAGCGAGGAGGACGAGTTAAAGGGGAAGAGATGTAGTGAAGAGAATGGGAAAAGGGGAGAAATTAGATGAGGGGGAGAGGGGGGGAAAGATGGATAGTGAAGGGGAAACAGAGATGAGTAAAGGTGGAAGAGAGAAACTGGTCGAAGCGAGAGACGAAGTGTCAGAATGAACGTGTAAGGATATTTGTAGTGTGTGTGTGTGTGTGTGTGTGTATGTGTGTGTGTGTTTGCGAGAGAAGCTCTGCCTCTCGTAAACCAGCCAAGGGGGAACTGATAAAACAAGTGTAGTACGTAATATACGCCTCCTCGCCATGCAACAGACATCTTGCACAAATAAATTCACAGTCTAGACGAGAAGCAATCACCAAAACACAAACCATAACGGAAGTACCACCTCAGGGTTACCAACCCACTACTCCAAATGCTGGTTACTGAACCCATGCGTCGTGAAGAACGCAGTCACAATATCGTAACTGGAATAAGGTACAAACAACCAGCACACAAGAGAGAGAAAAGCTTACGACGAGGTTTCGGACCATCTTGGACCATTCACGTGTGACTTAAGAATGGTCCAAGACGGCCCATAGGCGATAACAAGAGTTTAAACACAGTGGTTCATCAGTCACAGGTGACCGTGGGTACGCCGACCCTTGTTTATTCTCACCGAGGATACAAAAACACAAGATAGGAGGAACGCTGCAGAAAGCCTACTGGCCCATACTTGGCAGGTCCTTCTCAACCCCAAACCCACTAAAAAAAATATCCTTTAAACCAACACATCAGACGAAGATACAGATATCTAATTTATGTGACAAAATGCATTAATTTTTTTGCATATTTATATTTGTTTTGTCTAATATAAGCAATTCTCTGGACAATTTTTTGCATGAGATTATTATTATTAAAATCAAAAAGAAGCGCTAAACCACAAGGGCTATTTTTGCATGGGAATGGATTTAACTTTCACCTTTTTATCCATTTTGAGGCTCCAGCGAACGTGAAAATCCAGTCGTGAATAAAGACACAAGTCAAAACGTGTTTATCGGGGGGGGGGCAACGTTTTGTCCTGTGTAGAGCGAAGTGTCGTCCCGACAAAAACAAAATAATCGGCACTTCTGTGTCTTTGTCATCAGATTTTTCGGAAATAAATTCCGCGACTCATGTCTTGTGGTCACAGTCGTCAGAAACACACACAAACCGCTAATTTACATATTGTATTAGTCACTCCACTTTCTGATGTAATTCAGATCCTGAAGAGAATTACAGTTAATTTAGATTTATTTCATATCTGAAACGAAGTGGGGGGATTAAGACCGGATTTCAATCTGGTGGGGAGGGATTAACGCCGGATTTCAATCTGGAGGGGAGAGATTAAGCCTAAATTTCAGTCTGAAGGGAGGGATTAAACTAAGATTTCAATCTGGAAGGGAGGGGGAATAGCCTTTTAAAATATATTAAATCACTGAAAAAAACTCTAGTCATCTTATCGCGAATTTCAGTAATTGTTATTGCTCGTTTACGGGTTCCGTCATCCATAAAACCTGACAATTAATTATTATTATTATTATTATTTGTAACAAACCAGGGAGCGGGTGGGGGTTGAACCCAAGGCGAGTGAGTCTTAAAACTCCAGGCCAGTGCGTAAGCCACTGGGCCAGCAACCTACAAGTCGGTAACACAAACTGGAAAAAAATATTTCGGAAGTGAAGCAAGAAGCGATCCTCGCGGGACTCCACTGCTGACATTTCTCCGTGTTATTTTTTCCTCTTTTTTAATGAGCTTAATCCGCAATGGTCACAACCAGTGTTCTTGATAGTAACTTTCCAACCTGGGTTCCTTGTGTTACAGAAAACTTTTCCGGGAGCTGTGTTCTTCAGTCGCTTATTGCACAGAACAACCTGGCATGTAGTCCGGAGCGATCAGTTAAATCCATCAATAGTTAGATGGGGTCCAGTCCCACATGCCCTGTATTCACACTGAACATGCCTGTGTTGTCAGTACGAAGCGTTTCAGCTAATTTAAAATACCCATACCAAAGGTTTCCCAAAAACAGGTAACCAAGGGTTTCTTATTCAATGTGGACAGCCTTTATATATCATTAATAATGGACACATACCGCCTTGCATTTTCTCTCACTGTGTAACAAGATTCTTTTAACTACTGATTTTTTGGTGTTTCAAAATCAGTTTTTCCGAGTAATATCCAAAATCTTTCTAAATACAAGGTAAATACAACAAGCCCATGTATTTTCTCTTTCACTGTTTCAGTGACAAGCCATAATAAATCTTGAAATAATCTGTTTATACAGGATTTTTTTTCTATCGTAAATCGAATTGATTTTAAACGTATCTAGAATTTTCTTCCCAGGTGTTTAAATACCTTTACAGTCATAGACTAAACCACATTGGAGACAGAAATGAAGATTAATGATACGATATATTCGATCCCTTATGGATTACTTCAGCTGAAAAAGGATCCCAAGAAGGGGTATGAAATTATTGAAACACTGAATAGCGTTTTTACAGTTTATTTTTATCAGTATTGAGATATACAGAGAGATTGGTGTATTTCGCTCAACTATATTTAGGAATTTAAAATATGCTTCACTGAAGATGTACATGGATACTCTGTACAGTCATAACTTTAAACCACTTACTTGAAACCATCTGTGCGAGAACTCTAATTGTATATTTTATCAATGTTATATATTCATATATTATTTGTGTGTGTGTGTGTGTGTGTGTGTGTGTGTGTGTGTGTGTGTGTGTGTGTGTGTGTGTGTGTGTGTGTGTGTGTGTGTGTGTGTGTGTGTGTATTGTGACCTTACCTACGTTAACTGTGCCTTTAACTGCTTGTTTAACCATCCAATCCACCAATCACCCGAATCAAACAGGAACAACCAACACCAACTAGTAAACAACGGACTGTCCTAAGCGCTACCAGAGACAAGCACATCCTTACAGGAAATCCTACAATACCGGAAACAGAAAAAAATAAAACAGTAGGAAAGTTTTCTTCTGACAGGAAAGATCCCGTCTAGCAGAGGTTTAGAAACAGTGCACAGCAACAGTAGCAATAGTGGGTGAACCAATGGTAATAATCATTATTGAACGTAATATGGCAAATATGATATGTATGCAAGGGATGGGGTTCATCTCTCTGGGGCTGGAGTGGTTGCATTAGCCAATTCGATTGAGGGGGTCATTGATGACTTATCTAAGACTTTAAACTGATAGATTATAGAGGTATGGGTGTTTGTGGGAAACAATCAGGCTGCAGTATTAGGGTTGAAAACAGCAGATATTACCGGGATACCTCAGGGATATGTTGAAAAGACAATATTCAAAATAAAGTTGCTAGTAAAGACAAATCAATTGATCAACAAACAAAGAGAGATAGTAGAGGGCAACGAGTGACTAGCTCCCTTAAGGTTTACTATACAAATAGCAGGAGTCTAAGAAATAAGATAGATGAGCTAAGATTACTTGCAAGTGCAGGTAATATAGATATTATTGGTATAACAGAGACCTGGTTCAACCTGAAAGATAGAGAAATGCCTTCTGAATGCAACATACAGGGTTATAAACTATTCCACACTGATAGGGTCAACAGGAAGGGTAGTGGTGTGGCGATGTATGTCAGAGATGATTTAAATTGTTGTCTTAGACATGATATAAGATTAGAAACATCGAACACAGAATCTGTTTGGCTACAGTTTCTCGAGGGTAGTGACAAACTAATTTTGGGTGTGTTTTATTGGCCCCCAAACCTTGATAAAGAGTGCAGTAAGCTGTTATGGGACGAAATTTATATGGTATCTAGATATGAAAATGTTGTGATAATGGGAGATTTTAACTTTAGACAAATTGATTGAAACAATATGACAGGAAATCTTGAGTCTAGTGACTTTCTTGATACGGTTCAGGATTGCTTTTTAGAACAGTTTGTGACAGAACCTACTAGAGGAAACAATCTGCTTGACTTGGTTCTTGCCAACAGAGAATCACTAATTCATGATCTTGAGGTTAATGATGAGCTTGGGGAAAGTGATCACAAATCACTTAGTTTCAATATATCACAGAATTACCCGGATAACTGCAATCAAATCTCTGTCCCAGACTTTCGCTTGGCCGATTTCATGGGACTGAGAAATTCCTGGGTGGGCTAAATTGGGATGACCTGACTATGGGTCAGGTAGGCGATCTTGGTTGCTAATATGTCGTTTTTTTAGAGCATAGTTCTAGCTGCCCAGACAACTTTTGTTCAGAATTGCGAAATTAGATCTAACAGAAATGATCCCAAATGGATGAACAATAGATTAAAACATCTCACTGGTTAAAAGAGAAGCATATATAGGCGTATCAAAAGAGGGGATGGGCAGTTAAGAAATCAGTATATTCAGTTAAAGAGAGAAATAAAGAAAATAAGAAAAGCAAAAAGGGATTATGAGGTTAAGTTCACAAGGGATTCGAAGACTAACCCAAAAGGGTTCTTTCAGGTATACAGAAGTAAGATTAGGGACAAGATTGGCCCACTTAAGAGTAACTCTGGTCAGATCACTGACAGTGATAAGGATATGTGTGAAATTTTCAATGCTTACTTCCTCTCAGTTTTTACCCAGGAAAATACTAGCGAAATTCCTGAAATAATAGATTATGTAGAACAGGATGATAATAAACTATGCACGATTGCTGTAACCACTGACGATGTCCTCAGACAAATAGAGAAATTAAAACCCCAGACCCTGATGAACTGTTTGCAAGGGTGTTAAAGGAATGTAAAGAGGAACTTAGCATACCTTTGGCTAACCTTTTCAACACATCACTACAAACTGGCATAGTGCCTGATAAGTGGAAAATGGCAAATGTAATACCTATTTACAAGGCAGGTGACAGGCCCTTGGCTTCGAACTATAGACCAATAAGCCTTACCTCCACAGTGGGAAAATTTATGGAATCAATAATTGCCGAAGCAATTCGTAGCCATCTTGATAGGCATAAATTGATAAATGAATCTCAACATGATTTTACAAAGGGGCGTTCCTGTCTTACGAATTTACTAACTTTTTCACTAAGGTGTTTGAGGAGGTAGATCATGGTGACAATAGGCAGCAGAGAGTTTGTATAAACGGGGAGAAATCAGAATGGGGGCACGTCATGAGCTGTGTTCCGCAGGGGTCAGTGTTGGGCCAGTTGTTGTTCACAATTTACATAAACAACATAGATGAGGGAATAAATAGTGACATAAGCAAATTTGCTGATGACACCAAAATAGGCCGGCCAATTCATTCTAATGAGGACACTAGAGCACTCCAGGATGATTGGAATAGACTGATGCAATGGTCTGAGAAGTGGCAGATGCAGTTTAATATTGACAAATGCAAAGTTCTAAATGTTGGACAGGAAAATAACCATGCCACATATAAACTAAATAATGTAGATCTTAATATTACGGATTGCGAAAAGGATTTAGGAGTTCTGGTTAGCAGTAATCTAAAACCAAGACAACAATGCATTAGTGTTCGCAGTAAAGCTAACAGAATCCTTGGCTTCATATCTAGAAGTATAAATAATAGAAGTCCTCAGGTTGTTCTTCAACTCTATATATCCTTGGTTAGGCCTCATTTAGATTATGCTGCACAGTTCTGGTCACCGTATTACAGAATGGATATTAATGCTCTGGAAAACGTACAAAGGAGGATGACAAAGATGATCCCATGTATCAGAAATCTTCCCTATGAGGATAGACTGAGGGCCCTGAATCTGCACTCTCTCGAAAGGCGTAGAATTAGGGGGGATATGATTGAGGTGTATAAATGGAAAACAGGAATAAATAAAGGGGATGTAAATAGCGTGCTAAAAATTTCCAGCCTAGACAGGACTCGCAGCAATGGTTTTAAGTTGGAAAAATTCGGATTCAGGAAGGATACAGGAAAGCACTGGTTTGGTAATAGAGTTGTGGAAGAGTGGAACAAACTCCCGAGCACAGTTGTGTAGTTTTAAAAATAGTTTAGATAAATACATGAGCGGGTGTGGGTGGGCGTGAGTTGGACCTGACTAGCTTGTGCTACTAGGTCTGATGCCTTGCTCCTTCCTCAAGTGGAAGTGACCTGACTAGGCTGCATGTCACCTGCACAACACCACCCCTCAGGGAAGGTTCCTTGATGCTGGTGAGGGGCTCTTGATCTAGGGAATTGGATCTGAATTAAACCTGAATACCGTCCACATCCCCTCCTCCACAGGCGCTGTATAATCTTACGGGTTTATCGCTACCCCTTGATTTATAATAATAATAATAATAATAATAATAATAATAATAATAATAATAATAATAATAATAATAATAATAATAATAATAATAATTCAAAGCACCAGTCAAGAATAGGGGGAGGGGAGGGGGAGGGGAGGGGAAGGGAAGGGAGGAAGGGGAAACTCACCAACAGCAGCAGCAGCATCAACTCCCATCCACCTCCCCCATCCCACAAACACCCTGCCCCTCCCCCCACCCCTCACCCCGGCTACAAAGAGGAGAATGTTCGAGAATCACCCGAGAGTCACCAGAGTCACCAGAGTCACCAGTCACCAGAGTCACCAGAGTCACCAGTCACCAGAGTCACCAGAGTCACCAGAGTCACCAGTCACCATCGTGAGACGGGAAGTCACCAGGCTGCTGCGGTCGCACCTCTCAGGATGTAGATGTCGAAGTGACGTTGTCACCACTCGTCTACACAGTGTAGATTCCACACCTTTCAGGATGTAGACGTCACCAGGAAACCAGAAAGTTCAAGATTTTGTCTTTTGTTGTTGAGCAAATACAGTACGCTAATTATTTCTCGGTAGTAACATTTTCCGTCCGCTTGGTAATAATATATATATATATATATATATATATATTATATATATATATATATATAATATATATATATATATATATAATATATATTATATATATATATATATATAATATATATATATATATATATATATATATATATATATATATATATATATATATATATATATATATATATATATATATATATATATATATATATTGCCGAATAGGTCAAACTTGCGATTTTGGTTTAAACAGCAACGCTCTTCTTGCTGAATTAGGCAAGCGAAAATTTGCATATGCAATATATATATACATATGGACTAAACACATCAACTTTAAGCTGGGGTGACTGATAACCTCAAACTCCTTTTGAACTTCCATTTTTCTCTGCATTGGACTGAAGAAGCCGCTGCCTGGTGAAACGTTCCCAGAATAAAAACGGCCAAATGTTGAACAAGTGTCTGATCAACTTGTTCACATGTGTTGCCTGTGCCAAGACACATGTTACCTGTCGCCTCCTCTCAGTTATATATCTGTGTCACCTTTACACAGTCACAGCAATAAACAGCAGAACCTCTCGTAAACACACAGCTGATAAACTCAGCTCTGGTTTATCAGAGGATCTGGGATAAGCGATCTTACGTTACCAGAATTATAAATGCGCCGTTACTAAGAACACTTGCAAAGCTATAAGAGCATCGGTATTAAGTTGCACATACTTCCAGAATAAGTCTATATAAGAATTGTCGAACCGTTGTTTTGTGAATGCTGCAGGTACGACAATGCTGTAACCAGCCACCCACTAAGCTTACAATACGATGGCTGTACACCCAGCACCTCTGTGGTACGGCAGCTTTCAGCAACGCGTCACTGTGACCTTTCTGTCTCATTCCACAGCCCAAGACGCTCTTGTGGTACATCTATTCTCATTCCCCCCTCAAAGCTATGTCGTCAGTAACCGTAATTCTTAAAGGGGTGGACTAGTAAGCCAGTGGAAGGCCTCGGTCAGATGACCAAAAGCTCCAGCCACGGGTCATCATATGACTAAGACCGGCGTCAGGAAACACTTGCCCTGTTTCCTGACAAACCTTATCTAACCTAAACCCACGATAAACCGTAAAAATACGACTGTTATTGAAATTTTATATGATGATGAATTTCCTCAGCTATGTTATTTATATGTTATGAAATTTTAATGAACCGGATATATGTACATGAGGCTTAGTCACAGACCGGGCCGCGGGGGCGTTGACCCCCGTAATCCTCTCCAGATATACTCCAGGTATAAAAGCTTTTCCCGACCAGTCTTAAAGAACACAAGTCTTTCACTTTTCTCCGTAGCCTTTCCTCTCCCCCATCTATTATCTATCTATCCTCACTTCCACCTCACCCATTTGGGTCCTGACATGTGTGTTCTAGTACTAGAAGGGATATATTATTTAGCTATAAAGGTATATTTAATAACATCGTCATTACCGATGACAAGGTAGATAATCCCTTGAAAAAAATTCCAAGAATTTATTAACTAAAAGGTTCCATGTCTTTGGAATGTCTGGAAAAAGACCCTTAAAACGTTGGTGTCCCGTCGCTCCCTGTTTACGTTGAAAGACGGACTGGGCAGGGAGGTATCCCCGCTGACGCACTTCCGTAGGAGGGAAGCAATTATAGGTGAAGTTTGTGTCGTGATTAGCCGGTAACGGCTGGTTGATGCGAGACAGGAGCTAGAGTGTGATACTCGACCCCTGGAGATAAATGGTATAAAACACCGATACGATGGGATAATAAAACGGCTTGACAAAGCTCCTGGAGAGCGAAACGTTCCCACAATAAAATGCCACGTTAGTTGCACTTGTGCCCTTTTACTTTACATAATAAAATACGTAAGCAGTATAATGCGTTCCTTTATTGACAGTAAATTTTTTTGTCGTAAGGTAATGTAAGACAACCGGGAAGGTTCCTCTCAGATCCAACCTACCCAACATTCTCCACCTGAGAGAAATGGTTCAGAGAACAGACAAGTTGATAAATTAGATATATGTGCAACACTTGGGTATCTTTATTGAGGAAACGTTTCGCCACACAGTGACTTCATCAGTCCCGTGCATAGAAGAATGGTAAAGGTCAGAAGGCTAAGGGACTTATTACATCAAACTCCTTTTGATCTTCACCACTCTTCTTTGTATGGACTGATGAAGCCACTGTGTGGCGAAACGTTTCCTCAATAAAGATACCCAAGAGTTGCACATCTGTCTAATTTATCATTCTCCAAATGACTCTCCACACTATATATACTCACGTACTCTTTACCCAGGTAGATCTGTTTGTGACTTGATAAAGCGCACTGTGTGGGCGAAACGTACTCGACCCCTGCTCTCGTAAATGGGTCAGTACAGAGAGGCACACATACACACGCACACACACACACACGTATATACACATACACACACACACACACACACACACACACACACACACACACACACACACACACACACAACACACACACACACACACACACACACAAAAACAAGTGTGCTAGGGAATGGAAGAAATATAGAAGGCAAAGGACCCAGGAGAATAAGGAGAGCAGTCGTAGAGCCAGAAACGAATATGCACAGATAAGAAGGGAGGCCCAAAGACAATATGAAAATGACATAGCAGCGAAAGCCAAATCTGACCCGAAACTGTTGTACAGCCACATCAGGAGGAAAACAACAGTCAAGGACCAGGTAATCAGGCTAAGGAAGGAAGGAGGAGAGACAACAAGAAATGACCGTGAAGTATGTGAGGAACTCAACAAGAGATTCAAAGAAGTGTTCACAGAGGAGACAGAAGGGGCTCCAGAAAGACGGAGAGGTGGGGCACACCACCATGTGCTGGACACAGTGCACACAACCGAGGAAGAAGTGAAGAGGCTTCTGAGTGAGCTAGATACCTCAAAGGCAATGGGGCCAGATAACATCTCCCCATGGGGTATTGAGAGAGGGAGCAGAGGCGCTATGTGTACCCCTAACAACAATATTCAATACATCTATCGAAACAGGGAGATTGCCTGAGGCATGGAAGACAGCAAATGTAGTCCCAATCTTTAAAAAAGGAGACAGACATGAAGCATTAAACTACAGACCAGTGTCACTGACTTGTATAGTATGCAAAATCATGGAGAAGATTATCAGGAGAAGAGTGGTGGAATACCTAGAAAGGAATGATCTCATCAACAGCAGCCAACATGGTTTCAGGGACGGGAAATCCTGTGTCACAAACCTACTGGAGTTCTATGACATGGTGACAGCAGTAAGACAAGAGAGAGAGAGGGGTGGGTGGATTGCATATTCTTGGACTGCAAGAAGGCGTTTGACACAGTTCCACACAAGAGATTGGTGCAAAAACTGGAGGACCAAGCAGGGATAACAGGGAAGGCACTACAATGGATCAGGGAATACTTGTCAGGGAGACAGCAGCGAGTCATGTACGTGGCGAGGTGTCAGAGTGGGCACCTGTGACCAGCGGGGTCCCACAGGGGTCAGTCCTAGGACCAGTGCTGTTTCTGGTATTTGTGAACGACATGACGGAAGGAATAGACTCTGAGGTGTCCCTGTTTGCAGATGACGTGAAGTTGATGAGAAGAATTCACTCGATCGAAGACCAGGCAGAACTACAAAGGGATCTGGACAGGCTGCAGACCTGGTCCAGCAATTGGCTCTTGGAGTTCAATCCCACCAAGTGCAAAGTCATGAAGATTGGGGAAGGGCAAAGAAGACCGCAGACGGAGTACAGTCTAGGGGGGCCAGAGACTACAAACTTCACTCAAGGAAAAAGATCTTGGGGTGAGTATAACACCAGGCACATCTCCTGAAGCGCACATCAACCAAATAACTGCTGCAGCATATGGGTTCCTAGCAAACCTCAGAACAGCATTGCGACATCTTTATAAGGAATCGTTCAGGACCCTGTACACAGTGTACGTTAGGCCCACATTGGAGTATGCGGCACCAGTTTGGAACTCACACCTAGCCAAGCACGTAAAGAAACTAGAGAAAGTGCAAAGGTTTGCAACAAGACTAGTCCCAGAGCTAAGAGGTATGTCCTACGAGGAGAGGTTAAGGGAAATCAACCTGACGACACTGGAGGACAGGAGAGATAGGGGGGACATGATAACGACATACAAAATACTGAGAGGAATTGACAAGGTGGACAAAGACAGGATGTTCCAGAGATTGGACACAGTAACAAGGGGACACAGTTGGAAGTTGAAGACACAGATGAATCACAGGGATGTTAGGAAGTATTTCTTCAGCCACAGAGTAGTCAGTAAGTGGAATAGTTTGGGAAGCGATGTAGTGGAGGCAGGATCCATACATAGCTTTAAGCAGAGGTATGATAAAGCTCACGGTTCAGGGAGAGTGACCTAGTAGCGATCAGTGAAGAGGCGGGGCCAGGAGCTCGGACTCGACCCCCGCAACCTCAACTAGGTGAGTACAACTAGGTGAGGTGTGTACACACACTCACACACACACAAACACACACACACACACACACAGCTCAAGGTTCAGGGAGAGTGACCTAGTAGCGACCAGTGAAGAGGCGGGGCCAGGAGCTTGGACTCGACACCTGCAACCTCAGCTAGGTGAGTAACTAGGTGAGAACACACACACCGGATATATCTCTACCTTCACGTACCCTAATCGACCAGTTCCACCTGTTCGTACTATAATTCTGGCACTGGTTGCTCCCGGGAACGAAGGGACCAGCACTGTGACTTGTGTACTGGGTGTTATCTGGGACGGAGCGAACTACAGTGAGCTCCGTACTAGTTGCTACCGGACACCGTTATTACAGTACACGGTTACACCAAGAAAGCCTTAACGAAATGTATTTTTAAACATAGTTATTGCTATTTGATGAACATGTGCGTCGGTAACAGTTGCCTCTAATCGACTGAAGTCTGCCATGCAGGCAACAAAGACTCCAGAGTCGGTCTGGAGTTTTACGAGACTGACCGCGGGTTCTATTCCCGCCCGTGTTATGGTTTGGTATGGTTTCTATACCATGAGACGGAACTGTACTTGGTGACGTGTTCCTCACTCTCGACCTGTACAATACACAAGTATACAAAGGGGGCATCAAACAGCATACAGTGTTATTGGTTGCTGGAGTGCCCATGCTGGGCATCAAGCTTGGGCACTCCAGCAGTTGTTTACCCATTGAAAAACTGATGGACCGAACACATCGACTCCAGGCTTGGGGACTGATTACCTCAAACTCCTCCTCATCTTCTACAGCTCCTCTATATTGGACTGAAGAAGCCACTGGCTGACGTTTCCTCAATAAAGATTTCCAGATGTTAAACAAGTGTCTCAGTCCTCAACTTTTCGGTTTTGTAAATCATTTACATAACGTTAGTAAAACATCGCAGGAATAAGACTAATTACCAAATATTTCCTCACAAATATACTCCACCACCACCAACTATTTATGTAAAAAAAAATTAAGACGGAGTAAACAAAAATATACGTCGTGGATTTATAGAAAAGTGTGACTTTGTAAACGGTCCACGTCGGAGCGAAACGTCGTGGTAAGCTCCTCTCTCCTATGTGCGAGTTATGTATGTATTGTTCCAATCACGGTATTGTGCCTTTTTGTTCTTCGTAGACACAAAACCCTAAGTGGAACAATTCACAACTCGCTCAAGGACCCATACGTCTATTTGTGTGTATCTTTGCTACGATTTATTGAGACAGTGTATTAAGCTACGAGATATCTGCATCGAGCAAAATAAGATACCAGACATTAAGCAGATATCCAAAATTTGCTTTCAACAGATGAGACAAACTGTAAATAGTTCCTGGGCCTTTTGTGTATCCATATGCTCTTGCGCTACCCTCCACAGGACAGACACGGTGTGCCCAATAAATCAGCCATATCGGCGGCAGAACCTAGTCTAATCTAAAGTTCTGAAGACACTGTAGCTTAGTGCGTCGTCTTTAGTCTTTAAATAAAATCTTATAATTGAAACAGGGAGATTCAGCTAATTCAGTAAGGACTACTACAGTCTCTTCGGTTACATACTTTAGCAGGCAAAAATATACAAATCCAAGGAATCTATCAGCCTTATTACGCAGGTTTTGTCATTGTTCTCAGGTTCCTGTATCTACGATATCCTCTTCACATTCTACAGTACCATTGACAGCACAGAATTTAAGTCCTACGAGCAGTCTAATCTTGAATGTACAGTCATCACTTCGTATGTGCTGGGCACTCCGGCATTCGTGCGAGTAATGTCTCAAGCGACGTTACGTCCTCCCGGGAGTAAGTGCGTTTTCCTACGTAATACAGAGCGTCAAAGGCCATACAAATATAGTTAGTTACTATAGTTAGTTCTAACTAATCTTTTGGATACCTTTGTATATCTTAATGTAGTTAATGAATGCGATAGAACGGGTACCATCATTAGCCAACGATATGAAAAAGGCATTCTGAGCGAAGATAACACGTTTCAAGCAAGTTCGTTGGGGTTCCAGCAGAGCGACACGTTGTGCCATTAAAAGCTTGCTCCGAAACTTGTATATTTCTTCAAAAATAATTTTTTTGCTACAGTAATCCATGTGGAACCCGAACTCATTATATCCGGTCAAAGGAACACGCGTGCGACAAACGCAGGTGAGGATGCTGTCAAAGGAACACGAGTGCGACAAACGCAGGTGAGGATGCGGTCAAAGGAACACGAGTACGACAAACGCAGGTGAGGATGCGGTCAAAGGAACACGAGTGCGACAAACGCAGGTGAGGATGCTGTCAAAGGAACACGCGTGCGACAAACGCAGGTGAGGATGCGGTCAAAGGAACACGCGTGCGACAAACGCAGGTGAGGATGCGGTCAAAGGAACACGCGTGCGACAAACGCAGGTGAGGATGCGGTCAAAGGAACACGCGTGCGACAAACGCAGGTGAGGATGCTGTCAAAGGAACACGAGTGCGACAAACGCAGGTGAGGATGCTGTCAAAGGAACACGAGTGCGACAAACGCAGGTGAGGATGCGGTCAAAGGAACACGAGTGCGACAAACGCAGGTGAGGATGCGTCAAAGGAACACGAGTGCGACAAACGCAGGTGAGGAGGGAGTCAGAACGACAACGTCCGTCAGTTTTAACAGACGCCAACTCACCTACTGGATTAGTCAAATGCAGATAAATGCATGTAATAGATGATAAGGCCTTCCCGAAGTGATTCACCGATGACTATTGGGTCGGTACTTTAAGAGAGAGGGGGGGGGGGGGGTCAAGTGTCTTTCGACAACCGCAAATGAGATGGTAGCACACGCACACACCTAGGGGTGTGTAGCTAGGTAATCACCCAAGAGCACAGTGCGTGGACGTGTGTAACCACGCAAGCGCTCACTTCTACGAGAGCTAAATTGGCGTACCGAGCTACAGTATTTAATGTGGTGTACCTGTTATGTACAATTTCGTCTGACGTATTTTTTATGATTAACGGAAGTGGAATGTTGACCTTGTAATTAATGTGTGTGTGTGTGTGTGTGTGTGTGTGTGTGGTGTGTGTGGTGGTGGCTGGGTGTGTGTGTCTGTGTCTGTGTGTCAGTCCCCACCAAACACACTACTAACACCTACGCAAAGTGCTGGATCAACCAGGCTGTGATGGATATGTGGGGAAGCATACAGTAACAGCCTGGATGACCAGACAAAAGCCTGGCCCAGGGCTGGGCTATGGAAGTAGGGAAAAGCTCTCGATATCCACCAAAAGTATATCAAAGGCAAAGGTACACAAACTATTATATTCATACCCTAGAAGGTTATAGAAGGTTACCGAGGACTGTAGCGTCACTATTTGGCCAGGGACTTCGTTGTCATAATCGAGACATGAGGAATACCACGAGGATATTTGTTAAATACATTGAGGGATACATCACAGAGATGTGTATTGATTGCATTTGCTTCTCTATCGAGGACAGTGATTGCGAGCAGTCGTGTGTAATGTCCGTGGCCACGCCACTTCGTGTGGCCTCGCCACACGAAGTGGCGAAGAAAACCAGGCATATGAAGAACCATGAGGACGGGAGCAGTACATGCCCAGAGGTAACATAGGCTACTTTATGTGTGACATCGTGGCTAGTGCGTCACGTCTAAACATAAATGCACTTAACATCAACTCTGTGGAGCTCTCTTATCAGCTTACCATTGAGGAGGGACAGAAAATAATTGCCTGAACGTTTTTGATGTTATAATTTACGAAAAATGACCGGCAGCTGGATCTTAGATCTACGGTAACCACACGAACAAGAATGATGTACTTACCAAAAGAGGAGTCTTTTTTTTTTTTTTTTTTTTTTTTTTGAGAGAGAGAGAGAGAGCATACAGAATCTCGACACCTGACTTCTTCCTCGACCCCAATATATATATATATATTACAGTTCACAGCACATTTCATGAAGTATTGTAGAAGATTATTCAGATATTCCACGCCAGTGGACAAAGTCAAACTCCACAAAGGTACATTATTTCCCAGATTGAACAGACAGCTTTCTGAGAACAACCACAACTTGACTGCTAAAAGTACGACCCACATAGCCACCACCAAGAACAAATTAAGAGAGGGGAATACGCAACACGGTGAATTCAGCTCTGGTATTTACACCTTCCCGTGTGCAGCATGCGATAAATTAAATTTAGAACAAACATTTAGGAGCTTCAGACATCGCATCAGCTGTGTATTGTTCACATCAGTGAACAATACACATCATTGAAAAATACACATCAGCGAATAATACACATCGCTGAACAATATACATAACTGAACAGAAATACTCTCACCAAAGGGAGAACTTCAACAACACCTGTATTATACATCCCAGTGGAAATAAGTCTCTTTGTCTGACTTTCATGGAGTTACTATACAGAGAAAGATCGCAGTCAGCAGGATTCAAAACTACGTCAGGGGAGTCTGGCAAGACTCCCCAGACGTGGTTTCGAATCCTGCTGACTGCGAGCTTTCTCTGTGTGCACCTCCGTTTGTTTCTGCTTGTTGCACTGATGCATTACTATGTATGACAATTATACTTATGTATACCTATACCTAAATATACCTAATTTATCACTTCACACCCACCACCACCACTCGTATAATAATAATTAATAATAATAATAATAATAATAATAATAATAATAATAATAATAATAATAATAATAATAATAATAATTTTGTTTCTGTAAGTACATATACAAGGTATACAGGCCTAGATGACATCAATAATATACTACTATACAGAAAGCTACTTGTTATGTAGCGCATTTCCCGGAAATTAGGTCAGTTTTGTCCCAGGATGCAACCCACACCAATCCACTAACACTCAGGTACCCATTTTACACCCCCAATATTTCAGCCCTCTCCGGGAATCGAACCCGGACTCTCAGCGTGTGAAGCGAGATAAGCTTGTTTATCAAGAAAACACTTGTCGAACTCACACCGTAGAGCTGAATCATTAACTAACTCCGTCCTCCACGTCATGCTATACCTGACCTCATCCACTAAATGTACTCTTGTGTTTTCTGTTGTGTTGAGCTGGTAAAGGCCTCCCCTGGCGGGCGAAACGTCTTAATAAAATGTTTTAGATGCTGCATATATGTATCTGATACATACTGGTCAGTGTAAATCACCGTTTGTAACTTGGTGTGTGTGTGTGTGTGTGTGTGTGTGTGTGTGTGTGTGTGTGTGTGTGTGTGTGTGTGTGTGTGTTGTGTGTGTGTGTGTGTGTGTGTGTGTGTGTGTGTGTGTGTGTGTGCATACGCATTCTCACGTCGCCCGGAGTGCACGGGCATTTCTTAAGTGCGTCATTGGTCGCTTACGCACGCCCGTGCGTCGCGTACGCACTAAAATGCTCCCGGGAAACATTTCACAAGTGTACACCTGGTCCTGGTGACGCACAGACTTACGCATCGTCATCTAATTTACGCAGATATAAGTGAACGAACATAGTTACGTTCCATTTAAACACGTTCTTCCCATCCAATCTCTACAACACAACCTATTGTGTTATTTTTGGAATTATCTTAGCACGTTCTTATACGTTCTCTTCAATACTTTCTCTTACGTTCTCTTCAATACTTTCTCTTACGTTCTCTTTAACACTCTCTTCGGTTCTTTCATCCCTCTCTTACGTTCCCTTTAACACGTTCTCATACTTTTTTAACACCTATTACGTTCTCCAACACGTTCTCTCAAAATTATTTTTGTCACGTTCAGCTTAACCTCGTTTTACTGGCAATGGTGAACATGGATGGAAGGATAATGGGAAAAAAACAGCTTTATCAAGCTTAATCTAAGCCTCTGCCAAGCTTTATTAAGCTTTCTCAAGGCCTGTCAAATTTTAATGAACGTTATCAAGCTTTATACAGCTTTATTTGAGCTTTATCAAGGTTTATACAAGTTGTATCAAAGCTTAATCAGTAAAATGGGTACCTGGGTGTTAGTCGACTGGTGTGGGTCGCATCCTGGGACACTGACCTAAGGAGGCCTGGTCACAGACCGGGCCGCGGGGGCGTTGACCCCCGGAACTCTCTCCAGGTAAACTCCAGGTAAACTCGACTCACGAAATCGTTATGACACGATTGCAAACAACCCATACCAGAGGCGCACCGGTCTGGAGTTTCATGACTCTCTGATCGCGGTTTCTATCCTCCCCTCGTATGGTTTGTCTTCACAGTAAACAGCCAAGCTGCGTTTGTGTATCCTTTCATCTACTGTCAACCAGGAAATTGCTAGAAGCTGTCTGGCGGTTGATTGAAGGAGCGTGGAGTGGTCACTTGACGTAGAGTTGAGGTGGAGCGGGTTACTAGATGGTAGCTGGATGATATAGACCGGAATTGGAAGTGGATGCGGTATTTACGTGGAAATTGGTATGGATGTTGTATCCAGGCGGATGTGGGTGCGTGTTTGGATAGGATTATGTGCATGGATGCGTGGATTTAAGAGAAGCTATGGATGTGTGAGAGTGGATGACGTGTGTATGCATATTGACTTTTGGATGTATGTATATGTGTGTATATTCACTTATGGATGTGTATACGGACGTGTAAATGTACGTATTCACTTCTTTATGTATATTGTGATACATGGATGTGGATGTGTGTTCAGGAGTATACATGTGAAACTGGTATGAATGTATGGATATACGAGTGCGGATAAAGCTATAAGAATATGTATATGTATATCTTCATTAGAGAGAGAGAGAGAGAGAGAGAGAGAGAGAGAGAGAGATGATATGTGTGTGAGTGTGAGTGTGTGTGTGTGGCGTTGTGTGTGTGTGTGTGTGTGTGTGTGTGTGTGTGTGTGTGTGTTGTGTGTGTGTGTGTGTGTGTGTGTGTGTGTTGTGTGCTTGTGTGTGTGTGTGTGTGTGTGTGCGCGCGCTTGTGTGTGAGTGTAAGGGTGTGGCTGAGGGTGTGACTTCCCTGTGTGACTGGTTTTGGATTCACCTCACCTCGTCCCCCAGGTCGTGAGTGATACAATCAGATGGTGGTCCAGGATGTGTGGCTCGTGGCGTGGTTTGTGGCGTGGTTGGACGGTTTGTGACGTAGCTGGATAGTTTGTGGGTGGTTGGGTGGACTGTGACGCGGTTGGACGGTTTGTACCAAACTTCACAGGCAGTATACAAGTGGATTTTAAGCAATAACACATGTGATTTCTTACTTGCTTCCCACGAGAAGGGCTAAAATAAGACGGGTTCGATCCCTGGATAGCCGCTGCATGTTTTATATATATATATATATATATAATATATATATATATATATATATATATATATATATATATATATATATATATGTATTATATTATATATATTATATATATATATATATATAATATATATATATATTATATATATATGTTTACATATTTAAAAATACGTTCTCGAACGGCGTCCCAGGAGCTCCTGGAACGCCGGTCAGGAACCCAAGATGCAGCAGGCGTACCCTTTCTGGACTGCCATACTGAAGCGCTGAAAAGAGAGGTTGGGAACCCTTGGTCACTGGTTCTTACCAAGAGTCTGGAGCCCATCTCGAGGAACACCAAGGTATTTTTCCACCCCCAGGAGCCAAATGTTTCTGATCCTATAGACACGAAATGGTACTGGTGGGTCAGATCGTCCGTACATGTTGAGCCTGTGATCAGCAGTACTCCCCTAAAGACCAGCACTATAAGGGATGGAGGTGCCGGCCAAGGAAGACACTCAAGTGTATTCCCACACTAGCAGTCTTCCAGGGATATAATGTGATCCCGTCAGGGCGGCAGGTGGGCGCCTCAAGGGAACTGGGTAGTGAAGATCAAGGTTCGGGGTAAAAGGCTGTATAGAAAGGCTTCTATTAATGATCTCTTTGACTTTACTGCTTCTAGCATGCCACCCTTTGCGTATATATATATATATATATATATAATATATATATATATATATAAAATATATATATAATATATATATATATATATATATATATATATATATTTATATATATATATATATTTATTATATAGGTAGGTAGTAGGTTGGTAGACAGCAACCACCCAGGGAAGTACTACCGTCTGCCAGATGACTGTAGAAACAGAAACCTTATAACTGTTTTGCACGATGGGAGGATTGCTGGTGTCTTTTTCTGTCTCATAAACACGCTACATAACAGGATATCTTGCCTCTCCTACTTACACTTTGTCACAACTTCACAGACACGACATGCATATATAAAATACATACATCTAGTTTTCCCCCTTTTTCTAAATAGTCTTGTTCTTCTTTATTTCTTCTATTGTCATGTGGAAGTGGAGAAAGAATCTTCCATCCGTAAAGCCATTGCGTGTCGTATGAGGCGACCCAAAATGCCGGGAGGGAATTTTGGGCTCTGTATATAACCCTTACTCCTGTGACACTTACTAAAAAAAGAGAAGAAGAAAAACTTATAAAACTGGGATGCTTAAATGTCGTGATGTTGCGGTGACAAGAAACCCGATGATTGTATGTTATGAATGAAAAGAAGTTGGATGTCCTGGCCCTAAGCGAAACAAGCTGAAGATGGTTAGGAGAGTTTCAGTGGGGGAAAAAATTGGATTAAAAACTGGGGGTTATCTGAGAGGTTAGACAAAAAGGGGTAGCAGTTAATGTTGAATGATCAGTTATGGAAGGAAAAAAGAGAATGTGAAAGTGTAAATGCAGAATTATGTGGATTAAAGTAAAGGTTGGATGCGAGAAGGGTCATTAATTGAGCGTTAGCACTGGAGAAGAGAGGAATGCAGAGGAGAGAGAGAGATTTTGGGAGATGTTAAGTGAATGTATAGGAGCCTTTGAACAAGTGAAGAGAGGTAATTTTTGGTAGGGGACCTAAATGCTAAAGCAGGAGAAACTTTTAGAGAGGGTGTGGTAGGTAAGTTTGGGGTGCCAGGTGTAAATGATAATGGGAGCCCTTTGATTGAACTTTGTATAGAAAGGGGTTTAGTTATAGGTAATACATATTTTAAGAAAAAGAGGATAAATAAGTATACAAGATTTTGATGTAGGGCGACATGACAGTAGTTTGTTGGATTGTGTATTGGTAGATAAAAGACTGTTGAGTAGACTTCAGGATGTACATGTTTATAGAGGGGCCACAGATATATCAGATCACTTTTTAGTTGTAGCTACACTGAGAGTAAAAGGTAGATGGGATACAAGGAGAATAGAAGCATCAGGGAAGAGAGAGGTGAATGTTTACAAACTAAAAGAGGAGGCAGTTAGGGAAAGATATAAACAGCTTTTGGAGGATAGATGGGCTAATGAGAGCATAGGCAATGGGGTCGAAGAGGTATGGGGTAGGTTTAAAAATGTAGTGTTTGAGTGTTCAGCAGAAGTTTGTGGTTACAGGAAAGTGGGTGCGGGAGGGAAGAGGAGCGATTGGTGGAATGATGATGTAAAGAGAGTAGTAAAGGGAGAAAAAGTTAGCATATGAGAAGTTTTTACAAAGTAGAAGTGATGCAAGGAGGGAAGAGTATATGGAGAAAAAGAGAGAGGTTAAGAGAGTGGTGAAGCAATGTAAAAAGAGAGCAAATGAGAGAGTGGGTGAGATGTTATCAACAAATTTTGTTGAAAATAAGAAAAAGTTTTGGAGTGAGATTAACAAGTTAAGGAAGCCTAGAGAACAAATGGATTTGTCAGTTAAAAACAGGAGAGGGGAGTTATTAAATGAAGTTTTGGAGGTATTGGGAAGATGGAGGGAATATTTTGAGGAATTCTTAAATGTTGATGAAGATGGGGAGGCTGTGATTTCGTGTATAGGGCAAGGAGGAATAACATCTTGTAGGAGTGAGGAAGAGCCAGTTGTGAGTGTGGGGGAAGTTCGTGAGGCGATAGGTAAATGAAAGGGGGTAAGGCAGCCGGGATTGATGGGATAAAGATAGAAATGTTAAAAGCAGGTGGGGATATAGTTTTGGAGTGGTTGGTGCAATTATTTAATAAATGTATGGAAAGAGGTAAGGTACCTAGGGATTGGCAGAGAGCGTGCATAGTTCCTTTGTATAAAGGCAAAGGGGACAAAAGAGAGTGCAAAAATTATAGGGGGATAAGTCTGTTGAGTTACCTGGTAAAGTGTATGGTAGAGTTATTACTGAAAGAATTAAGAGCAAGACAGAGAATAGGATAGCAGATGAACAAGGAGGCTTTAGGAAAGGTAGGGGGTGTGTGGATCAGGTGTTTACAGTGAAACATATAAGTGAACAGTATTTAGATAAGGCTAAAGAGGTCTTTGTGGCATTTATGGATTGGAAAAGGCGTATGACAGGGTGGATAGGGGGGCAATGTGGCAGATGTTGCAAGTGTATGGTGTAGGAGGTAGGTTACTGAAAGCAGTGAAGAGTTTTTACGAGGATAGTGAGGCTCAAGTTAGAGTGTGTAGGAAAGAGGGAAATTATTTCCCAGTAAAAGTAGGCCTTAGACAAGGATGTGTGATGTCACCTTGGTTGTTTAATATATTTATAGATGGGGTTGTGAGAGAAGTAAATGCGAGGGTCTTGATGAGAGGCGTGGAGTTAAAATATAAAGAATCACACATAAAGTGGGAGTTGTCACAGTTGCTCTTTGCTGATGACACTGTGCTCTTTCGAGATTCTGAAGAGAAGTTGCAGAGATTGGTGGATGAATTTGGTAGGGTGTGCAAAGAAAGAAAATTAAAGGGTGAATAAAAGGGAAAGAGTAAGGTTTTGAGGATAACAAAAGGATTAGGTGATGAAAGACTGGATATCAGATTGGAGGGAGAGAGTATGGAGGAGGTGAATGTATTCAGATATTTGGGAGTGGACGTGTCAGCGGATGGGTCTATGAAGGATGAGGTGAATCATAGAATTGATGAGGGGAAAAGGGTGAGTGGTGCACTTAGGAGTCTGTGGAGACAAAGAACTTTGTCCTTGGAGGCAAAGAGGGGAATGTATGAGAGTATAGTTTTACCAACGCTCTTATATGGGTGTGAAGCATGGGTGATGAATGTTGCAGCGAGAAGGCTGGAGCAGTGGAGATGTCATGTCTGAGGGCAATGTGTGGTGTGAATATAATGCAGAGAATTCGTAGTTTGGAAGTTAGGAGGAGGTGCGGGATTACCAAAACTGTTGTCCAGAGGGCTGAGGAAGGGTTGTTGAGGTGGTTCGGACATGTAGAGAGAAATGGAGCGAAAACAGAATGACTTCAAGAGTGTATCAGTCTGTATTTGGGAAGGAAGGCGGGGTAGGGGTCGGCCTAGGAAAGGTTGGAGGGGAGGGGTTAAAGGAGGTTTTGTGTGCGAGGGGCTTGGACTTCCAGCAGGCGTGCGTGAGCGTGTTTGATAGGAGTGAATAGGAGACCGAATGGTTTTTAATACTTGACGTGCTGTTGGAGTGTGAGCAAAGTAACATTTATGAAGGGGTTCAGGGAAACCGGCAGGGCCCGGACTTGAGTCCTGGAGATGGGAAGTACAGTGCCTGCACTCTGAAGGAGGGGTGTTAATGTTGCAGTTTAAAAACTGTAGTGTAAAGCACCCTTCTGGCAAGACAGTGATGGAGTGAATGATGGTGAAAGTTTTTCTTTTCGGGCCACCCTGCATTGGTGGGAATCGGCCAGTGTGATAATAAAAAAAATATATATATATATATATATATATATATATATATATATATATATATATTTATATTTGATGTTTTGTGTGTTATGTGTGTATTTTGTGTGTATTGTGTGTGTGTATGAGAATGGTTTATAAAGGAGGTTTATATGTGTATAGGGTTAGAATCAGTCCAGTCATGCGTTGAACGTATAAAGATGATGGTGTGGTTGGTTGTTTTATGACTTGTACGACGGTAGGAGTGTGAGGAAGGGTTAAACATGTCTGAAGGATTCGGGGAAAGCGGTATAGCCGTTGGAGGTGGGAAGTACAGTGCTGCACTCTGAAGGAGTCCTGGAGGGGGAAGTACAGTGCCTGCACTCTGAAGGAGTCCTGGAGGTGGGAAGTACAGTGCCTGCACTCTGAAGGAGTCCTGGAGGTGAGAAGTACAGTGCCTGCACTCTGAAGGAGGGGTGGGGGTATTTGAATTTTAAAATTAGTTCAGCACCCTCTAGGGTACGAGAGGAGAGAAGAAGGAGAGAGGAGGGAGTGAGAATTGAATAAGAGATGAGACTTGGTAAAGAAAAGAGAGAGAGAGAGAGAGAGCAGAGAG
>NC_069442.1:30508408-30515942 GCF_026875155.1 Cherax quadricarinatus
ACAACTTAACCTAATTTAGCCTAGCCTAACCTAAGCTAATCTAGGCTAACCTAACCTAGCCTAGCCTAACCTAGCCTAGCCTAACCTAACCTAGCCTAACCTAACCTAAGCTAATCTAGACTAACCGAACCGAACGTAACCTAACCTAGCCTAACCTAACCTAATCTAAGCTAATCTTGGCTAACCTAACCTAGCCTAACCTAACCTACCCTACCCTAACTTAACCTAACCTAACCTAGCCTACCCTAACTTAACTTAGCTAACCTAGCCTAACCTAACCTAACCTAACCTAAGCTAATCTAGGCTAACCTAACCTAGCCTAATCTAACCTAACCTAACCTACCCTACCCTAACTTAACCTAACCTACCCTACCCTAACTTAACCTAACCTAACCTACCCTACCCTAACTTAACCTAACCTAACGTAGCCTAACCTAACCTAACATAAGCTAATCTAGGCTAACCTAACCTAACCTAACTTAAGCTAACCTAGCCTAACCTAGCCTAACTTAAATGTTTTTGTTGATTTTTTCCCAAGCCAAAATTGACTAACTTTTACTCAGACACCCGAATCACAGCTCCTGTCGTGTGTGTGAGGTGTTTCTGGGGCCCCCCCTTTTTTTTCCCTAAAACCCCCCTTTCCCCCCCTTTTTTTCCCCCCCCTTAATAAAAAAAGGGGGGGGGGGCCCCAAAACCCCCCTTTTAAAATTTTTTTTTTAAAATTTGTCCCCCCCCTTTTCCCCCCCCCCCCTTTTAAAATTTTTCCCCCAAACCCCCCCAAAAAAAAAATTTTCCCCTTTTTTTTTTTTTTTAAAAAAATTTAAAAAACCCCCGTTTTTTTTTTTTCCCCCCTTTTTTTTATTTTTTTATTAAAAATTTTTTTTTGGGTTTGGGTTTTCCCAAAAAAAATTTTTTTAAACCCCAAAAATTTTTGGGGGCCCGGAACCCCCCCTTTTTTTTTAAAAAAACCCCCAAAAAAAGGGGGGTTTTTAAAATTTTTTTTTTAAAAAAATTTTTGGGTTTTGTTTTTTTTTTTTTTTTTTTGGGGGGTTTTTGGGGGGGTTTTTAAATTTTAAAAAATTTAAAACCTTTTTCCCCAAACCAAGGTTTTTTTCCAAAAAACCTAGGCCCCCTTTTTTTTTGGGGGCCTAATTTTTTTTTTTTAAACCGGGCCCTAAAAAAAGGAAAAAAAAACCCCCCTTTTCCCCTTTTCCTCCCCTTTTTGGTTTTCCCCCTTTTTTTTTTTTCCCCCCAAAAAAAAACCCCTGTTTTTTTAAAATTTTTCCCAACCTTTAAAAATTTTTAATTTTTTTTCCCAAAACCCCCCCCTTTTAATTTTCCCCCCCCCCCAAAAAAACCCCCCTTTCCCTTTTTTTTTTTAAAAATTTTTTTTTTTTAAAAAAAATTTTTAAAATTTCCTTTCCTTTTCCCCCCCCTTTCCCCCTTAAAAAAATTTTTTTTTTTTTCCGGGAAAAAACAAATTTTTTTTTCCCCTTTTTTTTTGGGGTTCTTTTGACCTTTTTTGGGGGGGGGGGGGGTTTTTTTTGGGGGGCCGGGGGGGCCCCTTTCCCCCCCCTTTTTTTTAAAAAAAACCCCCCCTTCCGGAAAAATTTTTTTTTCCCCCCCCCCCAAAAAGCCCCCCAAACTTCCCCCCCCAAAACCCCTTTTTCCCCCCCGGGGGGGGGGGGTTTTTTCCCCCCGGGGGGTTTTTTTGGGGGAAAAAAAAAATTTTTTTTTTTTTTAAATTTTTTTAAAATTTTTTTTTAAAAAAAAATGGGGAAAAAAATTTTTTTGGGGGCCCCCTTTTCCCCCCCTTCCCCCTTTTTAAAAAAATTGGGGGGGGGGGGGGGGGTTTTTTAAACCCCCCGGGAAACCCCCCCCGGGGGCCCCCCCCCCCCGGGGAAAAAAAATTTTCTGGGCCGCAAAAACCCCCCCCCCGGGGGGGGGGGGTTTTTTTTTTCCGCTCTCTCTTAAAGGGGGGGGTTTTTTTTTTCCCCAAAGGGGGGGGGTTTTTTTGGGGGGCCCTTTTTTTTTTTTTTTTTCCCCCCTTTTTTTTTTTTTCCCTCCCCCCTTTTTTTCTTGGGGGTTTTTTTTTGGGGGGTTTTTTTTTTTTTTTTTGGGGGGGGGAAAATTTTTTTCCCTCCCCCCCCCCAAAACTTTTAAAAATTTCCCCCCAAAGGGGGGTTTAAAAATTTCCGTGCAGTAAAGGATCTCTGTACATTTTTAATTGGTTTTCCCTGCTTTAAATTGGAGAGGGTTAATGTACAGCAGTTTTTAAAGAAAAAAATTTTTTTAAAAAAAAAAGGGGGTTTTTTTAAAAGGTTTTTTCATTTTTTTTTTTTCCCCGGGGGGGGGGGTTTTTTTTTAAAATTTTTTAAAACCCCCCCCCCCCCCTTTTTTTTTTTTCCCCTTTTTTGGGGGGGGTTTTACTTTTTTTTTTTCCCCCCCTTTTTGGGGGTTTTAATTTGTCCTCATTGAACATTTTATTTTTTTTCCGTTTCCCCTGGAAAAATTTGTTTAATTTCTTGGGGTTAACCCCCGTCCTCAGCAGATGCAGCCTTGCAGTTTCCCGTATCAAACCCCAAAGGGGTGATACGGTTGTGGTGTATTTTCTCTGTTTTAAAGGGTTTTTTATGAGGTTTAAAGGAAAAAAGTGGGGGCGAGTACTGTGCCCTTTTGGGGAAAAGAGCTCTTTTAAATTTGGGGAGCCTCCGTTTTAACTCTGTTTACCACTACTTTGGTTCGATTTGTTTTGGAAGTTGAAATCCCTCCCCCACTTTCCCAGGGATTCCTTTAGAACGGATTTTATGGGCTATTACGCCATGATCGCATTTGTAAAAGCTTTTGCAAAGTCTGGGGTAATTACATCTGCATTCGTTTTTTTCCAGTGCATCCAAGGCCATGTCATAGTGGGTCCCGTAGTTTGAGGGAGGGGCGACCCCGCCCCGAACCCCTGTTGCCCTGGATTGTTCAGATTTTGGGAATCCAGGTGATTTTCCCAAACCTGCTTTTTTAGCACTCTTTTTAAAAAAATTTTTTTTTGTTTTTGGGACGTAAGATTTTTGGTCTATTGTTTTAGCTAATGCTTTGCTGCCCCCCTTTTTTGGAGGAGGGGGTATATCCGTTGGTTTTTTGTGACTGTGGAATTTTTACCCATACCCAAACTCCCCCTCCATGTGTACTTAGGGGATGCAGAAAGGGGGTTTTTTGCCCGTTCTTAATGAAAAAAAGAGTTCCACGAGTTGGGCCCGGGGCTGAGTGCATAGGGATGTTTTTCAAAGGCTTTTTTGAAATCTATCGGAGGGTTTGGGGGAATTTTCGGAAATTTTGGGGATTCAAATTTTTGGGGGTTTTGGGACTATTCATAAGAAAACATTTTTTGGGCGTCGGGTCCCCGCCGTTTTGTGGTTTTACAAACAAGAGTCGTACTGGGGTTTCAATATTTCACCTTTTCCCTTGGGTTTTCATTTTGTGTAAGTCCCATCCTGTCTGATTAAGGGGGGCCCCATACTAGATGTGGGGATTTGCCTTGTTTTTTTGGGTTTTGAAAAAAAATATTTTTAAATTTTTTTCAATTTCACTAATAGCTTTTTTTCTCCTCCTGCCTCCGGTTCCTTAAGGGGTAAATTTGCTTAAGTTTTGATAGTTTCCCCTTCCTTGGTCAGGGGCCCCCCTTTTGGGGCATAAAATGTTTAGCACTCCTGAGGGCTCAGGGGACTCTTTGTTTTGTTTCTGTTGAAGGGGGCGTCTTTTTTTCTCCAGTTTATCCTTTTCTCTTTTCTTTCTTAGGGGAATATGCCCAGAAAAATGCTTCGGCTACCAGGAAGTTGATCCCTTTTAAGGCCGGGTTTTTGGGCCATGCATTTAAAGGGTCTTTCCCCCAAAAATGTTTCGTTTAGGGGCATGGTTTACCTGGGCCCCGTTTTATGTTTTGTTGTTGAAGTTGTTTTTGTGAAAAACACCTTCACAGGTTCATGCTTTTTGCTGACAGGACCCCCATGAATTTTACGTCTGGCTTCGATTAGGTTGTGATCGGAATTGTTGTTTTTTATATTCTTATGTCTTTTTAGGTCCTCTTTTTTTGTGGAAAATTTAAAGGGCAAGTTGTTTTTTTTAGTCTTGTTGGCTCCCCTATTGCTGGCTTAAGGTTTTTGTTTTTCGCAGACTTAGTAGCTCTTTTGGGGGTGGACCCTTTTTTCTGCGCTACTCCGGGGGGTTGTTTCAGCTATAACATTATTTTTTCTACATTCTTCCTTTTGTTGCCCTTTGGTTTAAAAACACCCGCGTAGAGTTTGGGGGGTGGGGGCTGGAAGGTTTTTTAAAAAAGTAATCAATTTTTTAGTTTGCTGTTCCTTTAACTGTTGTGGGTTGCATCTGGTGGTTGGATACAACCCAATGACTAGGGTTTTGGGGTTTTTCTATCTTTTTTGATAGAAATTCCCAAAACCCCATTTGTGGGTTGTTCCGCAAACTCCATGCAGATAAGGGCTCTTTGAATTTCAGGCCCAAAAACCCCCTTTTTGCCTGTTTTTTCTTTTCGCATCTAAAAAGGTTTTTTTAAACCACTTGCCATATTTTCATTGTCAAAGTGATCTTTTTTTGGGGGTCTCGGGGAAGGGGTTGCAAAAATTGCATTAGACTTTCCTTTTAGAAAATCCATTGAAAAAGGGATTTTTTTGTTTGGGGGAAAGGCCCTTTAAAGGCCCTTTTATTTAGCCCAAAAATGAACGAGGTTGTATTCTGTGTTTGTTGGGGGGGGGTTTTTTTTATTGCATCGTAGTTGTAATTCTGGAGGGGCCCTGGGTGGCCAAATGGCTGCGGGCCCCCAGTCCAACAAGACTCCAAGGTGGTGGGGCTTTTTTTTGTTATTTTCCCTTTCCCTTTTCCTTTTTTTTGTTTCCCGCCACTAAAAAAAAAATGGAGTTGGGTTGTCGTAGCCCACTCACTTGTAGTACACCATCCTCCATATTCATTTTAAGTTAGGTTAAGCTTAGTTTACTAAAGTGAGGTTAGGTTAGATAAAAGTTGACCTGAAAAAAGCTTTAATCTGACCAGAAATAAAATAATCAGGCGTGACATGAGGATGATCGGGGAGGGGATAAGAACGTTGAAATGTGCACGAGGGAGAAAACGGAAAAAAAGGGAGAGAATGGAACGAGGAAGTGGGACGGAAAGGAAAGTAGGGCGGAGAGGGAGTACAAGGAGGATAACGGAGGAGGGGGTGAAGGGGGAGGGAAGATAACAGGAAGAGGGGTGGAGGGAAAGGGGAGGAGGTGCGTCCCAGGATGTTGTGGTGGCCCGGATATTCCCTTACAGGTGGGTATCCTGCCGCAGTACTGTACCTGGCGAAGGTACCCTCTTACAGGTATCCTGCCTCAGTACTCTCTACCTGGTGATGATATCCCTTATAGGTAGGTATCCTGCATCACTACCTTACCTAACGAAGGTAACTACCGAGGTATCCCTCCCCAGTGAGTAGATAAGTAGCATGCTGACGATACTACCAGCATACCAATGTAAGGGATACATTAAGGAAAAGGGATACATTAACTAAAATCATTCCAAAATTTAACGCTAGTAAGGCAAATGCTAATTTTTTTGCTGAACTAATAATAATAATAATTATTATTATTACAAAGCATTAGCGATGGGCGAAGATTGAAACAAGAGAGAATTAAATACGATTCGCAAACACAATCATCCCCATGCGAGCTTCTTCAGATCTTGGCAGCAAAACCCAAAGGGCAGTTGTGTTTATACTGTTAAGTTGGGAAGAGGAGGAAGAGGAGAGAGGGGGGGAGGAAGGGGAAGGAGGCAGGAGGAGACGGAGCGCATCAACCCCACACCCTGACCGTCTGTTGGTAACTGACAGTTGGCCAACAACTGAGCGCTGGAGCTCACATGCGCGAGGGAGGGGGAGAGGAGGAGGAGGAGGGGGAGATGCGTCACTCGTCGACGTAGTGACATAATCTTACGTTACAGTCTACCTTCTGTGTCACTGTCCTAGAGTGCATACACTCTTAGAGTGATTCCAGCATCACATCTGCTCTGCAGTAGAGCTCACCATCAACTTCCTCTACGTTAATACGAGTACCGGGGCAAGGAAAAGTCCCACCTCAACCCAGAGTCCGTCATCACGAGGAAAGAGACCTCCGTAAGGCACGAAAACTGGTAAAATCTACGAGGATATATGGAAAGAGAGTGTAGGTAGTGTGGAGACACGGTGTGGAGCCTCTCGCGTGGTGATTGGCTGTGACGTCACCGTCGCCACACGCTACTCGCTTATAGCATGCCGACTGTTTACTACAGAGTTCAGTTGTGTATTTGGCGTGAGAGGAGGAGGTTGCGCCACACAGTGCCGAGAGAGAGAGTGAGAGTCGCTGTGGACTTAGCCTGCCAACGCCAAAGGCATAGGAGATAACAATGTTACCATTTGCAAATTATGAGAGGGTTCCAGCACCCATCTCGACCCCTACAGTGTTTGGATCTATGCTGGTCAATGACAACTCCAATACGCCCTATTCGGATGCTACACAGGTGAGGACACGCGAAAAAATTATGGAACTTTAAGTTTGTGAGGCGTGAGGGACTAGCTTGTTGCTTTCAAGTCACCACATGTTCTCCAGGTCACCGGGGATGTCTAACCTGCCACCACAGATAATGTGTGCCTGAACCGTGATCCTTGATCCGTGTTATTCACCCTAATTAACAATTAACCGTTGTCTGTTGGTCTAACAATAACATTGCTCACGTGTATCTAATTGACACGCGGAGAAATAGTTGTACCAGCGAATCTGTCGAATTATATATGCGTTTTATAGCTCTGACGTGTTCATAACCAGACTTGTTCATAACGTTCTCCATGACTGTACGCCTGTGTTCAGTTTTGTGCTCAGGATCGCAACTCAAAAAAAAAAAATTGAAAAAAAAAAAATTGAACAGTGAATTGAATATACAACTTCCATACAATTTTGTGTACGTAAATTTTTTTGGCTTGTTTTACAGGCAGTGCGTCTCAGCTTTGAGTAAACAATGGATATATAGACTCGTAAACTCAAAAACACTGCCAATAAATGCACCTTTCCCCCCTCCCTCCCCCACTGAAGACTATGCTATAACTAGCTGGCAACAATAAATTTTCACTGGGTTTAAACCCTCGTAAGGAATATCACGTGTTTGATGCTGCAATGTTAAATAATGTATACAAAAAAGGCACTTAAAATGGCTTAGTCTGCCATTCTGATTAGGTGCATTTGAATTTGTGGAAGCTGGACTGTGGTGGATATGGTCGTACGGTATCTGGGAGATGATTTTAGTGATGATTACTGTAGTAATCCCTCTGGGTGTTTAGAAATGGAGATAAGCTATCGTCTGGGTCGTGTTTGTCTCGCCTCCTGGATAAGGAAGGCTCTGGCCTAGTGTTTAAAGGTAGGAGTGCAGATAATCGTGAGATTGTGGCGTAATAAGGTGAACTGTGAGATACTGGTGATAGATTGGGCTGACAGGTGTTAGTAGCGGCAGTGACTAATGATGT
>NC_069442.1:30516442-30537946 GCF_026875155.1 Cherax quadricarinatus
CATTGCTAGAACAGCAGACTGCCACACAGCATCAAGAGCATGTTTGCAACGCAGCACCCCACTACAGCATCAAACATTGCTAGCAACAGCACACCCACTAAAACATCAAGAACATGCTAGCAACAGCGCACTCCACTACAGCATCAAGACATCGCTAGCAACAGCAGCACTACCACTACAGCATCAAGAGCATCGCTAGCAAACAGTAACAAATAACTACAAAAAACTACGGGGCTGCAAGAAGCATCGCTAGCCAACACAAGTAATAAAATGCTACAAAAATAGAAAAACACAGGACTGCAAGAGCATATTACCATTCAACAGCTTAATAACTGTGGCACATCATAGATAATAAACACACTGATAATGACGTGAAACATGCAGGCATGCAGTGACAAGCAGCAGGCAGGCAGGCAGGCAGGCAGGCAGGCAGGCAGGCAGGCAGGCAGGCAGGCAGGCAGGCAGGCAGCCAGAGGCAGAAGTACAGGAAGACTTGAAAGCAGCCAGGCAGGCACATATAGAAGCAGCCTGACAGGAAGGCAGGCAGATATGGAAGCAGCTTGATAGGATGTCAGGCAGGCAGGAATGCAGGAAGTTTTACACAAGCAGGCAGACAAGAGCCACATACACAAATCACACCAGCCGATAAAACAGACACAAGCAGGCAGAGAGTCACAGAATCACACAAGCAGGCATAGAATGACAGTATCATGTAAACAGGCAAAAAGTAACAGAATGACTTGCGCAGGGAGGCAGAGAATCACAGAATCACGCATGCAGGCAGACAGTCCCAGAATCACACAAGCAGAGTCACAGAGTCACAAAACAGGCAGTCACAAAATCACACAAGCAAGCAGAGTCATAGAATCACACAAGCAGACAGTCCCAGAATCCCACAAGCAGAGTCACTGAATCACACAAGCAGGCAGTCACAAAATCACACAAGCAAGCAGTCACAGAATCACACAAGCAAACAGTCACAGGATCAGCCTGGGTGGGGAGGAGGAGGACGCACACATTCCCCACAAACAGAAACGGGAAGCGTTCCAAAGGTCTCCCTGCTCCACGGTTACACGCGTTTATCCCATAAGTGTCAAGTGACACAAACAGCAGCGCTGAGGCCAATACCTAACATTATGGTCTTCACTAACGCACTAGGTACTTGAATGTAGGGACGTCCTTGTGTGATTCGAAAGGGAAGTACTCTGTGTGTCTTCACTTCTCACTCAGATGTGAACCAGCGTTCCACTTCAACTCGCTTAATGTTGCTACGAATGAATAAAATTTGCAAAGCCATGTGAAATGTCCCGTAATTAACTCTTCATCTTGGTTGTAGCTCTTACTGCAAAATTTTTTACGACTTAGTGCTTGATAATTCTGCCCCGTGGTGTGACCAGCCTCTGGAATCACCTACATTTGCCAAGATGTCAACAACATGCTTAAGCAGAGTACGATCATGTGAGCTCCAGATGTCTGCAATAATATTGGTGCTAGAGTTTACTAGGCTGTGTAAGGGGGTTGTCGATCTTGTCACTAGGATTCAGCCCGTCCATGTGGGATTCCACACGTTGTTCCATCCTACCACCAGGCATAAGGAGAATTGTCAATAGACCCCTGGCTGCCTTCCAGACCAGAGGCTGCCTTCAAGACCCCAGGCTGCCTTCAAGACGCCTGGCTGCCTTCAAGACGCCTGGCCTGCCGCCTTCTGATGTAGGGAGCTGGACGGATACCTAAAGTCAGTACCGACCAGCCGGGCTGTGGTTCGGACTACGTACGGCCCGCAGTAACAGCCTGGTTGATCAGGACCTGATCCACAGGGAGGCCTAATCAAGGACCGGGCCGCGGGGGCGTTGACCCCGGAACATACTCCAGGAGGTACCAAATACCTCGGCAAGGTGTATGCACCGAGTGTGTGTGTGTGTGTGTGTGTGTGTGTGTGGACACCGTCGCATGCGCCCCTCGCAGGTAAATTCAGAAAATTGAGAAGCCAAATCTCGAAAAAATTTAAAAAAAATAGTATTAATTTACACACAATATAGCTTTATTTTGCGACCTTTGGGACATTCCCACCGACGATTTACAACACAGATTTTTTATAACGAAATCGTTAAATTTAATTATTCTGCATCGGCGAAATCCCTAATGCGTTCAAATGCTTTATAATATATAATAATACTTATGACTGTTTTAACTAACCTACGACACTAACAGTTGAACAAAACACATGAAAAACCACTAACTGCAAAACAACATTTCGAACCTTTATCAATAACTTGAAAACTACGTCGTGTAATTTGCTTAATAAACCACCGTCATTATAACGTAACCAAGTGTTCCATCTGGGGTGAAATATTTGTATTTAAATCTTGCTGCCTTACGGTAACGAGCTCCACCTGTCCCCGGTAGGGACGGGGGTTTTAAGAGAATAATCATACGGTCCTTGTAGTATGATTGAGCAATGGTCGATTAATACGCAAATGTTAATGATTAGAGGATAGCAAGAAGTTCCTTGCTGGGCGATGACACACACACACAGAACACACACTCTCTCTCTCTCTCTCTCTCTCTTCTCTTCTCTCTCTTCTCCCCCTTTTTCTCTTCCTCTCTTTACACGTGTGTATTTGTATGTATCGTGCCAAAGCAGAATTAAAATATTTTATATCTTAAACCCGTTCCTCAATTACACATCTATGCTAAGCTAAACTCCAATACGATACACCTCAGACGCTGATTAGACATCCAGTGCCGGCCAGATTTCCTAGCCAATCACGCACTCCAAGCCGCATTGAAGAGCCCGTAAATAAAGCACATTTCCACAGTCTATCACTGCAAATGCTTCCAATAGGGAAAGCTTGTTTTCAGGAAATAAATTGGAAGGGCCATAAATTCTTCAGAATTAGAATAAGAGAAGAAAGGTGTAGTAGGGATATAAACAAGTGGATTATACCGTTTGTGATAATATATTTCAGTGTCTGCCCTTTGGGTACATTGAATAGGGATCGATCCCCGGTTTTTTTTGAAGGAATGGCAAATGGACATTGATGTAGCTAGTTGTATTTAGAGTTTTGTTTAAATAATTTAATGCCTTCTGCAATAGCCAGCCTTTTTTCGGGTTTACTAAACTTCGATAATAATTAAGAGAGAGGAAAGAGAGCAACACGCGAGTACAGACGGGGTTTCTTATGGATAAATGGGTGGTGAGACAGAGAGACAGAGACAGACAGACTCTGTGTGTGTGTCTGTGTGTTATTGTAAGAAACTCTCTGTTGAAACTTTTCGTTCAGGGTGAAACGCCTTCACGAAGGCTTCTCTGCAAAGTTCTTTACGCAGATCACAGCTTCTAACTTGTTGCAGTGTCTGACAGATGTGATGAATGGTTTTGAAAACCGACAAGTTGAAGAATTGAGACACTAAGTGTCTCAGTTCTTCAACTTGTCGTTTTCAAAACCATTCATCACATCTCCCAGACACTGCAACATCATGGGATCTTGGTAAAAAGTCTTCTTAAAACGTTGTCCAACCTTGGACGACGACCTACTTACACTAGTGGCAGGTCCCACTGTGTTCCGCCTCCTCCTGCTTCGACTCACCTGACTGCAGTATATAAGCCACCTCTCTGGCCCTGGGCTGAACACATCGATCCAGGATGAGAGACTGATTACCTCAAACTCCTCTTCTCCTTACCCATTTCTACTTTGTATAGGACTGATGAAGCCACTGTGTGGCGAAAACTTTTTCTTCAATAAAGATTCCCATATGTTGCATAAGTGTCTCAATTCTTCAGCTTGTAACTCGTTGACTCAACCGCCTGAACGACCAGTCCATTGTGAAGCCATTTACATCCTGTGGACGGCAGTGGTTAGTTTATTGTGTACCTCATATCCATTCTTGTGGATGGTAGTGGTTAGTTTATTGTGTACCTTGTATCCATCCTGTGGATGGTAGTGGCTAGTTCACTGTTCACCTCGCATCCATCCTGTGGAAGGTAGTGGCTAGTTCACTGTTCACTCGCATCCATCCTGTGGAAGGTAGTGGCTAGTTCACTGTTCACCTCATATCCATCCTGTGATAGGTAATATACGACCCCTCTAAAACCCATATGATTGAAAATTTTAAGTACCACGAAGGCTAACAGAAATCCAGTTGGGGATACATTTATTAACAAGTTTATTTTTCTTTGATCTCCTTTTAAATATTTACTCGGAATTTCAATACTCTTAATCAAATACCTTACAGAGCTATATATTCTTGAATAAAGTGAATAATTAATCGCCAAAGTGTTCATGAATTGACTACACACCGCGCATTTTTAAAGTGATTATCGCCTGTGTGTATACCAAACTGCCAGAAGTACTTGTAACCAAGCCTGATTCTGGCTAATACAACGTGTGTAAGTCTGTTTGTACAGTAATCTCAAACAAACATACGAAAGCCAGGGAAAGAAGCAAGAGTCGGAGGCAGCCCAGAGATGCCCACAGGGATCAAATTCGTATAATTAAACAAGACACATTATCCAAATAGATCATGTTGGACTGCTACCGTGCCACGGTCCGCTGGACCAACACACACACACACCACACACCACACACACACACACACACACACACACACACACACACACACACACACACACACTCACACACACACACAACACACACACACACACACACACACACACACACACGCGGTCTTGTATTAGGCAAGCAAAGAAAACAGACACAAGAATGAAAAGAGCCAAATTTACGTCTGCTTCTAGGGAAGGAAGATTATCATTAGTACGAGAAGCAATGCAGTGTGATACTGGCTCCCTGATAAAACATAATTTTGATAATTTAGATATATGAAGAGAGAAGAGAGAGAAGAGGAGGAGAGAGGAGAGAGAGAGAGAGAGAGAGAGAGAGAAAAGAGAAAAGAGAGAGAGAGAGAGGAGAGATGAGAGAGAGAGAGAGGGGATAAATCATGTACAAAAGTAATCGTAGACAAAGGTGTGTCCCTGGACAAAAATATTGACGAACAAATTCAATCAGAGGCAAAAAACACTCCAGGCTCGCAGAACTCACGCACAAATGCTCGTGGAAAGCATATTTACGAAAGTAATCATAACCTAAATTAAATCGTGTGCAAAAAAGTAATCACGGACACATTAAAACTTAATTATCGATATCCAGCCTACAAAAAAAAAAAATAACAGCAGTCTCGGTTTTCAGGTAAACTGAAATTACATGAAGTTATGTGGAGATAGATGAAGTTACAGTGAGGAATAAGTGCAAGTTCAAGAAGTGTCTAACAGTAACAGCTGATGAGGGTAAGTTGCAAGTGCTATTAAGTGCACAGATTGTGTAGGTATTTCTTTTTAAAGAGGTGGGTACACGGGGACTGGTTTGCTAGCAGCTGCTGTGTGTGTGTGTGTGGTGTGTGTGTGTGTGTGTGTGTGTGTGTGTGTGTGTGTGTGTGTGTGTGTGTGTGTGTGTGTGTGTGTGTGTGTGTGTGTGTGTGTGTGTGTGTGTGCACAGTGATTAGAAGATATAAAAAAAATCACATAATCTGCGTTGTCATAAGTATCCCCATATATGGTTTGAGATTTGTATATAAAGCTTTAGGTACAGTTATGCGCGTCGCATGACAGCCATTTAGAACCAACGGATACGAGAAAACCACAGCTAGAGTAAAGTGATGCATTCATATAACGAGCTAAGCCCCTGTGAGAATTTAATGCTCCTAAAAAGGGGCAGAAGGAGTGGCTATCAGTGTAGTAAGTCTCTGAAGAAATACATATACAATCTACATTATTCGGGGAACTGTCAGTTCTGTTTCCCTTCTCTGTACTCGACTGAAGAAGCCTACTGTGTAGGCGAAAACGTTTCGGAATAAGGATACTTAAATCTTGCGTATATGTTTTGATCAACTTTCAAATGGTGATCTTATAACTAATTTACAAAGCGCCATAAACTCTCAGTTACTCAGTCTATATTATCAGTTAAACATTATCAAATTCACGCTGTCAGTACTAACTATGTCGTGACCAATTCACTCACGTATAACATAAACCTAATCACCACACTAGTAAAACTACTCAAAATCCATTTCTCTGAATCCATAATCCATGTCCATAAATCGCTCCAAGTCGTCAGCCTGAAGCGTGAGCAAATTTAGACGATTATGGCAAAAAATCTTGGTTAAGGCCAAATTATGGAAGGAGGGAAAGGGGAAGGGTTGCTACTGGGTTACTGGTCAGGGTATGCCCCTCAAACCCACAGTACGGGGAGGGTAGATAAAAATTAGACACATGTAAACATCTGGGTATCTTTATTGTAGACGTTTCGTCAACCAATGGCTCTATCAGTACAAATTCAAGGACATAACTGGAAGAAAGTAGAACTATGTACAAAAGATGACGTAGTCAGTTCCTCAGCCTTAGGATACCAGAGTCGTGAAGAAACTGGGTTTGTGGATTCGACGGTACTGTCTCGGCCGGGTCTTTTCCAGATAGCGACCCGTCCAGCACAGGCAAGAAGGCTGACGCTTATATACTGGCGTCAGGTGGTAAGGGACGTACAGCTACACGTTAAAATCATGTAAATCACTACCACACACGTCTTAACATTCCAATAACCTCCCGCTGACGAAAAGAAAGCATCAATTGCCCCAAACTGAGAGCGAAAAGACTAGAAGCGTCGCGTTCCCTCCTTCCAGTCCAAGACTAACAGCTAATCGTTTTGACCAGCCGTCAGTTCTAAGATGAATCACGTGACCTACCTTCAACACAAAAGGTAAAAACTCGGGACTTTTAACGGGAATTTAAAAACAAAACAGAGAAATAATTTTGTTGAGATTTTCACAATCCCGATGGTGAACAAAAAGTCACAATACCGTGACTGGAACAGTACACAAATAACCCGCACATAGGAGAGAGAGAAAGAGAGAAACGTACGACGATGTTTTCGGTCCGACTTGATGGATTTCTCGCAGGATGCAGATATTTGTAACATCGCAGCTCGCAGTTTACACCAATTGTTTCGGCCTCAGAGTTTCACACCCGCTCTTGTTTCGCACCCAGGGGGTCACATCAGCTGTTATTTCGCACCCAGGGGGTCACATCAGCTGTTGTTTTGCACCAGGGTTCACACCAGCTGTTGTTTCGCACCCAGGGGGTCACACCAGCTGTTGTTTCGCACTCAGGGGGTCACTCAGCTGTTGTTTTGCACCCAGGGTTCACACCAGCTGTTGTTTCGCACCCAGGGGGTCACACCAGCTGTTGTTTCGCACTCAGGGGGTCACATCAGCTGTTGTTTTTCACCCAGGGTTCACACCAGCTGTTGTTTCGCACCCAGTGGGTCATATTAGCTGTTGTTTCGCGCTCAGGGTTTCACACCAGCTGTTGTTTCGCACCCAGTGGGTCATATTAGCTGTTGTTTCGCGCTCAGGGTTTCACACCAGCTGTTGTTTCGCACCCAGTGGGTCATATTAGCTGTTGTTTCGCGCTCAGGGTTTCACACCAGCTGTTGTTTCGCACCCAGGGGGTTACATCAGTTGTTGTTTCGCACCCAGGTTCACACCAGAGAAAAAGATTTGATTCACTTGATTCATTAGAATCATTAGAAAACTTTTCGATCCTCGGGAAACGTTTCGGTTTCCAAGAAACGTTTCGGTCCCCAGGAAAACGGTTCGGTCCTCAAGAAACGTTTCAATCCCCTGGACACGTTTCGGTCCTCAGGAAACATTTCGGTCCTCCATGAAACGTTTCAGTTTCAGGAAATGTTTCGGTCCTCGGACCTCATTCATTTTCCAACGAACTTTGTGACCCCTGCGAGTTTACGTTTCCCTACTAATACAGTAATAATAATAATGATACTACTACTACTACTACTACTACTCTACATAATATAATAATAATAATAATAATAATAATAATAATATTTAGTGAGAATTGTGAGGAGAAGAGAGAAGAGAGGAAGGAGAGAGAGAGAGAGAGAAGAGAGTGAGAGAGAGAGAGGAGAGAGGAGAGAGAGAGAGAGAGTGAGAGAGAGAGAGAGAGAGGTGAGAGAGAGTAGGAGAGAGAGAGAGAGGACAGAAGTTATTAAAAGGCGCAGCAAGAGTCGATGGAGTCACCAGTGGCGTAAAAGAGGTGAAACACAAGCCAGGCTCAAGACTAGTGAACATACCAGCACTATGGAGCCAGGCTACTGACCTCCCTCTTATCGCCTCAGACTCGTAACCACTTGGACCAGCCTCAAAACTTCAGTAGTTTTTTTTTTTGATTTCTAGCAAGCGGATGCTGGTGTGAGTGTGTGTGTGTGTGTGTGTGTGTGTGTGTGTGTGTGTGTGTGTGTGTGTGTGTGGATTTGTTTTGCGTGGAGGGGTCGAGTCCTAGCTCTGATTTCGCCTCTCAATCTTCATTCAATCGGCATTATTACTCTTTTTTTTCTGCATAGTCCTAAAGGATTTTTTGTTGGTTATCCTGAGGCTACCTGAGATATGCTAGGCCTCAAATAGGCCGCCAAAGTCATGGTTTTTGTGGTTTCCTGGGATATGTTCGGCGTAATGTTGACTCTGTCGATACTTGTGGTTTCTGAGCTCCTGGTCTAAGTTCCGTCTCCAGCCTCTCCTTCCTTCATAAAATTTAAAGACTTCTGAGGTTTGAACTCCAACAGCCACTTTTTTGGGCCACTCTGTTTAAAGTTTTCCTAGCGGTGTTTTTTACCTTCATATTGGTTCTTTCATTAGTTCAATCACAAATCGAAAAACACGACCCAAACAAACCACGGAAAGGGTGGAATTTAACCCTGGCGAGTGTTTTTAAAAACTCCATGGATTCGAGCTCCATCCGTTCGGGGTTTTGTTTATCTAGCCAGTTGGGTTTAAAAAACCTTTAAGCAGTTTTTTTTTGATTTTTTAAAATAGATTCGAGGAACAGCTGAACATGAATGGTTGAGCGTGAAGAGAACCACTAACAGGGGAAAAGGACTTATTACAAGTGGTTTTTTTAAAATTTAAGTTCAGCTTCCCCTTAAAAAAAGGGTTTCTAGCGGGTCACCCCCACTCCCAGCTACTGGGAAAACCAAACATTGCTTTTTCACGAGCTTTCACAATTTGACACGAAACAGTAATGGGTTTTTTACTTGGGCAGGGGGAACACACACACCACACCAAAGGAGCCAGGACTTGGGACACGACCCCCCGAAAAATCAATAGGTGAGTACACACGTGGCTCATATTGGGTATACGACTAGTTTGGAACCCCCACTTAGAAAGTGCAAAGGTTTTCAACAATTCTAGTCCCCGGGCTAAAGGGGTATGGGCACGAGGGGGGGGTTTAAAGGGAAAACGACTGACAAACTGGGGACAGGGGAGATAGGGGATAATAACGTATATAAAATATGAGAGGAATCTACAAGGCGAAGAGAAAAATGTTCCCGAGATGGAAAAACAACAAGGGGCCAGTTGGGGGTTGAAGACCCGATAAAACACAGGATGTTAGGAATATTTCTTGAGTTCAGATACCCGGAGAATTAGAGGACGTGTGTTCTTTTTACCTAACATTCAAAGTGCAGTGATGGATTTTCGTAACTCCATTCACATTCAACCATTCCCACCGCTCAACCATTCCCACCGCTCAACCATTCCCACCGCTCAACCATTCAGTGATAAACTTGTGTAGCACTGGAAGGAAATGATATCCATCTCAGAGCAACAACCTCCAGGATGAGAGACGTGTGCAAGCTTGCTATCTGTGTGTACAGTTTACACAACCGAGACACTTATGCATAAGAGCATATGAAAGAAGTAACACTGCAGCAGGCCTACTGGCCCATGCGAGGCAGGTCCAAGTCTCCCACTGGCTTAAGCCAGTGACCCAACCCAGTCAGGTCAGGTCAGGTCATTTAATTTTGGAAACGTTTTGTAATACAGTGGCTTCTTCAGTCCAGTGCGAAAGGAGGTGGAAGGAATGGGGAGGAGGAGGAGCTTAAGGTAAATCAGTCCCTCAGCCTGGGTCTATGTGCCTCAGTCCTTTCAGTTTGACAAAGGTAGCATAGTCGCGGAGATGGAGCTTTATCCACTGGTGACGCCGCCTGCCACTGCTTCACTTCATCTGTCATCAGTATATAAACTCCATTCTCAGTAGTAGTAACCAGTTACCAGTCTCAGTAGTAGTAACCAGTTACCAGTAACCTGTCCGTTGACTCAACGACCAACCGTCTTGAGTCACGGTCTTTCATATTGTGCTGAGCTGACACTATTTCAAAAGACCCACTACGGGGTACTGGCCAGCCGGCTAGTCAGTATTACGAGTGTAACCAAGGAGACAGGTAACGGCTGCGGGCTCCCTCCACATAACAGCAATTATAAGTAATAACAGCCTACGTGAGTATTTCTTCCCTAATCCACGTATCGAACTCCCACATGATACCATCTCCGCAAATATACTGCAATTTCGTCAAGACTGATGGAATGAACGCATCGACTCCAGGCTGAGGGACTGATTACCTCAAACTCCTCCTTATCTTCCACCTCCTTTTTCACTGGACTGAAGAAGCTACTGTGTTTAAACGTTTCCAGAATAAAGATACGAGAATTTTGCACAAGTGTGCCATTTATCATGTTTGGTATCTTCGCTGTCGAGATGTTTCGCCATGTAAACCAGAGAAATACTACAGATGCACTACTTTCCTGGAGACGCCACTGTGGGCGAAACTTTCCCTTAGTAAATGTCTTGAATTGTGCATTGTGTCTTATATACTACGTAGTACCTAGCAGCCTAGGTGTCTAACACTGTTGGGTTAGTCGACGCTCGGGGAGGTAATACCCCACCACACCCCTCCTCTTGCTATCCCGCGACTAGTGATACCAAAACCCTACACACACATAGAGCAGGGAGAGGAGACCTAGTAGTGACCAGTGAAAGGCGGGGCCAGGAGCTGAGTATCGACCCCTGCAACCACAACAATGTGAGTACACACACACACAAACACACACACGCCCAGTGAGAGGCGGGCCAGGAGCTGTGAATGACCCCTGCAACCGCAAGTAGGCTGTACAATTAGGTGAGTACAAACACACACCACACCCCACAAAACACACACACACACACACACAAAACACACACACATGGAGCAGGGAGAGAGAGGACCTAGTAGTGGTCAGCGAAGAGGCGGGGCCGGGAGCTGTGTATCGACCCCTGCAACCACAAATAGGTGAATAAAAATAGGTGAGTACACAGACCCAAAAAGTATGGAACCCGCCCCTGGTCAACCACATCAAGAAATTAGAGAAAAGTCCCAAAGGTTTTCAACAAGGTTAGTCCCGGAGCTCGTGGTATGGTCCTACGAGGAGGGGTTAAGGGACATCGACCTGACGACAGGGGAGGACAGGAGGAGGGGAAAAGACATAATAACGACATGTAAAATTACTTGAGGAATTAACAAGAACAGAATGTTTTAAAAAATGAGACGCAGACACAAAAGGGTCACAATTGGAAGTTGAAAACTCGATGAGTCACAGGGATGCTAGGAAAATATTTCTTCCAGCCTAGAGTGTCAGGAAGTGGAACAGTCTGGGAAATGATGATTGTAGGCAGGATCAATACATGCTTTAAGAAGAGTTTGATAAAGCTTTGGGGCAGGGAGAGAGTGAATTAGTAGCGACCAGTGGAAGAGGCGGGGCCAGGAGCTATGAATCGACCCCTGCAAACCACAATTAGGTGAGCACACACACTCACACACACACACCACCACACACCCCACAACACACAACACACACAAACACACGCACACACACACAGGATTACCACAAGCTAAGGTAACCCACATCTGTATGGGGTTTCCCTTTCTGACACGCCTATTTTAAAACACCTTCACTGACTCTCACTACCGCCACCACAAAGTCAAACTCTAACCCACCACCATCACCACCACCACACACTACCCCACCCACCACCACCACAACCACACCTCCTGCCTGGGAGCTTACAGACGTTATCTTGATACAATTTAAAGAGATCACAATCTGACAGCCCTCTTGCTATCCCCTTGCCCCTTGATTACTCTACCTCTCTGCACGCCCACCAGCACGTAGGGAACAGTAGTCGTGCTGTCGTGATGGTACACTGTCGCCCACTCGCCCGGTAAAGTGGACATCTTTACAAGGTTTTACAACGTTTCGCCCAAGACCGGACTTAATTATTTACTGTTTCAATAACAACACTGCACTAGCCAAGGACTCGAACCCTTGTTGTACTGGCCCCCCTTACGGTGAGCTAGAACCACATGACGCCTTAAACCCACAGGACCCCCCAAAAGCAGGATTGGGGGGTTTCCTGTGTAATGCGTCATATGGTTCTGCTCACCATAAGAAAACAGTGCATAAGTGTTCGAAATTTAAAGCTAACGGGAATCCTTGGTTTTATAACAAGAAGCATAAATAATAAAAGTCCTCAGGTTGTTCTTAAACTTATATATCCTTGGTTGGGTTCATTTAGATTATGCTGCACAGTTCTGGTCACCATATTACAGAATGGATTAAAATTCTCTGGAAAACGTACAAAGGAGGATGACAAAGTTGATCCCATGTATCAGAAATCTTCCCTATGAGGATAGATGAGGGCCCAAAATTCTGCACTCTCTAGAAGGCGTTTGAATTAGGGGGGATATGATTGAGGATATAAATGGAAGACAGGAATAAATAAAGGGGATGTAAATAGCGTGCTGAAAATTTTCTAGCCCAGACAGGACTCGCAGCAATGGTTTTAAGTTAGAAAAATTCAGATTCAGGAAGGTTATAGGAAAGGGGCTGGTTTGGTAATAGAGTTGTGGACGAGTGGAACAAACTCCCCAGTACAGTTATTCAGGCTAAAACGTCGTGTAGTTTAAAAATTTGGTTAGATAAATACATGAGTGGGGGGTGGGTGGGTGTGGGTGGGTGTGAGTTGGACCTGGATAGCTTGTTTACTAGGTCATTGCCGTGTTCCTTCCTTAAGTGAATGTGACTGACCTGACTAGGTTGGGGCATTGGCTTTTAAACCGGTAAGAGACTTGAACCTGCCTCGCATGGGCCAGTAGGCTGCTGCAGTGTTCCTTCTTTCTTATGTCCTTATAAGGCAAGCCAGTACAAATTTGGGGTTTGAGTCCTTTGGGTAGCGCGTGTTGTTATTGATCAAAACCACTCGTTCGTGGTTACTACTGCCGTAAGAAGAAACAAATTACCTTGTAGTCAAGATGGGGAAAGGTCGCATGAGAGGTTTAGGGTGGGGTAAAGGGTGAGGTCAGGGAGGTGAGGCCAGGGAGGTGAGGTCAGGGAGGTGAGGTCAGGGAGGAGAGACTGGGGACGTGAGGTCAAGAAGGTGAGGCTAGGGAGGTGAGGCCAGGGAGTTAAGGCCAGGGAAGTGAGGCCAGGGAGGTGAGGCCAGGGAGTTAAGGCCAGGGAGGTGAGGCCAGGGAGGTGAGGCCAGGGAGGTAAGGCCAGGGCCGCTAATAGTTTAACATGAGAATAATGAATGGTGTACCTACCTACCTGGAGCCTACCTGGACGGTATTCCGGAGATCAACGCCCCCGCGGCCCGGTCCATAACCAGGCCTCTTGGTGGAACAGGGCCTGATCAACCAGGCTGTTACTGCTGGCTGCACGTAGTCCAACGTAGGAACCACAGTCCGGCTGATCCGGCACTGACTTTAGGTATCTGTCCAGCTACCTCTTGTCTCAGTAGTAGTAACCAGTTACCAGTAACCAGTGTACCAGTAGATGACTACCAACCGTCTCTGCGTGAATCACTGTCTGTATTCATATTGTTGCTGACCTAGCAGTATTTCAAACACCCCTTTACATATGGGTACTGTGGGCGGTCAGTCTGACGAGAGTGAGCAAGGAGGCAGGTCACGGCTGTTTGGGCGCTTCTCACACTATCCGTAATATACGTACTTCCAGCCACGTGAGTATTTCTTTACCCTATCCCACCGCTGCCACCATTTATCATGTGGGGTTCGAACACGTGGATAGGGTAAAGAAATACTCACGTGGCTGGAAGTACATATATTACGGATAGTGTGAGAAGTGCCCAAACAGCCGTGACCTGCCTCCTTGCTCACTCTCGTCAGACTGACCGCCCACAGTACCCATATGTGAAGGGGTGTTTGAAATACTGCTAGGTCAGCAACAATATGAATACAGACAGTGATTCACGCAGAGACGGTTGGTAGTGAGTCATCTACTGGTACTCAACCGGGGGGAGTCATCCACTCCACCGAGTTTGTTCATTCCTCCAGTAAGAAAGAACCTATCCCTTGTGTTCTGGTGATTCGATTCCTGCTCCAGGAAGATCTTATTCTTACTGTGAAGCCACCAGCACCCATCAGTGACTTTGTCATGAACCAAGAATTACTGTATCGAACAGCCGAGTTGGGTATTCCTAGCAGAAGAGTATACCAGTTAGTAATTCCACAGTCACTAGTGAATGTAGCCTTACAGCTAGTTCACGATGTACCAGGTGTTGCACACCCTGGTATGGATCGTTCAGTAAAACAAGCCAGATTGAAATACTTTTGGCCTCATATGGCAACTGATATATCTGAGTATGTTAAGAAATGTAGTGTCTGCATGCAACATAAAGGTAATGCTAATGGCCCTAATCCAATCCAAGTGTATCCAACTACTAGCGAACCGTGGGAAAGAGTTGCGCTAGATTTGTTAACTAATTTCCAATGTTCCCTCCAAGGCAACAAACATCTGTGTGTTATGGTACACCATTTCACCAGATATTGTGAGTTAGTTCCTATTGCAGATAAGACTGCCGAGACAGTAGCTAAAGCGTTTAAATTAAAGAACGCATTATCTGCAGGCATACCACCCCTAAGTCCCTAGTAACAGATAATGGAGGTGAATTCTGTAATGAGATTCTTGAAAATTTGTGCACCGTGTACAAGATCTTTTAAATCCACCATTGTTCCTCATCATCCTGCCAGCAATGGGTTAGCGGAACGAACCAATAAGAAGTACTTGATGTCTTGAGAGCAACTATCAATCCCAACAGTGAAACTTGGGATGAAGTCATACCTGATGTGCAGTGTGCTATAAATTCTGCTTACAATGTTTTATAGGTGACACTCCACATTATGCATTGTAGGGTTTGTAGATAAACGTTTGCCTTATGAGTTGTTATATTCTAATCCGAAACCAAATTACAACCCTGATGATTTCATAGCAACTCGTACCAGCTTAGCTCAAAGTGTTTTTAGAAGAATCCGTGAAACACTTCATAAATCAACAGCAGAATTTACAAGAGTCGCAAACACTCGAGCAAAGCCATCCAAAATCAAGTAGGTTCGGGGAGTTATGTGACTAACTTTAACAAAACGTCTGCAATGCCTAAGCTTGATCAAAGTTTGTTGGTCCTTATCGAGTAGTTGAACATATCACTGGTAATAAGTATAAGGTTAGAGAGATTAGTACTGGTCAGTATAAAGAATCGCATTTAGATCATATGAAGTCAGTATGTGATGATAATGATGTTCCAACCCAGACTAATGTGACAGACTCTGACAATCCTCCTGATCCTGTACTCTCTTCCTCTGATACTCAGTCAGACGATCAACCTGAATGTCGTTATTCCCTACGTACACGACAGGTATTGAGGAAATCCTCAAGTATCATTTGTAACTTCCAATTCAGATTTGCCTCAAATATACAGCATGAGTTAGCCAATGCAACAGAGTTTGATCCTCCCAGAGATGACACCCATTCTGCATATGTCAATCTTACCCTAGCAGAGTTGGGGTTAAATGTAAATAACCTGTATAGATGAATAATTACAGTATCAACTTATCAGTATTCAAGAATTTTTTTTTGTGTTCACGTTCTCTCCGAATTCTGAGAATTAACAGTCTAGATTTGAATGCACCGAATCTGCCTTTCTGTTAAACACTTCTTTCTTTGTATATATTCCTTCCTCAGAATCCGTAGATCACATGAATACAGATCGATCGATCAAATTTTTTTTTATCACTTCTATTGTGTAATCTCAACGTTGAGTTTCATTCGATGAGTTTCATTTGATGAGTTTCATTCGATGAGTTGTATTATATTATTTCTTGTATTGCATTACAGTTTCAGTTCCGTAAGCTTCCATTCCAATGTTCTACTTATGTATGCTATAATGTTCAATTGTTGTGTACTTTGACATTGTATAGAATCAGCCCAAGCCGTACACCTGCCATCTCTAGTTTGTATTAGTTGTATGTCGGGACGACATACGTTAGCGTCGCCGAGCTCTCAGTAGTAGTAACCAGTTACCAGTAACCAGTGTACCAGTAGATGACTCACTACCAACCGTCTCTGCGTGAATCACTGTCCGGGCCGCGGGGGCGTTGACCCCCGAAACTCTCTCCAGGTAAACTCCAGGTAAACATATGGGTACTGTGGGCGGTCAGTCTGACGAGAGTGAGCAAGGAGGCAGGTCACGGCTGTTTGGGCGCTTCTCACACTATCTGTAATATACGTACTTCCAGCCACGTGAGTATTTCTTTACCCTATCCACGTGTTCGAACCCCACATGATACTTGAAGACAACCAGGAGCCTATTGGTAATTCCCCTCATGGCATTACAAGCAGCATTATGACCAGGTCAGACACGTACCATTTACAAAATGCGGGTTATTTACGCTAAGTAAAAAGACAGAAGTGCGAAACGTTGCCACAAAAAAACATAATCAATGGAGTCTAGAAAAGGTATACAATAAACTAGCGCCACAACAAAAAACTAGGTTTTCTAAACTAACAAAATTCACCAACAATTCTTCCTTTGAAGAACTCATTGTCTTACATCGACTCTAGGCTGCGGGACTGATTACCTCAAACTTCTTCTGACCTTCACTATTCTTCTTTGTATAAGACTGATAAAGCTACTGTATGGCTAAACGTTTCCACAATAAAGATACCAAAGTGTTGCACATGTATCTAATTTATCAACTTGTCGGTTCTCTGAACCATTTATCTACATTTCTCTCGTTCTCTGAATTGTGCCTTTCATTTATAAACTTCTATACTTTTAACGTGATATTCCCCATCACTGATCACATGATTAGTGGGTATATATGATGTGATATTCCCAGCACTGATCACATGATTAGTGGGTATATATGATGTGATATTCCCAGCACTGATTACATGATCAGTGTTCATACATGATGTGATATTCCCATCACTGATCACATGATTAGTTGGTATATATGATGTGATATTCCCAGCACCGATCACATGATAAGTGCTGGGAATATCACGTCGCTCTTTCCTATATTTAGTGGCATACTCTTTAATGTTAGTGTGACTAGTTAATGGCCAAAGTTGGAGCGAAACGTCGTCGTAATCTTCTCTTTCCTACGTGCTGGTTATCTGTGTAAATGGTTCAGAAAACCGAGTTGAAAACTGAGATATTTGTGTGACGTTTGGGCATCTGTAATGAGGGCACGTTTCGCCAGGCTTTAGCTTCTTCTCTGTACTGGACTGAAGAAGCCACTGGCTGGCGAAACGTTTCCTCAGTAAAGAGTCCCAAATGTTGCATAATTATCTCATTCTTCAGCACTGATGACACACACACACACACACACACACACACACACACACACACACAGTTCCCCACAAGAGATTAGTGCAGAAGCTGGAGGATCAGGCGCATGTAAAAGGGAGGGCACTGCAATGAATAAGGGAATACCTGACAGGGAGGCAGCAACGAGTCATGGTACGTGAAGAGGTATCACAGTGGGCGCCTGTTACGAGCGGGGTCCCACAGGGGTCAGTTCTAGGACCAGTGCTATTTTTGATATATGTGAACGACATGATGGAAGGAATAGACTCTGAAGTGTCCCTGTTCGCAGATGACGTGAAGTTGATGAGAAGAATTAAATCGGACGAGGATGAGGCAGGACTGCAAAAGAGACCTGGACAGGCTGGACATGTGGTCCAGTAACTGGCTTCTCGAATTCAATCCAGCCAAATGCAAAGTCATGAAGATTGGGGAGGGGCAAAGAAGACCGCCAGACAGAGTTATAGGCTAGGTGGACAAAGACTACGACCTCCAGGGAGAAAGACCTGGTACCATAACACCGGCACATCACCGGATGCACACATAACCAAATAACCGCTGCGCATACGGGCCCTGCAACCTGAGATAGCGTTCCAATACCTTAATAAGGAATCGTTCAAGACACTGTACACTGTGTATGTTAGGCCCATACTGGAGTATGCAGCACCAGTCTGGAACCCACACCTGGTCAAGCACGTCAAGAAGTTAGAGAAAGTACAAAGGTTTGCAACAAGGCTAGTCCCAGAGCTCAAGGGAATGTCGTACGAGGAAAGGTTAAGGGAAATCGGACTGACGACACTGGAGGACAGAAGGGTAAGGGGAGACATGATAACGACATACAGATACTGCGGGGAATAGACAAGGTGGACAGAGATAGGATGTTCCAGAGAGGGGACACAGGGACAAGGGGTCAAACTGGAAGCTGAAGACTCAGACGAGTCACAGGGACGTTAGGAAGTATATCTTCAGTCATAGAGTTGTCGCAAGTGGAATAGCCTAGCAAGTGAAGTAGTGGAGGCAGGAACCATACATAGTTTTAAGAAGAGGTATGATAAACCTCAGGAAGCAGAGAGAGGAGGACCCAGTAGCGATCAGTGAAGAGGCGGGGCCAGGAGCTGAGTCTCAACCCCTGCAACCACAATTAGGTGAGTACAATTAGGTGAGTCCACACCACACACACACACACACACACACACACACACAGGAGCTGTGACTCGACACCTGCAACCACAACTAGATGTTTACACACACATAACACACACACACACACACACACACACACACACACACACACACACAGCACACACACTACACACACACACACACACCACACACACACACACACACACACACACACACACACACACACACACAGAGGAGCTGTGAATCGACCCCTGCAACCACAACTAGATGTGTACACACACACCACACCTAACATGTATTGTATATATTGCGCGTAAAGGAGTGAATGTATACACGCTAAGTCCCACTCCAGTGTACACTCCTTCACCTTGTCTTCTCCCCTCTCACTCCCTCACCACCACCTCCTCGATGCCCCTTCCTCTCTCACACCCCCCTCCATTAACCCACTCACCCCCACCCTCTAATTAAGACGTCAATGATTGTCTTGTTGCAGAATTGCCAGAGAGGCGTGTGGGTGACCTGGCAGCGATCACAGGTATCATCTAGAGTCCTCTGACCTCAGACATCTGATGAGAGGTCTGGCTAGTGCAGAGAGTATTTAGCAGACGGTGAGGACCCCCAGCGGACTGTGATTAGTACCGTGTGGGCAGGGTAACCAGGCGCCCCCAGGGAGGTTGTGAATATAACCACTCTTACCCCTAGCTTCATCCTTGCAGTCCATGAAGTTGTAATTATTTATATATTATATATATATATATATATATTTTAATATATTTTTATATTTTATATTTATTATATATTTATATATATTTATATATATATATATATATATATATATATATATATATTTTATATATATAATACATATATAAAATTATATATATATATATTATTATATATATTATATATATATTATATTATATATATATATATATATATATATATTATATTTTATATATAATATTTTAATATTTTTATATATTGGACCCATAGCTTCGGAGAAGTGGATAAAAAGGCTTCAAGGAAGAATATTTGGATTTCTTCCTGAAATCTTTTGAATATTCCACTTCCCTACCACACCATTTTTTCATTCTATTTTTTACCAATAGGTATATTTTATTACATAATATGGGTCCAAAAGGTTTAAGAGATACATTAGTGATATAAAGATGACATTACAGTACATAATGTGTGAGAGATACATGTCTAGTACATATTGTTACGTGTTTGTCACTCATTATAATGCGAAAATCTCATCCAGCTCTTCAGAACTGGGGCACGTGCCCAAAACACAGCAGGCATTACCCCTCCTAACGGCAGCGCTGAGTCGCTGTAACAGAAAACTAGCTTGTCCTGGGATCCCTAGTTACCTGATGAGTCTTTTGCCTAGCTCCTTAAGGAACTTAGATGTACTCTGAACCTATGAGAACAAACATATAATGATGGGCAAGTTCTCCATATCTTCTAGACTTTTGGGACTCCCTTTAAGCTGGCAGCTGCCCCTCCTTCCTCTTGGTGTATTGGAGATAAGTATCAGCCAAGGTAGATGAACATGTGTAGTCCCACACCACCTGCTTATCGTCTGTCCAGGCTTGAAGTGTGATAAGATCTGGATGCTTCTGGCTGCCATCAGATCTGCATAGTTGGGGTGGCTCCCTTACTGCTGGGCATCCCGGGTGTTGTGAGTCTCCTCTTGATAATGTTATTAACCTCCTCCTGTTTGGGACAGAGAAAAACCACTAGAAAATAATTAATTTGTATTAATGTATTTATTGACACGGTAACTTTGAAGTCTGAAATAATTCATTGATTAGGACAATACTGTACTTTCTGTCTCATATTATTTGGGCTTTATGGGAAAAAAATCATTATAGAATCAATTAAAGAACAAAGAAGCACAATACCGTGACTGGAAAAAATACACAAATAACCCGCATATAGCAGAGAGGCCCTTATGATGACGTTACGGTCCGACTTAGGCGATTCACAAGTCACACTAACACATGAAGGTGAGCAAGCCAGTTTATAAAGGAGAGGGAAGACAGGGACGGGACAAAGAGAGGAAGAAAAAGAACCGGTGGAGAAGCAGTGGTAGAGGTAGTGGTGTAGTGGTTGTAGTAGTGGTATAGTGGAGGTAGTAAATAGGAGGAGCAGTGATAAGTCGAATGACAAGCTAAAGAAACACTGCAGGAAGCTAATGGCCCACAAGGGTGGGGCCAAAAACACAAGGGGAAAAAACTGAAGGACAGAATATACCAAGGCAGAAGAAAATAAGACAAAGAAAGAATAGGAAAGGAGGGGGGGAGAAGAAAAGATCAAGTCGCAAATGTTGTAAAAGTTGGAGGATTTGATAATGTAATGAGAAAAGATGGCATCAACAGAGACAAAGCCACGACTAAGTTTCATATGAGAAAGTTAGGTTCTACAAGGAATAGCTTTGAGAAAAAAAATACGTACGCAAACGCTAGGATATGTATATTAGAAAACGTTTCGCTTCTGGGACCTTGATCATCACGTTTTTTTTTTAATAAATATGTGTTAGTGTTTGCTTTTCGTGTTTTTTCTAAACCAGCTTGTCCGTATTTATTACCAAGGTTTAAACTACAAGGTTTATTCTATAGGGATGCTGCAACGAGACGATATCTCAGAAGACGTCATAAGCTTCTCTATGTGCGAGTTATTTAAATAAATTAAGAAGCCTCATGCATAAATTCATCACACAAACTAATCCTTTCTCTTCTATGCAAGCTTTCTCCAGTAAAGTAAATAGTCGTGGGAAGCCTTTGAAGAGATGC
>NC_069442.1:30538446-30565946 GCF_026875155.1 Cherax quadricarinatus
GACAGGGTGGATAGGGGGGAACAAGGGGCTTTGGAAAGGGGGGGGTTTTGGGATGGGTTTTTAATGAAAAAAAGTGAAATTTTTAAAGGGGAAGGGAGGAAAAAAGGTCGGGGGTTTTAGGAAAAAGGGAAAACCCGTAAAAGGGTGGTTAGGGGGAATGTGGTTTTCCCCTTTGGTTTTTTAAAATTTTTAAAGGGGGGTTTTAAAAATTTTAATTCGGGGGTTTTGTGGGGCCCTTTTAAAAGTTTAAAAAAAAAAATTTTTTCCCAAAAAAGGGGAGGTTAAAAATTGTTTTGTGATGCACCTTGGTTGGAAATATTTTAAGAGGGTTGTTGAGAAAATTTTTAAAGGGAATTTGGGAAGGAGGGGGAAAAAAGAAAAAAAAATAACAAAATAAATTTTGGGGGTTTAAAAAAAGGGTTGGCTTTTGGCGGGATACAGTTGGGGGAGATTTGGGGGAGGGAAGTTTCAGAATTTAAGTGGAGTTTGGTAGGGTGGGCAAAAGGGAAAATAAAATTTGAGGGGGGGAAAAAGGGTAAGGGTTAATTGGATTGTAAAAAAAGGAATTTGGGTTTTGGAAAGGCAAAGGAGGGGAAGAAAATGGGGGATTTAATGGTTTTCCAAGATATTTGTAAAGGGGGGAGTTTTAAGCAAAAGGGCTTAGGATGGGTGTTTTATTGGGGAATTGTTGGAAAAAGGGTTGTTTTTGGGGAATTTTGGAAAGGGGGGTCGGGAAACCCAAAAACTTTCCCCCTTGGGGGGGAAGGGGGAAAGGGGTTAATGAGAGAATTTCAACCAAAGCCTTAAGGGGTTTAGGGGAAGGGAATGGGCCCCTGGAAAGGTTGGGGGGGGAGAATTTTGGGGGGGGGGTTTTATTAAAGGGCTGAGGGAATGTTTGTGGGATATTGAGGAATTTTTTTTTAAAATTTGGAGGGTGGGGATTACCAAATTCTTTTAATAAAGGGGTTTGGGAAAAGGGCCGGACTTGAGAGTTGGAGGGGAAGAATTGAACTTAAGGGGGGTTTTTAAATTTTGGGAAGGAAAACCGGTAGGGTCGGCTGGAAATTTTGGGGAAAGGAAAAGGGGGTAAGGGGGTTTTTTTTTCGGGCCCCCGCCTTGGTGGGTGGAGTGTGTAATAAAAAAAAATTTTTTAATATTAATTTATATTAAAAAAATTATTTTTTTTGGGTGTTTAGGGTGGGGGTTTTGGTTTGGATGGAAAAGGGGGTAAAGGGGGGGGTTTTTAATTTTGGGGGTTTAAAAAACATTTAAAGCATTCGGGGAAACATGGGAGTGGAGGAAAAGTTTTTTTTCGGGCCACCCTGTTGGGAAAAGTGAGGAAAAAAAAAAATTTTAAAAGGGGATTAAAATTAAAATTATAAAGTAATTATTTATAAGGGTTGGGGGTTTTTGGAATTTTGGATGTGTTGGGATCCGGAGGGGGAAAAATTTTTAGTTAAGGGCCTTGGGGGGGAAGTAACCAGTCCCGGGGACTTTAAAAGGGAGGGGGTGGGAAAGTTTTTAAATGATTTTGAAAACCCTTTGGAAAAGGTGAGGGGAGGTAAAATGTTGAAGGGATTAGGGGAAAGGTTGGGGGGAAAATGGAGGGGGGGGGGGTAAGGGGGGGAAAAGGGAAAATTGGAGGGGGAAAAATGGTGAAAAGGGGGAGGGGGAGGTGGGAAAAAGAAGGGGTGGGGGGAAGGGAAGGAAGTTGGGGAAGGGGAAGAAGGGGGATTAAAGGGAAGGGGAGGGGGGTTTTTGGTTTTAAAATTGAGGAACACAAAAGGTAAAGAGAGAGAGGGGGGAGAGAGAGGAGGGGAGAGAGAGAGAGAGAAAAGAAGAAGAGAGAAAAGAGAAGAGAGAGAGAGAGAGAGAGGGGAGAGAGAGAGAGAGGATAAAAAGGCCGCTTAAAAAGTAGGTACACACACAAGTAGCTCGCTTTCCCCGCAAAACGTGTATGTTATGAAACAGAAAAAGGGGGGGGTTTTTGGGTTTCACCTTCGCTTAAACACCATTTAAACCTTCAGTACCAACCCTTTTCCTCCCCTCCCTTCCCCTCCCCTTCCCTCTTTCCACCCCCCCCTCTCCCCTTCCCCTCCCCCCCCAAACTACCTCTGAGCACTTACCCCCCCTCATCTAAAGGGTTCCTTTTACCCAAACCCACTTCACCCGTCCCCATTAGTCTTTAAAGTTAAAAATTTGTCATAGGGGTTTTAACAAAAGCTACTATTTTCCCTTTTCCCCCCCAAAATCCCCCACTTTTACTCCCACCTTTCCCCACACCCCGTTATATACCTTCTTTAATTTCGTTTTTGGAACGTAAACCCCCAAAGGAGCTGCAGGTCCTACTCCGGGACCTTTATATCTTTTGGGGTGCCGTCCAGGGGTTTGGATGGAGGAGTCCCATGTTTAAACTACCACAATAAACCCAAAACGGGAAAGGACGGGGGGATGCATGAAAAAAACTAGCCCAATCCCCCACAGGATGGACGGGAGGGTGCATGAAAAACCCTACCACTATCTTTCCACAGGAGGGACGAGAGGAGTGCATGAAAAACAACCCCCACTATCACCCATGGGAAAAGGGGAGTGCATGATAAATACCCACATCATCCACAGGATGGACGGGGGTTTGCATGAAAAACAAAGCCAAAACCATCCACGGGATAATGATAGAACGAAATGATAAACTTTTCCCACACTAAAAAGGATAAGATCCCCAAAAAAATTACCCGTTTTACAAAAAAATCAAAAAAAAAAAGGGGCCCCAAACAACGATATATCCATCATCCTGACCCAAGAACCATCCCCTTGGGGGTGGGGACATCACCAAAGCAAAACTAGGGAGAGGGAAAAAAACATTTTCACATCTTTGGGGTTTTGGCAGACCAATTCAATATGGCCATATCCCCTCCGTAGGAATGGGTGAGGGGAGACCCAAAAACTCGAGCTCAGCTAAACCTGAAAAAAACGTTATTTTAAATTGGTATGGTGAAAAACGAAAAAGCGTGGAAAGGCTGGCGTACAATTAGGAAATCTTTTAAAGGGTTTCCCCTTTCATTAGGGCTGGTGAACCGCAGTGGGGGGGCCCAGGAGCTATAAATCAAACCCCTGCAACCAAAAATAGGTAAAGTAAAACACACCCCACACACATATATATTTATTTTTATATATATATATATATATAAATATATTTTTAATTTTAAAAATTTTATTAATTATAAAAATTTAAAATTATAAAAATATATAATTTATATATATAAAAATATAATTAAATATATTTTTAAATAAAATAAATTTTATATATAATATATAATAAATTTTTTAAATTTTACGTAATGAATGAAAAGGAAATGAGGGGGGAAAAAATCTAGGTAATGCCACAGTGGAAGCGACTACAAAATGCTTTAAAAAAATTTTTAACATGACTGGGTTTTCCCACGTAGCCAGTTGTAAATAAAAGGCCGGGAGAAGGGTTTGCTTTTTCACTTCCCTGTTTTTTTAAAAAATGGAAAAAAGGGAAATTTGCACTGCCCCCCTAGCACCCTGCAAGCTCCCCCCATTTTAAAAACCCTCCCCAATTTAACCCCAAAACCCCTTTTCCCCCCCCCTCCTCCCTCCCTCGAGCACTTACCCTTATTTCCAACTAACAACGCTCCCTTCCACAGACTCCCTCTAAACACCTTCCTCCAACAGGGTTTTTCCCCCAAACCCAAAAGCCTCCCCCCAACACAGCTTTCCCCCGCACAGCCTCCTAACTAAACACCTTTCCTAAATCGCGTTTTCCTCCAACACAGCCTCCCTCCAACACAGCTTTCCCCCAAAACACAGCCTCCTAACTACACGCCTTCCCCCAAAACACTTTTTTCCCTCCAAACACAGCCCCCCCCCAAAACACAGTTTTTCCTCCAAACAGCCTCCTTCCAACACACCCTTTCCCCTTTTTTCTCCTTTCCCAGTTGAACATTTTTGCTTCACGCCCCAGAACGGGCTGTGGCCGCGAACCACGTTTTGATTCATTTAAAATCGGGGTATTCATGTTTTTAAATGCTTTTGGGCCAAAAACGGGTTTACTTTTTTTTTTTTACTGCTGTTGATACTCGGATCCTCTGTTGAAAAACGCGAGGCAAAAATTTTTTAAAAAACTAAAAAAAAATTATAAAAAAAAAAAAGGCGGATGAACCCAGCTTCGCCCGCATCAAGAAAAGTTTTTGGAGGCAAACCATAATATCACGCCAGGAGAGAAAAAACGTATTATGTGTGTGACAGGATGTATGGTGTGTGTGTGGGGTGTGTGTGTGTGGGGGTTGTTTTGGGGGGTTTTATCTTTCTGTTTGGGTTGTGGGGGTCGTGTCAGGGATTCAAAAAAAAAGTCACAACTTAACCTAATTTGGGCCTAGCCAAACCCTAAGCTAACTAGGAAAACCTAACCTAGCCTAGCCAAAAACCTAGCCTAGCCAAACCTAACCAGCCCCCCCAACCTAAGCTAATTAGAAAAACCGAACCAAAACGTAACCTAACCAGCCAACCTAACCAATCAAAAGTTAATCAGGCAAAACCTAACCTACCAAACCTAACCTACCCAAACCCCTAATTTAAACCAAAAACCAAAACCTAGCCTCCCCGAAACTTAACTTAAGCAAACCCCTTCCTAACCAAACCAAACCCTTTAACTAAGTTTAATTTTTGGCTAACCTAACCTACCCGAATTTCTAACCAAACCTAACCTTTACCCTACCCAAACTTAACCAAAACCTCCCAAAAACCCAATTTAACCAAAACCCTAACCTACCCTACCCTAATTTAAACCTTAACCTAACGTAGCCTAAAAAACCTAACATAAGCAAATCTAGGCTAACCAAACCAAACCCTAACTTAAAAAAACCCTACCCTAACCTACCTAACTTTAATTTTTTGTTGATTTTTTTTTCCCAAGCCAAAATTGACAAACTTTTACTCGACACCCGAATAAGCTCCTGTGGGTGTGTGTGACGTGTATTCAGGGAGGGAAAAAGGGGGGGGGGGAGGGGATGGAAGGGAGGAAAAAGGGGACATATTAGTCACAGAAGCTGTGAACGTCCGCTACAGGCACGGGGGAAGGGGGACGAAAAACCCCCCTAGAAAAAACGTCCTCAACACGCTGGCGGGCCGCCGCCGCCACCCCCCATGATCCTCAGCGTCCAGTGCCCAAACCCACCACGCGTCTGTGTTCTGCCCCCCACATTTGCAGGGGTTAAATTCACACCCCGGGCCTGGGGGTGGAAATGTGTTATTTGTTTTAATACCCTTTTAAACCCCTTACGTATTCTATGGGGACGGAAGGATTTGAAATACCAATAAAAAATAGCCATTTACCATACACGGGGATGGTTTTGAGATACACAATAAACTACTTTTTGAGGGCAAAAATCTTTTTCAAAGCTCGCAGTTCTAGACTTTATGACCCCCCAACCCTTTGTTTTTGGGGTTGGGATTGGGGGTACCTGGGGGTTTACCTGGGGGTTTTTTCCCGGGGGATAAAACCCCCCCCGGGGGCCCGGGTCCATGACCGGGCCCCCCGAGGGAAATCGGGGCCCTGATAAAATGGGCCCTTTTTACTGGGGGCCCGGGCACGCGGGTCCACGTACGACCCACAGCCCGGCTGACCGGCACTGATTTTTGGTATCTGCCCACTCTCTTTTGAAGGCACCCGGGGGTTTTTTGGAAATTTTCCCCAATGCTTGATGGGAGGCTTTTAAAAACTTTTGGGGCCCCCCGGACATTTAAAGGGTTTTTTTTCCCCTTATTTACCAATGGCGCCCCTCCCTTTTTTTTGGGGGGGCTTTTGCATCGCCTCCCCGGGTTCTTTTACTTTGTAGGGAGGGATTTCGGGGTGCAGATTTTTTACCATTCCTTAAAAATTTTTCCCAATGTAGATTATATTTTCCTCCCTCCTGCTTTTCCCCAACAGTACAAGTCAAGTGTTCCCAAGCTTTTCCCATAGTTTAAGGTGCTTGACAAATTTTATCGTGCAGAAAAAGGAAATCTCTGTACATCCTAGTTCGGGCGATTTAAACCTGTTTTGAAGGGAAAAGTTTTAATGTACAGCAGTATTCCAGCCTGAAGAACAAGTGTTTGAAAAGGTTTCTCATGGGCTTGGATCTTTTTTTTTTGGGAAAGTTCTCATTATCCATCTATAATTTTCTTTGCACGTGCGATCGGGGACTGTTTTTGACCCTTGAAATTGAGATCCTCGACATTCCCTTTTCCCCAAGGTCCCTTACATTATTTTCCGCTCTATTTTTTGGGGCCGGAGTCATAGTATACTCTGTTCTAGTTTTATCTCCCCCATTTTTTCCCTTAAGGGAAGTATTTGGAAAATTTGCCCCCTCATTGAACACCATTTTTGTTTCCCTTTTTGCCCACGGGAAAACTTTGTTTATATCTTCTTGGGGGAAAAACCGCGTCCTCAGCAGATGCCAGCCTCGCGACCTATATCACCCAAAAAGGGATGATACGGTGCGTGGTGTATTTTCTCTTTTTATGTCTGATATGAGGATAAGGAAAAAGAGGGGGGCAAAGTACTGGGGCCTTGTGGAACAGAGCTTTTTCCTATGGCAGCCCCATTTAATTTTTGACCACACTCTTTGTTTCGATTTGTTGGGGAAGTTAAGACCCAAATCCCCCCCCCCCCACTTCCCAGTTATTCCTTTAGAACGTTTTTATGGGCTTTTAAACCCAAAATCTTCCTTTTGTAAAATGTTTTGCAAATCTGTGTTTATTAATTCCCCATTCGGATTTTTTTTCCCCATCAATCCAAGGCCATGTCATAGTGATCCAGTAGTTTTTTGAGAGGCAGGACGACCCGCCCCGAACCCATGTTGCCCTGGATTGTTTTCAGATTTTGGGAAAACCAGGGGGATTTGCAATCCCGGGTTCTTAGCACTCTTTTTAAAAATTTTTTTGATGTGGGCGTAAGGCTATTGGTCATAGTTTTTAGTAATTTCTTTGCTGCCCCTTTATTATAGGGCCCATATCCCTTGTTTTAAGTGAGGTTGGGAAATTTTACCCCTATCCAAAAACTCCTCCCCCAAAAGGTACTTAGGCATGCGAGGGGGGTTTCTTGCCCTTCTTAAAGAAAACAGAGTTTTCCCCGAGTCTGGGCCCGGGGGTAGTGCATAGGGTTTTGTCAATTTGGGTTTTTTTGAAAACTTCGGAGTTAGGGGAAAGTCGGAAAAATTTTGGGATACAAATTTTTGGAGTTTTGAGGCTCATTCATGAAAAAATCATTTTGGGGCGCGATCCCAGACCGATTAGGGTTTTTTCCCTATACAAGAGGGGTACGGGATTTCAATATTTCATCATTTTTCCCCCTTTTTTCCCTCTGTGTAAGTCCCATCCTGTCTGAGTAAGGGGCCCCATATAATGGGTATTTCCCCTTTTTTTTTGGCATTTGAAAAGAAAAAATTTTGAATTTTTTTCAAATTTTTCCCAAAAAGCTTTTTAAACTCCCCCTGCCCTTTCCCGGGGTTTCCCGTTAAAACCTTTAAACTTAAGTTCGTAGTTTCCCCTTTCCCTTTGGTTAAACGCCTTTCCTTCGGGGCATCAAAAATTTTTCTAGCACTCCCAGGAGCTCAGTGACCTTTTTTTGTCTTTGTTGAGGGGGCGTCTTTTTCTCCAGTTTTAAATCCTGCTTTTTCTTCTTTCTTGGGGGAAAATGGCCTTTGAACATGCTTCGGGGTTCCGGAAATTGACCCTTTTAAGGCAAGGGTTTTGGTCCATGTCATTTAAGGCATTTCCCCAACATGTTTTCGTTTTGGAAATGGGTTTTTCATGGTTTCCCCCGTTTTGTTCTTGTTGTTGGGAAATTGTATTTTTTGGGAAAACACCCTTCCCCAAAGGGCATGCATTTGCTGATCAGGACCCCTATTTCAGGGACGTCTGGGCTTTGATTAGGGTTTTGAACGGGAATTAAATTGTTTTTGATATTTTTATGTTCTTTTTCCGGTCCTCATTATTTTGGGGAAGATAAGGTCAGTGTTTTTTTTAGTCTTGGGCTCCACTATGCTGGCTTTAAAGGTGTGTTTTTTCCCCAGACTTAGTTTGCTCAGGGTGTGTGACCTTTTTATTCGTACCTCCGGGGATTGGGTTTTAGCAAAAACTTTATTTGCTACATTCTTCCAAATTTTTATGCCTTAGGGGGGGAAAACACCAAGCAGTAAGATGTTTGGGGATGGGCTGGAAGGGTTTTTAAACAGTAACAATTTTCAGTAGCTTTTCCTTGAACTGTTGTGGGTTTCATCGGTTTGGGTTTTATACAACCACAATTTACTAGGGTTTTGGGTTTTCTTCTTTATTGTAGAACTTCAACTACCTCATTTGTGGTGTTCAGAAACTCCATGCAGATAAGGGGCTCTTTTACATACAAGGGCCCCCCCCCCTTGTTTTCCTTTTTTTTCTGTCGCAAACTAAAAAGGTTTTAACCCCTTGGGCCATATTTCCTGTTTAAAGTATCTTTTGTGTAAATCTCTGGAAAGGGGGGCAAACTTGCATTTGGGCTCCTCTGAAACCAAAAAAAAAAGGGATTTTTTTTTGTTGGTTTGGGTGGCTTTTAAACCCCTTTTAAATTTGCAAATATGAACCCAGGGGTTTTATTCTGTGTTTTTTTTGGGGGGTTTTTTTTATTGGCAAACAATAGTTGTAATTCGGGGGGGCCAGGGGGGGCCCCTGGGGTGGGGCCCCCCAGTCCAACAAGACTCCAAAAAGGGGGGTGGACATTTTTTTTATTTCCTTTTCCCTTTTTTTTTTTCGTTTCCTGCCCAAAAAATCACCTGGAGTTGGGGTTTTCGTAGCCCACTACTTGTAGTACACCATCCTCCATATTCCCTTTTTGTTTGGTTAAGGGTTAGTTTACTAAAGTGAGGTTAGGGTTTGATAAAAATTGGAAACCTGAAAAAACTTTAAACTGACCAGAAATAAAAAAACAGGCGTGGCATGGAAAGATCGGGGGGGGGATAAAAAACGTTGAAAAGTGCACGGGGGGGGGAAAAAAAACGGGGAAAAAAAAAAGGGGGGAAAAGGGAAAGAAGGGGGAAATGGGCGGGAAAAAGGAAAGTAGGGCGGAAAAGGGATTACAAGGAGGTAAAAGGGGGAGGGGGTTGAAGGGGGAGGGAAAATAACGGAAGAGGGGTGGAGGGAAAGGGGAGGGGGTGCGTTTCCCAAAGGGGTTGTGGTGGCCCGGATATTTTCCCCTTTCAGGGGGTTTCCTGCCGCAGTACTTTTAACCCGGCGAAAGGGGGCCCCTTTCGGGGACCTGCCTCAGGGGCTCTCTACCGGTGATGATAACCCCTTTTAGGTAGGTTTTTCCTGCATCACTAACCCTTTCCTTTAAAGAAGGTAACTACCGAGGGACCCTCCCCAGTGATTTTTAAAAAAAGTAGTATGCTGGGCGATACAACCCCCGCATACCCAATGTAAAGGGGGACTTAGGAAAAGGGATACTTTAAAATTAAAAACAAATTTCCCAAAATTTAAAAGCTAGTAAGGCAAATTTCTAATTTTTTTTCTAACTAATAATTTTAATAATTATTATTATTTTAAAAAACTTTTTGCGATGGGCGAAATTGAAACAAAAGGAATTAAATACGATTTTGCAAAAAACCCAAACATCCCCATGCGAGCTTTTTCAGAAAAAATTTCAGCAAAAAACCCAAAAGGGGAGTTGTGTTTATCTGTTAAATTGGGAAAAGCGGGAAGAGGGGAAAAGGGGGGGGGAAGGGGAAGGAGGAGGGGGGGACGGAGCGCACAACCCCACACCCTTGGGCCGTTGTTGGGAACTGACGTTTGGGAAAAACGAGCGTTTTGGGGCTCACTTTCGCGAGGGGGGGGGGAGAGGAGGAGGAGGGGGGAGATTCGTCACTTTGTCGACGTAGTGACATAAAACTTACGTTACAGTCTAAACCTTTTTGTTCACTGTCCAAAAGTGCAACACTCTTAAGGTTCCCCATTTACATTGCTCTGCAGAGAGTCAACCCTCAAATTCCTTTACGGTTTAAAACGAGGGACCGGGGAAGGGAAAAATCCCCCCCTCAACCCAGGAAATCCGTCATCAGAAAGGGAAAAGGACCCGTAAGGCACGAAAACGTAAAATCTACGAGGAAAATTGGAAAAAAGGAGTTTTAGGTGTGGGGAGACACGGTTGGAGCCTCTCGCGTGGGGATTTGGGTTTGACGTCACCGCGCCAACGCCCACTCGCTTTTTAGATGCCGACTGGTTTCTACATTTTTGCGTTTGTGTATTTGGCGTGAGAGGAAAGGGGGGTTGCGCCACAAAAGTGCCCAAAGAGAGAGTGAGAGCGCTTGGGATTAGCCTGCCAACGGGGCCCAAAAGGGATAGGAGATTTAAAAATGGGTTCCCCTTTGCCCAAAATTTTGAAGGGTTTCCCGCACCCCCCTCGACCCCTCAGGGGTTTTTATTCTATGTGGTCAATGACAACTCCAATACGCCCATATTTGGTGGGTACAAAGGTGAGGACCGCGAAAAAATTAAAGGAAAATTTAAGTTTTTTGAGGCGTGAGGGGTACTTGTTGCTTTCAAGCCCCAATTTTCTCCCGGTCCTGGGGATTCCCAAACCCGCCACCACAATAAGGGGTGCCTAACCTTTATCCCTTTACCGTGTTTTTTCACCCTAATTAACAAAAATTTAAACCCTTGTCTGTTGGGTTTTAAAAATAAAATTGCTCACGTGTATCTTAATTTACACGCGGGGGTTTGTTTTTACCAGCGAATCTGTCGAAAAAATTTTATATGGTTTTTTTTAGCTTTTGGGCGTGTTTTATAAACCCGACTTTTTATAAACGTTCTCCTTTACTGTACCCCTTTGTTCATTTTGTGCTCAGGATCGCAACTCAAAAAAAAAAAAATTGAAAAAAAAAAAAATTTAACAGTGAATTGAAAATAAAAACTTTCCCTAAATTTTTTGTAAGTAAAATTTTTTTTGGGTTTTTTTAAAAGCGGGGCGCCCCAGCTTTGAGTAAACAATGGTTTTTTAACTCGTAAAAATCAAAAAAACTGCCAAAAAAGGGCCCCTTTCCCCCCCCCCCCCCCCATGGGAAACTAGCTATAACTAGCTGGCAACAATAAAAATTTTTACCCGGGTTTTAAACCCTCGTAAAAGGGAATTTTTCAGTTTTGATGCTGCCAAAGTTTAAATTAAAAAAAAAAAAAGGCACTTAAAATTTGGGTTAGTCTGCCATTCTGATTAGGTGCATTTTAATTTGTGGAAACTGGACTGTGGTGGATATGGGTTTCGGTATCTGGGGGATGATTTTTGGATGATTTTCTGTAGGGAAACCCCCCTGGGTGTTTTTTGGGAAAGGGGGTAAGTTTTGTCTTGGGGCTGTTTGTCTCCCCCTCCGGATAAAAGGAAGGCCTGGCCTATGTTTTTAAAGGTAGGAGTGCAGTTTAAACGTGAGATTGTGGCGTAATAAGGTGAACGTGAGATACTGGTGATAAAATTGGGCTGACAGGTGGGGTAAACGGGAGTGACTAATGATGGACCCTGATGTTAAGGGTGTCAGTGATGTGTTGGGGATGATCGGGCAGTGTGTTTTGGGGGGGGGGTTTCAGTGATGCCCGGTTTTTTGGTGTTGGCAGTGTTTTAGTGGTGGGGAAAAAAATGGTGCAAAAATGATCGTTTATTTTACTCAAAGTTGATGGGAAATTTTTCTTTATTATATGTTATTGTTGAGTTTGTTTTTGGGGGGGGGAAAAAAGGTCGGGAAAAATGGAAATTCTTTGGGTGGGGGAGGGGATGAGTGCAGGTTTGGGTTCAACCCCCTAAAAAAAAAAAAGAAAAATTTTTTGGGAAATTTGGGGAAAAGGTGACCCAACTTGGTGATGAGCCAAGCCTCTGAACGACACCTGGTTGTACTACACCTTATATTTTGTCGCGTGGAGGAAGAGCGTGGCTAAATGTGAAAATGTCTTCAAATTGTGTTTTTTTAGAGAGGCAAACTGCCTCTCTAAAATGCTGTCGACTTTAATAATAAAAAAAGTACACTGCAGTTATTTGAAGAAGATTAATAGGCTATGGTAGCTAATTGGACAGAGCCACTCTTATTTCAATGATACGTTTTGCAACGAGTAGTTTTTTTTTCGATGACACGTTTTGCCACGAGTGGTGAATTCGATATTTCTTCACTGTCTTGAGCTGTGTATGTCTTAATTCACATTCTGTTAATATAAACATCGCTGTTCTCCAGCCATCTTGCGAGTGAATATACCGTCCTAATGACAGTACATTACAACCCACATAATTGACACGCCATTTCGCGAAGTTAACTGAAAAACAAAAGTTTTTCTTTACGCTTGAGTAACGTAATGGAGTAATTCAATTGTCTTTTGTGAAATAAAAGCAGTAATACTAGAAATTAAAGAAAAAAAAAAGAGTGTGATGTGTGGTAGGAAGCTGAACATAAGCCGGCAACGTGACTTTCCTGGGGGGTCGAACATGTGGCTTCGATTTTCCCTCTGTTGCTAACTCATTCTCGATTGAGATTTGCGGTACTTAGTTTTTAATGGTGATTTGTTCTACGGGTGAGACGGTCTGAAAGAAGTGAAGAGCGAGAGAGATGAATCTTGGGTGCCAAACGCTTCCTTGAAATTAACAATAACGACAACAACAGCAGCAGGAGGCGCAGGGAACTGTTGCTTGCTTCTCCCAGCACACACACTAGCCCATGAGTCGGGTGGATGGAGAGAGAGAGAGAGAGAGAGAGAGACGGGGAGGGTGATTATCCTGTTAGTACTGCTGGTGGGGTTGGGGTGGAGGTTATAAAGGGGAGGGTAGAGGTTGAGGTGAAGGAGGTTGCTGTTGTGCGGGAGGTTAAGTGGTTAGTGATTTATGAGCTCGTGTGGAGACATCACGACTTCGTTGCATATCAGATCCTGTCAGTGACATCTTCCTGAGAGAGAGAGAGAGAGAGAGAGAGAGAGAGAGACATTCCCTGACACGTTGAAGGCCAGAGGGAGGAGAAAAACAGCTGTTACAAGTGGAGTAGTGTGGCTGGCTGCCCAGTGTTGTCAGTGTGTCTAAGCATCCCTATTTCTTATTTACCTAAACACACACACACACACACACACATATATACACACGTACATACATACACACGTACATACACTTACACACAAACACACACACACATACATACACACTACATACACTTACACACACACACACACACACACACACACACACACACACACACACACACACACACACACACACACACACACACACACACACACACACACACACACTGTAAACATCGCAACAAAGTGTGTGTGTTTGTGTGTGTGTGTGTGCTCGATCGTGTCCGTTCGCGTTTGAGAGGAGAGAGAGAGAGAGAGAGAGAGAGAGAGAGAGAGAGAGAGAGAGAGAGAGAGAGAGAGAGAGAGAGAGAGAGAGAGAGAGAGAATGTTGTCTTTTAAAGTTACGGAAGTGGTAAAATTCCAACAATATTTAGATCTCACGACAGTTGGAGAATATACACAAGATTAGTACTAGTTTTTTTTTAAGTGGATTAGTAGTGGCAGTGAGCTAGTGTGAGGGTCAGTGGAACAGTAGTGGTACTGTGTGGGTGAGGGACCCACTTGCGTAAGTGTATGTGTGTGTATTTACCTACATGTGGTTGCAGGAGTCTAGCCACAGCTCCTCTCTCTGTGTGTGTGTGTGTGTGTGTGTGTGTGTGTGTGTGTGTGTGTGTGTGTGTGTGTGTGTGTGCGTGTGCGTGCGTGCGTGAGTGTGCGCTGACCTATTTGTGGTTGCAGAGGTCGAGTCTCAGCTCCTGATCCTGCCTCTTATGCTGGCCGCTAATGGGTTCACTTTCTCCTGGCTTCGTGAGCATTCTCCTACATATTAGTAAAGTTGTGTATATATACTGCCCCTACCACTTCGCTATCCGGGTCATTAAACTTCCTGACTACTTTGAGACTGAAAAAACACTTCCTGACATTCCTCTGACTCATTTTTTTTTTGTAACTTCCAACCGTGCCCTTTTGTAATCTTTTACCGTCTCTTGGAAGTCTCGTCACTGTCCACACTGTCAATTCCTCTTGGTATTTTGAACGTCGTTATCATGTCCTGCAAGCTCATTCGTCCTCTAATGTCGTCAGGTTTATTTCCTTGAGTCTTTCTACAATCCTCTGCACCTTGCTGGTGCTGCATACGCCTAGATGCACCGTATATATGTCCTATATATTGCAAATGCTGTAGAGGTTATTTGGTGTGCGCCTCAGGTGATAGTCTCGGTTACATTCTCATTCTGAGGTCCTCTTCTTCCGATGAGGAGTACCTGATCCTGTACTCCGTATCTCCATCTTGCTTGTGTGTTCTCAGTTTTCTCAGTTTGCTGGGGTTAAACTCCGATAACCACTTTTCAGACCAATCTTTTAGATTGTCCAGGTCCATATATAACCTTAACTCGTCCTCTGCATCTCTTATTCTGTTCGTTAGTTTCACATCTTCTGCGAGCAAAGATATATTAGCTTGTTTACGTACACCAGGGACAGGAACTACAGGTCCCAGTACCGATCCTTGTGGAATCCCGCTTGTGACTTGTCCGTTCCGATGCCTGTTTTGGGACACTTGTTTCCTGTTAGTTATTCCTTGGCTTATTGTAGGGGTTATCAAGTTATTTGTGCCTGCCGTTCCAGGTTTTGTCTCAAGTCTCGTTAGGTAACATGTCAGTGCGTTCTTACAGTCCGAGAATATGCAGTCCACTTCTCTTGCCTCATTTTTTGTTATCTTCTAGAACTCGTGCAAGTTTGCTAAACAGGATATATATTTCTAAGACTGTGCTGGTTGTTCACGATACTGCTCCTTTCCAGATGCTCCATCACTCTTAGGATTATCCATCTCCTTCACTCCGCATAGCATGCGTGTCAGTGACACGTCTGTAGCTTGATATCTGTCTCTCCCCGTTCTCAAATACTAGGATTACCTGAGGCAGTTGCCCCCGTGTCAGTTGACTTATAGACTGGTGCACACAGTGCTTCTCTCCCTTTTCAGAACCCAGTGAGAAATACTGTCAGGTCCCGTTGTCTTTGAGGTATCCAGATCACTCAGTAGTTTCATCACTTCTTTCGTTGTGTGTATTGTGTCCGGTACTCTTTGTGTTGTGTGTCCTGTACTTTTTGTGTTGTATGTCCTGTACTCTTTTGTTGTGTGTCCTGTACTCTTCGTGTTGTGTGTAGTGTGTCCGGTACTCTTTGGTATACTCTGAGTCTCGGGTATTGCTCACACTTCTTGAGAAAATCCTAGTTTTCTTTGGAGTTCAACTCCTTACAAACTTTTGGTCATTTCGTGCGAGCTCTCCTCCGTCGTCCTGCTGTACTGCCTGTTTGTTTTTCCTTCTGATTTGGATGTACGATATCTTTAGTTTAGATCTAGCTTTCGATGCTATATCAGTCTCAAATACTCCATCTCATTCTGTGTCTTGGCTTCCAGTTGCCTCTCCCATTGCACTGCATTTAAGAATCCCTTCATTTCTGTGCTGTCGCCCCACATGAAGTCTAGTTTGTGTACCATATTCTACACAAATAACCCGCATGTCCTGGTTTACCTGTCCTTTGCCCGTGGGTAATGGGAAGAAAGTAATGGGGGTTTGGGGGAGAGAGGATGTGGGGTAGGGTGTGGTTGGCTATAAGTTATTGTGCTAGAGTTTAGAGGGGAACTAGTTAGGGCTTGGATGTGTGTGTGTGTGTGTGTGTGTGTGTGTGTGTGTGTGTGTGTGTTGTGTGTGTGTTGTGTGTGTGTGCGGTGTTGGCGGTGTGTGTGTGTGCGTGTGTGTTATTCACCTATTTGTTGTTACAGGGGTCGATTCATAGCTCCTGGCCCCGTGTGTGTGTGTGTGTGCTCATTCCTTAGTTATCCCTCACCGGGAGGTACCCGCCGAGGTATGTGTCCCTCCCTCCCTCCACGTCCCCACTCCTTGTTGCTGGGCTGCTGTATTCCCTCCCCCCTCTTCCACCCCAACCACCCCTTTCCCCCCACACTTAACTGTTATCGGTGCCCCACCTCGCTTCTCTCTATATGACCAACCACTGACAGCTGGCGGCACATCTTATAATGTGATATTGATTTTTCACTGGGTGGACCGGTGAGCCAGTGGACCGGTGGGCCATTGGATCGGTGAGCCAGTGGACCGGTGAGCCAGTGGACCGGTGAGCCAGTGGACCGGTGAGCCAGTGGACCGCCTTGATCGCATGGCTCTTGATTCAATGCTTTCAAAGAATATTCCCCTTTACCTCTTCTAATTCCCAGGCTGTTGTTCAATCCCTACGCATATGTATATATAATAAACCACTGCGCAGTCCAAAAATCAAGGTATATTTTTTTTCTGATTCTTACCGACGGACAAAATACGCCCTGATAGCGAGAGATTAATAAGGACCTCTTGCTCTCTTACAAGGAGAGTATACACGGGTGTGTGTACACACACACACACACACACACACACACACACACACACACACACACACACACACACACACGACACGCCTGTCGTTGCTACGCTCTGTGACCCTTGGGTCTCTGTTCTCGTTGTTGTTATTCTTCTTGTTGCTGATAACATGACTCACCGTCAGTGTCTTCTGCAGGCATTTCCTGGTACTGGTGGGTGGTTCCTGCCTGGGAGGTGGAGCTTGCTCTTGCACGCTCACCAGTACCACCACCACTACTACCCCACCACTACCACCAATAACCACTACTACCACTCCCTACCAGCAGCAGCAGCAACAACAGTCTCCCTCTCTGACGTGTGTGTGTGTGTGTGTGTGTGTGTGTGTTGTGTGTGTGTGTGTGTGTGTGTGTGTCGAGCATACTCCCCGCCTCCCACTTCATCTGCCCAGCTTCAGATTTACACCCCATTACCATCAATTCTCTTCTAACCATCTTTACCTCTTCCAGCCACCACCATTTCGCCCTTTTTTCCCCTCACCACTTCTTACTACGCCACTTCTCAACGCTACCACTTCAAGTCATGATTTACTATCTCCATCACCACTTCCTATCACCACTGTATCCTCTTCACCACCAGCATCACTTCTCCTGTGTGTCCCTTCATCGTCACTTGGGAAGGGGACTGTGGTCTCGCCGTAATATTCCAGGGAACAATTATCTCCTCACAACCTGTCAAGTTGCGTCAGGTAATCTGCGTCACTAGACACTAATCCTGTTTCCCTTAGTTACCCCTTGCGATGGGTCGGATGGCACCTTAGGGGTCCGAGGGGTACCTTAGGCGTCCGAGGGTACCTTAGGGGTCCGAAGGTAACTGAGGGGTCTTTGTGAGGGGAAGCAACTGGAGTGGGCAGTGATGGGGTTTTCTTTTAATTGAGCAAAATAATGCAGAACCCTGTCAAGAAAGTTAGGACACAGCAGTAGGTCTTCTGATTTATCACAAGAATATTACAGTAGAGCTACTGTACTACTCTTAGGCGACACACTGTTTATATTGGATTTTTTGCACTCGCCTGTCGAACCGGTTTCTTTCAGGGTGTTTCAAAATGATGGACTCGATTTCAAAGCAGTATATATATTCAAATCGGGTCCATTTTTTGAAACTATTTCTACGTAATTGCTTTACTGAGTCTCCGTGGCAGCTTTCAGGTCAGTGGGCTTGTACTTCAGTGGAGTTGTGTGTTAGTGGACTGGTATGGAGAGGGAGAGAGAAGGAGTTCTGAATCATGAGAGAAAAAAAGAGCGAAGGTAGAGGGGTTTAAGTTATTGCTGCTCTTATATCAATCCCCTCTGTCGTACCCCGAAGTAAAACTCGCTCAATAATAAGTTCTACACGTAGGGAAGATTGAGGTCAAGTTCCCGTCACGGTTGAGGTGTATGTGTCGCTGTTGCTTGAGAGTTATGTATTTTATATCCCGTCTCTGCGGCTTTGGTGGTTGGAATGGTGGTAGTGGCAATGGTGGTGGTGGTAGCGATAATAGTGGTGGTGTTTTGTTTGTTAGAAGGGTAAAAATGTCTCTTAACACGAGTGTTACTCCTATAACCAGATCAGCGGAGCTTTAGCTTACTTGGCCGAGTCGGGCAGGTGGCTTAAATGTCCCCCCTTCTAAATTATTTTCAAACATTACAAGATATTCAAACATTACAAGATATTCAATGAGCAATTTGAATGATGGGAGGTTACCTGGAGGTTATTCCGGGGATCAACGCCCCCGCGGCCCGGTCCATGACCAGGCCTCCCGATGGATCAGGGCCTGATCAACTAGGATGATGACTCTTCATTTCACAGGGGGTCGTTTGAAGTGTGATTCTTGTGCACCTCTGGCACGACTGCTGTTGAACGAATGATGGTGAATATATTTTTTTTTGTTGGGGGAAAACGGCTGTAGTATACAGGTTTCTCCGCTGATTAAGGCTTCATGATTGATGCATGGAGATATGACAAGGCTTTAATTGTACCATTTGATGGTTTTACTTATGGAACAAGGCACTTGTGTTATCCCAAGTTGTGTAAATAGAATGACGCGAGGCTGACACACACAGGGTACGCCTCTTGTTGAATCTCGCGTGTCAGTGGAATGGGTGTGGAGTCGCTCGCGTGTTCCCGAGGGTGAAGCCTGCGTCGGCGCGTGTATCTGTCGGCCGTAGTGACACACTTCTTGGGTGCTGGAACAAGGACGAAACTCAACTACTTCCCCACCTTATTTTTTCCCCCTTTCTCGCTCTCGGGAGGAAGAGGAGCAGGAGGGAGGACTAGGGATAAAGCCTTCGTTGATAACTGTGTGTGTGTGTGTGTGTGTGTGTGTGTGTGTGTGTGTGTGTGTGTGTGTGTGTGTGTGTGTGTGTGTGTGTGTGTGTCCCCGCATTGTGTGTGTTTTGTGCATATAGTATTTTGTAGCTGTGATAGACATGCTGGGTCTTTCTCTGTATCTGTCAGTGTTCAGTATTATTACATTCATGGGGGAAGTGCCAAACCCGTGAGGGTAATACAGCACCTGGGGAGAAAGGAAGACTTAGACACATGTGAAAAATCTGGGTGACTTTATTTGTAAACGTTTCGCCATCCAGTGGCTTTATCAGTACAAATTCAAGGACATAATGGGAAGACTGCAGAACTGTATGCAAAAGACGAGGTAATCTGTCCCTCAGCCTTGAAGTTGGTGAAGACTACCGTAGTCTTGAAGAATTGGAAAACAGGTTCACTGCTTTAGCTCAAGAGCCCCTCTCACCAGCATCAAGAAACACTACCCATGAGGGAAGTGCACCGGTGGTGGAGGTGACGTATAGAAGATTCGCAGTGACCCTGACAACAGGTTGCCTTGAAGAGGAGTATTGGGAATGGAGAGGGGTGAGGTTAGGGACCCCTCGCCATCTGCTCCTGTGTGTCAGTCCTTGTGATGACAGCTCGTGATTGGCAGGTGGGTGGAGGGGGAAGAGGGAAGGGGAGATGACAGTGTGTGTGGCAACCATGGGCTGGGGCAGGGAGCACACGTCAACACAATTATTAATGGAGGGGGAGGGGACTTTTTTTTCAATTTGGAACTATCGCTAATTAATATTTTGCCCAGATCTGGAAGTAGTGAAGATGAATAATTTTGTTAAAAATTTACAAATGGGCTTTACAAAACTGTAAATATATATATATATATATATATATATATATATATATATATATATATATATATATATATATATATATATATATATATATATGTGTGTGTGTGTGTTTGTTTTGAGTACATTTATATATTATGTATAATTAATCTGAAAATAACACGTAATTGCAACTTATATTTCCACTTCCACTTATTTTTATTTAAATTTCTAGCTTTAAAAAAGGACATTTAAAGAAGCTGTATATATTTTTTTTTTTTTTTGCTCAGTCTAAAAATCTTTATTTTTGTCTTTTCCAGACTAAGAAACATCCGCCCAACCACATCAAGCGGCCAATGAACGCCTTCATGGTGTGGTCACAGATGGAGAGGCGGGAGATCATCAAGTTCGCTCCTGACATGCACAACGCGGAGATCTCCAAGCAGCTGGGACGCCGCTGGAAGCTGCTTTCAGAGGAGCAGCGGAGGCCCTACCGTGACGAAGCTGAGCGTCTGAAGCAGCTGCACATGCGCGAGTACCCCAACTACAAAGTACCGCCCACGTAAGAAGGGACAGAAAGCCCAGCTGAAAGGCGTGACAGAGAAGAATGGGGGAAAGATCGGGAAGGCCAAAGACCACACCATGACCAAGGACCGGGCCAAGAATGTGGTGAATATGATCAGCAACACACGCATCACTCATACTCATGGTCTCGATGTCGATCACAACAAACTGGGCATTAAGATTACCATCGACGATGACTTCAAGAGGTCTCATAGGATGCCTCAGAATGGTGCCATGGCACTAACCCCACAGTCCCCCCCAGAAGTGCCCGACAGCCCTCCATGTGATCTCCCAGATTCTCCCGAGAGTGCCTCAATGTACGAAGACCAGCCAGCCTTCTCCTATAACCCTTCTGTCACCTCCCAGTACCATTCAACCACTTCATCTACCAGTTCCAACTCTCTGACCACACACAATCACACATCCATCCACAACACACACTCCAGTCCCAGCATAATAAAGCAGGAACCGGAAGATCTTTACGAATCCGTCTACACTCCACAGAGTCTAGCGTCGCCTGGTCTCTGCTCTCCCGTAAGTGAATCTCCAACCACACCTCACTTTAAGACAGAGATCAAAACAGAAATGAAAAGTTCACATGAGTTTTCCAATGAACAGACGGTGGAACACGCCACTCTGGACGACTTGTACAACATCACAGATTTCATTCCCATTTCTGACATAAAGATGGATTTGGATTCCCTTGATGCTGCTGATATTGACTTCGACGCCGTCAGCACAAGCTCGGGGTCCCATTTCGACTTTTCCAGCATGACTGAGGAAACTGATCACCTTTTGTCAGATTGCGGTCTCTCCCACACGTGGATTGGTTCCAGTAGCTTTCTGCTATAGGCAGGGAGTCTGGGAGTACTGCAACGAGTGTTGATTTTTATATACATTGAAATAAATATATATATATATTCTTTCGTGTTTACAACGAAAGACAGAATTATCTGTCCAACATAGACTTACTGTACTCTAGTGAAGTCAATAGTATTGTACACGAGAGACATGTTGGATCGGGACCAAAGTCCTAGCCAAGCTTTCAAAGCGTCCATAACGGTGCCAGTGCCTTCAACCATTGTTTCCTAATAATATTTTCAGCAGTACCACTAAAGATTTAAGCCAGCCAGTCGCAGTTAACGCAGTCTGGCCAATAAAATGGTGCACAAAAATCATCTCGGTGATGTCAAATTTACTAGCCTCAGCTGCCAACCATCTACAGTTTGCTCTAATGTTTCTCTCGTGGAAAAGAACAACCATTGAGTGTAAGTCATGTTAACCGTATTGTTAGAGAGAGGCTTTCTGTGATTCTTTTGTCGTATGTAAGTGTAAGTGGACGGTTTGAAGTTGTGTAGTTCTTACGAACTGAAAGGACAGAGAAAGCTTCGGGTCTCCAGAACAACAGTCTATTTTTTGGGAGAGACAAAAGGTGTATATTGATCGTAATAGTGAAATTGGTTGAAGAAGCTGAGATAAACAAAGGTCCCTAAGAGACTATACATTTCGTGACTGCCACTGCAACATGGACGAACGTCAAGGAAAGACCGGGCTATGATGCAGGTTGATGTGTGAACGTTTTGGAAGACGAAGGAATACCAGGATGAGTGTACTGCAGGGGATACCAGTCGACAACAGTGCAGAGACGAAGTCGACAGCCACAAGTTTTGAGCCACATCTTCAGTTCTTGGTTCTTGAATTGACGACTATGTTCATCTTGTTGAACTGAATAGGTAAACACTAATTTTATCAATTTATTTTCTAACATTTGCTGACAACTGGCTTATTTTCTGCTTAACATTAAAATCACGATGCCAAACGACGTTTCGAGTGCTCTTGGACCATCTTCAGGTAGCGAATATTTGGTAACTGTTCCAGAAAGACGCTTCCTTATATTTCAAAGTTAATGGATAGTTGCAAAATTAACCATTATGTTTTTAGCAATTCACTCAAATGGTTCAGATGTTTTATCCATTACTTTATCCAGTATATTATTGAATCCTTGAGACTAATTCGTAAGATAACCATTGCCTTTTCATTTTGTTTCAGATTTGAGCCGTAGACGAAGGCGTGCTGACTCCTCAGCCATTTTGCTTCCCCAGCGGGCATTGGATCAAGCTCCAGTGACGTCATTAGTGCAATAAACCATCTTACAAGACATATTTACGTTCTCCCAGAGTAATTTGAAACAATAGTATGATTACCTTTTTCTTTTTCACATTGTTCTTTGAGGATAATTTTGAAGGGGTTGATGGGGGGAAAATTGTGATATGAGAATTTGACAAGTCACTGGCGAAGAACTCGCTGGTGATGGCCAGTTGGTATTATTTTCAAGTACTTACATGATGTCACTGGACTGACTGTGTTTACAACCCACCTGATGTTGATGACATCACCTGTTGATCATGTCACCGGTTGCTAATGTTACCTGATGTTTACAACGTCGCTACTTTTTAATGGAGTATTGACGAGGCTAATAGGAAAACATGGCAGGTTTTTTTTTCTTTTTTTGTTTTTGTCTTTGGAATTCTAGTCAGTACACCAATATTACTTTTCTTAGTAATAACCATGTCAAATATTTTGTCATGTTTTATTTTGGGGGACGTTTAATAATGTTTATTTAATGTTCGCTATGTTTACTCTTTCAAAGTTTATAGAAATTTTTGAATCGGTAGAAGGAAATTCCTGTACATTATGAATAATTTGCATATATATTATTAAGAATAAAAGCAAAAAAAATATAGTTGCTCAAAACTTGTCAAAGTCTATAGCTCTAAGACAGAATTTTTTTTTTGTTTTGAAAGAACTACGAACATCAGAAATCTTCACATATGATCTCATTATTTTCAGTGACAAACCTATTAAATTATTTTGGATTTCGGGAGGTTTCCTGCCTTTTAAAATTTCCTGTCTTTTTTTTTACCGTTCTCGGTTTCGTGAATATTTTTATTAAATTTTTTTCTCCCCTGTTTTTATTTCTGATCTTTTCCTTCTGCCAGGAATAAAAGCTGTTTTATTGTTGTACATAGTGTTATACCAAGATATTCCTTGTACAGTTATACCAAGATATTCCCTGTACAGTTATACCACAAGGCATTTCTTCAATACAGTCTTTTTTTATATTTTGTAGAGGCAGTGCCCGGGGCAGTGCCAGTTGTGGCACTGTCTCCCTGGGGCTCACAAATAAATTTTTATATGTTTCAAGTGATTGTTGTTGTTTGTTAGTATCCTTGACCACTTTTTTTTTTGGGGGGGGGGAATTGTGGTTGATAAAAAGGGCTCTTGATCGAAAGAATTGGAGCTGCCCTCCACATCCTTGGATCAAAGCCTGATTGCCTCCTATTCCCTATGTACTGTATGACCAATAATAGTAATAATTATTACTGTTATTTTAAATAGCAGATAAAATAAAAATTACAAATCATTGAGAAAAATTACGACACTTGACCAAAACACATTGGTGAAGGGTTCTTGATCCAGGGAAGTAGATCTGTTCCTTGGATCGAACCTGATTACCCTTCCCCAAGCGCTCTATGACCCCGATAGGTTTAGGGCTTACCTATAAATAATAGTGAAAAAACAAATATTTAAGAACTATAATAATATAATAATGGCATAAAAAAATATTAAATATAAAAAAAATGAGGGAAAAAATTAAAATTCTTTTTTGAAAAGGGGGGAATTTCATGACAGCCTCTTGATCCAAGGAACTGGAGCACAGACCTGGCCGCGGGGGCTTTGACCCCTGAAAACCTCTCCAGGTATGGGTTTAGCGCCCCCCCCACCCCTTGAAATAATACCCCAAGCGCTACCTGGAGGGAATTCCGGGGATCAACGCCCCCGCGGCCCGGTCCACGACCAGGCCTCCCGGTGGATCAGGGCCTGACCTGGCCTGACTACTGGCCGCACGCAATCCAACGTACGAACCACAGCCCGGCTGATCCGGCACCGACTTTAGGTATCTGTCCAGCTCTCTCTTGAAGACAACCAGGAGTCTACTGGTAATGCCCATTATTGCTGGTGGGAGGCTGTTACCTGGAGGTTATTCCGGGGATCAACGCCCCCGCGGCCCGGTCCATGACCAGGCCTCCCGATGGATCAGGGCCTCATCAACTAGGCTGTTACTGCTGGCCGCACGCAGTCCAACGTACGAGCCACAGCCCGGCTGATCCGGCACTGACTTTAGGTATCTGTCCAGCTCTCTCTTGAAGGCAGCCAGGGGTTTATTGGCAATTCCCCTAGTGTTTTCCCTTAGTGTACCAATGGCGCCCCTACTTTTTATTGGCGGCATTTTGCATCGCCTGCCCAGTCTTTTACTTTCGTAGGGAGTGATTTCTGTGTGCAGATTTGGGACCATTCCTTCCAAGATTTTCCAAGTGTAGATTATGATATATCTCTCCCTCCTGCGTTCCAACGAGTACAAGTCAAGTGCTTCCAAGCGTTCCCAGTAGTTAAGGTGCTTGACAGAACTTATACGTGCAGTAAAGGATCTCTGTACACTCTCTAGATCTGCGATTTCACCTGCTTTGAATGGAGATGTTAATGTACAGCAGTATTCCAGCCTAGAGAGAACAAGTGATTTGAAAAGGATCATCATGGGCTTGGCATCTCCGTTTTGAAAGTTCTCATTATCCATCCTATCATTTTCTTTGCACGTGCGATCGTGGGCACTGTTGTGATCCTTGAAAGTGAGATCCTCAGACATTACTACTCCCAGGTCCCTTACATTATTTTTCCGCTCTATTGTATGGCCGGAGTCAGTAGTATACTCTGTTCTAGTTATTATCTCCTCCAGTTTTCCATAACGGAGTAGTTGGAATTTGTCCTCATTGAACATCATATTGTTTACCGTTGCCCACTGGAAAACTTTGTTTATATCTTCTTGGAGGTTAACCGCGTCCTCAGCAGATGACAGCCTCATGCAGATCTAGTATCATCCGCAAAGGATGATACGGTGCTGTGGTGTATATCTCTGTTTATGTCTGATATGAGGATAAGGAATAAGATGGGGGCGAGTACTGTGCCTTGTGGAACAGAGCTCTTCACTATTGCAGCCTCCGATTTAACTCTGTTGACCACTACTCTTTGTGTTCGATTTGTTAGGAAGTTGAAGATCCATCTCCCCACTTTCCCAGTTATTCCTTTAGCACGTGTTTTATGGGCTATTACGCCATGATCGCATTTGTCAAATGCTTTTGCAAAGTGTTTTCTCTTAGTGTACCAGTGACGCCCCTACTTTTCACTGGGGGTATGTTGCATCGCCTGCCAAGTCTTTTGCTTTCGTATGGAGTGATTGCTGTGTGGACATTAGGGACCAGTCCCTCCAGATTCTTCCAGGTGTAGATTATGATATATCTCTCTCGCCTGCGCTCTAGTGAGTACAAGTCAAGTGCTCCTAGGTGCTCCCAGTAGTTAAGGTATTTACTGCTTACTAGCGGGTTTAGCGCTTCTCACTAATAATAATTATTCTGCAGACGAAAAATTCCAATAGTCTGACAACCAGAAATCGCGTCAGGAGACTGTGATTAATGTATAGACTGATACCTTAACATGAGCCCGGGAGTGTGTAGATTCTCTCTCTCTCTCTCTCTCTCTCTCTCTCTTCTCTTCTCTCTCTCTCTCTCTCTCTACACGGGGCGACTGACTCACCCACTTAAGCTGGGGTACTGCTGGGCTAAGCATGTCATCCATCAGCTTGGAGAGGGGCAAGGAAGCTACGGCGAATGCTTTAAGTTTAATACAGAACCTCGTTCATCACGAGGTTCAAGAACCTCCAGGTTCCATTTCCTTGTATTAAAACTCATCCTCTCTTCCTTTAAGATATATATGTATATATATATATATTTTATATATATATATATATTATATTTTATATATATATATATATATATAATATTTTATATATATATATATATTATATATATATATATATATATATATATATTATTTTATATATATATGTCGTGCCGAATAGGCAGAACTTGCGATCTTGGCTTAAATAGCAACGCTCATCTTGCCATATAGGACAAGTGAAAATTTGTGTATGCAATAATTTCGCCAAAATCATTCTGAACCTAACGAAAAAATATATTTCATTGTGTTTGTTTAGTATTAAATTATTGTAAACAAATCTAAAATATATTTAGTTGGGTTAGGCTAAAATAAATTGCGCTTGTTATAATAAGGTTAGGTAAGTTTTCTAAGTTCGTTTTGGTGCAAAATTATAAATTTTTACATCAACATTAATGAAAAAAATATATCTTTAAACGTATAAGAGAAAATTTTAGAAAGGACTTAATTTTAAATGAGTTCTTGCTAATTGACCAGTTTTACATATTCGGCACGACCATATATATATATATATATATATATTATATATATATATATATAATATATATATATATATATATATACTTGCAGATTAAAGCCTATAATAAACCAGTTTAACGTATTAGAGGAGGACCCCCCTGTACAGATAAAAATAAATCTATGAGATGTATAATGTATGTGAAGTCAGGAGTGACTTCTACACATTCACAGCCACAACCATAGCCAACTACCCTCTACCCCCCCCCCCAGCCTTCTCACCCCTCTCTCAGTCACCCATCCAACTACTCGCCCCAACTCACCTTCATCCTGGCTCATCTTGCCGCCACCTGTTCGTTGCTCTGCCTGTTCTGATGCTGGTCATAACCTTCCAGATTAACCCTACCAGCTGACATCCCACACTGAACCCTACACCATGAACCCTATACAATTTAAACTTATTGACTGGAGCCTACAGATCAGACTCTTTAGATCGAACTCTATGGGATAGACCTTACAGACTGGACCCTACAAACTGGAACCTACAAACTGGAACCTACAAACTGGAACTTACAAACTGGAACCTACAAATTGGACCCTACGAACTGGACCCTACAAACTGGAACCTACAAACTGGACCCTAAGAGCTGGACCATACAGGCTGGACCCTTACATACAAGACCCTATTGACTTAAACCCTACATATACAACCCTAACGAATGAACCCTTTTCTTCTCCTATTAAATAAAATCCTCGTCTCTCCCCGGGGATATCCCAGAATGCCCCGAATTAAAAAATAAAAAATTAAATAAAAAGCTTGAAGTGAAAGAACAAACACAGAGCCAATCAAGAGGTGATGTTTACAAACACTGCCCAGCGATGTTTACAGTGGCGCCATCTTTGCTGTGAGTCTGGCCACCATTAACAAGGATGTCGTTTCTGAACTAAGATGTCCCTTCAGGGAAGGGAAGGAAGGGGGCGCTGAAAAGACTTGATTCAACGGATAATTGCTGCCCATTCCCTTTCCTCGGATCAACCC
>NC_069442.1:30570946-30608446 GCF_026875155.1 Cherax quadricarinatus
TCGGCCTGACGACACTGGAGACCAGGAGGGTCAGGGGAGACATGATAACGACATGTAAAATACTGTGCGGAATAGACGAGGTGGACAAAGACGGGATGTTCCAGAGATGGGACACAGACACAAGAGGTCACAATTGGAAGTTGAAGACTCAGATGAATCAAAGGGATGTTAGGAAGTATTTCTTCAGTCATAGAGTAGTCAAGCCGTGGAATAGCCTAGAAAGTGAAGTAGTGGAGGCGGGAACCATACATAGTTTTAAGGCGAGGTATGATAAAGCTCATGGAGCAGGGAGATAGAGGACCTAGTAGCAATCAGTGAAGAGGCGGGGCCAGGAGCTATGAATCGACCCCTGCAACCACAAATAGGTGAGTACAAATAGGTGAGTACACACACACACACAGATGAGTCACAGGGATATTAGGAAGTACATATTTCTTCAGTCACAGAGTTGTCAGGAGATGGAATAGTTTGGAAAAGGATGTAGTGGAGGCAGGATCCATACATAGCTTCAACAAGAGGTATGATAAGGCTCGTGAAGCATTGAGAGCGTGGACCTAGTAGAGACCAGTGAATAGGCGGGGCCAGGACCTATGTATCGGCTCCTGTAACCACAATTAGGTGAGTACAATTAGAGAGTACACACAACGAATGCTGTTCCCATGTTGAAGGATAAGCAGCACTAAACTTCAGGCCGGTTTCACCAATTTACATACCACGGAAGGCAATGAAGATTACCAGGAGACTATAATAATCAGCATGGGTATAGAAATGGCAAATCTTGTTTTAACATCCTCTTAGAGTTCTATGTAACAAATACAAAAATACACAAAAGGCACTTGATAGTGAACACCACAAGAGGCTGGGGAGAATTAAGGTACAGGAAGGAACAACAGGGAACGTATTCTGGTGGATCGAAGAGTACCTTAGGGTAGGGAAGCGAAGAATGGCTGTCAAAGAGACGTCAGAACTGGGAAGGAGTAACAAGCGGGATTCCGCAAGGATTGGTATTGGGACCACTACCATTTCTGGTTTATGTAGATGACATACCATATGGGATTGAATTAGATGCATCACCATATACCAATGTAAAACTAATGAGAATAAAAATGGATGAGGACAGGGAAGGGCAACAAATTGTAGACAGCCTGTACTGTCTGCACAGACAGCCCATGCTGTCTGCGAGCTTAGTTCATATTTCGCGCCACTCAGATGCTGCCCTCTGTAGCCAGGCCTCTCGGTAGGCACGCCAGCCTGTCTGCCCATGCCTCGCTCTCACTCACACAGCGGCCTAGCAGGAAGACAGAAGACCTTACTCCCTAGCTCTCTCTCGTGGGATGGCCCTGCCCGGGCCATGGGCAAACACACAAGCCTGTGTACCCACCACGACACTTTTCAATAAGCAAAGAAGCCTCCGAAGACATTTATCATTAACCACCCGCTTACAGCCTACCAAACAATCTCGTTATAAATGGTGGAAAGCGGTGGTCGCAGCAGTTGTTTGCCCAGAGAGAGGAAGGAAAAGGTATGAAGTCATCTTCACTTCATCATCCCATACAACAAGCATCCGTCTCTCAACAAGTTATCCTGATGTCGTGTCTGCACGTTTGAGCATCCAGACACAGGTACAAGCAGGATCCAGCCGAAATTTGCCGAAATTCTCCGAGAATTGTAAGTGACCCCACACTACAGCGTCCCACGCTGTTTCTCAAGTCACGTGTTCAGCGTCACTTGTATGTTGCTGTTGTTGTTCAGCTCAGCACAGCTGTTTCAGCAAGCCAGAGGTGAGTTTTGTGGTGATTTTTGCGTCCAGTGTGAGTTCTCAGTGGTATGAAGTAACGAAATTGAATCTAACGACAATGGAGGACAGAAGAATCAGAGAACATATGATAAACGAAACACTAGTAGAAATTGATAGACGGGAAACAGGTACTGAGGGACACAACTGGAAGTTAAAGACACAGAAGCCACAGAGATGTCAGGAAGTATTTCTTCAGTCTCAGAGTGGTCAGGATGTTGAATGGCTTCGACGAAGAAGTGGTAAAGGCAGACTCCATGCATAGTTTTAAGAGTAGGTACGATAGGGCCCTACAAGGCTAGGAGGGAGTGAATCTGGCAAGTTGAGAGGCGGGGCCAGGAGCTGCAAATGGAGCCCTGCATCCACATATAGGCAAGGACACGCACCTGTTACAACTACGATCAAGCGACCTCCAAACTGAACTGCGTCAGGACAAGCAGTACACACACACGTCGTGTTTACATTTTCCTAAGAATCTTCAGGAACTCTTTCTCAAGCGGGCATCCCTCCCGGACCCTCCAGTCAGCTGATACCACGTCATGGATGGCGTCACAGATGGGATTCTGCCCACCACGCTCGCCTTCTTAATTAGGGAAGTTACTCTTTCTTTTCCTCCCTTTGTCCCTCTTTCCTTCATTCCTTCCATCCTTCCTTCATTCCTCCCCCTCTCCCTCCTCCTTCTCTCTCTCTCTCTCTCTCTCTCTCTCTCTCTCTCTCTCTCTCTCTCTCTCTCTCTCTCTCTCAATAAGCAGAGAAAACTGTAGTAGTCATAACTTTTTATGGATAAACAATTTGCTGACAGTATTGGTAAGAACTATGAGTCTATAATGAGACGGACTAGATGATGTCCTCTGCTACCTAACTTACGGAACAGGAGAACTACTGTAGTTTTTCCACTTTAGTGGTAAAACACCTGCAGAGCACACTCAAACACGTGTATGAGAGAGCCTGGAGTTGGGGCATGCAAGTTCTGTACCCAAGTGCAATTAATGTGAGATTTTATTGTGGAAGCGTTTCGCTCTCCAGGAGATTTATCAAGCTGTAACGGCTAGACAAAGCTCCTGGAGAGCGAAACGTTGCCACAATAAAATGTCACATTAGCTGCACTTGTGTCCTTTTACCCAACATATTGTTGGTAATTCTACCAACATTAATACAAGTTCTGTACCGTATGACCATATACCGTATTTTCCGGCATATAAGACGCGCCTTTTCCCCCCAAAAAAGTCCAGGAAAATCAGCCTGCGCGTTATATACTCAAGGTCAGGGTCAAGGTCAGGGTAAAGGGCAGGGTCAAGGGCAGGTATTGGGTTAGGCTTTAGCAGTTGTTTACTAACGTTACGTTACAACTTCCTGGAAGCATCGTCTTATTATATGTCTCATATGCTCGTGCGCCTTATATGCTCGTGCGCCTTATATGCCGGAAAATGCGGTACGTCAACTGGCCCGGCCTCTGACAGTCGACACGCAGTGTTGCCCAGGTTCCAAAATCTTGAAAGGGGTAGATATGTTTTTCCCTAGTATAACGGGTCAGGTTTAATATGATTGAATAATGGACTACAAAGAAATCACGGTATGGGTGCGCTGGCAGTGAGTTCGATCCCTACCCGTACCGTGGTTTCATTTCTCTCGTTTCTACGAGTTCGAAGCTTTCTAAATGCCTCTCCTGGGCTGGTATATCAGCGAGAGACAGGGGTGAACAGCTGACTGATACCTCCCAAAAATCATACTGGAATTTACTATGGGGTATATAAAACAGAAAGAGATATTTATCTTTCTCTCTCCCTCTTCCCCATTTACCCTAGTCCTCTCCCCTTCCGCCTCCCTCTTTCTCACCCCCTTCTCCTCCTCCTCTCCCCTACCCACATCGCTGCTCCACGCCCCCTCATATACCGGTGCTATTTTGTCTGGCTTCGTTATGTCACCGTGGCTGGCAAAAGAAGCTTGCGAAATGACAAAAAAAAAAAACTCACAAACGAGCTTAAGAAATGACAAAAAATCAACTGGTTTTGCACGCCCTTAGTCTATTTTCAATTTGACCTTGAGTTTACCATCTGAAAAATACTCTTTTTTCCTTTTGTTTCACCTTTCTGGCTTTTGTGTTATTCTCCTTTCTGTTGCTTATTTCCTGTCATTTATTATTTTTTTTATCTGCACTTCTGATTCGTGGACATGACTTCAGTTTTTTTAGCCAAAAGAATATACGGGATATTTCAAATATATGGACCCGATGTCAGAGCAGTATATTTTGCGATCGGGTCCATCATTCTGAAACACCCTGTATACTGTACATACATGTCTAGAGCTGTACATAAGTGCCATTTGCATCCTCAGAATCCCTGACTCCCGTGACCCGAGACGAAACATCTAGACAGAAGAGTGAAATCTAAACTGCACCTCTCGAAGAAGGGGCAGTGATGCCACCTGAAACGTTTCGGTCAAGGAGAGCGAATCTCTTTGCTACAATGAAGGCTAAATTAGTGTATTCTAGGTGTCATAGTCGCCAAATATCTCTAGAACTCAGAAATTTGCCCTGAAGCTGGGTTAACTTTCTCCGGTCATATTTTTATTTGTCACAGAGTTCAACTCACCCTCATGGGGTATTATCTATCCATGAATTCCTCACCCACGTCTATTCATGATTTCCTCACCTATGTCTTCTATTGTAGCACCATCATGCTCTCACAGTGGAACGTGGACTTCTAGAGACGTCAGCGAGGGTAAGCAGTGAATAACGGAAGCGAAATTAGGCTGCAAAGACGTATCGATAAAAAGGACGCAGGTACAAACCCTTAAATTATAACAACGATTCGCTCTCTGTAGAGCTTTATCAAGTCAAGGACTTTTAAAGGGAAGCTCTAGACAGAGCCCTTCACCAGTATCTACGAACCATCTCTTTAAACCTTAACTATCCATAAGGCGAGATCAGTGTACCGCAAAAAAAAACAGTGGACCGCATCACTAATAACTTCTTGGTCGTAAACCCCTCTCATCAATTTCAATTTTTGCACGACCAACAAGAAGACAAATTAGGAAGACCTGAGTAGGACATACACATACACGCCCACACGCAACACTAACACACCAATAAACAGAACAGACAGACACACGAACAGATAATCGAAACATGAGGCTATTTAGTGTGACAGTCTGAGAGACGTGCAAGCAATCCAACACATTAAAGTAAACAGAGAATGGACACCCAGCACCTAGGAGTGGGACAAGGAGCCGCACACTCTAGTGCTGAATTTATTCACAAGATTTAATGCAGAGCTTGATACTCTAGCATTCTATCTTCAGGGTATATACACTGAGATGCTTGTATCTCTCAGGGTATATAAGTCGAGAGGCGAATATCCGTGCAGATACATCAAGAGATGTGTATTTCTCAGTACTCATACACCGAGGTGATTATTTCTTAGTGTACATACAACCAAAAATCTGAATCTCTCAGTGTATATGCACCGAGAACTGCGTATCTGACAGTGTATATACGAGATTACTTTAATCCCTAATTTAGGAATTAAAGACTTGTTCGTAATGATCAGACGAGTTTGCAATCCATAGTGACCACACCTCCGTCATCGATCATCAACGTTAAAACTCACCAACATCCTCCCATCAACCTCAAGGATGATATCCTTAGACTAGACCCACTAGATTTCCTCTCTGATCGCCATAGTCCCGCTCAACGTCACTGTCTGAGGAAGAGCGTCACTGCTGGACAGTGCGGCGGTTCTGCTCTGGTCACTGCTCGACCTTTACTCCAGTTATTTTCCACTGAAAAAAAAATCCACGAAAGTTTATTCCTGACCTTAAGATAGATTTATTGTTTATGTGATGTTTTTATTGAGTTCCACTGTACCAAGGCTACCAGTATACACCAAGTACTTGCTAGACATAATGAGAAACATGAAACTGCCAATAGGGGCCTACCTTCAAATATATATATATATATATATATATATATATATATATATATATATATATATATATATATATATATATATATATATATATATATATATATATATATATATATATATATATATATATATATATATATATATATATATATATATGAGACAGAGACAGAAAGGGAGAGAGAAAGAGAGAAAGGAAGAGAGGAAGAGAGAGAGAGAGAGAGAGAGAGAGAGAGAGAGACAGACAGAGAGAGAGAGAGACAGAGACAGAGACAGAGAGAGAGAGAGAGAGAGAGAGAGAGAGAGAGAGAGAGACAGAGAGAGAGAGAGAGAGGAGAGAGAGAGAGAGAGAGAGAGAGAGAGAGAGAGAGAGAGAGAGAGAGAGAGAGAGAGAGAGAGAGAGAGAGAGAGAGAGAGAGAGAGAGAGAGAGAGAGAGACTAGGGATCCTTAACCTTGTCAAACCCTGTGTAAAAAAAAAAAAAAAAAAAAAAAAGAGAGAGAGAGAGAGAGAGAGAGAGAGAGAGAGAGGAGAGAGAGAGAGAGAGAGAGAGAGAGAGATTTTCAAAGAGACAGAGATGGGGAGGAGTGACTCACGACAGGAGAAAGATGGCGGTTAAAGATAACAGGTGATAAGAGGCCGCCAGGTGACAGAAAGGGGAGGAAAGAGGTGACAGAGGGGAGGGAAGAGGTGGCGGGGGATGGAGGGGAAGGAGAAAGCAAGTGTAGATGGCTGCCAGAGGACCTGGGAACAAAAGTGGCAGATATAGGTGACGGAGGGTTGGGGACTGAAGGTGACTTGAGAACATGTAGGTGACTGTGGGAGTAGCTGACGTGCGAGTAGCTGAGGCTTCGATTTGCTGTGGGAGTAGCTGCTGTGGGTGGTTGTCAGTCCTACAAATATAATCCCCCTCTCCCTTCCCCCTCCCCCCCAAAAAAGACAGGAAACCAAATAACATCAACAGTTTAAAGGATCAGCTGACAAAATATAGAATAATAATAATAGCCAAGAAAACAGGAGAATAAGAGACAAAATATGAAAAGAAGAAGGGAGACAATCACACAGAAGAAAATATGCGAATGCACAGAAACACAATAAACAACAAAATGCCGTAAAGAAGGGGAGAAACTGAGCGCTGGAGGGAGAGGGAGAGGGAGAGGGAGAGGGAGAGGGAGGAAAACGTTGAAGGAGCAACGGGGAGGAAGATAAGAAGAGGATTTATGGTATATGGTATACCAGTCAAGGAGATATGGTATACCAGTCAAGGAGATGTGAAGCTTCTGGCTTGTCAAGACTCCGCCTGCCAAGTATTTGACTATCCCCAGGGCATACTGCTATCATCCCTCCTCCAGGGTATACTTCTATCCCTCCCCTCCTCTTGGGTATACTTTTATCCCCCTTCTCTAGGGTATACTTCCACTCCCTTAGGTATACTTCCACCCTCTAGGATATACCTCCACCACTTAGGGTATACTTCTACCATCAGGGTATACTTTCACCCCCCAGGGTATACTTTCACCCCAGAGTATACTTCCACCCCCTAGGGTATACCTCCACCCCCCAGGGCATACTTCCACTTCCAGGGTATACCACCCCACCCACCAGGGTATGCTTTTACCTCCTAGGGTTTACTGATAACGACACCAACAACAACTATCATCACCACCACTACCACCACCACCACCACCACCACCACTACCACCAGCACCACCAGCACCAGCACCACCAACACTACCACCACCACCACTACCACCACTACCACCACTACCACCACTACCACCACTACCACCACTACCACCACTACCACCACTACCACCACTACCACCACTACCACCACCAACACGTAATAAAGAGAACAGTAATCTGGCGGGGAATGATTGAGTTGCAGCTTTATATGCGAGAATATTGAAATGCAGCGACAGAGAGAGAGAGAGAGAGAGAGAGAGAGAGAGAGAGAGAGAGAGAGAGAGAGAGAGAGAGAGAGAGAGAGAGAGGGAGGGAGGGAGGGAGGGAGGGAGGGGAGGCATGACTCTCGCTGTGGAGAGGGGAGATAATGGGATACCAGGGAGAGACACGAGGGGAAGAAAGGGGAGAGGCACGAGGGAAAGAAAGGGGATAGGCACGAGGGAAAGAAAAGGGAGAGGCACGAAGGGGAAAAAGTACAAGGAGAGGAAAAAAAGAAAAGGGGAAAGTGAGGGAGGACGCAATAGGATGAGAGAGGGGAATAGGTGCAAGTAGGGGGAGAAGAATAACAAAAGAGTGTGAGGAATAACTGAGAGTGATGACGGATCACTGACGCAAAGGAGACAAGAAGAACGTAGAAGAGAAGAGAATTACGAATGAACGTTGAAGAATTAAAATCGGAGAGATAATGCTAAACTCTACGGGAAATACACACCAAATAATAATAATAATAATAATAATAATAATAATAATAATAATAATAATAATAATAATAATAATAATAATAATAATAATAATAATAATAATAATAATAATAATAATAATAATAATAATAATAATAATAATCATACTCATAATGATAAATGTAATAATCATAAGTAATACGTAAGTAAATGAATGGTTCAGGGAACCGATACGTTGATAAATTAGACACATGTGCAACTCTTGGGTATCTTTATTGAGGAAACGTTTCGCCACACAGTGACTTTATCAGTCCATACAAAGAAGAATGGTGAAGAACAGGAGGAGTTTGAGGTAATCAGTCCCTCAGCCTTGAGTCGATGTACTCAGTCTATCAATCTTGAAAAGAATGCAGCAAATGTACAAAGAAATGGCTTATATACTGTAGGCAGGAGAGGTGTAGCAGTCGTTGGAAGCCAAATGTGATACCACCTACGACTGTTGTACCTCTCCTGCCTGTAGTATATAAGCTACTTCTTCGCACATTTTCTGTATTCTTCTCAAGATTGATGGACTGACCACATCGACTCAAGGCTGAGGGACTGATTACCTCTAACTCCTGTTCTTCAACACTCTCCTCTGTATGGACTGATGAAGCCACTGTGTGGCGAAATGTTTCCTCAATAAAGACACCCAAGTGTTCCACATGAGTCTAATTTATTATATAGGTCATTAATATTTAATAAGTTAAAATTAGAATGGACAACAAGGTTACCGAAGTGAAAGATATTCATTAACGTGGGTATTTAAGAAGCTGGATCAAGGAAGTACCGAGAATGGTGACTGTGTCATTATAAATTATCACCGTCATCATCATCAGCATCAACAGCACAGCTAGCAACACCAGCAGCAACAGGAACAAGAGTAGCTGTAACAGAAGCAGAACTAGCAATCGATAGCAACGGTAGCATCATTAGGACCACCAGCAACAGCAGTACTGCCACTACAGCATCAAGAACACTGCTAGCAACAGCAGTACTGCCACAACAGCATCAAGAACACTGCTAGCAACAGCAGTACTGCCACAACAGCATCAAGAACATTGCTAGCAACAGCAGTACTGCCACAACAGCATCAAGAACATTGCTAGCAACAGCAGTACTGCCACAACAGCATCAAGAACACTGCTAGCAACAGCAGTACTGCCACAACAGCATCAAGAACATTGCTAGCAACAGCAGTACTGCCACAACAGCATCAAGAACATTGCTAGCAACAGCAGCACTGCCACTACAGCATCAAAAACATTGCTAGCAACAGCAGTACTGCCACAACAGCATCAAGAACATTGCTAGCAACAGCAGCACTGCCACTACAGCATCAAAAACATTGCTAGCAACAGCAGCACTGCCACAACAGCATCAAGAACACTGCTAGCAACAGCAGTACTGCCACAACAGCATCAAGAACACTGCTAGCAACAGCAGTACTGCCACAACAGCATCAAGAACATTGCTAGCAACAGCAGCACTACCACAACAGCATCAAGAACACTGCTAGCAACAGCAGTACTGCCACAACAGCATCAAGAACATTGCTAGAAACAGCAGCACTGCCACAACAGCATCAAGAACATTGCTAGCAACAGCAGCACTGCCACTACAGCATCAAGAGCATCGCTAGCAACAGCAGCACCACCCCTACAGCATCAAAAACATTGCTAGCAACAGCAACACTGTCACTACAACATCAAGAACATCGCTAGCAACAGCAGCACTACCACTACAGCATCAAGAGCATCGCTAGCAACAGCAGCACTACCACTACAGCATCAAGAGCATCGCTAGCAACAACAGTAACAAAGAAAGCTACAAAAGAAACAGCACAGGAGCTGCAAGAAGCATCATTACCATCATCAACAGCGTTAATAAACTGTGGCAACATCATAGATAATAAACACACTGATAAATGACGTGAAAACATGCAGGCATGCATGTAGGCAAGCAGACAGGCAGGCAGGCAGGCAGGCAGGCAGGCAGGCAGGCAGGCAGGCAGGCAGGCAGGCAGGCAGGCAGGCAGGCAGGCAGGCAGGCAGGCAGGCAGGCAGGCAGGCAGGCAGCCAGAGGCAGAAGTACAGGAAGACTTGAAAGCAGCCAGGCAGGCACATATAGAAGCAGCCTGACAGGAAGGCAGGCAGATATGGAAGCAGCTTGATAGGATGTCAGGCAGGCAGGAATGCAGGAAGTTTTACACAAGCAGGCAGACAAGAGCCACATACACAAATCACACCAGCCGATAAAACAGACACAAGCAGGCAGAGAGTCACAGAATCACACAAGCAGGCATAGAATGACAGTATCATGTAAACAGGCAAAAAGTAACAGAATGACTTGCGCAGGGAGGCAGAGAATCACAGAATCACGCATGCAGGCAGACAGTCCCAGAATCACACAAGCAGAGTCACAGAGTCACACAAACAGGCAGTCACAAAATCACACAAGCAAGCAGAGTCATAGAATCACACAAGCAGACAGTCCCAGAATCCCACAAGCAGAGTCACTGAATCACACAAGCAGGCAGTCACAAAATCACACAAGCAAGCAGTCACAGAATCACACAAGCAAACAGTCACAGGATCAGCCCTGGGTGGGGAGGAGGAGGACGCACACGTTCCCACAAACAGAAACGGGAAGCGTTCCAAAGGTCTCCCTGCTCCACGGTACACGCGTTTATCCCATAAGTGTCAAGTGACACAAACAGCAGCGCTGAGGCCAATACCTAACATTATGGTCTTCACTAACGCACTAGGTACTTGAATGTAGGGAAGTCCTTGTGTGATTCGAAAGGGAAGTACTCTGTGTGTCTTCACTTCTCACTCCAGATGTGAACCAGCGTTCCACTTCAACCTCGCTTAATGTTGCTACGAATGAATAAAATTTGCAAAGCCATGTGAAATGTCCCGTAATTAACTCTTCATCTTGGTTGTAGCTCTTACTGCAAAATTTTTACGACTTAGTGCTTGATAATTCTGCCCCGTGGTGTGACCAGCCTCTGAATCACCTACATTTGCCAAGATGTCAACAACATGCTTAAGCAGAGTACGATCATGTGAGCTCCAGATGTCTGCAATAATATTGGTGCTAGAGTTTACTAGGCTGTGTAAGGGGTGTCGATCTTGTCACTAGGATTCAGCCCGTCCATGTGGGATTCCACACGTTGTTCCCATCCTACCACCAGGCATAAGGAGAATTGTCAATAGACCCCTGGCTGCCTTCCAGACCAGAGGCTGCCTTCAAGACCCCAGGCTGCCTTCAAGACGCCTGGCTGCCTTCAAGACGCCTGGCTGCCTTCATGAGGGAGCTGGACGGATACCTAAAGTCAGTACCCGACCAGCCGGGCTGTGGTTCGGACTACGTACGGCCAGCAGTAACAGCCTGGTTGATCAGGACCTGATCCACAGGGAGGCCTAATCAAGGACCGGGCCGCGGGGGCGTTGACCCCCGGAACATACTCCAGGAGGTACCAAATACCTCGCAAGGTGTATGCACCGAGTGTGTGTGTGTGTGTGTGTGTGTGTGACACCGTCGCATGCGCCCCTCGCAGGTAAATTCAGATAATTGAGAAGCCAAATCTCGAAATAATTAAAAAACTAGTAATAACTACACACAATATAGCATATTTTGCGACACGTTGACATTCCCACCGACAGATTTACAACACAGATTTATATAACGAAAATCGATCAATAAAATATTCTGCATCGGCGAAATCCCTAATGCAGTTCAAATGCTTTATAATATATAATAATACTTATGACTGTTTTAACTAACCTACGACACTAACAGTTGAACAAAACACATGAAAAATGCCACTAACTGCAAGCAACATTACGAACCTTTATCAATAACTTGAAACTACGTCGTGTAATTTGCTTAATAAACCACCGTCATTATAACGTAACAAGTGTTCCATCTGGGCTGAAATATAGTATTTAAATCTTGCTGCCTTACGGTAACGAGCTCCACCTGTCCCTGGTAGGGACGGGGGTATAAGAGAATAATCATACGGTCCTTGTAGTATGATTGAGCAATGGTCGATTAATACGCAGTGTTACTGATTAGAGGATAGCAAGAAGTTCCTTGCTGGGCGATGACACACACACACAGAAACACACACCCTCTCTCTCTCTCTCTCTCTCTCTCTCTCTCTCTCTCTCTCTCTCTCTCTCTTTCTCTCTCTCTCTCTCTCTCTTACACGTGTGTATTTGTATGTATTCGTGCCAAAGCAGAATTAAAATATCTTTATATCTTACAACCAGTATCCTCAATTACACATCTATGCTAAGCTAAACTCCAGTACGATACACCTCAGACGCTGATTAGACATCCAGTGCCGGCCAGAATCCTAGCCAATCACGCACTCCAAGCCGCAATTGAAGAGCCAGTAAATAAAGCACATTACCACAGTCTATCACTGCAAATGCTTCCAATAGAATGCTTGTTTTCAGGAAATAAATTGGAAGACCATAAATTGCTTCAGAATTAGAATAAGAGAAGAAAGGTGTAGTAGGGATAATAAACAAGTGGATTATACCGTTTGTGATAATATATTTCAGTGTCTGCCTTGGATACATTGAATAGGGATCGATCCCTGGTTTTTTTTTGAAGGAAATGGCAAATGGACATTGATGTAGCTAGTTGTATTTAGAGTTTTGTTTAAATAATTTAATGCCTTCTGCAATAGCCAGCCTTTTTTTGGTACTAAACTTCGATAATAATCTAAGAGAGAGGAAAGAGAGCAACACGCGAGTACAGACGAGTTTCTTATGGATAAATGATGGTGAGACAGAGAGACAGAGACAGACAGACTCTGTGTGTGTGTCTGTGTGTTATTGTAAGAAACTCTCTGTTGAAACTTTTCGTTCAGGGTGAAACGCCTTCACGAAGGCTTCTCTGCAAAGTTCTTTACCGCAGATCACAGCTTCTAACTTGTTGCAGTGTCTGACAGATGTGATGAATGGTTTTGAAAACCGACAAGTTGAAGAATTGAGACACTAAGTGTCTCAGTTCTTCAACTTGTCGTTTTTCAAAACCATTCATCACATCTGCCAGACACTGCAACATCATGGGATCTTGGTACAAAGTCTTCTTCAACGCTTGTCCAACCTTTGGACGACGACCTACTTACACTAGTGGCAGGTCCCACTGTGTTCCCGCCTCCTCCTGCTTCGACTCACCTGACTGCAGTATATAAGCCACCTCTCTGGCCCTGGGCTGAACACATCGATCCCAGGATGAGAGACTGATTACCTCAAACTCCTCTTCTCCTTACCCATTTCTACTTTGTATAGGACTGATGAAGCCACTGTGTGGCGAAACGTTTCTTCAATAAAGATTCCCATATGTTGCATAAGTGTCTCAATTCTTCAGCTTGTAACTCGTTGACTCAACCGCCTGAACGACCAGTCCATTGTGAATGCCATTTACATCCTGTGGACGGCAGTGGTTAGTTTATTGTGTACCTCATATCCATCTTGTGGATGGTAGTGGTTAGTTTATTGTGTACCTTGTATCCATCCTGTGGATGGTAGTGGCTAGTTCACTGTTCACCTCGCATCCATCCTGTGGAAGGTAGTGGCTAGTTCACTGTTCACCTCGCATCCATCCTGTGGAAGGTAGTGGCTAGTTCACTGTTCACCTCATATCCATCCTGTGATAGGTAATATACGACCCCATCTATAACCATATGATTGAGAATTAAGTACCACGAAGGCTAACAGAAATCCAGTTGGGGATACATTATTAACAAGTTTATTTTTCTTTGATCTCCTTTTAAATATTTACTCGGAATTTCAATACTCTTAATCAAATACCTTACAGAGCTATATATTCTTGAATAAAGTGAATAATTAATCGCCAAAGTGTTCATGAATTGACTACACACCGCGCATTTAATGTGATTATCGCCTGTGTGTATACCAAACTGCCAGAAGTACTTGTAACCAAGCCTGATTCTGGCTAATACAACGTGTGTAAGTCTGTTTGTACAGTAATCTCAAACAAACATACGAAAGCCAGGAAGAAGCAAGAGTCGGAGGCAGACCAGAGATGCCCACAGGGATCAAATTCGTATAATTAAACAAGACACATTAATCCAAATAGATCATGTTGGACTGCTACCGTGCCACGGTCCGCTGGACCAACACACACACACACACACACACACACACACACACACACACACACACACACACACACACACACACACACACACACACACACACACACACACACACACACACACACACACACACACACACACACCACGCGGTCTTGTATTAGGCAAGCAAAGAAAACAGACACAAGAATGAAAAGAGCCAAATTTACGTCTGCTTCTAAGGGAAGGAAGATTATCATTAGTACGAGAAGCAATGCAGTGTGATACTGGCTCCCTGATAAAACATAATTTTGATAATTTAGATATATGAGAGAGAGAGAGAGAGAGAGAGAGAGAGAGAGAGAGAGAGAGAGAGAGAGAGAGAGAGAGAGAGAGAGAGAGAGAGAGAGAGAGAGACGGGGATAATCATGTACAAAAGTAATCGTAGACAAAGGTGTGTCCCTGGACAAAAATATTGACGAACAAATTCAATCAGAGGCAAAAAACACTCCAGGCTCGCAGAACTCACGCACAAATGCTCGTGGAAAGCATATTTACGAAAGTAATCATAACCTAAATTAAATCGTGTGCAAAAAGTAATCACGGACACATTAAAACTTAATTATCGATATCCAGCCTACAAAAAAAAAAAAAAATAACAGCAGTCTCGGTTACAGGTAAACTGAAATTACATGAAGTTATGTGGAGATAGATGAAGTTACAGTGAGGAATAAGTGCAAGTTTAAGAAGTGTCTAACAGTAACAGCTGATGAGGGTAAGTTGCAAGTGCTATTAAGTGCACAGATTGTGTAGGTATTTCTTTTTAAAGAGGTGGGTACACTGGACTGGTTTGCTAGCAGCTGCTGTGTGTGTGTGTGTGTGTGTGTGTGTGTGTGTGTGTGTGTGTGTGTGTGTGTGTGTGTGTGTGTGTGTGTGTGTGTGTGTGTGTGTGTGTGTGTGTGTGTGTGTGTGTGTGTGTGCACAGTGATTAGAAGATATAAAAAAAATCACATAATCTGCGTTGTCATAAGTATCCCCATATATGGTTTGAGATTTGTATATAAAGCTTTAGGTACAGTTATGCGCGTCGCATGACAGCCATTTAGAACCAACGGATACGAGAAAACCACAGCTAGAGTAAAGTGATGCATTCATATAACGAGCTAAGCCCCTGTGAGAATTTAGTGCTCCTAAAAAGGGGCAGAAAGGAGTGGCTATCAGTGTAGTAAGTCACTGAAGAAATACATATACAATCTACATTATTCGGGGAACTGTCAGTTCTGCTTCCTTCTCTGTACTCGACTGAAGAAGCCTACTGTGTAGGCGAAACGTTTCGGAATAAGGATACTTAAATCTTGCGTATATGTTTTGATCAACTTTCAAATGGTGATCTTATAACTAATTTACAAAGCGCCAGAACCTCTCAGTTACTCAGCTCTATAAACTTATTCAGTTAGAAACATTATCAAATTCACGCTGTCAGTACTAACTACTGTCGTGACCAATTCACTCACGTATAACATAAACCATAATCACCACACTAGTAAAACTACTCAAAAATCCATTTCTCTGAATCCATAATCCATGTCCATAAATCGCTCCAAGTCGTCAGCCTGAAGCGTGAGCAAATTTAGACGATTATGGCAAAAAATCTTGGTTAAGCCAAATTATGGAAGGAGGGAAAGGGGAAGGGTTGCTACTGGGTTACTGGTCAGGGTATGCCACTCAAACCCCACCAGTACGGGGAGGGTAGATAAAAATTAGACACATGTACAACATCTGGGTATCTTTATTGTAGACGTTTCGTCAACCAATGGCTCTATCAGTACAAATTCAAGGACATAACTGGAAGAAAGTAGAACTATGTACAAAAGATGACGTAGTCAGTTCCTCAGCCTTAGGATACCAGAGTCGTGAAGAAACTGGGTTTGTGGATTCGACGGTACTGTCTCGGCCCGGGTCTTTTCCAGATAGCGACCCGTCCAGCACAGGCAAGAAGGCTGACGCTTATATACTGGCGTCAGGTGGTAAGGGACGTACAGCTACACGTTAAAATCATGTAAATCACTACCACACACGTCTTAACATTCCAATAACCTCCCGCTGACGAAAAGAAAAGCATCAATTGACCCAAACTGAGAGCGAAAAGACTAGAAGCGTCGCGTTCCCTCCTTCCAGTCCAAGACTAACAGCTAATCGTTTTGACCAGCCGTCAGTTCTAAGATGAATCACGTGACCTACCTTCAACACAAAAGGTAAAAACTCTGACTTTTAACGGGAATTTAAAAACAAAACAGAGAAATAATTTTGTTGAGATTTTCACAATACCGATGGTGAACAAAAAGTCACAATACCGTGACTGGAACAGTACACAAATAACCCGCACATAGGAGAGAGAGAAAGAGAGAAACGTACGACGATGTTTCGGTCCGACTTGATGGATTTCTCGCAGGATGCAGATATTTTGTAACATCGCAGCTCGCAGTTTACACCAATTGTTTCGGCCTCAGAGTTTCACACCAGCTCTTGTTTCGCACCCAGGGGGTCACATCAGCTGTTATTTCGCACCCAGGGGGTCACATCAGCTGTTGTTTTGCACCCAGGGTTCACACCAGCTGTTGTTTCGCACCCAGGGGGTCACACCAGCTGTTGTTTCGCACTCAGGGGGTCACATCAGCTGTTGTTTTGCACCCAGGGTTCACACCAGCTGTTGTTTCGCACCCAGGGGGTCACACCAGCTGTTGTTTCGCACTCAGGGGGTCACATCAGCTGTTGTTTTTCACCCAGGGTTCACACCAGCTGTTGTTTCGCACCCAGTGGGTCATATTAGCTGTTGTTTCGCGCTCAGGGTTTCACACCAGCTGTTGTTTCGCACCCAGTGGGTCATATTAGCTGTTGTTTCGCGCTCAGGGTTTCACACCAGCTGTTGTTTCGCACCCAGTGGGTCATATTAGCTGTTGTTTCGCGCTCAGGGTTTCACACCAGCTGTTGTTTCGCACCCAGGGGGTTACATCAGTTGTTGTTTCGCACCCAGGGTTCACACCAGAGAAAAAGATTTGATTCACTTGATTCATTAGAATCATTAGAAAACTTTTCGATCCTCGGGAAACGTTTCGGTTTCCAAGAAACGTTTCGGTCCCCAGGAAACGGTTCGGTCCTCAAGAAACGTTTCAATCCCCTGGACACGTTTCGGTCCTCAGGAAACATTTCGGTCCTCCATGAAACGTTTCAGTTCTCAGGAAATGTTTCGGTCCTCGGACCTCATTCATTTTCCAACGAGCTTTGTGACCCCTGCGAGTTTACCGTTTCCCTACTAATACAGTAATAATAATAATGATACTACTACTACTACTACTACTACTACTACTACTACTACTACTACTAATAATAATAATAATAATAATAATAATAATAATAATAATAATAATAATTTAGTGAGAAATGTGTGAGAGAGAGAGAGAGAGAGAGAGAGAGAGAGAGAGAGAGAGAGAGAGAGAGAGAGAGTGAGAGAGAGGACAGAAGTTATTAAAAGGCGCAGCAAGAGTCGATGGAGTCACCAGTGGCGTAAAAGAGGTGAAACACAAGCCAGGCTCAAGACTAGTGAACAATACCAGCACTATGGAGCCAGGCTACTGACCTCCCTCTTATCGCCTCAGACTCGTAACCACTTGGACCAGCCTCAAAACTTCAGTAGTTTTTTTTTTTCTTGATTTCTAGCAAGCGGATGCTTGTGTGTGAGTGTGTGTGTGTGTGTGTGTGTGTGTGTGTGTGTGTGTGTGGATTTGTTTTGCGTGGAGGGGTCGAGTCCTAGCTCCTGATTTCGCCTCTCAATCTTCATCAATCGGCATTATTACTCTCTTTTTTTCTGCATAGTCCTAAAGGATTTTTTGTTGGTTATCCTGAGGCTACCTGAGATATGCTAGGCCTCAAATAGGCCGCCAAAGTCATGGTTTGTGTGGTCTTCCTGGGATATGTTCGGCGTAATGTTGACTCTGTCGATACTTGTGGTTTCTGAGCTCCTGGTCTAAGTTCCGTCTCCAGCCTCTCCTTCACTTCATCAAATTTCAAGACTTCTGAGGTTTGAACTCCAACAGCCACTTGTTTGTCCACTCCTGCTTAAGTCTTCCTAGCGGCTGTTTATGTACCTTCATATTCGTGTTCTTCTCATTAGTTTCACAACTCACGAAATCGTAATAACACGACCGCAAACGAACCACGGAAAGGGTGGAATTTAAACCCATGGCGAGTGTGTTGTAAAACTCCATGGATTCGAGCTCCATCCGTTCCGTGGTTTGTTTATCTAGCTTCACGTTAGGTTAAAACCTTAAGTCAGTGTTTTTTGTAGGTTTAAAATAGATTCGAGGAACAGCTGAACATGAATGGTTGAGCGTGAAGAGAACCTACATAACATGGGAAAGAGCTGACTTATTACAATGTAGGTTTTTTAAACTTAAGTTCAGCTTCCCCTTAAACAAAGGTTGCATCATGCGGGTCACTCGCCAGCTGCCCAGCTACTGGCAATCCAAACATTGCTTTTCACGATGACTTTCACAATAGTAGACACGAAACAGTAATGGTTTGTTACTATGGGCAGGAGGAACACACACACACACACACAAAGGAGCCAGGAGCTTGGACACGACCCCTGCAACCTCAACTAGGTGAGTACACACGTTAGGCTCATATTGGAGTATACAGCACTAGTTTGGAACCCACACTTAGAAAGTGCAAAGGTTTGCAACAATTCTAGTCCCGGAGCTAAGGGGTATGTCCTACGAGGAGGGGTTAAGGGAAATCGACCTGACAACACTGGAGGACAGGAGAGATAGGGGAGATATGATAACGATATATAAAATACTGAGAGGAATCTACAAGGCGAAGAGAGACAAGGATGTTCCAGAGATGAGACACAACAACAAGGGGACACAGTTGGATGTTGAAGACTCAGATAAATCACAGGGATGTTAGGAAGTATTTCTTGAGTTACAGATACCACGGAGACACATTCAGAGAGTACGTGTGTTCTTTTTACCTAACATTCAAAGTGCAGTGATGGATTTTCGTAACTCCATTCACATTCAACCATTCCCACCGCTCAACCATTCAGTGATAAACTTGTGTAGCACTGGAAGGAAATGATATCCATCTCAGAGCAACAACCTCCAGGATGAGAGACGTGTGCAAGCTTGCTATCTGTGTGTACAGTTTACACAACCGAGACACTTATGCATAAGAGCATATGAAAGAAGTAACACTGCAGCAGGCCTACTGGCCCATGCGAGGCAGGTCCAAGTCTCCCACTGGCTTAAGCCAGTGACCCAACCCAGTCAGGTCAGGTCAGGTCATTTAATTCTGGAAACGTTTTGTAATACAGTGGCTTCTTCAGTCCAGTGCGAAAGGAGGTGGAAGATGAGGAGGAGGAGGAGCTTAAGGTAATCAGTCCCTCAGCCTGGAGTCTATGTGCTCAGTCCATCAGTCTTGACAAAAGTGTAGCATAGTCGCGGAGATGGAGCTTTATCCACTGGTGACGCCGCCTGCCACTGCTTCACTTCATCTGTCATCAGTATATAAACTCCATCTCCGCAAATATACTGCAATTTCGTCAAGACTGATGGAATGAACGCATCGACTCCAGGCTGAGGGACTGATTACCTCAAACTCCTCCTTATCTTCCACCTCCTTTTTCACTGGACTGAAGAAGCTACTGTGTTTAAACGTTTCCAGAATAAAGATACGAGAATTTTGCACAAGTGTGCCATTTATCATGTTTGGTATCTTCGCTGTCGAGATGTTTCGCCATGTAAACCAGAGAAATACTACAGATGCACTACTTTCCTGGAGACGCCACTGTGGGCGAAACTTTCCCTTAGTAAATGTCTTGAATTGTGCATGTGTCTTTATATACCTACGAAGTACCTAGCAGCCTAGGTGTCTAACACTGTTAGGTTAGACGACGCTCGGGGAGGTAATACCCCCACCACACCCCTCCTCTACGTCTATCCCGCAGACTATGTGATACCACAAGCCTACACACACACACACACACATAGAGCAGGGAGAGAGATGACCTAGTAGTGACCAGTGAAGAGGCGGGGCCAGGAGCTGAGTATCGACCCCTGCAACCACAACTAAGTGAGTACACACACACACAAACACACACACGACCAGTGAAGAGGCGGGGCCAGGAGCTGTGAATCGACCCCTGCAACCGCAAGTAGGCTAGTACAATTAGGTGAGTACAAACACACACACACACACACACACACACACACACACACACACAAACACACACAACTAGGTGAGTACAACTAGGTGAGTACACACAAACACACACACACACACACACACACACACACACACACACACACACACATGGAGCAGGGAGAGAGAGGACCTAGTAGTGGTCAGCGAAGAGGCGGGGCCAGGAGCTGTGTATCGACCCCTGCAACCACAAATAGGTGAATAAAAATAGGTGAGTACACAGAGCACAAGTATGGAACCCGCACCTGGTCAACCACATCAAGAAATTAGAGAAAGTGCCAAGGTTTTCAACAAGGTTAGTCCCGGAGCTCAGTGGTATGTCCTACGAGGAGAGGTTAAGACATCGACCTGACGACACTGGAGGACAGGAGAGAGAGGAATGACATAATAACGACATGTAGAATACTTAGAGGAATTAACAAGGACAGAATGTTTTAGAAATGAGACGCTGACACAAAGGGTCACAATTGGAAGTTGAAAACTCAGATGAGTCACAGGGATGCTAGGAACTATTTCTTCAGCCATAGAGTTGTCAGGAAGTGGAACAGTCTGGGAAATGATGTAGTGTAGGCAGGATCAATACATGCTTTAAGAAGAGTTATGATAAAGCTTATGGGGCAGGGAGAGAGTGAACTTAGTAGCGACCAGTGAAGAGGCGGGGCCAGGAGCTATGAATCGACCCCTGCAACCACAATTAGGTGAGCACACACACACACACACACACACACACACACACACACACACACACACATACACACAAACACACGCACACACACACAGGATTACCACAAGCTAAGGTAACCCAACATCTGTATGGGTTCCTTTCTGACACGCCTATTTTAAACACCTTCACTGACTCTCACTACCGCCACCACAAAGTCAAACTCTAAGCCACCACCATCACCACCACCACCACCACTACCCCAGCCACCACCACCACAACCACACCTCCTGCCTGGGAGCTTACAGACGTTATCTTGATACAATTTAAAGAGATCACACATCTGACAGCCCTCTTGCTATCACCTGCTCCTTGATTACTCTACCTCTCGTGCACGCCCACCAGCACGTATGAACAGTAGTCGCTGCTGTCGTGATGGTACACTGTCGCCCACTCGTCCGTGTAAAGATGGACATCTTTACAAGGTTTTACAACGTTTCGCCCAAGACCGGACTTAATTAAGTACTGATCAATAACAACACTGCACTAGCCAAGGACTCGAACCCCTGTTGTACTGGCCCGCCTTACGGTGAGCTAGAACCACATGACGCCTTAACCCACAGGACCACCCAAAGCAGGATTGGGTGGTCCTGTGTAATGCGTCATATGGTTCTGCTCACCATAAGACAACAGTGCATAAGTGTTCGCAATAAAGCTAACAGAATCCTTGGCTTTATAACAAGAAGCATAAATAATAGAAGTCCTCAGGTTGTTCTTCAGCTCTATATATCCTTGGTTAGGTCTCATTTAGATTATGCTGCACAGTTCTGGTCACCATATTACAGAATGGATATAAATTCTCTGGAAAACGTACAAAGGAGGATGACAAAGTTGATCCCATGTATCAGAAATCTTCCCTATGAGGATAGAATGAGGGCCCAGAATCTGCACTCTCTAGAAAGGCGTAGAATTAGGGGGGATATGATTGAGGGATATAAATGGAAGACAGGAATAAATAAAGGGGATGTAAATAGCGTGCTGAAAATATCTAGCCTAGACAGGACTCGCAGCAATGGTTTTAAGTTAGAAAAATTCAGATTCAGGAAGGATATAGGAAAGGACTGGTTTGGTAATAGAGTTGTGGACGAGTGGAACAAACTCCCGAGTACAGTTATTCAGGCTAAAACGTCGTGTAGTTTTAAAAATAGGTTAGATAAATACATGAGTGGGTGTGGGTGGGTGTGGGTGGGTGTGAGTTGGACCTGACTAGCTTGTTCTACTAGGTCAATTGCCGTGTTCCTTCCTTAAGTGAATGTGACCTGACCTGACTAGGTTGGGGCATTGGCTTAAGCCGGTAAGAGACTTGAACCTGCCTCGCATGGGCCAGTAGGCCTGCTGCAGTGTTCCTTCTTTCTTATGTCCTTATAAGGCAAGCCAGTACAAAATGGGTTCGAGTCCTTGGCTAGCGCAGTGTTGTTATTGATCAATACCACTCGTTCGTGGTTACTACTGCCGTAAGAAGAAACAATTACCTTGTAGTCAAGATGGGGAAAGGTCGCATGAGAGGTTTAGGGTGGGGTAAAGGGTGAGGTCAGGGAGGTGAGGCCAGGGAGGTGAGGCCAGGGAGGTGAGGTCAGGGAGGAGAGACTGGGGACGTGAGGTCAAGAAGGTGAGGCTAGGGAGGTGAGGCCAGGGAGTTAAGGCCAGGGAAGTGAGGCCAGGGAGGTGAGGCCAGGGAGTTAAGGCCAGGGAGGTGAGGCCAGGGAGGTGAGGCCAGGGAGGTAAGGCCAGGGCCGCTAATAGTTTAACATGAGAATAATGAATGGTGTACCTACCTACCTGGAGCCTACCTGGACGGTATTCCGGAGATCAACGCCCCCGCGGCCCGGTCCATAACCAGGCCTCCTGGTGGAACAGGGCCTGATCAACCAGGCTGTTACTGCTGGCTGCACGTAGTCCAATGTAGGAACCACAGTCTGGCTGATCCGGCACTGACTTTAGGTATCTGTCCAGCTACCTCTTGTCTCAGTAGTAGTAACCAGTTACCAGTAACCAGTGTACCAGTAGATGACTCACTACCAACCGTCTCTGCGTGAATCACTGTCTGTATTCATATTGTTGCTGACCTAGCAGTATTTCAAACACCCCTTCACATATAGGTACTGTGGGCGGTCAGTCTGACGAGAGTGAGCAAGGAGGCAGGTCACGGCTGTTTGGGCGCTTCTCACACTATCCGTAAACACGTACTTCCAGCCACGTGAGTATTTCTTTACCCTATACACGTGTTCGAACACCACATGACACTTGAAGACAACCAGGAGCCTATTGGTAATTCCCCTCATGGCATTACAAGCAGCATTATGACCAGGTCAGACACGTACCATTTACAAAATGCGGGTTATTTACACGAAGTAAAAAGACAGAAGTGCGAAACGTTGCTGCAAAAAAACATAATCAATGGAGTCTAGAAAAGGTATACAATAAACTAGCGCCACAACAAAAAACTAGGTTTTCTAAACTAACAAAATTCACCAACAATTCTTCCTTTGAAGAACTCATTGTCTTACATCGACTCTAGGCTGCGGGACTGATTACCTCAAACTTCTTCTGACCTTCACTATTCTTCTTTGTATAAGACTGATAAAGCTACTGTATGGCTAAACGTTTCCACAATAAAGATACCAAAGTGTTGCACATGTATCTAATTTATCAACTTGTCGGTTCTCTGAACCATTTTTTCTACATTTCTCTCGTTCTCTGAATTGTGCCTTCATTTATAAACTTCTATACTTTTAACGTGATATTCACCATCATGATCACATGAATAGTGGGTTATATATGATGTGATATTCCCAACACTGATCACATGATTAGTGGGTATTATTGATGTGATATTCCAGCACTGATTACATGATCAGTGTTCATACATGATGTGATATTCCCATCACTGATCACATGATTAGTTGGTATATATGATGTGATATTCCTAGCACTGATCACATGATAAGTGCTGGGAATAATCACGTCGCTCTTTCTATATTGTAGTGGCATACTCTTTAATGTTAGTGTGACTAGTTAATGGCCAAAGTTGGAGCGAAACGTCGTCGTAATCTTCTCTTTCCTACGTGCTGGTTATCTGTGTAAATGGTTCAGAAAACCGAGTTGAAAACTGAGATATTTGTGTGACGTTTGGGCATCTGTAATGAGGGCATGTTTCGCCAGGCTTTAGCTTCTTCTCTGTACTGGACTGAAGAAGCCACTGGCTGGCGAAACGTTTCCTCAGTAAAGAGTCCCAAATGTTGCATAATTATCTCATTCTTCAGCACTGATCACACACACACACACACACACACACACACACAGTTCCCCACAAGAGATTAGTGCAGAAGTTGGAGGATCAGGCGCATGTAAAAAGGGAGGGCATGCAATGAATAAGGGAATACTGACAAGGGAGACAGCAACGAGTCATGGTACGTGAAGAGGTATCACAATGGGCGCCTGTTACGAGCGGGGTCCCACAGGGGTCAGTTCTAAGACCAGTGCTATTTTTGATATATGTGAACGACATGATGGAAGGAATAGACTCTGAAGTGTCCCTGTTCGCAGATGACGTGAAGTTGATGAGAAGAATTAAATCGGACGAGGATGAGGCAGGACTGCAAAGAGACCTGGAGAGGCTGGACATGTGGTCCAGTAACTGGCTTCTCGAATTCAATCCAGCCAAATGCAAAGTTCATGAAGATTGGGGAGGGGCAAAGAAGACCGCAGACAGAGTATAGGCTAGGTGGACAAAGACTACAGACCTCACTCAGGGAGAAAGACCTTGGGGTGACCTGAGAATAGCGTTCCAATACCTTAATAAGGAATCGTTCAAGACACTGTACACTGTGTATGTTAGGCCATACTGGAGTATGCAGCACCAGTCTGGAACCCACACCTGGTCAAGCACGTCAAGAAGTTAGAGAAAGTACAAAGGTTTGCAACAAGGCTAGTCCCAGAGCTCAAGGGAATGTCGTACGAGGAAAGGTTAAGGGAAATCGGACTGACGACACTGGAGGACAGAAGGGTCAGGGGAGACATGATAACGACATACAAGATACTGCGGGGAATAGACAAGGTGGACAGAGATAGGATGTTCCAGAGAGGGGACACAGGGACAAGGGGTCATAACTGGAAGCTGAAGACTCAGACGAGTCACAGGGACGTTAGGAAGTATTTCTTCAGTCATAGAGTTGTCAGCAAGTGGAATAGCCTAGCAAGTGAAGTAGTGGAGGCAGGAACCATACATAGTTTTAAGAAGAGGTATGACAAACCTCAGGAAGCAGAGAGAGTGAGGACCCAGTAGCGATCAGTGAAGAGGCGGGGCCAGGAGCTGAGTCTCAACCCCTGCAACCACAATTAGGTGAGTACAATTAGGTGAGTACACACACACACACACACACACACACACACACACACACACAGGAGCTGTGACTCGACACCTGCAACCACAACTAGATGTTTACACACACATACACACACACACACACACACACACACACACACACACACACACACGCACACACACATACACACACACACACACACACACACACACACACACACACACACACACACACACACACACACACAGAGGAGCTGTGAATCGACCCCTGCAACCACAACTAGATGTGTACACACACACACACCTAACATGTATCGTATATATGCGCGTAAAGGAGTGAATGTATACGCGCTAAGTCCCACTCCAGTGTACACTCCTTCACCTTGCCCTCTCCCCTCTCACTCCCTCACTCACTCACTCTCGATGCCCCTGCCTCTCTCACACTCCTCTCCATTAACCCACTCACCCCCACCCCTCTAATTAAGAACGTCAATGATTGTCTTGTTGCAGAATTGCCAGAGAGGCGTGTGGGTGACCTGGCAGCGATCACAGGTATAATCTAGAGTCCTCTGACCTCAGACATCTGATGAGAGGTCTGGCTAGTGCAGAGAGTATTTAGCAGACGGTGAGGACCCCCAGCGGACTGTGATTAGTACCGTGTGGGCAGGGTAACCAGGCGCCCCCAGGGAGGTCTGTGAATATAACCACTCTTACCCCTAGCTTCATCCTTGCAGTCCATGAAGTTGTAATATTTATATATATATATATATATATATATATATATATATATATATATATATATATATATATATATATATATATATATATATATATATATATATATATATATATATATATATATATATACATATATATATATATATATATATATATATATATATATATATATATATATATATATATATATATATATATATATATATATATATATATATATATATATATATATATATTGGACCCATAGCTTCGGAGAAGTGGATAAAAAGGCTTCAAGGAAGAATATTTGGATTTCTTCCTGAAATCTTTTGAATATTCCACTTCCCCTACCACACCATCTTTTCATTCTATTTTACCAATAGGTATATTTTATTACATAATATGGGCCAAAAGGTTTAAGAGATACATTAGTGATATAAAGATGACATATACAGTACATAATGTGTGAGAGATACATGTCTAGTACATATTGTTACGTGTTTGTCACTCATTATAATGCGAAAATCTCATCCAGCTCTTCAGAACTGGGGCACGTGCCCAAAACACAGCAGGCATTACCCCTCCTAACGGCAGCGCTGAGTCGCTGTAACAGAAAACTAGCTGTCCTGGGATCCCTAGTTATCCTGATGAGTCTTTTGCCTAGCTCCTTAAGGAACTTAGATGTACTCTGAACCTATGAGAACAAACATATAATGATGGGCAAGTTCTCCATATCTTCTAGACTTTTGGGACTCCCTGAAGCTGGCAGCTGCCCCTCCTTCCTCCTTGGTGTATTGGAGATAAGTATCAGCCAAGGTAGATGAACATGTGTAGTCCTACACCACCTGCTTATCGTCTGTCCAGGCTTGAAGTGTGATACGATCTGGACGCTTCTGGCTGCCATCAGATCTGCATAGTTGGGGTGGCTCCCTTACTGCTGGGCATCCGGCTGTTGTGAGGCTCCTCTTGATAATGTTATTAACCTCCTCCTGTTTGGACAGAGAAAAACCACTAGAAAATAATTAATTTGTATTAATGTATTTATTGACACGGTAACTTTGAAGTCTGAAATAATTCATTGATTAGGACAATACTGTACTTTCTGTCTCATATTATTTGGGCTTTATGGGAAAAAAATCATTATAGAATCAATTAAAGAACAAAGAAGCACAATACCGTGACTGGAACAATACACAAATAACCCGCATATAGCAGAGAGGCCCTTATGATGACGTTACGGTCCGACTTAGGCGATTCACAAGTCACACTAACACATGAAGGTGAGCAAGCCAGTTTATAAAGGAGAGGGAAGACAGGGACGGGACAAAGAGAGGAAGAAAAAGAACCGGTGGAGAAGCAGTGGTAGAGGTAGTGGTGTAGTGGTTGTAGTAGTGGTATAGTGGAGGTAGTAAATAGGAGGAGCAGTGATAAGTCGAATGACAAGCTAAAGAAACACTGCAGGAAAGCTAATGGCCCACAAGGGTGGGGCCAAAAACACAAGGGGAAAAAACTGAAGGACAGAATATACCAAGGCAGAAGAAAATAAGACAAAGAAAGAATAGGAAAGGAGGGGGGGAGAAGAAAAGATCAAGTCGCAAATGTTGTAAAAGTTGGAGGATTTGATAATGTAATGAGAAAAGATGGCATCAACAGAGACAAAGCCACGACTAAGTTTCATACTGAGAAAGTTAGGTTCTACAAGGAATAGCTTTGAGAAAAAAAATACGTACGCAAACGCTAGGATATGTATATTAGAAAACGTTTCGCTTCTGGGACCTTGATCATCACGTTTTTTTTTAATAAATATGTGTTAGTGTTTGCTTACGTGTTTTTTCTAAACCAGCTTGTCCGTATTTATTACCAAGGTTTAAACTACAAGGTTTATTCTATAAGGGATGCTGCAACGAGACGATATCTCAGAAGACGTCATAAGCTTCTCTATGTGCGAGTTATTTAAATAAATTAAGAAGCCTCATGCATAAATTCATCCCACAAACTAATCCTTTCTCTTCTATGCAAGCTTTCTCCAGTAAAGTAAATAGTCGTGGAAGCTCTAGAAGAGATGCTCTTCACACCAACGTCTACAATAAAGATACCCAGATGTTGCACATGTGTCTAAATTCATGGTATTGTACACCATTCATGTATATGAAAACGTTTAGCCTTTTCCAGACTTGCAGCCCAATAGATAGTAAACTGCACATTCTTGGTATAATTAACATAAGAACCTCTGGAATGTCGTGCAGGTTCAAGTGAGAGGATGATGGTAGTGGATAAAAATGTGTTGATGAGAGACTTCCCCAGTTCATTGAGCTTAAGGAAATGTCTGTACATGAAAAGTAAAAGGACACAAGTGCAACTAATGTGTCATTTTATTGTGGCAACGTTTCGCTCTCCAGGAGCTTTGTTAAGCCGTTACAAACAGTACATGGACACAGGGTATATATAGGCTCACTACTACTACTACTACCACCAGTAGTATTGCACGTCACGCTAAGCCTATATATACCCTCTGTGTCCATGTACTGTTTGTAACGGCTTGACAAAGCTCCTGGAGAGCGAAACGTTGCCACAATAAAATGTCACATCAGTTTCACCTGTGTCCTTTTACATTACATATTGTCGGCAATTCTACCAACATATATACAAATATCTGTAAATGTTACCGTAGAGGAAAAGATGGCACAGATAAACAAGACACTTGAATGCGATTGGTACAAATCACGTTGAAACGAATTACAATACCGACAAGACCACGGTGCTCTTAACCAACTCCAAGGCTGAGAGACTGACTACCTCACTTTCTGTATGTAATTCTTCACATTATGTCCTTGAACTGATAAAGCCAGCTAGTTGGCGAAACGTCTACAAATGAAGATACCCAGATGTTGCACACGTATCTAATTCTTGAATATTAGTAGACCCAAGTGTTGGGTTCACCAGAAAGATTTGGGCACGTGAGGACTGCGTACTATGTTCACCCTGCAGAGAGGATAAAACAATGAAATACTTAGGGAATTAGTACTATGTTTATCTCGCAGGGAAGCCACAAGTAGCGCTGAGTCCGCTAACACGAGGATGCTGCCAAATTACGCTGCATCTGACATAACTGTTACACAATAGATGCAACGAAATCATGGCCGGGAGAGCATCATCACACAGATGTAGCTGGTTTTATCCTAGCCATCTTTCACAACATTTAATTTTCTAAGGTGTGGGTTATTCTTTGCCGTAGAAAGACATGTGAAATGTAAACAGACCACGGAACAGGTGGGGTTTCAACCCATGGCGAGTCGTGAAACTCCAGGCCAGTATGTAAGCCACTTGGCCAGCTGGCTACGATGAGATTCATCCAACTGTATATATTGCAGACAGCTGGTCGAATGGCTTACGCACTGGCCTGGAGTTTTACGACTCACTCGCCATGGGTTCAATCCCTACTCGTTCCCTGGTTTGTTTACAAATGTGTTATTACGATTTCGTGAAACGTGAAATGCAATATGCATATGAAACTACAGCCGCCTTGGGTCCATGTGGATCAGAGGCTCCAAACACCGTTTCTTGTATTCTCGTGGGAAGATGAGCTCTCATTCTAAGATGTGAGAAGTAAACAGATTCAGCTTGGAAAATGACTTGCTAATACCAACAAGATGTGGAAAAAAATACTTATATACAGTTCAGGGCAAGCGCCTTTATTCAAAGATACAGCTTGGTACACGTGAAATATATTTTGGATATTTGGGTTCATATCTGACACTGACAGATGCTGCAACACACACACTGTTAAGTTAAACGTCCGGGGTAGTGTTCCGTGATATCAAACTAGTGGACTGGGAGGAATCCACGAGGCAAGGCAATTTTAATGTCCAATCTCTGGAGGAAATCTCATCAACACAGACGCCTCGCCGTAACTCGCACTTTCCATAGCAGAAGTGTGAAGAGAGACACAGGGGAGAACTCCAGTAGTTACCCAGTTCTACAAGACTGGGATCGGGTTAAAAGCTGGGTCTTCACAGGAATCAGAGCGCGCAGTTCTTGCCTAGGAATCAACAGAAGTGTTGTGAGTTGAAGCATTGCAGCTGTTGATGTTGTTATTGCATCAGTCATTAAATTCCCCCCTGACACGAGTTTTCAACACATAATGACCCGTTCAGTGGTGCCGTTGGCCCTGTGGAGAAAACGCGGCCAGACGCAACCCGAGGGTGTACGCTGCTGTCTACCGGCACTGATACAAATGTAGTAGCTCCTGGCCCTCTGGTGGGGGTGCTGCTTCGGACGGTGGTGATGTCTACCAGCACTACTGCCCATGTGGTAGCTCTTGGCCCTATGACGGGCCATAAAAAAGCCGCTGCTGACTTTCCAGTCAGACTCAGTAGTCTAAGAGCACTAATAGCTGTCGACAGACAGCTATTAGTGCTTTTGTTCTTTGCCACTTATGTATGTTTGCTTACAAACACAACATTGTTTGTATATGTTTTTTACACATCAAACAAGAACATTTCTCGATAAATATCCACGATTTTATTAATTTACTTTAGAGTCAACATTGCAAAGGCCATTTACACTTGGTCATCAAACACCTACAGACATTTAAAAGCTCACATCAACCTAAGAAAAATAACATCAATGCAATAGTATTTCTAAGAATGGTACTCCATCAGAAAATATTTTCGTCACATCCCCTCGTATCAGCACCAAAATTGTCGATTTTAACCCCAAGTGCTCGAGTGGCAGAGTGTTAAGGTCTTGCTCCCTATGTGTGGCCGGGCCAATTCATGTTAAGAACTGCGTAGCGTCACAGGTTTGCGTTTACTAAGTAGACTGTGTTTGTTTACACACTTATTTCCGTAGCAGGGAATCGGTGAGACTCGTCCGTTACGGAGGTGTACCTATTCTTCTCTCAGAGGTATACCCAATCTTCTGCTATGGAGGGGTGTATTCAATCTTCTGCTGTGGAGGGGCGTACTCAGTCTTCATGCTATGGAGGTGCATACCCAATCTTCTGCTATGGAGGGGTATACCAAATCTTCTGCTATGGAGAGGCGTACTCAGTCTTCTTGCTATGGAGGTGCGTACCCAATCTTCTGCTATGGAGGGGCGTACCCAGTCTTCTTGCTATGGAGGTGCGTACCCAATCTTCTGCTATGGAGAAGGGTACTCAATCTTCTGCTATGAAAGGGCGTACCCAGTCTTCTGCTATGGAGGGGCGTACCCAATTTTCAGTTGCACGACGGCGTACCCAATCTATAAACTGATATATTGAAAAAAAACTTGTTATTAAATATAAAAAGATTAACAGAAATGAAAGCAACTGGTGTCAGCTGAAGTCCTGATGATAAAGGATATAATCAAGGTGGCACTAATTAAATAATGGCACCATGGTGCCACTAACAAGAGTCACTACTGACACCCTTGGCCAACTTCCCATTGCAGTGGTTGGCCAAAACAATCCGTTTAACGTTCCTGCGTCTAACACGACTCACACTACGCACAACGCTAATGCTGCGTATGCTTTCCTGTCTATCTGGGTCTGCGTATATTGATGCGCTTGCCAGAAGATGCGTATACTTTTACGCTTGCCTGGTGCTGCGTATATTTTTAAGCTTCTACCTTGGCTCGTGTATATTTTAAAGACTGCCTTGAGCTGCGGCGTATATTTTGACGCCTCCATGTGTGTATTTTTACGCCTGCCTTTTGCTGCGTATTTTTCACGCCTGCCTGATGATGCTGCGTATATTTTCATGCTTGGCTAGTGCTGCTGCGTATCTTTTTTTTACGCCTGCCTGGTGCTGCTGCTGCGTATATTATTTTACCAATCTGAGAGGGAGGAAGGGAAGAAGGGAGGGAGGGAGGGAAGAAGGGAGGGAGGGAAGAAGGGAGGGAGGGAGGGAGAAATAAGAAATATTTACCTTGATATTGTGTGAGTCACAGAGGCTTAGTGGAGAGCCAAGGTCGGCACCGTGTGTGTGTGCGCTTTTTTTACGCACTTCCACGCAGCCACAAACACTCCAGCATACACACATACATCCACACGCATATACACACACACACTCTCTCTCTACATATATATATATATATATATATATATATATATATATATATATATATATATATATATATATATATATATATATATATATATATATATATATATATATAAGAGCCTTTGGAATGATCTTATTTAAGAGGGAGGGAGGGATGCATTGGAGGGTAGGGAGAGAGCCTTGTGCATTACTATCCTAATCTCCGCTATCCAGAAAGAATTACAGGCATCTTGAATGAAACTGGTTTCTCATAACAGATAACTTCGGTATCGACCCGTGGGAATGTCCTTTTATTTTGCAGTGGTCCAACCTACGTTGGATCACCTGCAGCCAGAACCGACAGCCTGACTGATCAAGCCTACCGAACAGAAGGCTTGATCTTGGATCAGGGCGTGGGGGGTGATAACCCCCCCATAATTAACATAAGGCCAACAACGGGTGATTGAACGTAAATTACTGTATTAACACACTAATCACAACTCTATACCGATTACTTTAATGTAAATAACAAAACTTATTACATTAAAACGTCCACCATTACATTATCACGTTAGCTATGACATTAGCACATTAACCGAAACATTAACGAGTAAACTATCACGCTAAAGGAGAAGTAGAAAGCTGGTTAACGAGGCAATAAACGAAGTTAATGTATTTACATGGCACTTGGGTATGAGAGGGGCGGCCCTTGTCAGCGACTGTCGGGGATAGGAAGAGCTAGTCTGGATATATCCACCTTACTAACGAGGATAATAAAGAGTAGATGGATTTAGATTTTGCCTTCGAAGTGGTTGGTTTATTGTGCTCTCCATATCCATCCTGTGGAGGGTAACGCAAGACCATATGGATGTAAAAAAAAAAGGCCTAGGAACTAGGACCCCCGAAGAGGGTTACCTAGGTGGATAAACAGGTATTGCATGAGGACAAAACTATCGAGAGAGTGTTTCGCTCTGTGTGGGGCTTGATTGCGTCATCATTTCGCTCTGTGTAGAGCTTTGACGAGAAGGGAAACGTTGTCCTAGATTCTGGCTATGAAATCATAGCCAGAATTAAGGACTATCTCGGGAGAAACTCGCTGTCCAGTCAGTCCGTCAGTCTCTCTCTCTCTCTCTCTCTCTCTCTCTCTCTCTCTCTATACTAAACTATTATTTGGACCACATTTTGCTCTTTATAAAGCTGTACATAGATCGAAACAGTCCCAGTGAAAGCTTAGACCGCAGCTTGCTTTCCTCCCTTTGTTTATTATACCAGTGGGAAAAAAGCGCCGTATCTTTGAGGCCCCTGAAAACAGGAGTAATTTGTTGGTAATTTCCTCTGTACTTAAAACTACTGGAAAGTCTTGCATTATCTATGCCCATTGAGTTTTGTCTTACGGAGAGATTTTGCCACCGAAGTGTCTAAGTACCTTTCTCTTCGTCTTAGGGCGCTCGCTATACACCGTTGCGTTCCAGTGGCTGTTTCGTTTTCCAGGCCTCTCATTCTTGTAGAGAGTCATTCCAGTCCGTATATATACAGGCAGTTCAGCGTGTGGGTCGTAGGGAAGAAAAAACTAACGCAAGGGGCCGTAATGGTCAGATTCACGAGGCGTTCAAAACGAGGGTTAGAAGAAGTGGACTTGAGGATTACAAACTAATGATCAGCCCAATACAAATTTGACTGAGTACATGTACTCTTGAAGGTACTGGTGAATTGTTTGTATTTTTGAAGGTACTGTCAAACTGTTTGTACTCTTGAAGGTACTGGCTAATTGTTTGTACTCTAGAAGGTACTGGTGAATTGTCTATACTCTTGAAGGTACTGGCGAACTGTCTGAACAATGAAGGTACTGGCGAATTGTTTGTACTCTTGATGGTACTGGCGAACTGTTTTGTACCCTTGAAGGTACTGGTGAATTGTTTGTACTCTTGAAAGTACTGGCGAACTGTTTGTACTCTTGAAGGGCAGAGACAGCATGAAGGGCGAGAGTGGGTAAGGAAGTGTCAGAACTGCAGTATCGGAGTGTAATAGACAGCAGGAGGGTGTCAGAAGTACGGAAGGTAGACAGCAGATGGATGTCAGAATGACAATACAGAAGAGAAGACAGCAGGTGGGGAAGGTAAGGAAGTAACAGAGATCAAAATGACAGCATTACCCCCCCAAGACAGAGGTAGTCTACCGTGTTTACACACCAGTCATAGGGCCAGATCCGCTGCTGTTGCTGCTGTTCCTGCTTTTCCTGCTACTGCTGCTGCTGCTGTTGTTGCTGCTGCTGCTACTGCTGCTGCTGTTCCTGCTGTTCCTGCTATTGCTGCTGCTGCTGCTGCTGCTGTTGCTGCTGCTGCTGTTGCTGCTGCTGCTGCTGCTGTTGCTGCTGCTGCTGTTGTTGTTGCTGCTGCTGTTGCTGCTGCTGCTGCTGTTGTTGCTGCTGCTGCTGTTTGCGCTGCTTGCTCGCTGTGCGCTTGTTGCTGCTGTGTGCTGCTGCTGCGTTGCTGCTGCTGCTGTTGTGCTGCTGCTGCTGTTGCTGCTGCTGCTGCTGCTGCTGCTGCTGCTGCTGCTGCTGCTGTTGTTGCTGCTGCTGCTGTTGCTGCTGCTGCTGCTGCTGTGCTGCTGCTGTTGCTGCTGCTGCTGGCTGCTGCTGTGTTGCTGCTGTGCTGCTGCTTGTTGCTGCTGCTGCTGTTGCTGCTGCTGCTGCTGCTTGCTGTTGTGCTGCTGCTGGCTGCTGTGCTGCTGCTGCTGCTGCTGCTGCTGTGCTGCTGCTGCTGTGTCTGTTGCTGCTGCTGCTGTTGCTTGCTGCTGCTGCTGCTGCTGCTGTTGCTGCTGCTGCTGTTGTTGCTGCTGCTGCTGTTGCTGCTGCTGTGCTGCTGCTGCTGTGCTGTTGCTGCTGCTGCTGTTGTTGCTGCGTTGGCTGCTGTTGCTGTTGCTGCTGCTGTCTTGCTGCTGTTCTGCTGCGCTGTTGTTGCTGCTGTGCTGTGTTGCTGCTGCTGCTGCTGTTGCTGCTGCTGCTGTTGCTGCTGCTTGCTGCTTGCTGCTGTTGTCTGTGCTGTTGTTGCTGCTGCTTGCTGTGCTGCGTCTGCTGCTGCTGTTGCTGCTGTGTTGCTGCTGCTGTTGCTGCTGTTGCTGCAATTGCTGCTGTTGTTGCTGCTGCTGTTGCTGCTGTTGCTGCTGTTGCTGCTGCTGCTGTTGTTGCTGCTGCTGCTGTTGCTGCTGTTGCTGCTGCTGCTGTTGTGCTGCTGCTGCTGCTGCTGCTGTTGTTGCTGCTGCTGCTGTTGCTTGCTGCTGCTGCTGGCTGCTGCTGCTGCTTGCTGCTTTGCTGCTGCTGCTGTTGTTGCTGTCTGCTCTGCTGTGCTTGCTGCTGCTGTTGCTGCTGCTGCTGTTGCTGTTGTTGTTGCTGCTGCTGTTGCTGCTGTTGCTGCTGTTGCTGCTGCTGCTGTTGCTGCTGTTGCTGCTGCTGCTGTTTGTTCCTCGGATCCCGTCCACCTGCAGATAAATCATTTTTGACTCAGCCATTATCCCATTTTGTTACTTGCGCCGCCTCTAATTAAGGGTGAAAATGTTTCGGTTATATATGTTAAAAGAACCGAAAAACACGCAGGTGTAATTTCCCCATTTATACCAGCACACTTTACCTAAATAATTATAAAGAAACGGACATATATGGATGAGCTTTTATATATATATATATATATATATATATATATATATATATATATATATATATATATATATATATATATATATGTATATATAACCACACTGCTGTCATGATTGATGGATTGAACACATTGACTCCAGGTTGAGGGACTGATTACCATAAGCTTCTCCTACTCTTTTCCACATTTGTCTGCACTGGACTGAAGAAGCCGCTGTGTGGCGAATAAAGCCTTCCAAATGTTTCAGAAACGTCTCATTTATCAAGATTTAATTTCAGTAGATCAAACAAAACAGCCAAAACACACACACACACACACACACACACCACACACACACACACACACACACACACACACACACACGGGGCCAGGAGCTGAGTTTCGACTCCTGCAACCACAAATAGGTAAGTACACACGTCCTTGAAAATGTACGAAATTTCGAGAGCGCTGGGAATTTCACTATTTTTTTCACTCTTTTTGCCTATTGTGATATCACATCTTTACTGTGATCGTATTGTATACACCAAAAGATGGGACCAGGAGCTACGATTCGACCCTTGCAACCACAATCAGATGAGTACACACACACACATATGTACACAGACACACACATGCACACAGGAACCATACATAGCTTTAAGTAGAGGTATGATAAAGCTCATGGAGCGGGAAAAATGACCCAGTAGCGTCCAGTGAAGAGGCAGAGCCAGAAGCTGTGACTCGACCCCTGCAACCACAACTAGGCGAGTACAACTAGGTGAGTACAACTAGGTGAGTACAACTAAGTGAGTACAACTAGGTGAGTACAACTAAGTGAGTACAACTAGGTGAGTACAACTAGGTGAGTACAACTAGGTGAGTACAACTAAGTGAGTACAACTAGGTGAGTACAACTAAGTGAGTACAACTAGGTGATTACAACTAGGTGAGTACAACTGAGTACAACTAGGTGAGTACAACTGAGTACAACTAGGTGAGTACAACTAGGTGAGTACAACTAGGTGAGTACAACTAGGTGAGTACAACTAAGTGAGTACAACTAGGTGAGTACAACTAGGTGAGTACAACTAGGTGAGTACAACTAGGTGAGTACAACTAGGTGAGTACAACTAGGTGAGTACAACTAAGTGAGTACAACTAGGTGAGTACAACTAGGTGAGTACAACTAAGTGAGTACAACTAGGTGAGTACAACTAGGTGAGTACAACTAGGTGAGTACAACTAGGTGAGTACAACTAAGTGAGTACAACTAGGTGAGTACAACTAGGTGAGTACAACTAAGTGAGTACAACTAAGTGAGTACAACTAGGTGAGTACAACTAGGTGAGTACAACTAAGTGAGTACAACTAGGTGAGTACAACTAAGTGAGTACAACTAAGTGAGTACAACTAAGTGAGTACAACTAGGTGAGTACAACTAGGTGAGTACAACTAAGTGAGTACAACTAGGTGAGTACAACTAAGTGAGTACAACTAGGTGAGTACAACTAGGTGAGTACAACTAGGTGAGTACAACTAAGTGAGTACAACTAGGTGAGTACAATTAAGTGAGTACAACTAGGTGAGT
>NC_069442.1:30613446-30615946 GCF_026875155.1 Cherax quadricarinatus
AGGATCACTTATAAACACTGGACAGACCATGAGCAACTTCTTCAGCATGGAAGCCCTCTTGAGGATCACTTATAAACATTGGACAGACCATGAGCAACTTCTTCAGCATGGAAGCCCTCTTGAGGATCACTTATAAACATTGGACAGACCATGAGCAACTTCTTCAGCATGGAAGCCCTCTTAGGGGGTGTGAGTGTTGTCAAGGGATGGAAGTGAAGCCACAGGATTGGGAGGGTGATGCATCTCCCACCTTGTTCCCATTTCTGCAACAATCAGCAAGTCAGCAAGCCGTCACTGCCGCCTCCCGTTGATTGCAAAGTGAATTGTTGATTGCACCAGAAATTTCAACAAAGCTGGGTGAAACTGCAAAGGAATATGTGCAGTGAGATTTCCCGTGTGTTGCATGGAGCCAGACCCTTAATTACTGATGCAAGAGCAACGGCAAGGGGAGAGAACAACACTGCCAAGAATTAACATTATCTTCAAGTAAAAACTTATTATTATTTTCGGTGAATAGAGTAGAGACTCTGGTCCAAGTGTTCTTACAGCTGCTGCAACTGTTCCTTCTAAACAGGTGTCAGGTGTCCAGGTGCTAGACGACTGCTGTGGGTCGCGGCATCCTGAGCCTGGATGAGAGGTGTAGACGTAAATCTTCTCACATCTGATAGCTAAACCCACAACGAGAAAGTCAGATATATCATTAGTTGGAATGAGGAGGAATTACTTAGCTCTCAGTCTGATGGACGCCTGGACCAGAGAGTCACTGATAGATTGAGGAATCATTAAATCCTGAAAGTGGCGTTTCTGGATCACCAGATCCTGAGAGGGGCATTACTGGATCACCATATCCAGAGAGGGGCGTTACTGGATCACCAGATACTGAGAGGGGCATTACTGGATCACCATATCCAGAGAGGGGCGTTGCTGGATCACCAGATACTGAGAGGGGCATTACTGGATCACCATATCCAGAGAGGGGCGTTACTGGATCACCAGATCCTGAGAGGGGCATTACTGGATCACCATATCCAGAGAGGGGCGTTACTGGATCACCAGATACTGAGAGGGACATTACTGGATCACCATATCCAGAGAGGGGCGTTACTGGATCACCAGATACTGAGAGGGACATTACTGGATCACCATATCCAGAGAGGGGCGTTACTGGATCACCAGATACTGAGAGGGGCGTTACTGGATCACCATATCCAGAGAGGGGCGTTACTGGATCACCAGATACTGAGAGAGGCGTTACTGGTCCACCAGATGCTTAGAGGGACGTTACTGGATCTTCAGATCCTGAAACCAAAAGTTTGTCACACATCTTAAAATGTTTCTAAGAGTCCAGGACTGGGCACCATCAATCCAGATTGAATTATTTTCCTTTACCTTAGTTACTGAAGTTAATTACCGTAAACGCACTGAAATCTGAATATTGAAACAGCCCAGGATGACGGTGTCATCGACAATGGAGGGTCAGCTTTTTGGGGATAAAGAGCTTTGCAGTTTTGTTTTGTGATATATTCACTCAAAGATGAACAGCGCTACCCAATAAATTGGCCCTCGGGATAAAAATCAACTCTCTTCACCAAGATGCAGTTACGTCGGTGTTAGGTCGACTGTTGTGGTTGGCATCCTGGATAGGGATGGGTCTGGATTTGGGCTGTGTTACAAAAAACGCGATTCTAAAAGCTTAGAGATCTCCAGTGAATACTAGAAAGGACTGCCCTTCTAGCATCCAGCCTGTTACTGGGTTTTCGTAACAATTAGTCAGTATCCTTGTCCAATTATCCATTAGAATTCAGTATGAATTATTAGTGCTTCAGGATAACAACTGGTAGGTTACTAACTAGAGAAAATAAAATTTAATAAATTTATTGAGTATCGTATAGAGGTATATTATCAAAGTAAATTAAATTAATAATAATCAAAATAATAATAATCACTTCTCTCGTATACAATAGTATTGTGCTGAGAGCACATATCACATTTATAATTCTTAAGTACCGTCTGGTACATTAACATTTAATAAGATATTAAAAATATGTACAAGTAAATTTGTGTGTATGTGTGTAAGTGCTCTAAGTAGTTCGCTATGTCTCAAGACTCGACTAGACTTAAACAAGTGACTGACACAGTCCTCAAATAAACTAACTTCTTAACCAACTGGCTATCAGAACAGTCTGCTTGAACAATAAAAAGAATGCTAAGCCCAATAGCAATATAACAAGCAACTGCGACACTGAATCAGGAACAAGGAGATAATATAACGACAATAAGTAGGGACCATCTGCAGATCCTCCACAAAAGTCACAAAACTCCCATAATACTGAATCTAAGTTCAGCATAAGAAAATCCCCGACTGTGATAATACACAGATACCAGTACAAGTTAGGTCAGAAGCTACAGCTCAGGACCTGAGTTGTTTAGAGTGTCTATGCGACACACAACCTCAGTACAACGTCGAAAATCACTAAATCTATACAATGTTCTGTGAACA
>NC_069442.1:30620946-30633446 GCF_026875155.1 Cherax quadricarinatus
ATAAGGAATCGTTCAAGACACTGTACACTGTGTATGTTAGGCCCATACTGGAGTATGCAACACCAGTCTGGAACCCACACCTGGTCAAGCACGTCAGGAAGTTAGAGAAAGTACAAAGGTTTGCAACAAGGCTAGTCCCAGAGCTCAAGGGGATGTCGTACGAGGAAAGGTTAAGGGAAAACGGACTGATGACACTGGAGGACAGAAGGGTCAGGGGAGACATGATAACGACATACAAGATACTTCGAGGAATAGACATGGTGGACAGAGATAGGATGTTCCAGAGAGGGGACACAGGGACAAAGGGTCACAACTGGAAGCTGAAGACTCAGACGAGTCACAGGGACGTTAGGAAGTATTTCTTCAGTCATAGAGTTGTCAGCAAGTGGAATAGCCTAGCAAGTGAAGTAGTGGAGGCAGGAACCATACATAGTTTTAAGAAGAGGTATGACAAAGCTCAGGAAGCAGAGAGAGAGAGGACCCAGTAGCGATCAGTGAAGGGGCGGGGCCAGGAGCTGAGTCTCGACCCCTGCAACCACAATTAGGTGAGTACAATTAGGTGAGTACACACACACACACGCACACACCCCACACGCACATGCACACAACCCCACACACACACACACACACACCACACCCCCACACACACACACACACACACACACACACATACACACACACACACACACACACGAGGGGACACAGTTGGAAGCTGAAGACACAGATGAATCACAGGGATGTTAGGAAGTATTTCTTCAGCCACAGAGTAGTCAGTAAGTGGAATAGTTTGGGAAGCGATGTAGTGGAGGCAGGATCCATACATAGCTTTAAGCAGAGGTATGATAAAGCTCACGGCTCAGGGAGAGTGACCTAGTAGCGATCAGTGAAGAGGCGGGGCCAGGAGCTCGGACTCGACCCCCGCAACCTCAACTAGGTGAGTACAACTAGGTGAGTACACACACGCACACACAGACACACACAGACACACACACACACACACACACACACACACACACACACCACACACACACACACACACACACACACACACACACACACACCCCGTGCCAAGTGTCTATCGAAAGTTCCTTTAACAACTAGCAACTAACATACACACAGCCAAGTGTCTATTAATGAGTTCCTTTGACAACGTGTAACTAAAGCTAAACAACATGTGCTCGACTATCGGTCTTCGTAGAATTCCTGGGGACAGACAGGTTAAGAAAGGGGACCGAGGGGAGAGAACAAATGATAGGAGAGGGAGAGCAAATGAGGGAAGAGGAAGAGAAAATGAGGGGAGGGGGTGAGTAAATAAAGTGAAAGTGAGAGAGTAAATGAGGGGAGAATGAGAGAAAATGAAAGCTCTCGCTTTATCTTACGAAGTTCTTAAATTATACTGTTTATATATATATATATATAATATATATATATATATATAATATTATATATAATATATATTATATAATATATATATTATATATATATATATATATATATTTATATATATATATATATATAACAACACTGCGCTAGCCAAGAATTCGAACCCATGTTGTACTGGCCTGCCTCATGGTAAGCGAGAACCACGTGACGCTTTAAACCACAGGACCACCCAACCCTACAAGAATGGCGCAGCCAGTACACAGCTAGCTGTTGGGCCGCCGTCCGAGGGCATACGGAGGTCTGGGAGCTTCTAAGCTAATTTCATTCTCATCCCTGTTTGGTGTACTAGCCTCACGAGCAGTATTTATATATTAATGTAACCACGAACGAGTGGTATTGATCAATAACAACACTGCGCTTAGAAGCTTAGAAGCTTCCACACCTTTTTATGCCCCCGGACGTCGGCCCAACAGCTAGCTGTGTGCTGGCTGCGCCATTCTTGTAGGGTTGGGTGGTCCTGTGGTTTAAAGCGTCATGTGGTTCCCGCTTACCATGAGGCAGGCCAGTAGAACAGGGGGTTCGAACCCTTGGCTAGCGCAGTTAATAATATAATTATAATATATAAAATTTTTTATGGGGGTTTTAGTAGTGGTAGACAGCCCCCCCAGGGAGGTACTCCGCCCTGCCAAGTGAGTGTAAAACGAAACCCTGTAATTGTTTTACTGATGGAGGTTGTGGGCCTTTTTCTTCCATGAACTGCAAGTTTTCGGTCTTTTTGTACTTCTACTTAAAATTTAGGTCACACTAACAACATGTACAAGCAATATATACCCCCCCCTCGGGGTTTTCTTCTATTTTTTTTTCTAGTTCTTATTCTTGTTTATTTCTTTTTCCATGGGGAGTGGAACAAAATTTTACCCCGGCCTGCGTTTGTAAGGGGCAATAAAATCCCGGGGCAAGGGGCTAAAAACCTCTTCTCCTGTATATTTTAAAATGTAAAAGGAAAAAATTTTCGTTTTTCCTTTTGGGGGCCACCCCCCTGGGGGGGGATGGGCGGTGTTGAAAGAAAGAATATATATATATATATATATTATATAATATTTTAAAATATATTTTATTAATATATATTAACAACCACTGAAAGTTCCCTAAAAATTTTCCTGCTTTAGCTCCTCGCGTCTTTTTGAAAGTTTATTACTTGAACTTTTTTTGTCTCTCTGACACCCCGTCTTCGGCACATTTCGAAACTTTCCCGTTTTCCATTTACCATGTTCTTGGTTTTCGAAACCACATTTTTTTTTTAAAATTTATTCTAATTTTCCCTCTCTCTCTCTCTCTCTCTCTCTCTCTCTCTCTCTCTCTCTCTCTCTCTCTCTCTTCTCTCTCCTTTTCCTCTCTCTCTCTCTCTCTCTCCTCTCCCCCACAACCCCACCACCACCCCCTCCACCTCCTCACTTCTCTCTAAATTCACCTCATTTCACTGTCTCTTTATCTCACTCTCCTCTCATCACTCTCACTCTCACCTCACCTCCTCTCTCACTCTCTCTCTCACTCTCACTCTCATTTCCCTCTTGTAGGCAAAAAATCCTTAATAAAGCCCCCCAAAACCACACACACACAACACACAACACACACACCACAACACACACACACACCACACACACACCACACACCCCAAACACCCCACACACCCCCAACCCCACACACACACACTATAATTTAACTACCCCACAAACTAAGTTTATAAAAAAGGTGAAATGCCCAAATCGCATGAAAGGAAAAAAAAACGCCCGAAAAATACAATACGTTATTGAAGTTCCTGACCACCTTCGAATCCCGATCCCCCTCCGAATTTTTACAGTCTTTTAAAACGATTTTTTAAAACAGGGTAGGTATTACAGTCACTGGGTGCTTTTTCAGTCCTAGATGTTTAGGGGCAGATAAAAGGCTGTTGGATAAAAGATTTGTATGGGCTTAAGCTGGAGCTAATGGGTAGTGGATGGCTGGTTGGGGGAAATGGATAGTACGTTTTGTTCTTTGGATATGCTGATAATGGAAGGTGGTGATTGGGGGGTTGGTGGATGCTTAGGCTGCTGGATAGAAAATTTTGGCAAAAAAATAGGTTGGTGGGGGATGGTTGATGGGTGGATAAACTGATAGAGGATTCGTGGTAGAGGATAGGTTGGTGGTAAAGGGGCATGTGGGGGGTGGCTGGCCCGTGGTATGGGGGGGGGGAACGATTGGATCTAGTGGTTTTAGTGGATTAGTAGAGGGGAAAAAGTGAGGGGAGGGTTGATTGGGGGTGGATGCTTGGTGAGGGGGATTGCACGGGGGCGGAGGGGGGGGGGGGGTGGGGCGAGGGGGTGGGAAAAAGGGGGGGATAGACAAAAGGGAAAGGGCCCCCAGCAGATCGGAGAGTGGTGGGACCTACCCAAACCTAAAATGGCCGGCTATACCCCCCTTTTCCCCCCCACGTGACAAAAAAACCCCTCCCCCTTTAATAAAAACCCCCCTTTCTTCCCCCCCTTAACCACCCCCCCCTAAACGAGTTAAGAGTAAGTTGTTTTTAAAAGGGATCCCAAATGCGTTATTGTGTCAATAACGAGCTGCATTTCCCCCCTCTCTCGTTTTCCCTCGTATTCAAAAAATAGTTGCAAAACGTGAAATTGGGTCAATGCTACTATCGTAATTTTAAAAGAATATCGAAATTAGAGCTAGCAGACAATGGTACGATGTATCCCAGTATAATGCCCAGTCCGGTATAATGCCAATCACGGTTTTAAAATGGAAAAAGTCATAGTATAAATCGGGGAAAAGTATAGTAAATTAAAGGCACAGTTATTACTGAGGTGTAACTAGGGAATAGAGTATAACTAGCCATAATTGATATAACTAAATAAAAATCATGGGAAAGGGGGAGGGAGGGCGGGTCAAAAGTAAAAACTCTCAAGATAAATTGGGGTTGATACGGGTTGCTATCAGTGGCCCTATAAACCCAAAAACAACAACAACCGACGTTGGGTTCGATACGGCGTATGCTGTCATGGCCTATAAACCAAACAACAACAACAGCAAAGACAGTTGGGTTCGTACGGGGTATGCTGTCATGCCTATAAACCAAACAACAAACAAAAACCAAAATCAGTTGGGTTTGATACGGCGTTTCTGTCTGGGCCCCATAAACCCCAAACAACAACAAAACACAAGATCAGTTGGGTTCGATACGGCGTATGCTGTCAGTGGCCCTATAAACCCAAACAACAACAACAGCACAAGATCAGTTGGGTTCGATACGGCGTATGCTGTCAGTGGCCCTATAACCCAAACAACAACAACGCACAGATCATTGGGTTCATACGGCGTATGCTGTAGTGGCCTATAAAACCCAAAAAAAAACAAAAAAAACAAGATCATTGGGTTCGTAGGCGTAGCGTCAGTGGCCTATAAAAAACCCAAAAAAACAACAACAGCACAAGATCAGTTGGGTTCGATACGGGGTATGCGTCATTTGGCCCAAAAACCCCAAAAAACAAAACAGCCAAAAAAATCGTTGGGTTCGATACGGGGTATGCTGTAGGGGGCCCCATAAACCCAAACAACAACAACGCAAAGTCTTTTGGGTTTGATACGGTGTAGCGTCAGTGGGCCCCATAAACCCAACAACAAAAACAGACAAGATCAGTTGGGGCGTACGGCGATGCTGTCGTGGCCCCATAAACCCAAAAACAACAAAAAGCACAAGATCAGTTTGGGGGCGATCGGCGATGCGGGGGGTTTGGGTATAAACCCAAAAAACAAAAACACCAAGTCGTTGGGTTCGAAGGCGTATGCTGTCTGGCCTTAAACCCAAACAAAAAACAGCAAAGATCAGTTTGGGTTTGATAAGGCGTTGTTGTCAGGGCCCTATAAACCCAAACAAAAACAAAGCACAAGATCAGTTGGGTTCGATCGGCGTATGCTTGTCAGGGCCCTAAAACCCAAACCCAAAAAAAAAACACAAGATCAGTTGGGTTTGATCGGCGTATGCTGGTAGTGGCCCCCTAAACCCCCAAAAAACAACAACAGCACAAGATCAGTTGGGTTTTGAAGGGCGTTTTCTGTCTCAGTTGGCCCTATAAACCCCAAACAACAACAACGCAAAGGCTTTGGGGTTCCATACGGGTTGTTTTCAGGGCCCTATAAACCAAAAAAAAAACAAAAACACGATCAGTTGGGTTTTTGATACGGTGTATGCTGTCGTGGGCCCTATAAACCCAAACAAAAAACAACAACCAAGATATTGGGTTTTTACGGGTATGCGCAGTGGCCCTATAAACCCAAACAAAAACAACAACACAAGATCAGTTGGGTTCGAACGGCGTATGCTTTTCAGTGGCCCCATAAAACCCAAAAAAACAACAACACAAAGATCAGTTGGGTTCGTTCGGGGTATGCGCAGTGGCCCCTTTAAAACCCAAAAAAACAACAACCAGATCAGGGGTTTGATACGGGTATGCTGTCAGGGCCCTATAAAAACCCCAAAAAACAACAACACCAAAACCCCCCCCCCAAAAAAAAAACCCCCAAAACGTTGGGTTCGATACGGGTATGCGTCAGTGGCCCTTAAACCCAACAACAACAACAGCACAAGAATTTCGGTTGGGGTTTGATACGGCGTATGTGTCAGTGCCCCTTAAACCCAAACAACAAAACGCACAAGATAGTTTGGGTTTCGATACGGCGTATGCTTTATGGGCCCCATAAACCCCAAAAAACAAAAACAGCCAAAATCATTGGGTTCGATACGGGGGTATGTGTCATGGCCCTATAAACCCCAAAAACAACAACAACACAAATCATTTTTGGGCGAACGGCGATGCTGTCAGTGGCCCCATAAACCCCAAAAACAACAACAAAACAAGATCATTGGGGTTTGATCGGCGTATGCTGTCGTGGGCCCCATAAAAAAACAACAACAAAAGATCAGTTTGGGGTTTGGGTACGGCGTATGCTGTAGTGGCCCCATAAAACCCCAAAAAAAACAAAAACAAGATCAGTTGGGGAAAACGGGTTTTTGCTGTCAGGGCCCCAAAAACCCAAAACCACAACAAAAGAAAAAGATTTGTTGGGTTCGATACGGGTATGCTGTCAGTGCCCCATAAACCCAAAAAACAACAACAGCACAAATCAGTTGGGGTTTGATACGGCGTATGCTTCAGTAGCCCCATAAAAACCCAACAACAACAAAAAGCCAAGATCAGTTGGGTTCGATACGGCGTATGTTAGTGGGCCCATAAAAACCCAAAAAAACAACAACAGACAAAATCGTTGGGGGGTACGGCATGCGTCAGTGGCCCCATAAACCCAACAACAACAACAACACAAGTCATTGGGTTCGATACGGCGTAGCTGTCAGTGGCCCTATAAACCCAAACCAACAACAACAAAAAAGATCATTGGGTTCGATACGGCGTTGCGAGGGCCCCTAAACCCAAACAACAACAACAACACAAGATCATTGGGTTTGAACGGCGTAGCTGTCGGGGCCCCTTTAAAACCCAAAAAAAAAACAAAAACACAAAACGTTGGGTTTTATACGGGATCTGTCAGTGGCCCCTAAAACCCAAACAAAAACAAACAAAATCAGTTGGGGTTCGATACGGGTAGCCGTGGCCCAAAACCCCAAACAACAACAACACAAGATCGTTGGGTTCATACGGGTATGCTGTCAGTGGGCCCCCAAAACCCAAAAAACAACAGCCCCAGATCAGTTGGGTTGATACGGGTATGCTTTTCAGGAGCCCCATAAACCCAAACAAAAAAAAAACAGATCAGTTGGGTTTGATACGGCGTATGCTGTCATGGCCCCAAAACCAAAACAACAACAACCAAAAAGATCAGTTGGGTTCGATAGGCGTTGCTGTCAGTGGCCTATAAACCCCCAAAAAACAACAACAACACAAGATCAGTTGGGGCGATACGGCGTTGTGTCAGGGCCCTAAAACCCAAACAAAAAACACACAAAATCAGTTGGGGTTTGATTTGGGGATGCTGCCAGTGGCCCTTTTAAAAACCCAAACAACAACAACAGACAAAACGTTGGGTTTGTAGGCGTTGCTGTCAGTGGGCCCCAAAAACCCAAAAAAAAAAAACAAAGACAAGATCAGTTGGGTTCGATACGGCGTATGCTGTCAGTGGCCCTATAAACCCAAACAACAACAACAGCACAAGATCAGTTGGGTTCGATACGGCGTATGCTGTCAGTGGCCCTATAAACCCAAACAACAACAACAACACAAGATCAGTTGGGTTCGATACGGCGTATGCTGTCAGTGGCCCTATAAACCCAAACAACAACAAAACACAAGATCAGTTGGTTCGATACGGGTTTTCTGTCAGTGGCCCTATAAACCCAAACAACAACAACACAAGATCAGTTGGGTTCGATACGGCGTATGCTGTCAGTGGCCCTATAAACCCAAACAACAACAACAGAAGATCAGTTGGGTTCGATACGGCGTATGCTGTCAGTGGCCCTATAAACCCAAACCAAAAAACAACAAAAGATCATTGTGAAAACGGCTAAAAACGCCTTTTGGCTTTTCCCCAACAAAACAAAAAAAATCAATTAGCTTTAAAAAGATAGTCTGGGGGCTTTGAACAATTTCCCTTTTTTTTTTTTATTATTTATTTAAATTTTTAAATATTAATTTTTTTTATTTTTTTTAAAAAAGAAGGCCCCCGGGGAGGTTCAAAAAGGGTTTGACTAAATTGGAAATTTAATTTTTTTTATTATTTTTTTAAAAATTATTTAAATTTAGTTTATTTAGAAGCCCTCCCCCGGGGAAATTTTTTAGAAAAGCCGGTTTTAATTCGGTTGACTTTTTTCCATTTTACTCTAGAAAAGTACCATTTAAAAAGGTTTTCCCCCCGTTCCAACCCCCCCATTTTATGTCATAGACATTAAAACCAATTAATCTCCCTTTTTCCCACCACCAAAACCACCACCCACCCCCCAAACCCCCCCCCCCCCACACCACACCCCCAACCACCCCCCACCCCCCATACAAAAAGGGGTTTACGCCCCAATCCCCCCAAAAAAACCTCATCCAAATTCATCCACTTCAGCCCAACAAAAAAAAACACAACACCAACAAACCTTTTACACCCCCCCAACAAAAACAACACCAACAACCAAACTTTTTTAAGTTCAAAAGAATTTTTTTAAGCGTTAAGTTGTTTTTGGGTTGGTGTGGGGGGGGTTGTGAGTTTCCCACCTTTTGTTCAAATGATTGGGGGGTTTTTGCCCTGTTTGGGCCGCCCCCCGGCCAAACCAATTTCTTACCTATTTAATTTTTTTTATGCTTGTTTGTATTTAAACTTGTTACTCCCTAGTTGAGGTTGCGGGGGTCGATTTCCGAGCTCCTGGCCCCGCCTCTTCACTGATCGCTACTAGGTCACTCTCCCTGAGCCGTGAGCTTTATCATGCCTCTGCTTAAAGCTATGTATGGATCCTGCCTCCACTACATCGCTTCCCAAACTATTCCACTTACTGACTACTCTGTGGCTGAAGAAATACTTCGTGTGTGTGTGTGTGTGTGTGTGTGTGTGTGTGTGTGTGTGTGTGGTGTGTGTGTGTGTTGTGTGTGTGTGTGTGTGTGTGTGTGTGTGTTTGTGTGTGTGTCGTGAATGATGGATGATAGTGGATGAGTGGTTTGGGGTGGAATGGATGACGTGAGGTTGACACATTAATGGAATGGGTGGAACGGGGTGGATAATGATTTGTTTACCCTAAAAAATTACATCATTCTCTATGTAATTTACGTCATTCGTTACCTGTAATTTATGTTATTTTGTATCGATGTAATTTAAGTAATTTTATATCTATGTAATTTAAGTCATTCGTTATCTATGTAATTAAATTCATTAGTTACCTGTAATATATGTCATTCGTTATCTGTAATTTAAATAATTCGCTATCTATAATTTAAATAATTCGCTATCTATAATTTAAATAATTAGCTATCTGTAGTTTAAATAATTCGCTATCTATAATTTAAATAATTCGCTATCTGTAATTTAAATAATTCGCTATCTATAATTTAAATAATTCGCTATCTGTAATTTAAATAATTCGCTATCTATAATTTAAATAATTCGCTATCTATAATTTAAATAATTCGCTATCTATAAATTTAAATAATTTCGCTATCTGTAATTTAAATAATTCGCTATCTATAATTTAAATAATTCGCTATCTATAATTTAAATAATTTCGCTATCTGTAATTTAAATAATTCGCTATCTATAATTTAAATAATTCGCTATCTGTAATTTAAATAATTCGCTATCTATAATTTAAATAATTCGCTATCTATAATTTAAATAATTAGCTATCTGTAGTTTAAATAATTCGCTATCTATAATTTAAATAATTCGCTATCTATAATTTAAATAATTCGCTATCTGTAATTTAAATAATTCGCTATCTATAATTTAAATAATTCGCTATCTATAATTTAAATAATTAGCTATCTGTAGTTTAAATAATTCGCTATCTATAATTTAAATAATTCGCTATCTATAATTAAATAATTCGCTATCTATAATTTTAAATAATTCGCTATCTATAATTTAAATAATTCGCTATCTATAATTTAAATAATTCGCTATCTATAATTTAAATAATTCGCTATCTGTAATTTAAATAATTCGCTATCTATAATTTAAATAATTCGCTATCTATAATTTAAATAATTAGCTATCTGTAGTTTAAATAATTCGCTATCTATAATTTAAATAATTCGCTATCTATAATTTAAATCATTCGTTTATCTGTAATTTAAATAATTCCCCTATCTATAATTTAAATAATTCGCTATCTGTAATTTAAATAATTCGCTATCTATAATTTAAATAATTAGCTATCTGTAGTTTAAATAATTCGCTATCTATAATTTAAATAATTCGCTATCTATAATTTAAATAATTCGCTATCTGTAATTTAAATAATTCGCTATCTATAATTTAAATAATTCGCTATCTATAATTTAAATAATTAGCTATCTGTAGTTTAAATAATTCGCTATCTATAATTTAAATAATTCGCTATCTATAATTTAAATAATTCGCTATCTATAATTTAAATAATTCGCTATCTATAATTTAAATAATTCGCTATATATAATTTAAATAATTCGCTATCTATAATTTAAATAATTCGCTATCTGTAATTTAAATAATTCGCTATCTGTAATTTAAATAATTCGCTATCTATAATTTAAATAATTAGCTATCTGTAGTTTAAATAATTCGCTATCTATAATTTAAATAATTCGCTATCTATAATTTAAATCATTCGTTATCTGTAATTTAAATAATTCGCTATCTATAATTTAAATAATTCGCTATCTATAATTTAAATAATTCGCTATCTATAAATTTAAATAATTCGCTATCTGTAATTTAAATAATTCGCTAATCTATAATTTAAATAATTCCGCTATCTGTAATTTAAATAATTCGCTATCTGTAATTTAAATAATTCGCTATCTATAATTTAAATAATTCGCTATCTGTAATTTAAATAATTCGCTATCTGTAATTTAAATAATTCGCTATCTGTAATTTAAATAATTCGCTATCTGTAATTTAAATAATTCGCTATCTATAATTTAAATAATTCGCTATCTATAATTTAAATAATTCGCTATCTATAATTTAAATAATTCGCTATCTGTAATTTAAATAATTCGCTATCTATAATTTAAATAATTCGCTATCTGTAATTTAAATAATTCGCTATCTGTAATTTAAATAATTCGCTATCTGTAATTTAAATCATTCGTTATTTGTAATTTAATTCATTCGTTATTTTTAATTTAAATCATTCGTTATTTTTAATTTAAATCATTCGTTATTTTTAATTTAAATCATTCGTTATTTTTAATTTAAATCATTCGTTATTTTTAATTTAAATCATTCGTTATTTTTAATTTAAATCATTCGTTATTTTTAATTTAAATCATTCATTATCTGCGTAATTTATTCTGCTTTTTACCCATGTCTTTTATGTCATTATCAATGTCATTCGTGTCATTCTGTAGCCATGTCATCTATGTCATTCAGTATTCATGTCACGGAGGAGACAGACACCGGTGGCCTGGTGGCTAAAGCTCCTGCTTCACACACGGAGGGCTCGGGTTCGATTCCCGGCGGGTGGAAACATTTCGACACGTTTCCTTACACCTGTTGTCCTGTTCACCTAGCAGCAAATAGGTACCTGGGTGTTAGTCGACTGGTGTGGGTGGCATCCTGGGGGACAAGACTGAGGCCCGGTGGCCTGGTGGCTAAAGCTCCCGCTTCACACACGGAGGGGTCGGGTTCGATTCCCGGCGGGTGGAAACATTTCGACACGTTTCCTTACACCTGTTGTCCTGTTCACCTAGCAGCAAATAGGTACCTGGGTGTTAGTCGACTGGTGTGGGTGGCATCCTGGGGGACAAGACTGAGGCCCGGTGGCCTGGTGGCTAAAGCTCCTGCTTCACACACGGAGGGCCCGGGTTCGATTCCCGGCGGGTGGAAACATTTCGACACGTTCCTTACACCTTGTTGTCCTGTTCACCTAGCAGCAAATAGGTACCTGGGTGTTAGTCGACTGGTGTGGGTGGCATCCTGGGGGACAAGACTGAGGCCCGGTGGCCTGGTGGCTAAAGCTCCTGCTTCACACACGGAGGGCTCGGGTTCGATTCCCGGCGGGTGGAAACATTTCGACACGTTTCCTTACACCTGTTGTCCTGTTCACCTAGCAGCAAATAGGTACCTGGGTGTTAGTCGACTGGTGTGGGTGGCATCCTGGGGGACAAGATTAAGGACCACAATGGAAATAAGTTAGACAGTCCTCGATGACGCACTGACTTTCTTGGGTTATCCTGGGTGGCTAACCCTCCGGGGTTAAAAATCCGAACGAAATCTTATCTTATCTTAACCTTTCTTAGATACTCTAGTCAGGTTCGTTATGTTGTTTATATTTTTCAACGTTTGTTTTGCGTAATAAAATGTGTATTATTATTATAATCAAGGGGGAAGCGCTAAACCCGGAGGATTATACAGCGCCTGGGGGGGGGGATGTGGAAGGC
>NC_069442.1:30638446-30648446 GCF_026875155.1 Cherax quadricarinatus
CTTCCCTCCTCTTTCCAATATCCAGCCTCATTATATGTATATATATATATATATATATATATATATATATATATATATATATATATATATATATATATATATATATATATATATATATATATATATATATATATAATAATGAAATTTATCTGTTGGTTTGAATTTTATTATTAATCTTTTTTTGGCAGAGGGCTGAAGAGAATGAGAAGGGAAAGGATTGGTAGAGGATTGGGGAAGGATTGGGACACGATGGATTAGCAAGAGGGGTTATCTCTGTCTAGGAAAAGATGAGGTTAAGTGGCCTAATCACTTTGGATTTTGCTCTAAGAGCAATGTCGTCACTTATTGACGAGTGGATTATATGATTTTTTTTCTCAGGAATATAGCAAAAGACTTCAAAGAAAATTTGAAGACGAGTAAAAAAGAATCACGATTTAACTCCATTTTAAAACCTTCTTAAACAGAAAATACATGTTATCCAACGCCTCAGAGTTATGCTCATGCAAAGATCCACTTTCTTATAATTCTGAAATATTCCGTGAAAATCTGCGGCGCTCATCTGGTATTCCTGTAATGGTTTTTGCCCTGTTGATAGCGTGTTGTTAATTCTTTACAGCGTCCATCAAGCGCCTCATAATTACTGGCCCCTTTGGCAGGCACCGCCGCTTGCACCCTTCTTTTTTTGCCCGACGATCTGCCTAAAGTCCATTACTGGCTGAAAAATGCAGGACCTTACCAAGCTATGAAGGCACGGTGGACGGGTACTAAGGTCCCTCAGACTGGGTCGTAATGTGGAGTTAAGGATTCTATGTTGCTACTGTGTATCAATATGCTTTTTACACATGGGCTGGAAGACTTACTGTCCAATATGTGTGTATTGTTAGGTTATTTTATTGACAGAAGCATTCTGCTGCACACGGTCTTTCTGGTGAGGGTTGAACACGTTTGTACCTGGAGAGGGTTTCAGGGCGTCAACGCCCCCGCTGCCCGGTCTGTGACCAGGGCGTGGCCACACATTTCCTCCGGTTAGAGGCTCTTGGTCCAAGAAATTGGATCATACCTGAGTGCCTCCCTTCTTCATCAATATAATAATAATAATAATAATAATAATAATAATAATAATCATAATAATAATAATAATAATAATAATAATAATAATAATAATAATAATAATTATTATTATTATTATTATTATTATTATTATTATTATTATTATTATTATTATTATTATTATTATTATTATTATTATTATAATTTTAACACTCCAGCCGTCTCCCACCGAGATAAAGTAACCTGATAAACAAAACACACACTGTCACTTATTCAGTCTCTGTGTTGTCAGAAGGGCGCCTACATCACAGCTCAGATGTCCCTCCAAACATTCCCGTCCTCTTCTTCAGAGTGCAGGCACTCTACATCCCACCTCCAGGACTCAAGCCCTGCTAACCTGCTTTCCCCGAATCTCTTCATAAATTTGACCATACACACACCACTCCAACAGTAACGTCACTCCTATCTACCATGCTCACATAAATCTCTTGGATGTACCACAGGTTTGTATTATTATATGTTGCCTCTATAATTAATAAATATCACAGAATAACTTTGCAATATCGGCTGTCCAAACTGACAGTACAAAAGCATTTACTCATAGCAAGAATTCTTTAAAGAATTATAAATGAATTGTGTGATTTACAGAGCACCAGCAACTTGTCGTAATTAAGTTACCCACATGATTAAATCTCTACCATCATTGTATTTTCTTTTTCAGATATTTTAGCCCCTCTCTGCTATCTACTAGCCTAGGCTATCGTGAACAATTTGGTCCTGTTACAGAGATTACCACAATACCCGGAGTGGTTAGTGTTGTGGTCGAAGTGGCAGACTCAGTTCAATGTGATCCAATGAAAGGTTGTAATCCTAGGAAAGAAAGATAACAGCGGCACTTGTAGCATAAATGTAGATCTTAGTCAAACTGAACGCGACAAAAGATTTGGCATCTGTGCTTAACAGTAACGTAAAGCCAAGACAACAGTACACAAGTGACACAGGTGTTGACAGTGAAGCTTAGAGGGTTCTTTCCGTCATATTAAGTAATGTAATGTAATGTAATGTAATGTAAATTAAGTAATGTAATGTAAATCTTAAACTAGGCTGCTCACTTTTGGCCTCATTGTGAAAAAATGAACATAAATAAGCTGGACAATATACAGAGAAGGTTGGCGAAGTTGATTCCCATATATCAAAAATCTCTCCTAAAATGATAGGCTGCCGGCATTAACGTGTACAGGCATAGAAAACAGTGATGAATGGAGAGCTCCAATTCTTCAGATAAAGAGCCTCTCACCAGCATTTGGGCACCCATCCACCCTTGAAGGAGTTAAATTATATATATATATATATATATATATTATATATATATATATATATATATATATATATATATATATATATATATATATATATATATATATATATATATATATATATATATATATTTATTGGTATTATTGGTGTGTAATACCATGTACAACGCTTAAGTATTGTACCTATGTTGGGGCTAAAACGTTAAAATAATATACGATTCACTGAAACAGGAAAAAGAATTGAGTTTAGAGGTTATAACCTGGTACGTGGAGGCCGGCCTCGTGTGATCATCAAAGGCTTTCGTGTTGCACATCATCCCGTCCTCAGGCCAGAGAAGGAGAAACACTGGATACTCCTGGACAGGCTAATGCTGCCGTCTCCTGTGTTTCCCAGAGCCGCTCGCAGGCCAAATTAGAGAGTTGCTTCCATCGTATACAAAACAGTGTAATTCACGCCCACACGGGCGTGAAGGCTGGCCGGGCTTGACAAAGAGGGAGGGTGGGGTGTCTTGTGGTACAACACGCAGGACAGGGCTCGAACCTCCGTCCTCTAATCCACCGCGGTTATGCAGCACACTATCGACCACTGCTCGTTTGACACACACACACACACACACACACACACACACACACACACACACACACACACACACACACACACACACACACACACACACACACACACACACATACACTCACACACACATACACACATACACACATACACACACAAGAACTTGACATAAAATACAGCCCAGGTAGCATTTGTTATTCCTAAGTGAATCGAGGGTCGATCCTGCAAACGCGAGCGTGGCAATAGAGTTGTAGATAAATAGAAAAAAAATCCAAGTAGCCTAATTTAAGCTAATACCTTAACCAGAGTATGGTATTATTGATGCTACCCAATACCGTCAAGCATACCAGGCGTGTTCTGAGGGTATTAACGTTGGTGGAATTACCGCTTTCCAGAAGCTTTGTCAATCCAGCTGAACAAAGCTCCCGGGGGGCGAAACGTTGTCACAATAAAACGTCACATTAGTTGTACTTGTATCCTCTTACCTAACATGTGCTGAGGGACCGACCAACTCAACATTACTGTTTCTACTGTCTGTCAACCTACATTAGACGGAAAAAGCCAGCTACGCAGGCGAAACGCTTCGGCAGCGAAGATACCCAAATATTACATATGTGTCTTACTGCCTAGTCTAGGCCTGTAGGCCTACTGCAGGTTGTTATTAAGTTTATGTCAGAAACATCTGGGGAATATCTAAATGACGTACAGTCGACTAATAGAGATAAAAAAAACACGTTTCGGAACAGGCATCCATTTGTGACAACGTTTCGCCCTGCCTGGTTAAGTCTTCATGCTAGGCTACGTCCACTCTGCAGAATACTCTTCCACCTTCTTGGAGTCTACCTGGAGAGTGTTTCGGGGGTCAACACCCCCGCGGCCCGGTCCTTGACCATGCTTCGCAGTGAATCAGGGGCTGATCAACCAGGCTGTTACTGCCGGCCGCACGCAATCCATCATAAACACCACAGCCTGGCTGGTCAGCTACTGACTCTAGGTGTCCGTCCGGCTCCGTCTTGAAGACAAAACAGCAACATTAGTGTTACGGAGTACTGCAACTAACCTCATGTAAAGCCCCTTATGTTGCACATAAGAAAGAAGGAACACTGCAGCAGGCCTACTGGCCCATGCGAGGCAGGTTCAGTTCTACCGGCTTAAGCCAACGTCTCGTAACCTTAGAACTGGCTTATATTCTAGATAATGCATAATTATTTGGGATGGATGAATGTATTACTGGATGAGTTTGTGTGTACTGGACAGTAGGTGTGTGAGTGGGGCGGGCGTGAGAACTGAGGGGAAATTCAAAGAGGGGTGTATTGGGAGAGGGGAGACTAGCAGCACGAGTCAGTAGGTCTTGTGTGTGTGTGTACTCACTTATTTGTGGTTGCAGGGGTCGAGTCACAGCTCCTGGCCAAGCCTCTTCGCTCGTCGCTACTAGGCCCACTCTCTCTCCCTGCTCAATGAGCTTTATCGTATCTTTTCTTAAAGCTATGTATGGATCCAACCTCCACTACATCACTCTCTAGTGTGTGTGTGTGTGTGTTTGTGTGTGTTGTGTTGTGGTGGCTACTGCTCCTGCTGACTCAGCGATGACTACCATACCAAGCCATGTACTGCAGTTGAAGCCACTGTACACACCACAACCACCAACCACTAAGCCACCAGGTCAGAAACAACCCAGCAGCTCCATCCGTCACCGTAATTCACTGTTTTTTTTATACATGTCTCCAGATTGCCTAACTCTAACATTAAAGTTGTCTTTAATTTGTTGCTCAGACGGCGACTAGCTACAAAACGTCCAAATTTATACGCTATTAAGGCCCGACTGCAGGATAATTTCTAGATGACTAGGCCAGACTATCACAAGGGACGTAAATGAATCAATACAATAAATCCAATTTATCTGGGAGAATCTGCTGGTTGACGGAGTTTACTGCCCCCACTAACAAAGATTTATGAAATGGCTGTTGAGGTAAAAATTCAACCACAAGCTATATGTTGAGTGTGGCGACAGGAAGGGAAAGAGAGAGTGAGAGAGAGAGAGAGAAAGAGAGAGAGAGAAAGAGAGAGAGACACTAGTAATTATCTAATAAACGCTTGGCAATTTTAGTGTATGTGTGTGTGTGTGTGTGTGTGTGTGTGTGTGTGTGTGTGTGTGTGTGTGTGTGTGTGTGTGTGTGTGTGTGTGTGTGTGTGTGTGTGTGTGTTAGTGGCTTAAGACGCAGATATTGAAACCAACACAAACACCCCTCCCCATCCCACCTGTCCTCTCTCCACCACCACCACCTGTCTCCTCCCCACCACAACCTGTCCCCTCCCAACACCCACCATCTCACCTGCTTAGGCTCTCCCCTGATAGGGGCAGTACCGGGTGCAGCAGCAATAGCATCCTTGAGCAACGAAGGTCACTGCTGATTACCCTCACATTATATATGATCCACAACTATAACACTCCAGGAACAGTCCTCTTCATCAGCTCCCTTGATTAATTGAACCTCAGCCCTGCATGAGGGTCATTAAGCCCCCATGTCACCTCTTTACCACCACTCACCAATAATTTAAACTCTAGAATAGTGATTAAAGCAAATTCTAAGTGAGAAAATAATTAGAGACATACACGTATCATCTTTCCATCTCTGTCTGTCTGTCTCTCTCTCTTTATCTATCTATCTATCTCTCTATCTATCTATCTATTATATTATATATATATATATATATATATTATATATATATATATATATATATATATATATATATATATATATATATATATATATATATATATATATATATATATATATATAATGTATTTATACTTTTCAGTAATATAATTAATGAAGGTCAGTGTGGACGTGGAGGTCATATAGTGACCCCTCACGTAGCTGTCTACGCCAGATCCCTCCAGTACTCACCATTATATACTCACTGTGTAGCACATATAACACACTTGTGTGTGTGTGTGTGTGTGTGTTTGTGAGCTCTCAAGGTTGCTAGTTATGCGTGAAAGGGATGCCTCTCTCATTCACAATGAGGGATACGGAAGAAGTGGATGCTGGCCCTCTGTCTGGGTTTCATTTTATATATATATATATATATATATATTATATATATATATTATATATATATATATATATATATATTTATATATATATATATATATTTATAATATATATATTGATATTATATATATATATTTATATGTGTGTGTGTGTATCTATGTATATATATATATGTATATATATATATATATATATATATATATATATATATATATATATATATTATATATATACATATGTACATATATTTCTGATATAGCTAGGGGACTGGTAGTTCTAGGTGTGAGGCAGCTAAAGGGGTGGTGGCACTGTGTGTGAGGCAGCTAGGGGAGTTTTGGCACTGGGTGTGAGAGAGATATGGGAGTAGTGGCACTGAGAATCATGAAACTGTTGGAATGCCTGACCCATATGGTTGAGCATGAGTGATTGATGAGGCTGGCGTGTACTCAGGAGGTACTCACTTAGTCGTTGTTTATGGTGTGTACTCAAGAGGTACTCACCCAGTCGTTGTTTCTGGTGTGTACTCAGGAGGTACTCACCTAGTCGCAGTTTCTGCAGTGTACTCAGGAGGTACTCGCCTAGTCATAGTTTCTGGTGTGTACTCAGGAGGTACTCACCTAGTCGTAGTTCATGGAGTGCAGCCAGGAGGTACTCACCTAATTGTAGTTCCTGGAGTGTACTCAGGAGGTACTCTCCTAGTCGTAGTTCCTGGAGTGTACTCAGGAGGTACTCACCTAATCGTAGTTCCTGGAGTGTACTCAGGGGGTACTCACCTAATCGTAGTTCCTGGAGTGTACTCAGGGGGTACTCACCTAATCGTAGTTCCTGGAGTGTACTCAGGGGGTACTCACCTAATCGTAGTTCCTGGAGTGTACTCAGGAGGTACTCACCTAGTCGTAGTTCATGGAGTGCAGCCAGGAGGTACTCACCTAATTGTAGTTCCTGGAGTGTACTCAGGGGGTACTCACCTAATCGTAGTTCCTGGAGTGTACTCAGGGGGTACTCACCTAATCGTAGTTCCTGGAGTGTACTCGGAGGTACTCACCTAATTGTAGTTCCTAAAGTGTACTCAGAGGTACTCACCTAATCGTAGTTCCTGGAGTGTCATCAGGAGGTACTCACCAAGCCGTACTTTCTGGAGTGTACTCTAAATATACTCGCCTGATGGCGAGTACATCTAGAGTACTTTAAAATATCGCAGAAATAAGTCGTTTTCTACCTCCTTGTATCGGTTTCCAGCACCTTAAAAATTTTTCAGAGACACGAAGTCTAGCATCGTTTTGGGATCAAATTTTTTCTCTGGTTCATAAGAATAATATTTTGGTCTCCCTATTCTTGATTTTAAAATTTTTTATATACATAATTTTATTGTATTATTTCATGATTTTGAAAATGGTAATTTTTTGGTAAAAAAAAAAAATAGGAACAACGAGGATAGGAAAAAGAATAAGGGAATTACGGAAGAAATATACGATAAACAGGGTTAGAAGAAGAATAAATTAGAGGAAATAGGAGAGAGAGAGAGAGAAAAGAGAGAGAGAGTGTGTGTGTGTGTGTGTGTGTGTGAGAGAGAGAGAGAGAGAGAGAGGGGCTTGTAAACAAGGAATTAGCAGAGATGCGTGTTTACAAGTCTGCAGGTGTAGGTGACACCTGCTATTCTGGGAAGATCACCTGTAAATATCGCCCTCATCTGTGTGCTCATCACGCGAGAGGGAGAGCAGATGTGACACTTCCCTTCTTGCAGGTGTGGCTCTCTCTCTTCCCTTCCTGCAGGTGTGGCTCTCTCTTTTCCCTTCCTGCATGTGTGACTCTTTTCCCTTTCTGCATGTGTGGCCCTCTCTCTTCCCTTCCTGCAGGTGTGACTCTCGTCCCTTCCTGCAGGTGTGACTCTCTTCCCTTCCTGCAGGTATGGCTATTTATCTTCCCTTTCTGCATGTGTGGCTCTCTGTCTTCCCTTCCTGCAGGTGTGGCTCTCTGACTTCCCTTCCTGCAGGTGTGGCTTTCTGTCTTTTCTTCCTGCGGGTGTGGCTGTCTTTCCTTCCTGCAGATGTGGCTCTCTTTCCCTCTTGCAGGTATGGCTCTCTCTATTTCCTTTCTGCAGGTGTGGCTCTCTCTCTCTTTTCTTCCTGCAGGTGTCGCTCTCTCTATTTCCTTCCTGTAGGTGTACCTCTGTCTGTCTTTTCTTCCTGCAGGTGTGGCTCTCTCTTCTCTTCCTGCAGGTGTGCCTCTCTCCCCTGGTGCATTTGATATCCTCTCTCTACTGGTGTGGCTATCTGCTGTGTAGGTGTTCTGACGCACGAATTCCTACACATGCGCAGGTATGTTTTAATATAAGGGGGTAAATGACACAGATGTACAAACCACTACGTGTTCCGAACGTGTTCCTAACATGTGGGTCTTCCTATACTCACGGTAGACTGGTCCTGTACCCAGGTTGGGTCTCCCTGTACTCACGGTAGACTCGTCCCATACCCAGGTTAGGTCTTCGAGTACTCGCCGAGACTGAGTCTTGTTACAAACTATTTCGAATGGTTTCATTCCCCTCATCAGGTGCTCTGTGTGTAGTGTCTGGCGAGTAGCAGAGTGAAAAGATTCACTAAGACGACGTTACAGCATCATCGAGTTTGTATTTAACTTGACTCGCGAAATCGTAATGACACGATTGCAAACAAACCATACCACGGGCGGGATTTGAACCCGCGGTCAGAGAGCTGGTCCAGTGGCTAACGCGACGGTCTGGAGTTTTGAGACTCTCTGACCGCGGGTTCAAATCCCGCCCGTGGTATGGTTTGTATTTAAGGCGAGATGTCTATTAAAAAGGTATATTTTCCCACTTTTTTAACATTCATGCTGTCTTCATGGCTATTGTTTTAACATTTAAACAGTCATCATAGAGTTGTCAAACAGTGGAATAGCCTAGAAAGCGACGTGGTGGAGGCAGGAACCATACATAGTTTTAAGACGAGGTATGATAAAGCTCATGGAGCAGGGAGAGAGAGGACCTAGTAGCAAACAGTGAAGAGGCGGGGCCAGGAGCTATGAATCGACCCCTGCAACCATAAATAGGAGAGTACATTTTATCCTAGTATCCCACCGACATTTTTTTTCATTAATTATGTCCAGCACCGTCAACTCGGTGTATAAGACGCAGACGCAACACTTCGGGGAATTTTTAATACCGAAGCGTCGCCTCTGTATCCGACTGAAAAAAAATCCTGTTGCATAGGAACGTTTCGGCAGTAAATACACCCAGGTGTTGCACATGTGTCTTATTCATCAGTAAAAACACCCAGGTGTTGCACATGTGTCTTATTCACATTTAAAAACACCAGGTGTTGCACATGTGTCTTATTCATCAGTAAAAACACCCAGGTGTTGCACATGTGTCTTATTCATCAGTAAAGACACCCAGGTGTTGCACATGTGTCTTATTCATCAGTAAAGACACCCAGGTGTTTGCCCCAATGTGTTTATTCATCAGTAAAGACACCCAGGTGTTGCACATGTGTCTTATTCATCAATAAAGACACCCAGGTGTTGCACATGTGTCTTATTCATCAGTAAAGACACCCAGGTGTTGTACATGTGTCTTATTCTCAATAAGACCCCAGGTGTTGCACATGTATTTATTCATCATTTAAAGACACCCAGGTGTTGTTACATGTGTTCTTATTCATCAGTAAAGACACCCAGGTTTTTGTACATGTGTCTTATTCATCAATAAAGAACCCCAGGTGTTACACATGTGTCTTATTCATCAAAAAAGACACCCAGGTGTTGCAATGTGTCTTATTCATCAATAAAGACACCCAGGTGTTGCACATGTGTCTTATTCATCAATAAATACACCCAGGTGTTGCACATGTGTCTTATTCATCAATAAAGACACCCAGGTGTTGCACATGTGTCTTATTCATCAATAAAGACACCCAGGTGTTGCACATATGTCTTATTCATCAGTAAAGGCAACCAGGTGTTGCACATGTGTCTTATTCATCAGTAAA
>NC_069442.1:30653446-30678446 GCF_026875155.1 Cherax quadricarinatus
CCAACTTCTTTTCATTCATAACATCAGCAATCATCTGTTTCTTGTCATCCGCACTACATCCCCGCATATATATATATATATATATATATATATATATATATATTATATTATATATATATATATATTTATTTATAAATATATATATAAAATATATATATATATATAATATATATATATTATTTTATATATATATACTATAAAATTAGGAAGCCATGCACGAGTATTGTACACACACACACACACACACACACACACACTCAAATTGATGACGTCTTGGGACATAAGGACAAGAGTTGACTTGATAACAATGTTCAAAATACCGAGAAGAATTGAGAGGCGGGGAACAGGTTCACGAGGGTACAACTCGAAGCTAAAAGCACTGATGAATCCAGTGGATGTCACGGAAATATTTCTTCAGCCTCGTAACTGTCATGAAGTGAAGCGACTTGGATGGTGATGTGGTAAGAGACAGTATAAATATATAGCTGTAACAAAAACCCGATGAGTGGGGTGAACAGCGAACTGATAGTCGGGCCCAGGAGCTAAGAATCATCCTCTGCAGTCACGTACAGGCAAGTACTCTTTTTATATCCCTGGTTAGAGAGCTCATGACACCGTCACGATTGTTTTTCACACAATATAGGGCACGCAAACTAACCTCCAAGTATGTTTTTATTTTACCTTTCCGTCTTAGTTTCCTCCCTTCCTTCCTCGCTGTTCCTCTTTCCTTCGTACCCTCCATTCCTGTCTCTTTTCTTCCCAGAATCCTTCTCTACCTACCTCCCTTTAACTTTCTCTCTCTTTCCTCAGTCTTGTTGCCCTTCTTTGTCGTTTTTCCCTCTTTCTTTTCTCTGTCTGTCTGTCTCTGTCTGTCTGTCTCTGTCTGTCTGTCTCCCTGTCTCTCTGTCTCTGTCTCTGTCAGTCTCTCAGTCTTTCTGTCTGTTTGTCTGTCTGTCTCTCTTTGTCGTTTTCCCCACTTTCTTCTTTCACTGTCTCTCTGCCTGCCTTCCTTCCCATTAACAGTTGTGTAGGAGCAGAAGTTGCTAATGGAAGGGCCCTTCCCCCCACCAATACAGGTCCCACCACCATCACTATTACATTTATGTGGACCATCACCTTGGACGACGCCGAGAGACCTTCACACCTGCTAATAACCACTGACAAAAACAACCCTGTGTGTTCTCTCACAAGACGACCATTAGAGCGAATCACCAGTGTGTTGACGTGTGTTCCTCGTCTCTGGTTAAGTGGTTTAGCGTTGCTTAAGGGCTGGCATTGAACGTCGTTCTAGTTATCTCAGAAGGACAAGGAGCTTAATGACCGTTGCTTTAAATGCTGGAATTAGTGGTGTTGCTCATCGTAAATACCGCATGATCGCGAATATCCTTGAGCGAGAATGATCGCGACCGCGATCATTGTTAGGCAACCCACACACGAAAAAACACACACAGATGCAGTATGATGCGGTTCTTTATTGACTACGTTTCGCCCACACTGTGGGTTTTATAAAGCCCGACGTGAAAAAGCGGAACGTTTAATATTTTCCGTCGTGCGGTGATTTATATACCATTTTCTCCACCACACACACACAGGAGTATACCTGAAGAGGATTTCGGGGGTCAACGCCCCGAAGACCCGGTCTGAAACCAGGTCTCGTGGTGGATCAGGGCCTAATCAACCAGGCTTTTACTGCTGGCCGCACATAAACCAACGCACGAACCACAGCCCGACTAATCAGGTACTGACTTTCGGTGCCTGTCCAGCGCCTTCTTGGAGACAGCCAGGGCCTCTATTGGTCTACTGGAGAATGAAACTCGCGACGAAATTTCTGTCCGACTCGGACAATTCTCTCTCCTGTGTGAGGGTATTTGTGTATTGTTCCAGTCACGGTATTGTGTTGCAATATTTCTCGTCGGTAGTGTAAATACAAAGCTTGTTAATAGCATGGCATTCCTGACAAGTTGTCGGAACACTTGTATACAGTTAAGGACAGTTATTGCATGACCCATTTGTTCGTGGCTTCGTGGAATACAATGCCGACGTGTTGATAAATAGGACTGATGTGCAACAAATTCGGGTTATTATTTTTAGTTGAATATGTAATATTTGAGTAAGTCATTTTAAAAAAAATGAAGAGGACACCGAGAGTATTGTATTTTCGAGCGTATAAGGCGCGCCTTTTTTTCCCACAGAAAGTCTTGGAAACACCATCGTGCGCCTTATATGCTCAAGGTCAGGGTCGAGGGTAGCCTTTGGGTTACACTTTAGCGTAAAATAAGGTAATTAGTCCTTAAATATGATTACTGATTTACCGTTATGATGCCTCTGTCGTGCGCCTTATATACCGGAAAATACGGTAAGTGTCCCAGGCTGGCATAAATACGTTTTCCATTGATGAATAAGACACACGCGCAACACCTAGGTGTCTTTATTGATGAATAAGACATGTGCAACACCTAGGTGTTTTTATTGATGATTAAGACACATGTGCAACACCTAGGTGTCTTTATTGATGAATGAAACACATGTGCAACACCTAGGTGTCTTTATTGATGAATAAGACACATGTGCAACACCTAGGTGTCTTTATTGATGAATGAAACACATGTGCAACACCTAGGTGTCTTTATTGATGAATGAGATGTATGTGCAACACCTGGGCATCTCTATGACCAAAACACACCTGCACAACATGCATGTTGGTGACTACAGACCTGGAGACCGTACAAGTTACATATTCTTCATTAACTGCTGAAGAAGCCTGATACACAGGCGAAACGTCTCCTCTAATAGCGATGGTATAAACCTCGGTAATAGATACCGATAAGCTGGTTGAGAAAGACACGTAAGCAATCACTAGGCCATATTTATTAGAAAACGTTTCGGTCTTGGGACCTTGATGATTTATTTTTAACCTCTGTATGTTAGAGCAAGGTCTTTCTAAATCTAAATAACGTGTCTTTCTAAATCTAATGACGATACCCAGTGCTGTACCTGCGTCCTATCCACCACTTCTCGGCATTGTATACCGTCAATAATACGTTCTCAGTATCCAGTATACCTGGAGTATACCTGGAGAGGGTTTCGGGAGACAACGCCCCCGCTGCCCGGTCTGTGACCAGGCTTCATGGTGGATCAGGAATAGTAACACTAGTTACCCACCAATAGGCTAATATTATAGAATACCAACACGATGGAAGATAAAGTAGGTTAATTTAGGACACAGGTCACATAAGGACAATTATCACACATACGCAATGATAGCTCTAGGCCTTTCGTGTTGCAATCAACACATCATCAGGAGCTTGCAATGTTGTAGAAATGAGTAGGAAGCCCGTGCAACATCGCAAGCACCTTTTGATGTGTTGATTGCAACATGAAAGGCATAATGCTATCATTCTATTCTCCCCGTGGTTGTTTTGCATCTTATCAATAACTGTGTAAATTACCTAGGATACCCCAAAGCCTCCGTCTTTAGGTTTATCGGTTTGTGACTTGATAAAGAGCTCACTGCGTGGGGCGAAGCATCGTCAGTAAACGACGGCGTTATGCTGTATTTGTGTCTCAAGGGTGTTCTACAGCGCTCTTGTCCCCGGCGCCGAGGCCTGGAGAGACACAGCTTCTCATATCAGTGTCATAAGCTTTTCACACGCCTGTGCTATCACTGACAGCCTGGTTGGGCAGAGATCCAGCCGTGATTAGCGCATGGACGGTCGAGCCTCCTTGCGCTGAGGGAGCTCCACGTTGGTTTAACGCTTCCCTTCTTCAGCTCAGAGTGGATTACCTTCCGTTCCCCCAGGCAGCCTGTGACCCCTTTACTGCCTCATCGCTTCCCCATAATTATATTAATAATTAGTCGGAGGTAGTGACTCCAGAGCCAATAAGTAACTTACCTCATTCTCTTCCTGCCCATGAACTCTGAGAGGTCTTCTTGCCCGTCCTTGGAGCCTAGTTCTTAAAAAAACAACAATTAGAAACAGGTAAATCCAGACGAGATATAGATATAGATATATATATAGGTATAGATATACAACACACTTTATCTCTGTTAAGTATTTCATGCACTGCAAAAGAAATCAGATAAGTGTAATATAAGGGATCAACCTGACGTCCAGAGATTTCTATCGTGTACGAACGGTGATGACAAGCGCCGGGTATCTTATGCAATGTAGCAGACTTATACTAAGTTAAATGTAACACACAAGCTCTTGTTTTTGTTACTGACAACCTTGCTCTGACCAGGTGTCGTTGATCTGTGTGTGTGTGTGTGGTGTGTGTGTGTGTGTGTGTGTGTGCTAACCTAATTGTGGTTGCAGGTGTCTCAATCTCTAAGCCTGAACAGGGAGACTTCAGAAGGGTAATGAGGATATCGTCAAGTATGGATACAGTTAATACGGGAGCTCTTGACGTATCGTTCCAGTAGCGCTGGAGTTACAATTACTAGAGAATTACCGTGTCTAGCGCTGGCCTATCCCATATGCAAGAGAAAAAGAACTGTCATGTACGGCTCACAATGAGCCAGTAAAACACCTGAACTACTGGGAACGCCTTCAAGTATTGACCATGTACTCATTGGAGCGGAGGAGAGAGAGATACTTGATAATATGTACATGGAAAGTACTCGAGGGCCTGGTTACAAATCTGCACACTGCCATAATAACATACTGGAGTGAGGGATATGGGAGGAAGTGTAAAAAATAAACCCAGTGAGAAGCACGGGTGCTGTGGGAACAATAAGGAAACACTGTATCAACATCCGGAGTCCCAGACTATTCAACATCTTACCAGAAGATATCAGAAACACGGCTGGAACAAGTGTAGAAGCCTTCAAGAGGAAAGTTGACAAGCATCTTCACCAGGTTCCAGATGAACCAGGCAGTGATGGATATGTGGGGCAGCGGGCCTCCAGCAGCAACAGCCTGGTTGACCAGGCAAGCACCAGACGAGCCTGGCCCATGGCCGGGCTCAGAGAGTAGAGAAACTCTCGAAATCTTCATAGTTATAGGTATACAAATATCTCCATTACCATCCGCGGAACACCCACGGGATACTTGATAAACTCACTTCGTCTGCCAAATCTAAAATCCAGTTTCGCTTTCTTTCATTCCTGCTTGTTCGCTTTCTTGCTTGCTTTCACCCTAGCATGCTTGCTTGCCCGATTGCTTACTCTCCTTGAAATTAAAAAAAGATACGAGCGCTATGCTCGTCTGGATGCGAGTTCGTATGCCCAGCTTAGCGTGGCTGGGACGATCCAACACCGTGACGTTTTTATAATCTTCATTCCTTGGCTGCGAAAGCTGCATGAAGCAGCACGTTGCCGGCAGATATGATGACAAAAACCTGAGCTGCGGATCAAGATTTTGTCAGAGGATAACATTTCCTTCTTTATAGAGCTGTGCAGAGATTTGTAGAGCTGTGTAGGGCTGTGTAGGGGTATGTAAGGTTGTGTAGAGCTGTGTAGGGCTGTGTAGGGGTATGTAAGGCTGTGTAGACCTGTGTAGGGCTGTGTAGGGGTATGTAAGGTTGTGTAGAGCTGTGTAGGGTTGTGTAGGGCTGTGTAGGGGTATGTAAGGCTGTGTAGAGCTGTGTAGGGCTGTGTAGGGGTATGTAAGGTTGTGTAGAGCTGTGTAGGGCTGTGTAGGGGTATGTAAGGCTGTGTAGAGCTGTGTAGGGCTGTGTAGGGCTGTGTAGGGGTATGTAAGGCTGTGTAGAGCTGTGTAGGGCTGTGTAGGGGTATGTAAGGCTTCGTAAAGCTATGTAGGGTTGTGTAGGGCTGTGTAGGGCTGTGTAGGGGTATGTAAGGTTGTGTAGAGCTGTGTAGGGCTGTGTAGGGGCATGTAAGGCTGTGTAGAGCTGTGTAGGGTTGTGTAGGGCTGTGTAGGGGTATGTAAGGCTGTGTAGAGCTGTGTAAGGCTGTGTAGGGGTATGTAACGCTTCGTAAAGCTATGTAGGGTTGTGTAGGGCTGTGTAGGGCTGTGCAGGGCTGTGTAGGGCTGGGTAGGGCTTGGTAGGGCTGTGTTGGGCTGTGTAGGGCTATGTACGGCTGTGCAGGGCTGTGTAGGGCTGTGAAGGGCTGTGCAGGGCTGTGTAGGGCTGTGTAGGAGTATGTAAGGCTGTGCAGGGCTGTGTAGGACTATGTAGGCTGTGTAAGGCTGTGTAGGACTGTGAAGGGCTGTGTAGGGCTTTGCAGGGCTATATAAGGCTATGTAGTGCTATTAGGGCTGTGTAGGGCTATGTAGGCGGTGTATGTAGACCATGTAGAACGTTTCCCCCCAATAAAAGCTTATTCTGGAATTGATTTCTTTATCTACAACTATATCAACAAGGTATTCCAAGGGTGAGCATGTAGCTATCACTGGCTTCTCACTCCCATTATTTTTTTAAGGTACAATGTTAAGTGAGTTCTTCCAGTCCAAGAACACGCAGTCTCCCTGTCCCTTTCCGGCCTCGCTTACGTTACCTCGTCCAGATGCGCTTGAAGTTACGATTTTCTTAATTATATTTTCTCAATTGCCTTAAAAACCAACTGAAATACTATTTGTACCGTAAAAAAGGCATCGAAATTGCTTTTCGCTAATATTTCTTTCCAAAATACGGCTTTTGTTCTCTCTCTCTCTCTCTCTCTCTCTCTCTCTCTCTCTCTCTCTCTCTCTCTCTCTCCTCTCTCTCTCTCTCTCTCTCTCTCATAGGAACTATTAAATATTTCTGGGATAGTTAAACTTGCATAACCTAAACTGGTCTCCACACACGGATAGTTAAGAAGGTAAATACCATAAACAGAAGCCAGAATAAGGAGGAGGAGGAGGAAGAAGAAGAAGAGGAGGAAGAAGAAGAGGAGGAGAAGAAGAAAAAGCAGTGAGTAAAGCACAGAAAGCCTGCAATAACAGAACCTGCAACATCAACAGACTGGAACAGAAGCAGCAACAGCAACAGCAACAGCAACAGCAACGTGATGGTGACCTTGGTTCTGTGACCAGTCCCACACACGTCACACCTGGCGGTGACCAGGTATGTATTCGACACATCGTAGGCTGTACCAGCACTCACGCCCACACACGCCCACACTCCACGCCCACACACTCCACCTCACGCCCACCTTCAGCCCACGCTCCACCCGTGCAACAACAACAGCTTTGCAATAATGCGCCCCATCTGATATATATATATATATATATATATATATATATATATATATATATATATATATTATATATATATATATATATTATATATATATATTATATATATATAATAATGATTATTTGTGTTGTGTGTGTGTGTGTGTAACCGTGAAGTGTGGATATGTGTGAATGACACTGTACATGAACCTGGTACATGACACCTGGTACATGACATCTGGTACATGACACCTGGTACATGGCACCTGGTACATGACACCTGGTACATGACACCTGGTACATGACACCTGGTACATGACATTGGTACATGCCTGGTACATGGCACCTGGTACATGACACCTGGTACATGGACACCTGGTACATAACACCTGGTACATGACACCTGGTACATGACACCTGGTACATGACACCTGGTACATGACACCTGGTACATGGCACCTGGTACATGACACCTGGTACATGACACCTGGTACATGACACCTGGTGCATGACACCTGGTACATGACACCTGGTATATAACACCTGATACATGACAACTGGTACATGATACCTGGTACATGACACATGGTATATGACACCCGGTACATGACGCCTGGTACATGGCACCTGGTACATGACACCTGGTACATGACACCTGGTACATAACACCTGGTACATGACACCTGGTACATGGCGCCTGGTACAAGGCGCCTGGTACATGACACCTGGTACATGGCACCTGGTACATGACACCTGGTACATGACACCTGGTACATGACACCTGGTATATAACACCTGGTACTTGACAACTGGTGCATGATACCTGGTACATGACACATGGTATATGACACCTGGTACATGACACCTGGTACATGGCACCTGGTACATGACACCTGGTACATGACACCTGGTACATAACACCTGGTACATGACACCTGGCACATGACACCTGGTACATGACACCTGGTACATGGCACCTGGTACATGACACCTGGTACATGACACCTGGTACATGACACCTGGTATATAACACCTGGTACATGACAACTGGTACATGATACCTGGTACATGACACATGGTATATGACACCTGGTACATGACACATTGTTCATGACACCTGGTACATGACACTTGGTACCTGGTACCTGGTAATTGATACCTGTTACATGACATGGTACACGACACCTGGTACATGACACTTAGTACATGACATCTGGTATATGTCACCTGAAACATGATACCTGGTACATGACACCTGGTACACGACATTTCGTACATGACACTTGATACATGACACCTGGTACATGAGACCTGAAGGAATGCAGAAAAATTAGTGGCCTTTCGAATGGAAATTATGCCCTTGACAGCAACAATTTGGTTGTGTCTAAAAAGAAAGGAGGCGTTTTCTTGGCATCTAAAGTTGCTAGCTCCTTCAAAGTTGCTAGCTCCTTCAAAGTTGCTAGCTCCTTCAAAGTGGCTAGCTCCCTCAAAGTTCCTAGCTCCTTCAAAGTGGCTAGCTCCTTCAAAGTTCCTAGCTCCTTCAAAGTGGCTAGCTCCTTCAGAGTTGTTAGCTCCTTCAGAGTTGTTAGCTCCTTCAGAGTTGTTAGCTCCTTCAAAGTTGCTAGCTCCTTCAAAGTTGCTAGCTCCTTCAAAGTGGCTAGCTCCTTCAAAGTGGCTAGCTCCTTCAAAGTTGTTAACTCCTTCAAAGTTGCTAGCTCCTTCAAAGTTGCTAGCTCCTTCAAAGTGGCTAGCTCCTTCAAAGTTGTTAACTCCTTCAAAGTTGCTATCTCCTTCAAAGTTGCTAGCTCCTTCAAAGTGGCTAGCACCTTCAAAGTGGCTAGCTCCTTCAAAGTAGCTAGCTCCTTCAAAGTGGCTAGCACCTTCAAAGTGGCTAGCTCCTTCAAACTAGCTAGCTCCTTCAAAGTGGCTAACTCCTTCAAAGTTGCTAGCTCCTTTAAAGTGGCTAGCACCTTCAAAGTGGCTAGCACCTTCAAAGTGGCTAGCTCCTTCAAAGTGGCTAGCTCCTTCAAAGTGGCTAGCACCTTCAAAGTAGCTAGCTCCTTCAAAGTGGCTAGCTCCTTCAAAGTTGCTAGCTCCTTCAAAGTGGCTAGCACCTTCAAAGTGGCTAGCACCTTCAAAGTGGCTAGCTCCTTCAAAGTGGCTAGCTCCTTCAAAGTGGCTAGCACCTTCAAAGTGGCTAGCACCTTCAAAGTGGCTAGCACCTTCAAAGTGGCTAGCTCCTTCAAAGTGGCTAGCTCCTTCAAAGTGGCTAGCTCCTTCAAAGTGGCTAGCACCTTCAAAGTGGCTAGCTCCTTCAAAGTTGCTAGCTCCTTCAAAGTGGCTAGCACCTTCAAAGTGGCTAGCACCTTCAAAGTGGCTAGCACCTTCAAAGTGGCTAGCTCCTTCAAAGTAGCTAGCTCCTTCAAAGTGGCTAACTCCTTCAAAGTTGCTAGCACCTTCAAAGTGGCTAGCTCCTTCAAAGTGGCTAACTCCTTCAAAGTTGCTAGCTCCTTCAAAGTGGCTAGCTCCTTCAAAGTGGCTAGCTCCTTCAAAGTAGCTAGCTCCTTCAAAGTGGCTAGCTCCTTCAAAGTGGCTAGCACCTTCAAAGTGGCTAGCTCCTTCAAAGTAGCTAGCTCCTTCAAAGTGGCTAGCTCCTTCAAAGTTCCAAGCTCCTTCAAAGTGGCTAGCTCCTTCAAAGTTCCTAGCTCCTTCAAAGTTGCTAGCTCCTTCAAAGTGGCTAGCTCCTTCAAAGTGGCTAGCTCCTTCAAAGTTGCTAGCACCTTCAAAGTGGCTAGCTCCTTCAAAGTGGCTAGCACCTTCAAAGTGGCTAGCTCCTTCAAAGTTGCTAGCTCCTTCAAAGTGGCTAGCTCCTTCAAAGTGGCTAGCTCCTTCAAAGTTGCTAGCACCTTCAAAGTGGCTAACTCCTTCAAAGTTGCTAGCACCTTCAAAGTGGCTAGCTCCTTCAAAGTGGCTAGCTCCTTCAAAGTGGCTAGCTCCTTCAAAGTGGCTAGCACCTTCAAAGTGGCTAGCTCCTTCAAAGTGGCTAGCTCCTTCAAAGTTGCTAGCTCCTTCAAAGTTGTTACCTCCTTCAAAGTTGCTAGCTCCTTCAAAGTGGCTAGCTCCTTCAAAGTTGCTAGCTCCTTCAAAGTTGCTAGCTCCTTCAAAGTTCCAAGCTCCTTCAAAGTGGCTAGCTCCTTCATAGTTGTTAGCTCCTTCAAAGTGGCTAGCTCCTTCAAAGTTCCTAGCTCCTTCAAAGTTGCTAGCTCCTTCAAAGTGGCTAGCTCCTTCAAAGTGGCTAGCTCCTTCAAAGTGGCTAATACCTTCAAAGTGGCTAGCACCTTCAAAGTGGCTAGCTCCTTCAAAGTGGCTAGCTCCTTCAAAGTGGCTAGCTCCTTCAAAGTGGCTAATACCTTCAAAGTGGCTAGCACCTTCAAAGTGGCTAGCTCCTTCAAAGTGGCTAGCACCTTCAAAGTGGCTAGCTCCTTCAAAGTTGCTAGCTCCTTCAAAGTGGCTAGCTCCTTCAAAGTTGTTAGCTCCTTCAAAGTTGTTAGCTCCTTCAAAGTTGTTAGCTCCTTCAAAGTTGTTAGCTCCTTCAAAGTTGTTAGCTCCTTCAAAGTTGTTAGCTCCTTCACAGTTACTAGTTATCTTCAGAGTTGCTGGTTCAAAGTCAAATCAACAACACAAAGTGACCCACCCCCTCCCCCCTTCCCCCGTCCCCCCTCCCCCTCCCCCCCTCCCCCCCCTCCCTCCTCCCCCCCTCCCCCTCCCTCAACCTGCTGGAAGCAATACAGGAAATTACTGAAGCCTTAATCTTTCTAGCTTTGATGTTTTTGTTATTACTAAGACAAAAAAAAAAAAAAAAAAACTAGGTTGGTAATAACAGCCATCAATTTTAAATTTATGTTCTTACTGGTTATTTTTTTTACTGTTGTCATTAACAGAACGTAAAAATCTTCCAGGAAAAAAAAAAGCTCCTGTTACGATTTCCGTTGTTCTAACAACCTACTTTCATATATATATATATATATATTATATATATATATATATATATATATATTTATATTATATATATATATATACATATATATATATATATATATATATATATATATATATATATATAAATATATATATATATATATATATATTATATATATATATATATATATATATATATTATATATATATATATATATATAATTTCTTCAGTAACATTAAGAAATAGTCTCCAACACAACAATAATTATTCCCAACTTTCTTGTAAGAAGGTTTAATCAGTGTTGAACCGGAAGAGGTAATCGGAAGAGGCCTCTCAAAGAACCGCCGCACTGAAATGAAGAAAATCGAGAACTAGTTACTAAGCACCAGCACTGATAATTTGAAGCCGATCGGATGTGGCGTTGCACGAGTTACAAACGAAAATCTTGGGAAGGGACAAAAAATTCTGCCAGCCACTTCAGAGTATCCATTTTAGGGATACCTAATAACTATCCCTGTCCTCTCGGTTGATATACCAAAGGTCTCTTTTTTTTCCCCTCATCATCTTGCTAGTATCGAAAAGGAGGATCGAGCCTCCATTACCCCTCGTCTTCAAGGGTGATGGATTTATTACATCGTCTTTGCATCTCTACTGCTTCTGTTGCCTCTTCTGTACTCGACTGAAAAAAACTACTATCTTGCATATCAACACGGAATTAGTCCGTCACATCAATATAATGTTGAATGTCCAACATGGAGACAGAAACTCGGAAAGTCAATTGATTTGCATATTTCGACGCCTGATGGGGTCCTTCCAGCATCTTGAGTACCATACATTCCATAGGGAATAATTCCAGTAGCTAATGTTCCTGGGATTCCTGTAACGTGATTGTGCTCTACCGTCTCTTGTCACTCATCGGTATTCTTAATTCCTGTATAAAAATATAATGATTAAAGCTACAATGAGTTTGTGCCTGTGTGAGGATAACGGCTTCAGTTTTATTAGCTCGTTTTAATCGAAGTAAAAGAAAGATCTGGAAGAACGATCAGGTTTTTCTTAGTCGAACTGGAAAAAGATCAGGTTCCTCTCAGTAGAACTGGAAGAAAGATCAGGTTCCTCTCAGTAGAACTGGAAGAAAGATCAGGTTCCTCTCAGTAGAACTGGAAGAAAGATGAGGTTCCTCTCAGTAAAACTGGAAGAAAGATCAGGGTTCTCTCAGTCGAACTGGAAGAAAGATCAGGTTTCTCTCAGTCGAACTGGAAGAAAGATCAGGTTTCTCTCAGTAGAACTGGAAGAAAGATCAGGTTCCTCTCAGTAAAGCTGGAAGAAAGATCAGGGTTCTCTCAGTCAAACTGGAAGAACGTTCAGGGTTCTCTCAGTCGAACTGTAAAAATGTTCAGGGTTCTCTCAGTCGAACTGGAAGAGCGATCATGTTCCTCTCAGTCGAACTGGAAGAACGATCAGGGTCCTCTCAGTCGAACTTTAAGAACGATTAGGGTGCCTCTCCCTCGAACTGAAAGATCAGGTTTCATTCCTTTGAACTGAAAGATGATGGTTCCTCTAGCTAGAACTGAAAGATGAGGGTTCATCTAGCTAGAACTGAAAGATGAGGGTTCATCTAGCAAGAAGGTTCCTCTAGCTAGAACTGAAAGACGAGAGTTCCTCTAGCTAGAACTGAAGGATGAGGGTTCATCTAGCTAGAACTGAAAGATGAGGGTTCCTCTAGCTAGAACTGAAAGATGAGGGTTCATCTAGCTAGAACTGAAAGAAAAAATCAGATTGCATTTCCTCAAAGTGAAAGAAAGATCATGCCTAATATCTCGCCGGGAGGCCATACCTTATAGCCATCAGCCTATGCATTTTCCTATCCACTTTCTCCTGCTGCTTCTTCTTCCAGAAGAAGAGCTGAGAGGAAGCGTCCTCGGCGACTAGTGCTCGGGTTGGACGGTAGTTAGCCGGGTCGGAGCTAACGAGGAGCCAGAATTTGCGATCCCCACAGCAAACCTTTATTCCTCCAGCCCGTCCATCCTCCACCAGAGTGTAGTAGCCGCTCTCAACCATCCTGTCAATCTCATGACGGTTGAGGTTGAAGGGTTCCTTGGCCTCGCCAGTAGGGCTCAACAGGTTAACCTTGCAGATAGTGCTGGGGTCCAGGTCAGGGGTCACGTCTTGGAGAAACAGACTGGGGTAGGCATCGTCCCCCAGTGGAACAACCCCATCTGCTGTCGTCTTCTCCTGCTGACCCCACACCCCAGCCAGACACAACAACACCACCACCACCAACTTGTACCTAAACATTAGATTAAGCTTATGGTACCGAAAAGATTAATTTTAATTCTTAAATTGTAAACAAATGTAGACTTTACTTTGAAGTGGGAGACGCTAATGAAGAAAGTGAGGAAACAAAAGCTGGATGTAAAGGTGAAAAGTAAAAAATGTGACTAGAGGAGGAATAACAAAAGTGTAACCGGAGAAACAGAAGAATGAGTGGAAAAGATAGATAGACAAAAGAGAGAGAGAGAGAGAGAGAGAGAGAGAGAGAGAGAGAGAGAGAGAGAGAGAAGAGAGAGAGAGAGAGAGAGAGAGAGAGACAGAGAGAACCATGATATCATCAAAAAAACAAAAAATATTTCAACAGCCGCCGCCCACTAGACACTTCCCGACCGCTGAGGCCAAATTATTCTCTAATGCGATGGAATTATTGTCTAACTATAATTTATCAGTGGCACGGACTCAAATCGTGACCCCCGAGTTCGTCAAAGTTCGCCAGCGTTTTAAATTATCCTGATTCCTCAGACTATTATTTTTTTTTTTGAGATAACAGAGCATAACAAACAGGATAACGGAATTATATATTTGTAATATATATATATATATTATAATATATATATATATATATATATATATATATATATATATATATATATATATGTGTGTGTGTGTGTGTGTGTGTGTGTGTGTGTGTGTGTGTGTGTGTGTGGTGTGTGTGTGTGTGTGTGTTGTGTGTGTGTTGTCTGGTGTGTGTGTCTGTGTGTGTGTCCGTGTGTGTGTGTGTACTCACCTAATTGTGGTTGCAGGGGTCGATTCACAGCTCCTGGCCCCGCCTCTTCACTGTTCGCTACTAGGTCCACTCTCTCCCTGCTCCATGAGCTTTATCGTACCTCTTCTTAAAGCTATATATGGATCCTGCCTCCACTACATCCCTTTCCAAACAATTCCACTTCCTGACAGCTCTATGACTGAAGAAATACTTCCTAACATCCCTGTGATTCACCTAAGTCTTCAACTTCCAATTGTGGCCCCTTGTTGCTGTGTCCCACATCTGAAACATCCTGTCTCTGTCCACCTCGTCAATTCCTCTCAGTATTTTATATGTCGTTACCATATCCTCCCTATCCCGCCTGTCTTCCAGGGTTGTCAGGCCGATTTCCCTTAACCTCTCCTCGTAGGACATGCCCCTTAACTCCAGGACTAGTCTTGTTGCAAACCTTTGCACTTTCTCTAATTTCTTGACGAGCTTGACTAGGTGTGAGTTTTAAACTCGTGCTGCATTCTCCAGTATGGGCCTGACGTACACTATGTACAGAGTCTTGAACGATTCCTTACTGAGGTGTCGGAGTGCTATTCTTAGGTTTGCCAGGCGCCCATATACTGCAGCAGTTATTTGGTTGATGTGCGCCTCAGGAGATGTGCTCGGCATTATACTCACCCCAAGATCCTTTTCCTTGAGTTAGGTTTGCAATCTTTTGACCCCCAGACTGTACTCCTCTGCGTTCTTCTTTTCTCTTCCCCCGATCTTCATGACTTTTCACTTGGTAGAGTTAAACTCCAGGAGCCAGTTGTTGGACCAGGCTTGCAGCCTGTCCAGATCCCTCTATGGTCCTGCCTGATCCTCATCCGACTGAACTCTCCTCATTAGCTTCACATCGTCTGCGAAAAGAGACGCTTTTGAGTCTACATCTTCCGTCATGTCGTTCACATACACCAGAAACAGCACAGGTCCTAAGACTGACCCCTGTGGAACCCCACTCGTTAAAGGCGCCCACTCTGACACCTCGTCACGGTGCCTTACTGTCATGATTTCTCTGAGCCATTGCAGTGCCTTTCTTGTTATACGTGCCTTGTCCTCCAGCTTTTGCAATAATCTCTTGTGTGGAACTGTGTCGAAAGAATTCTTACAGTCCAAGAAAATGCAATCTATCCACCTCCCCTCTCTCTCTCTCTTGTCTTACTGCTGTCACCCTGTCATAGAACTCCAGTAGGTTTGTGACACAGGATTTCCCTTCCCTGTGTGTGTGTGTGTGTGTGTGTGTGTGTGTGTGTGTGTGTGTGTGTGTGTGTGTGTGTGTGTGTGGTGTGTGGTGTGTGTGTGTGTGTGTGCGGTGTGTGTGTTTATGTGCGTGTGTGTGTGTGTGTTGTGTGTGTGTGTGCGTGTGTGTGTGTGTGTGTGTGTGTGTTGTGTGTGGTGTGTGTGTGTGTACGCTGGAGCGCGCGCCAAAGGTATTATACAAATTATTCTGGGAATGGATCAACAAACAGCCGCAATAAATAAAATAATCGGCAGGGGAGAAAAGAATTATAATCCATCTGGCGGTAAAAACTGATGGAGTTAAACACGCTAAAACCCCCACCACCCCCATCTCCCCTCCCCTCTCCCCCTTCTCCTCTCCCCCTCCCCCTCCTTCCCCAACACACGCAGTTAAAATATACGCCCAGAAAAGAATTCCCCCCCTTGACCCCCGCACCCCCTGCCGATCATTTCCCCCTACTCTGAGGGGGGAGGGAGGGAGAGGGGGAACACTTGCCCTTCCTTCCTCCAGATGCAAGAGGAACACCGTCCCCCTTCCCTCCCCCCCCCCCTCCCTCGCTTATTAAGAGGCCCAGAAGGTATTTCCTCTTCCACGGGTTGGGAGAATCCGCTGGACTGACAAGTGACGCTTGTGTAACAGTAACTCCAGTTCTGAATCTACAGTGGCGTACTACCGACAATAATCAAGATAGGGATGCACGAACGAGCTTTGATTGAGACAACGTTTCGCTCTCATTATATCTCTAATAAAGCTCTACACGGAGCGAAATGTTGCCCACCTGTGTCTTTCTTATCCTAAATACGTGTCTGCTGCAAGAAAATACAGCAGAAGCTGCAGTAGCCGAACGTACAGTGATGTGACACTACTGAAGTCTCCAGGCTCAGGCTGACACTGTTGAAGTCTCCCAGCTCAGGTTGACACTACTGAAGTCTCCCAGCTCAGGCTGACACTACTGAAGTCTCCCAGCTCAGGCTGACACTACTGAAGTCTCCCAGCTCAGGCTGACACTACTGAAGTCTCCCAGCTCAGGCTGACACTACTGAAGTCTCCCAGCTCAGGCTGACACTACTGAAGTCTCCCAGCTCAGGCTGACAATATTGAAGTATCCCAGATCAGGCTGACACTACTGAAGTCTCCCAGCTCACGCTGACACTACTGAAGTCTCCCAGCTCAGGCTGACACTACTGAAGTCTCCCAGCTCAGGCTGACACTACTGAAGTCTCCCAGCTCAGGCTGACACTACTGAAGTCTCCCAGCTCAGGCTGACACTACTGAAGTCTCCCAGCTCAGGCTGACACTGTTGAAGTCTCCCAGCTCAGGCTGACACTGTTGAAGTCTCCCAGCTCAGCTGACACTACTGAAGTCTCCCAGCTCAGACTGACACTACTGAAGTCTCCCAGCTCAGACTGACACTACTGAAGTCTCCCAGCTCAGGCTGACAATATTGAAGTCTCCTAGCTCAGGCTGACACTATGAAGTCTTCCAGCTCAGGCTGACACTACTGAAGTCTCCCAGCTCAGACTGACACTACTGAAGTCTCCCAGCTCAGACTGACACTACTGAAGTCTCCCAGCTCAGGCTGACACTGTTGAAGTCTCCAGCTCAGGCTGACACTACTGAAGTCTCCCAGCTCAGACTGACACTACTGAAGTCTCCCAGCTCAGGCTGACAATATGAAGTCTCCCAGCTCAGGCTGACACTACTAAAGTCTCCCAGCTCAGGCTGACACTACTGAAGTCTCCCAGCTCAGGCTGACACTACTGAAGTCTCCCAGCTCAGGCTGACAATATTGAAGTCTCCCAGCTCAGGCTGACACTATTGAAGTCTCCCAGCTCAGGCTGACACTACTGAAGTCTCCCAGCTCAGACTGACACTACTGAAGTCTCCCAGCTCAGGCTGACACTACTGAAGTCTCCCAGCTCAGGCTGACACTGTTGAAGTCTCCCAGCTCAGGCTGACACTACTGAAGTCTCCCAGCTCAGGCTGACAATATTGAAGTCTCCCAGCTCAGGCTGACACTATTGAAGTCTCCCAGCTCAGGCTGACACTACTGAAGTCTCCCAGCTCAGACTGACACTACTGAAGTCTCCCAGCTCAGGCTGACACTACTGAAGTCTCCCAGCTCAGACTGACACTACTGAAGTCTCCCAGCTCAGGCTGACACTACTGAAGTCTCCCAGCTCACGCTGACACTACTGAAGTCTCCCAGCTCAGGCTGACACTACTGAAGTCTCCCAGCTCAGGCTGACACTACTGAAGTCTCCCAGCTCAGGCTGACACTACTGAAGTCTCCCAGCTCAGGCTGACACTACTGAAGTCTCCCAGCTCAGGCTGACACTGTTGAAGTCTCCCAGCTCAGGCTGACACTGTTGAAGTCTCCCAGCTCAGGCTGACACTACTGAAGTCTCCCAGCTCAGACTGACACTACTGAAGTCTCCCAGCTCAGACTGACACTACTGAAGTCTCCCAGCTCAGGCTGACAATATTGAAGTCTCCTAGCTCAGGCTGACACTATTGAAGTCTTCCAGCTCAGGCTGACACTACTGAAGTCTCCCAGCTCAGACTGACACTACTGAAGTCTCCCAGCTCAGACTGACACTACTGAAGTCTCCCAGCTCAGGCTGACACTGTTGAAGTCTCCCAGCTCAGGCTGACACTACTGAAGTCTCCCAGCTCAGACTGACACTACTGAAGTCTCCCAGCTCAGGCTGACAATATTGAAGTCTCCCAGCTCAGGCTGACACTACTAAAGTCTCCCAGCTCAGGCTGACACTACTGAAGTCTCCCAGCTCAGGCTGACACTACTGAAGTCTCCCAGCTCAGGCTGACAATATTGAAGTCTCCCAGCTCAGGCTGACACTATTGAAGTCTCCCAGCTCAGGCTGACACTACTGAAGTCTCCCAGCTCAGACTGACACTACTGAAGTCTCCCAGCTCAGGCTGACACTACTGAAGTCTCCCAGCTCAGGCTGACACTGTTGAAGTCTCCCAGCTCAGGCTGACACTACTGAAGTCTCCCAGCTCAGGCTGACACTATTGAAGTCTCCCAGCTCAGGCTGACACTATTGAAGTCTCCCAGCTCAGGCTGACACTACTGAAGTCTCCCAGCTCAGACTGACACTACTGAAGTCTCCCAGCTCAGGCTGACACTACTGAAGTCTCCCAGCTCAGGCTGACACTGTTGAAGTCTCCCAGCTCAGGCTGACACTACTGAAGTCTCCCAGCTCAGACTGACACTACTGAAGTCTCCCAGCTCAGGCTGACAATATTGAAGTCTCCCAGCTCAGGCTGACACTACTGAAGTCTCCCAGCTCAGGCTGACACTACTGAAGTCTCCCAGCTCAGGCTGACACTACTGAAGTCTCCCAGCTCAGGCTGACACTACTGAAGTCTCCCAGCTCAGGCTGACACTACTGAAGTCTCCCAGCTCAGGCTGACACTACTGAAGTCTCCCAGCTCAGGCTGACACTACTGAAGTCTCCCAGCTCAGGCTGACACTATTGAAGTCTCCCAGCTCAGGCTGACACTACTGAAGTCTCCCAGCTCAGGCTGACACTACTGAAGTCTCCCAGCTCAGACTGACACTACTGAAGTCTCCCAGCTCAGGCTGACATACTGAAGTCTCCCAGCTCAGGCTGACACTGTTGAAGTCTCCCAGCTCAGGCTGACACTACTGAAGTCTCCCAGCTCAGACTGACACTACTGAAGTCTCCCAGCTCAGGCTGACAATATTGAGTCTCCCAGCTCAGGCTGACACTACTGAAGTCTCCCAGCTCAGGCTGACACTACTGAAGTCTCCCAGCTCAGGCTGACACTACTGAAGTCTCCCAGCTCAGGCTGACACTACTGAAGTCTCCCAGCTCAGGCTGACACTATTGAAGTCTCCCAGCTCAGGCTGACACTATTGAAGTCTCCCAGCTCAGGCTGACACTACTGAAGTCTCCCAGCTCAGACTGACACTACTGAAGTCTCCCAGCTCAGGCTGACACTACTGAAGTCTCCCAGCTCAGGCTGACACTATTGAAGTCTCCCAGCTCAGGCTGACACTACTGAAGTCTCCCAGCTCAGACTGACACTACTGAAGTTCTCCCAGCTCAAACTGACACTACTGAAGTCTCCCAGCTCAGGCTGACACTGTTGAAGTCTCCCAGCTCAGGCTGACACTACTGAAGTCTCCAGCTCAGACTGACACTACTGAAGTCTCCCAGCTCAGGCTGACAATATTGAAGTCTCCCAGCTCAGGCTGACACTACTGAAGTCTCCCAGCTCAGGCTGACACTACTGAAGTCTCCCAGCTCAGGCTGACACTACTGAAGTCTCCCAGCTCAGGCTGACACTACTGAAGTCTCCAGCTCAGGTGACACTACTGAAGTCTCCCACTCATGGCTGACACTACTGAAGTCTCCCAGCTCAGGCTGACAACTACTGAAGTCTCCCAGCTCAGCTGACACTACTGAAGTCTCCCAGCTCAGGCTGACACTATTGAAGTCTCCCAGCTCAGGCTGACACTACTGAAGTCTCCCAGCTCAGGCTTGGAGACTGTTCACACAGGACAGTGTAGCAACATACCTGGAGTTTACCTGGAGAGAGTTCCGGGGGTCAACGCCCCCGCGGCCCGGTCTGTGACCAGGCCTCCTGGTGGATCAGAGCCTGATCAACCAGGCTGTTGCTGCTGGCTGCACGCAAACCAACGTACGAGCCACAGCCCGGCTGGTCAGGAACCGACTTTAGGTGCTTGTCCAGTGCCAGCTTGAAGACTGCCAGGGGTCTGTTGGTAATCCCCCTTATGTATGCTGGGAGGCAGTTGAACAGTCTCGGGCCCCTGACACTTATTGTATGGTCTCTTAACGTGCTAGTGACACCCCTGCTTTTCATTGGGGGGATGTTGCATCTTAATACAGGGATGTTGATCTTAATACAGGGAATTCTTCACTTGCCTAGCCCATTGCTGGTGTTCCCACAATGTAACTATCATATAGAACAGTGTAGCAACATACTGCTGGTGTTCCCACACTGCTGATAAATTAGACACATGTGCAACACTTGGGTATCTTTATTGAGGAAACGTTTCGCCACACAGTGGCTTCATCAGTCCATACAAAGGAGAATGGTGAAGAACAGGAGGAGTTTGACGTAATCAGTCCCTCAGCCTTGAGTCAATGTGGTCAGTCCATCAATCTTGAATAGAATACGAGAAATAGCTTATATACCGTAGGTAGGAGAGGTGCAGCAGTCGTAGGTTGGGATCTTAATACAGGGAATTCTTCACTTGCCTAGCCTTGGGCACGACCTACTTCCACACTGGACAAATGTGGCACCACCTACGACTGCTGCACCTCTCCTGCCTACGGTATATAAGCTATTTCTCGTATTCTATTCAAGATTGATGGACTGACCACATTGACTCAAGGCTGAGGGACTGATTACCTCAAACTCCTCCTGTTCGTCAACGCTCTCCTTTGTATGGACTGATAAAGCCACTGTGTGGCGAAACGTTTCGTCAATAAAGGTACCCAAGAGTTGCACATGTGTCTAATTTATCAACATATCGGTTCTCTGAACCATTCATCTACAACAAACAACAATAATAATAATAATAATAATATTAATAATAATAATAATAATAATATCTTTATATCTTTATTTACTACAAGTACATGTACAAGGTATACAGGCCTAGCTGACAACAATGACATACTACCATATAGACAGCCCCTTGTTATGCTCCGCATGTCGGGCAAATTAGGTCAGTGTCCCACACCAGTCGACTAACACCCAGGTACCTATTTTACTGCTGGGGAACATGGACAACAGGTGAAAAGAAACACGCCCAATGTTTCTTCTCTGGCTGGGAATCGAACCCAGACCCTCGCCGTGTGAAGTGAGAACGTTACCCACCAGGGCACCAGAGTGTTCCCACACTGTAACTTTCGTATAGAATAGTGTAGCAACACTGTTGGTGTTCCTACAGTATAAGTATAATATTAAGACAGGGCACCTCCAAGCTAAGTAATCTCCTCTTAAAGTTACCTGTAAACGATTTCAGGGTCACCGCCCCCGCGGCCCGGTCCCAGACCATACCTAACCAACGCCGCTAGAAGGAAAGAAAACACAGATGTATCGACTTGGAATAAACAACGAGGGGAAAAAAAAAGTCAAGTGCTCATTTACGCTCAAATTCTGACCAGGAATTTCGTTTGAGTGCCAGCTAGGAGATGCCAAGTACCGAGGAGTGCCAAGGTCAGAGTGCCACATGGGCAAGCCAGGTCTTTACCCCTGGGATGCCAAGGCCAGGTAAACGCACTCACTTCAGGGCTTTGCCCTTATGAGTGCCTACCTCGAGGGGAGAGGTGGTTTGATCCAAGGAACTGGAGCTACTTCCCCCCCCTCGCATCAAAACTCAACCCCTAACTACTACTCTTCCCGAGGAGCTGCATGAACCATACGGGTTTAACTCTTTCCCATAATAATAATAATAATGAATATAATAATAATAATAATAATAATAATAATAATAATAATAATGAATAATAATAAATAATAATAATAATAATAATAATAATAATAATAATAATAATAATAATAATAAATATTAATAATAATAAATATAATAATAATAATAATAATAATAATAATAATAATAATAATAATAATAATAATAATAATAATAATAATAATAATAATAATAATAATGAATAATAAATAATGATAATAATAATAATAATAATAATAATAATAATAATAATAATAATAATAATAATAATAATAATAATAATAATAAAATATTAATAGATAAAAATAATGATAATAGTAATGAGCCTGTTTACTCTTCAGTACTAACAGCAGTTTTCTGTTGCATCATGAGTGACTGTTTACCGTTAAGGGGACAGGAGCAGCAGGTGTAATATTTTTGCGTCTCGCCCGGGAATTGAATCCGGGTTGTGTCACTTGTGACCCTGGCCGGTCAAACCCACTCCGCTACGGCTGCCAACACTCACCTGTCACAGGTTCTTGCTCCTTCACAGAGTATTTTAATTTCCTCACATTTTTTTCAACAGCTTTTTTCCCCTCTCGCATTTATTAAATAGTTATATTCCCGCTGGGTAAAACACGGTGTGGTGAACACGGAGGGGGAACACAGGAACACTGTGTTTTTTTTTTGCCAAATTAGTTATATCAGTGGCTTGTGTTGATTTATTTAGCATAAAAAATACTGGAAACGAAAGCCAGCTTTCTTTCTCCGTCATATTCGCTCACACGGGATGGGTCACTAACACCAGGGGAAATAAATCACTCTGATCACTTTTTGGGGTTATTCTGTGTATTCTACACATATGTTACTATGTAAACAATCGCAGACAGACGATCTTAACAATGCCAGACAAGCCAGGGGGGCGGAAATCTTTAGCTCAAGTACTTTCACACTTGTCTGTGCGTCATCAGGAGCTATGCAATGTTGCAAGAGAGCAACTAAAGCAGGGAAAGAATTCTCAGAGTAACGTAGTGCGGATGTGTCACCAGCCAAGGTTACCCTTAGAATGAGAATTATCTCCATGTTTTAGTTGCCCTCTTGCAACATTGCACAGCTCCTGATGACGCACTGAAAAGTCTGAAAGTTCATGAGCTAAAGATTTCCACTTCCCCCGTGGCTTGTTTTGCCTTTGTTACTCTGTATGATAATTGCACTTATGTGTACCTGGGCCTAAATAAACCTACTAAAAATGCATCTGCCTGAGCTGGAGATTTCAGTAGGACAATGAGTATATCGTCAAGTATTCCATTAAAGGTTTATCAGCTACGACAACTCGAAAAATATTCTTCCAGTAGACCTGGAGTGGCTGTTACTTGGGAACTTCCGTTTCTCAGGATGGCCTCTTCCATACGCTGGAGAAATGGAATTTTTAAATGCCTCCATCATCCAAAAGCTGGTGTAACAGGTATTATATGTGTGGAACAGGATAAGGAAGGGGTGAGGGAGAGAAATTTGGATGACAACAATGTATTTAGCTTACGTATATACATCGAATAAGGGAGGTGTGCCGGGGAAGGAGGAGTCAGGTAGGAGAACCAAGGAATGAAAGGGAATGTTGAGAAAGGAGGAAGAATAGAAGGAGAAGAGTGGAACACTTGTTTACATGTTTTGTGAAGAGTTTCAGATATGAGGTTGACGAACGCCATCACTGCCAAGCTTTGTTTAGTCACAGTGGAGTGAGAGTGGTTGTGTAGTGGTCAAGTTTATACCAGTGTTGATGAGGCTGCTTGGTATGTGTGTGTGTGTGTGTGTGTGTGTGCGTGTGTGTGTGTGTGTGTGTGTGTGTGTGTGTGTGTGTGTGTGTGTGTGTGTGTGTGTGTGTGTGTGTGTGTGTGTGTGTGTGTGTGGTGTGTATGTGTGTGTGTGTGTGTGTGTGTGTGTGTGTGTGTGTGTGTGTGTATGTGTGTGTGTGTGTGTGTGTGTGTGTGTGTGTGTGTGTGTGTGTGTGTGTGTGTGTCTGTGTCTTTATAAACAGAGAATTGATACAATGAGAATGCAACAGAGAAAATTTAAAGGTACGCACACACACACACACACACACACACACACACACACACACACACACACACACACACACACACACACACACACACACACACACGCACATACACATACACACACACACACACACACACACACACACACACACCACACACACACACACCACACACACACACACACCACACACGCACATACACACACACACACACACACACACACACACACACACACACACACACACACACACACACACACGAGAGGTTCGCGTGATATACACGCACTCCTCCCTACACGTCATTTACCAGTGAAAAAACCACCACAATGATGTCTGCTTCACAGTTTGCAATATTAAATACGACGGAAGTGGATTTTTTACATTAATTACAAATCAGTGACCACCTTTAAAACTGGTGAGTGAACGGGGGGTGGGGGTGATGTGGTGGGGGGTGATGTGGTGGGGGTGTGATGTGGGGGAAGGGTGTGGCGGTGGGGGGGGGAAATTGTGGTGGGGGTATGTAGGGGTTTTGAAGGGGTCAACTATTTTTTTTAATGTGATTTGTTTATATTCCCCATCGACTGTTCAAGGGAAAATATTGTCCCATTTTTTTTTTAATCTCTATGAGAAAGAAAACTTTTAGCTGATATACGTCATTGATATATAAAAAAAAAGTCAACATTATATACCAAAGTCAACAGTGTTATATAGCTCTGTTTGCATAGTATGTAAACTCGCAACGGGTATACAAACAGGGTAAACGATAATGAACTAAGAGACGTGGACAAAATTGCAACAGGTTGCAAACAAAGTGGCTACTGGAGTCCAACCCCGCTCCTACTGCTAGGTTGACGGACTGATTACCTCATCTTCTGCACATAGTTCTGCTGTCTTCAAGTTATGTCCTGGAATTTGTATTGATAAAGCCACTGGATGGCGAAACGTCTACAATAAAGATACCCAGATGTTTCACATGTGTCTCAATTTCTTCATAATGATATGAGCTTAGCCTTAAGTTCTTTTAAACAAGATTATTATTATTATTATTATTATTATTATTATTAT
>NC_069442.1:30685946-30705946 GCF_026875155.1 Cherax quadricarinatus
TCTGTTTGCTGTGGAGGAGACTCTTTCTCACTCACTCTCTCTCTCTCTCTCTCCTCTCTCTCTCTCTCTCTCTCTCTCTCTCTCTCTATCCTCCTCCTCCTTCACATCTCCCACCACGTGTACATCACCTACATGTGCACCATCAAGCACCTGTATACCGCCCACATGTACGCTATCCACCACCTGTACACACCTTGTATTATTCAGGGCTTGACGGATAATGTTTGCCTGAGCGCTGAGGCAGCGAACACTTCCAGCGCCCACATGTGACTACGAACTTAGGACTGGGAACCTGTCTTACTAGAATCTAGCCACTACTAGATACTAATCACTAGTCAGGTGGTGCACAAGACCCTACATATAAAATAATAATAATAATAAATAATAATAATAATAATAATAATAATAATAATAATAATAATAATAATAATAATAATAATTATAAGAGTAATAATTATATCAACAACAACAGCAACCACAACAACAACAACAACAATAATAATAATAATAATAATAATAATAATAATAATAATAATAATAATAATAATAATAATAATAATAATAATAATAATATAAAAAAATATTCACAATTTTAATTGGTACAAGACATGAAAAAAGAGAGAAACTACTGGGCATAAAAAAACTGAGACTTTTTTTAAATTCCCCTTTCTAACCCCCCCCTCTCTTTCAAGCTCAATGGGTTAAACCCTTTCTTGAGTTTTCTTTCCATACTGTTTACTCCAAATTTTTAAATCTCCTTTGGGGAATCTGAATTTTCCTAAAATTTTTGGTTCCTGGGCCTTTCTTTTTATGAATGGCGTTTTGGGTTTTTTAATTTCTGAACTTTAAAGTCCAAAAGGGGTTTGAACCCGGGCTACCATTAATTCCCCCCTTTTTTACATACGGGAAGGGAGCCGGGCCCCCCGGGGGGGTTCCCTCCCATGTTTGCAGGCACTTTAAAACGCACCCCGTTGGGGGGGAAACAATAATAATAATTTTGCCCTCCTTATGTTTGTCCATCAAGGGGGGGTTCTTTAAAAAGGCGGGAGGTTGGGGGCTTGGGAAAAAACCCCTGGAGAATTTGCAAGGGGGGGGGGAAAAAAGGGAAAAAAAAGGGGGGGGGGGTTTTTAAGGATAAAAAAGGGGGGGGGAACAGTTGGGGGGAAAAGGGGGGGAAAACGGGCCAAGGGTAAAAAATGGGGAAAAAAAAAGGGGAAAAAGTAAAAAGGGGAAAAAAATAAAAATTTTTTGGGGGCCTTTTTTTTTTTTTTCCCTTTGGGGTTGGGGGGGTTTTTTTGGGGTTTTGTGTTGTGGTTGTGTGTGTGTGGGTGTGTTGGTGTGTCCCCAAATTTTTTTGGGGGGGGCCCCCCCCGGGGCCCCCCTTTCCTCCAAATTCCCCCCCCCTTCTTTTTTTTCCCTCTTCTTAAAATTTATGTTTTCCTGCCTACTTTTTTCACTTGCTAGGCTATTCCACTTCCTGACAACTCTATGACTGGAAAAAACCCGAACATCCCTGACTCTCTGAGTCCTCAGCTTTTTTTGGCCCCTTTTTTTTCCCCCTCGGGAACATCCTCCCCGCCACCTTGTCTTTCCCGCAGATCTTGTTCGTTATCATGTCTCCCCTGCCCTTCTGTCCTCCAGTGTCCCCCGATTTTCCCTCAACCTTTCCTCGTACCTTCCCCTGAGCTCTGGGGCTAGCCCTTTTTTTCAAAACCTTTGTACTTTTTCTAAATTCTTTACGTGCTGACCAGGTGTGGTGTGGGTGTTTTTGTGGTGTGTGTGTGTTGTGTGTTTTGTGTGTGTGTGGGGGTGGTGTGTGTGTGTGTGTTGGTGTGATGTGTGGTTTTGGGGTGGTGTGTGTGTGTGTGTGTTTGTTGTGTGTGTGTGTGTGTGTGTGTTTTGTGTGTGTGTGTGTGTGGGGGGGTGTGTGTTGTTGTGTGTGTGTGTGTTTGTGGGGGTGTGTGTGTGTTGTGGGGTGTGTTGGTGTGTGTGTGGGGGGGTGTGTGTGTGTGTGTGTGTGTTGTGTTTTTATGGTGTGTGTGTGGGGTGGTGGGGTGTGTGTGTTGGTGTGTGATGTGTGTGTTGTTTTGGTGGTGTGTGTTGGGGTGTATGTTTGTGGTGTGTGTGTTGTGTGTGTGTGTGTGTGTGTGTGTGTGGTGTGTGGTGTGGGGTTTGGGGGGGGGTTGGGGGAAAAAAAGGGGTGGGGGTGGGGGTGGGTTGGGTTGGGGGTGTTTTTTGTTGTTGGGGTTGTGGGGATGGTTTGGGGGTGGAAATTTGGGGTGGATGAAGGGGTTTTAAAGGGGATTTAAAATGGGGTTTGTGGGTTGTGGGGGAAAAAGGGGTTGTGGGTTTTTAAAAATGGGGTTGTGGGGTTGTGGGGCAACCAAAAAACAGAAAATAGAGGAAAAAGATAAAGTGAAAGGGGAAAAATAGATAAAAAATCCCAAGAGAGAAGACACCCAGATGGCCAAAATCCCTAGTGAAAAGCAGCACACTCCCCGATGAAGCACACATCACCCCTTTAAGCGCAGCATACCCCGATGAACAGCAGATCATTTCCAAAGAACAGCACTCACTCCAGATGAACAGCAGCAACACTCCAGAGAAGCAGCAGCATCATTTCCCGATGAAGCAGCAGCATCACTCCAATGAAGGGAAGATCTTCCAGGGCACAACCATCCAGAGAAGAGAGGATAGAGATGAAGGAGTCCACCAAGAACGACAACCCTTCTCCTCCTCCCGGAACGCCACAACTAAACCCTCCCCAAGGCGAAAAAAAAAGGGATCACCCTGCGAGAAAAAAAGCGCCTTTTTCCCCCCAAAAAAGGAAATATTTTTGGGGGGGGGGGGGAATAAAAAAATAAAAAATTTTTTTTTAATTTAAAAAAAAATTTTTTGACGAACGCCCCTTAAAACCAAGAAACCCCAAAAAAAATAAAAAAAAGGGTTCCTAAAAGTTATAATATATATAAAATATATATATATATATTTTTATTTAAAATTTTATATATAAAATATATATATATTATATTAATATATATATATATATATATATAAAATATATAAAAATAAATATAAAAAATTTAAAACCAATAACAATATAATGTTAAATCATATATAAAACATAAGAAAAAAAGGGGGAACACTGCAGAAGGCCCTGGCCCCTGCGAGGGAGGCCTTATCAAAAAGACTACCTAAACTTCCCTAAAATAAATCCCTACCCATTATATCATGTTTTAAAGCATATAAAAAATTTTAACAATTAATGTTTTTTTCCTTTTCGTGTTTTACTAATATTAACATTCTCTTGTTTTGTTTTTCCAAAAATTTTTTACTAGAGGTCGAGGCGTGCCCTTCGGGTCCCGTCTCGTCTTGATGTTTTCCTCTATCCATCTATCTAAATCCAGAGCAGCGTCCCCCATGGCTTGATAGACTCACCCTGCAGCTTTCTCCCCACACACGAAATCGATTACGGTTACTCTCTCTATATTTAGGTATCCTCCTTACTTCCCCCAAGTCTCGTTAACCACTTACCTCAGTGTCAGACTATTTTGTTTATCCATGTGGGTTGGGGCTAGAGGGAGGAATTATAGGTGTTTTGTAAGAAGAATAAAGGTCACACTACCATGGCTAGAGTAATTTGTTAATGAATGGGGCTAGACGGTATGAAAATGTCAAGAAACTGGAGAAAAGGCAAAGGTTTGCAACGAGACGTGTCGCGGAGCTTAAGGGAATGAACTATTAATTGCAGTTTCCAGTTACTGTTTTTGTGTTTATTATCTGGTGACTCGTCAGTAGTCCCATACCATCTTTTGTCATATGTGTAGCGATGGAGATAAATGGTATAAACACCAACACGATGGAAAAATAGACACAAATGAAATATAATGCGATTCTTTGTTTGTGACCAGATAAAGCCAACTACGGGGGCGAAATGTAGTCAATAAAGAATTGAATTATATTGCATTTGTGTCTGTTTTTCACGTCTATAGCTGCAGAATAACCTTTGGATCCTGTTGCCTCTACTTGATAATAATTCAGTTAGCCTTATTATGGACGTTTAAGCCTTTTTGTGTTCGCTTCATGATTCTGATCACCGTAACTCCCGAGCTCTTTTTACATTCTGTATGATCAAGTTTTATATTCCCGAGTGTACTAGCGCAAAGATTACTTTCATTCCCAAGGATTAGGACTCTGCACTTTTCAACACTGAACTGCTTCTGTCGCTTTTCATTCCCTCTTAGAGTCCATTAGATTATAAACAACAAGGGACCCAGAATTGATCGTTGTGGAACGCCATCTGTGAGCCGTCCCTCAGTCTAATTTTACCACTGTATACCAAAAGCTCTTTCTTGCCTCTCAGCCATGCCTCTTTCCAGCAGAGAACACTTTTTCCTCATGTGCTGTCGCTTTCTTTAACAGTGTCCTGTGTTGGACTAGTAAAAGCCTTACTGAAATCCAAGTAAGACATTTCTTCTTATCATGGTGTAATACCCCCAGATATATTACAGGAAGGTCCCGCTTTATGACGCTTTACTTTACGGCGCTTTGCTTATGCCTATGGAAGAAAATATTTAAAGTAATGTGTGGACTGTATATGCATTTTTTAGGCCTAGCTTTATTGCTCACTTAATATATGATAGTGTAAACATGTTATCAGGCTTTTATATGCATTTAAAAGTGAAAAGAAGGATATGTTTTAATTTACAGTGATTTTCAACTTAGAGCAGTACCCCGTAACCTAACCTGCCGCATAAACGGGGCCCTTCTGTGTAGCAGCAGCCCAGAACATAACCTGTCGTATAAGCGGGACACTCATGTACTAGAGAAACCCAGACAATTTGTTAGGTATGACTGGATTCTTGTGAATTAGTGTTGAGAACAACAACAATAAGCTCATTAAGGCGTCGTTTTTAATAATTTTTCCCAACTATTGGTATAATAATGACGAAATGCATGGGAAATTGAAGGCACGCATTTATTTCCCATTTTCAAGATAGGAATCACATAACCTGTGTTAGCCTTCTTATTAGTGAATAATAATATACGTTTATAGAGGAATCTTATATGGTCAGCGTTGTACAGTGGTTAGAGCATTCGCCTGCTAGTTTTAGTTCTGGTTTACCATAGGTTCGAGTCCTACACACTACATGAGTTGCTAATAATCGTGTTATTACGAATTCGTAAGATACATACACACACACACAATATATATATATATATATAATATATATATATATATATATATATATATATATATATATATAATATATTATATATATAGATGTGTGTGTGTGTGTGTGTGTGTGTGTTGTGTGTGTGTGTGTGTGTGTGTGTGTGTGTGTGTGTGTGCGGTGTACTCACCTATTTGTGGTTGCATGGGTCGAGTGTTAGTTCCTGGCCCCTTTTTGTTTCTGTATCTCATGTCTGAAACATTCTGCCCTTGTTCACACTATCAGTCCCTCTCATTATTGTGTGTGTGTGTACTCACCTAGTTCTGGTTGCAAGGATCGATTCACAGCTCCTGGCTCCTGTGTGTGTGTGTGTGTGTGTGTGTTAGTTTACCATTTTGTGTGTGTGCTTTGGAGAACAGGTGTTTACATGACAGCACACCTTGTATTATCTGCCTTTGTGTCTCCGTGTACTGCATCCAGCAACTGGTGGACGAGATCGTCCCGGAGTTCATGAGAGTATCTCATATTTAATTCTAACTCTCTTTCCCATTCTCTCTCTCTCTCTCTCTCTCTTCTCTCTCTCTCTCTCTCTCTCTCTCTCTGTCTCTCTCTCTCTTTACCTAGGGTTTGACAAGGTTAGGTTAAGAATCCCTAGCTTTATTGACAAGCTATTTACAGGTTAAGGATTCCTGACTTTATTGACAAGCTAAGAACTCTGTCTCTCTGTCTCTCTCTCTCTCTCTCTCTCTCTCTCTCTCTCTCTCTCTCTCTCTCTCTCTCTCTCTCTCTCTCTCACGCAACAACCATTGTTTGCAAGTAGACGTAACGACAACAGTCAGCTAGCGAGTTATTCCCTCGCTGATTCGCCCAGGACACAGAACAAATACTTAAAGCGTATAATTTGGCAAAATAAATCGTGTCAGACTTTTATCCCAGACTTGTTATAGAACAGCAACGATCAATGTGGGTAATGTAAGAGCCAGATCTATATAGCTGGAACCTGATGTCTGTAATTACGACCTTGTTCGCGTTAGACGCCGCCTGACGTAAACGCATTATTGGGAAAACCAAGACTTTAGTTTGCCCTTAAAACTTTTTTTTATCTCGATTTTCCTCTACAGTATTAACTGGCCGACGATTATTTTTTCAGCTGATTTAGGGGGAAATGATTTACAGGGAAATGATTTACGGGGAAATATTTACGGGAAATTTTTGGGGGAAAACCTTTCGAGCGGCATATTCATTACGGGTAAGTGCGTTGCGTAGACGTTGACGAGAGGGAGTAATGTTCTCGTCATAGTTGGGACGGAACGTCGTGACGAACAGGCGCGAGTTACTTTGTAGTTACACAGATAACCCCAATAAAAGGAGAGGGGGCTTACGACGACTTTTTCGGTCCGACTTGGACCTTTTTAAAAACATGTGACTTTGAAAAGGGTCCAGTCTGACCGAAAAGTCTCGTAAGCTCCTCTCTTCCATGTGCGGGTTATTTGTGTATCGTTCCAGTCACGGTATTGTGCCATTTTGTTATTTACGTCGCTTTGTTACGAGCTTCTTTTCTCAGCGTAGTAAAGGCGTATTCTGACGCACTGACTAACTTTCGTGGTCGGGGGAAAGGGATATTGCTTTATTTTTGCATCGTGACGGTGTTTCTGACGCACCGACGTTCGTTACCAGACACTGCGAAGCATTTTTTTTCTACCGTGTGGCAATTGTATACCCATTTAGGTTTCAGGGCGAGTCCCCGCCTTGGCCCTGTGTGGTGTTTTGTGGTGGGTGTGTTGTTGTTGTGTGTGTGTGTGTGTGTGTGTGGTGTGGTGTGTGGGGTGTTTTTTTGTTGGGGTTTTGGGGTATGGTGTTATTAAGGAAAAAAAGGGGCGGAAATTTTTATAAAGGGGAAAAAAAGGGGAAATTAAAAATTTTAAAAGGTATTATCAAAGCGAACAACAGATTCACAAAGCTCATTCCATTTAGGACCTCGTTCACCTCCTAAAACTACCGCATAAACACATGTTTTCTATTTCTCTCTCTCTCCTCTCTCTCTCCCTCCTCTCCTCTCTCTCTCTCCTCTCTTCTCTTCCTTCCCCTCGTTTCTTTCCCTTTCCTTCCCCTTCTCAAAAAACGTATACCCGGTAAGAGTAAATTTTTGGAAAAATTCCCAAATAAACCCAACCCCCAAAATTAAAAAGGAAATGAGGTAAATGGCAAAAAAATTAAAAAAAACCAAAAAAAAACGGAGAAGGGGGTAAGGGTGCACCAATACCCCAAAACAAAACTAGGTAAAAGGGGTAAACGAATACAAAAACTAAAAAAAAAAAAATTTTTTTTTTTTGAACGTTTGTGATTTTTAAGGGTTACAGAAATAGGTCTCAAGACGAGGGAAGAATGGAGAGGAAACATAGTCAAGACATGCAAAATACTCAAATTTTATGATAGACAGAGTCTGTTTAACTATAACCCTGAAAAGTTATATATTGATTCTTCATGCAATGCTCCTGAAGAGTCTACCAGTACATGTACAAGGTATACAGACCATAGCTGACATCAGTGACATACTACTATATAGAAAGCCGCTTGTTATGCAGAGCATTTCCCGGAAATTAGGTCAGTTTTGTCCCAGGATGCGACCCACACCAGTCCACTAACACCGAGGTACCCACGTCCAATGTTTCTATCCTCGCCGGGAATCGGTGAGGATATTACCACTTACCACTACCCCCCCTTCTTTTTCTTCCTCTCTTTGTCCCGTCCCTGTCTCCCTCGCCTATATATACTGGCTCCCTCACCTTCGTGTGTTAGTGTGACCTGTAAATGGTCCAAGTCGGACCGGAACGTCGCTATAATGTTTATGAGTTGATTAAGACACAAATGCAACAACTGGGGATCTTTATTGCAAGATTTATGGAAAATTTACAGAATTATGCTCTGGTGAAGTTAGCGGTGTAGGTGATATTTACGCACTGGCGATTTTATCCACTTTGAGTCCTGTTTTGGCCCAATTAAATTGTTCCAGTCGACCAAACTCAGCTTTTGTCAAACGCAGAGGCAGCAGGTATACCTTCTGCTTCTGTATTTAACTGAAGAAGCCTATTGTGTCTACCTGCAGGGTATTCCTGGGATCAACGCCCCCTAGGCCAGGTCCACAACCAGGCCTCCCGGTGGATCAGGGCCTAATCAACCAGGCTGTTACTGCTAGCCGCACGTAGTCCAACGTACGAACCACAGTCCGGCTCATCGGGCGAAACGCTTCAACGACAAAGATATCCAACTATCGCAAATATCTCTTAATTATCGTAAGATAATGCTACTGGGACTCAGTAACGTGATCAGCTTCCAGCCACACAGGGGCTCGTTTACGAATATGTCTGTGAGCACCGCCGCCCATCAGGGAGTCTGTCTCGTTCATTTCTGAAATTGGGCGTCCTGGAATTTCAGGATGGGCCATTGTTTACATTTGGGGCATTTAATGCATGCAGACACTGCAGCTGCTATCTTCCTCCTCCTAATTAGCTGTGTAGTATTATCTCAAGGTGCTTAACTTCTCAGAACACTGTGTGTGTGTGTGTGTGTGAGAGAGAGAGAGAGAGAGAGAGAGAGAGAGAGGTTAATGTAGTAATGTTCTCACGTATTTGGTCTGAAGAGAATAAAATCTTTTTGCATTAATAGAAATACATCCATGTGCATTTAGATTTATACATGTGCAGAATGTTAAGCAGACTTATACAGACACATTTATACAAGCATGCTAAAATGCACTTGCATAATGAATAATGTAGTTGAGCAGAGCATATGTTTCTCTTCTCCCCTTACATACAGGTTTAAAAAGAGGTACGACATGGTTCTTGAAGTCGGGAAAGAGTGGACCTAGTAGCGGCCAGCGAAGAGGCAATGCCAGGCGCTGTAAATCGGCCCCTTCAACCACGTATAGCCGAGTACACACACACACACTTCACTAAGTAACCGCAGGTAGAGCTCAACACTAGGTACGCGACACACAGCAACACGTCCCTCGAATGATGGTACAAGCCAGAGGTGAGAAAAATGTATATTAGAGAGAGAGATATATCAGGTGAGAGTCTTTCAGTAATACACACGGAAAGCTTCAGTAACACACACGGAAGGCTTCAGTAACACACACTGAAAGAGTCAGCACTTGTGTAACGCTTCGTGTGAAAAGATAAACAGCACAAAGAATAATAGAGATTAGATACCCCGTCTTCTAAACCCAAAACACACACACTACTAGAAGCCAACCTGCCTCCTTGTACTCCTTCGGCAATGTAAGGGGTCACTAATTCCAAGCCTTACTTTTTCCTTCGTCTACGGGACCAGTTGTACTCGTCATCAGTGGTTCTGAGGTGGCTGTTGGTCAACCATGGGGAATTTTGACTCTGTGTTTAAACCTGCTCGGTTTTCAAAGGGCAATAGTATTTGTTACGGAGTCCTTGAGTGTTTTAAAGGAAAGATTTTCGTATTACCTAATTAGGTGTGAGGACCTCGTTGGTCCTCACACCTAATTAACGAAACGTTTCCGGAATAAAGATTCCTAATTATTGCACAAGTGTCTTATTTATCAACTTACCGGTTTGGTAAGCCATTTATTCTCATTTTTATCTGTACAATGGGATAAAAGGCACAGATACGCGACACTTCTCAATATACAAAAATTGCATTTTATGTTCCCAGAGTAGTAACTGTGTGTAAACTAGACAGATTGAAAACTGGTAGACTACAGTTAACATTAGTTCCTCAGTTATCTCCCTAACGGAAAATCTGCTGCATTTTTGGTGTTATATAAGGCGGTGTGTTAAGTCCCACTCTGTTTAAACTGTTAACCAATTCCCTACCAAAGTCAATGCCAAATGCTCCAAGGAACATCACAATTAGCTGTGCTAATATTATTCTTGTATTTACCAGAACGTTTCGAGCAAACGCAAACCAGTAAAAAACCTATGATCTTGATTTTATAATCTCTTTGGAGAATTTTTTTTTATTTTACATATAGATTGCTAACCTAACCAAAGTTTAAGGTGAACAGCAAACCAATTGATTATGTGTCTTTAAAATTAGGTACCACTATCCTGCGTATACTAACAGATGTACAAAAATAAATCAACAGTGCATAACACAGATTTTTAGCTCTCAGAGCTGTTGCAAGATGCAATCCTAGTTATGATGATAATTTTTGACAAAATAGCGTATGTACCTTACCTAAAAGTATTCTCAGATTTCTCTAAGCCTATTTGAGCCCTGCAAAAAAAAAAAATGGAAAATCCTTTAAAGAATTATAAGATGACAAATGAATTCGGTGTATCTAGTGTTGCTGATGGAATAAGTAAAATAAATTATCTGATAGCAGTGAAATTCTTGAGGTGATCGAAACAATTGAATCTCTAGTGGCTAAGGCGTCGGTTTGGAGTTTGGAGACTCTCTGATCGCGAGTTCTAACCCCACCCGTGGTATGGTTTCTCTAGAGAATTGCTAGAGAATAAAAGTCATGGGATATATGAATCAAGATGAACTGAAATAGCCACACACACACACACACCACACACACACACACACACCACACACCACACACACACACACACACACACACACACACACACACACACACACACACACACACACACATACACACACACACACCAAAAGTGTTTCGATTACATCAAGTGTATCATGATAGGAAACAACCCACATTTTCCTCCCAGCCCTTGCAGATAACAAACCCTGACACGTTGAGTTATCCCTCCCAAGAAGCTGATCTTGCACAAGCCTCAAAGTTCTAAATTCAGTGCTGGGGAACACATCCACGACCTACAGCCTAAAACACTCGGACCAATACTCTCACAGCTCCTTCAACACTAACAGCGGTAGGGTGGAAAGAACACGAATCTGATGGTACTCTAATCCAGGGTTGCATTAGAATTAATATCTTGGCTTCCACCTTAACAAACTGAACCATCTTTTGGCCATATTTACTGTTCTCAAACTTGTAGAAGCTACAAATACAGACTGGTCAATTGTCTGTGACTCTCATTCCTGATAATTTGCTGTCAGTAGCCTTAGTTCTGAATGTAACACGCTGGTGTATGAAGACAGACACTTACACTGTTTATCGATAAAGAGATTTGAAGTTAAACTTCTGTGGATTCCTTCTTACACAAGCCTCTGGGATCATGATGGAGTCAAAGGCTTGGCTAAACTAGCAGTAAATAAAGACAATGTCAAAAAAACTAGCAAACGAGTTTAGTGAAAATGGAAGTGTACAGAGAGCAATTACCAGATCCACTTTGGATCACAATGAAATGTGTGTCTAGTAAAACTTGTCTATGGTAAAAAGGTGTAAAAGGCAACCTTCTATGCACAATAGGAACCCTTACAGTAAAGAGCCTTTTTCTGTGATTGGGAAAAAAGGTCAACACTGAGCTCTTAAACCAGTGAACGGGTGGGGTTTAAACCTCAGTGCGTAAGCCACTCGGCCTCGCTCGAGAATGTGTTATTACGATTTCGTGAGGGCACTGATCTCTCTCTCTCTCTCTCTCTCTCTCTCTCTCTCTCTGCGGGAAATCTTGAATTAGAGGATAACAAACACTTACCTAATATAACACAGGAAGGATCGCCCAACCTCGAGTCTCAACGATCCTCCAGTGAGAGGCAGGATTGCTGGTGGGTCAGGTTACTCTCCCCAAACTCTCCTGTCCATTCACACCTCTGCAACATTGATCCCCCACGTTTTCACACGATTCTATCGATTTTTGCAGTTGCATAACACTTGTAACATTAGTTTTTTTTTTTTTGGCTCGAAAATCTTTATCGACGTTCCAAGAGCTTCATAGCGACCACAAACATGATTACGTTTCGCCCACAGAACGAGGGCGATACATCGCTTTTGCCCCCTCCCCCCCATACTTGCTAAAGTCCTATTGTGGGCAATTAAAACCCCACTGTGGGTGAAACTTCTAGGAGGGGAAGTCCAGATCCTGGTAAAGAACTCGTGATCCAGAGAAATGGAACCACTCTTTCCTCTCCCCTGGATCAATTTTGATTTTATCCCATTTCCATGACCCCCACGGCTTTAGCGCTTTCCCATGAATATATTAGTAATAATAATATTATTATTACTACTGTTACTACTACTACTACTACTACTACTACTACTACTACTACTACTACTACTACTACTACTACTAATACTACTACTACTACTACTACTACTACTATATACACTACTACTATATATTACTTACTATATTATACTACATACTACTACTTATACTATATATTTTACTATTATATTATTATACTATTATAATTATTATAATATATTATATATTATTTTATTATTATTATTATTATTATTATTATTATTATTATTATTATTATTATTATTATTATTATTATCTACAATTTAGTCGTTTTTCTCAATGTAATAAGTTGCTGGAATGGAATCTGGGCTGCCGCAACATAACTCCTGAATGCGGGGGACTGACCACCACATACCAGGGCCGACGGACTGATCACGTCAGAACTGCTACTACTAGTGTCCCCACTGCTCCGCTATATTAAACTGAAGACGGCCGTTGTGCAGGTGAAATGTCACGGCAAATCAAGATACCCAAGTGTTGACCATGTGTCTTATTCTTTACCAAGTTCCGGATACATATTATTGGAAAGTAAGCTAGTCACTGCTGAGGGAACGACACCAGAATGTATTTGTCGTAACTAAATACATACATGCATACACGTACATCCACAAACACATAATACACATTCACACACACACACACACACACACACACACACACACATGGGGCCAGGAGCTGTGATTCCAGCCCTGCAACTACATATAGGTGAGTATACACACACACACACAAACAAAGACAACCATACCCACCCACAAACATACGAAACAAGACAAGTGTCTATCGATAAGTTCCCTTGACAATCGGTAACTACACTCTGTTTAACACTTTGTCGTCAGCTAAATCAAGCAATCTAAATCTTTTATTCTTCTCTCTAACGCTGAGACAACGCCCAGCCACCTTTTTTTTTAACGAAAACCCCGACCTTTTCCACAATCCCCCTCCCTCTCTCTCTCTCTCTCTTTCTCTCTTCCTCTTCAACAAGAGGAAGACATGTGCAGCGATTATAAAGGCTAAATTTTACATGCATATTCATCCGATATAAATCAGATATAGAGATAAATCCTCTAGATCCGTGAAAGAGTAGTAGTAACCCACAATGTTATTGTAGCTCACAGCGCAGGTACTGAAGGCAGGCAGACAGATTTGTTGCTGGTATTACTCCTGAATTCGTAAGGGTAATTAATAGGAGACAGAAAGCAGCAGGTACACAGGGTGTAAAGCAGCAGGTATACAGGGCGTAAAGTAGCAGGTATACAGGGCGTAAAGTAGCAGGTATACAGGAAAGTAAGTAGCAGGTATACAGGACAGTAAGCAGCAGGTACACGGGGCAGTAAGTAGCAGGTATACAGGGCAATAAGTAACAGGAATACAGGACAGTAAGTAGTAGGTCTACAGGGCAGTAAGTAGCAGGTCTACAGGGCAGTAACTAGCAGGTCTACAGGGCAGTAAGTAGCAGGTATACAGGGCAGTAACTAGCAGGTCTACAGGGCAGTAAGTAGCAGGTATACAGGGCAATAAGTAGCAGGAATACAGGCCAGTAAGTAGCAAGTGTGCTAAACAGTAAGTAGCAGGTATACAGAGCAGTATCAGGTATATGGTGTTCAGCTAGTAACGGAGGCTGAGCCGCCTCTAAGCACAGCCGGAAACGAAGCTTCGCATGTCCTGGAGGTATCACCGCTTCCAGTCTCAAGGTTTCTAATTACGTTACATTACGCTACATGACGCTACGGTATTTACCGAGAGCTTTTAAAAGCTAACTTGGAGAAAAGACGTCATAAGACGAAATTGATTCCTTGCATCATTGAACACATTCACATGCTTGCATGTGTACATAGTGAATACATACACACACATACCTGCGGTTGGAAATCAAGAGTACACGCATGTTTATACGTATACATCAAGAGCACACACCCACACACACTCGCACACACAATGATAATAAGTCTGTCCACAGACTAATGTGTTGTAACAGATTTCCCAGGCGAGGCTACAGTTTTGTAATATAATCAACTTAATTAGCCGTCAATAGAGGTTGACGAGGCTATTAGCGTGGTTTTTAAGGGATGCTGGTGACGAGGAGCAGCTCCACTACGGAAATACCAACATGATTGACCGCCTGCCAAGTGATACGATTGTCGTGAGGTTAGGTTAGGTTAGGTAAGGTTCGTCAGGAAACAGAACAAATGTTTCCTGACGCGAGTCTTAGTCAGATGATGACCCGCCTTTGGAGCTTTTGGTCATCTGACCGAGGCCTTCCGCTGGCTTACCGGTCCACCCCTTTAAAAATTATGGTCATTTATAACCATTGTTATATTATTGTCGTGAGATATGACTGGCTCTGTCTTGAGGTGGTGAAGGGGTTGGGAGAGACGTCTGTGAAGTGATAATGGAAAATCCCATCGACGAGCAGAGGCGTATGATAGACAAGTCGAAAAGGGAGATGCAGTTTGGGACGTTTTGTCTATGGAACACTGACAGGAAAAAATAATGTTCCACAGACGATACGTCTCAGTACAGTTCAGTAAAGTTCCCCACTGCGATCTGTGTCTGTCTTTTCCTAAGGAACGGCCTGTTGTATGAGCAAGATACTGGAGAACGTGTTTCTTAGTAAATAAGTCTCACTAAAGAGGTGTAGAAAATATTGTAAACAGAAAATGTCAACGTGAGAAAAGGAAAGCTTATTCTGTAAACGGTAAATCTGAAAGACTTTGTAAATGAAGAGGAATCAATTTTATTTCTACAGCATCATCAGTGATGCTCTGTACTCTGGTAAAGTTTTTCTCTTGCATTCTTCAAGAATTTTTATTTTCTTTTACAAGTTCTTTGTATAACAGTGAGTTGATATATGGTGGAATGCTTGTTCTGATTTCTGATGTTTGTGTTATTTGCATAATGTAGCAAATCAGAGTCACAGAGGAGAATTTGAGTGGGAAGATTTGGGTGTACTACTCACCTAATTGTGGTTGCAGGGGTCGAGACTCAGCTCCTGGCCCCGCCTCTTCACTGGTCGCTACTAGGTCCTCTCTCTCCCTGCACCATGAGCTCTATCATACCTCGTCTTAAAACTATGTATGTGGTGTGTTATTCTAAATGTGAGGATAAATATGTGTAGTGACATGTAGCGTCGTGCGTGTGTGGGTCTGACATAACTTAGACCCCAGGGAGGTCTTAGATGTATAAGACACAGGGGCAACGTCTGGGTATCTTTATGAATAATAACTAATTTTATAATAAATACATCCAGACGTTGTACAGTATCTTATGCAAATACGGAGGGTGAGGTTTTAAAACCCCATGAAAAAGTAAATTCTTTGCAATCGTGCAAATGTGACTTTTGATTCCGGGTGTATATAACCAGTGCTGAGTTTGAGCGGCCTAAATCACTAATCTTGTAGCCATTTTGGTTTTTCCCCTATGTTTGTGGCCCATTTTTGGTTTTCCCCCCTATTGTTTGGGGCCCCCTCTTTGAGTTTCCCCCTTTTGTTTGTGGCCCATTTTGAGTTTCCCCTATTGTTCGTGGCCCATTTTTTCAGTTTAGCTCTACTGTTAAGAACAAAGATGGGTAAGTGATATTTCAGAGTACACAGGCGTGCTTACCTGTGAAACTTTTGACACACACTAATACTTACCAGGCACATAAATAACAAATATTCAGTACATGTTGACGGTACGCCAATATACCTACGCATATTACGCACTGACATCAATACATCACTCAATATTCAGCAGCGTGTGCACCTGCATTTCTAAAATCGTATTCCTTTATTATGATTATTATTTTTTATTTTTTTATTTTTAAAAAGAAAGTTTTAATTTATGGGTCATATTCCAACTGAACCTAAAAACCAAACGCTGAAAGAAAATAAACCCGGGACATGGGGAACCCGTGTTAAATTTGTTATGGGCGCAGGAGCGCGTCACGGCAGTTGTTTTAATAGTGCCCTTTGATAAGTCGATTGGGGTTTTTTCCTTCCTCCTCCGCCAAGTTATTAACCCGTAACTCCCCCCCCCTCCAAAAAAAAAAAATTTGGGCTGGCGCATCAATTTCAAACCTGTTTGAAGGGTAACGGAATGGTGGTTATTTAATGTATTTGCCCCTTTTAAAAGTCAATCGGAAGTTAACTTCCGAGAGTTGTAGTTGTATTGGATGTATATTTTATAATTAATCCATTTTTTTTTTTCAAAAATTTTTATTTTTGAGAAACATTTTCAAAATATTAGAGGGGAAAAATTCTTTTTTTTTTTTTTTAATTTTTTTTCTGAGAAATCAGTTTTGGAGGGTGTTCCGAAGAGGGTCAAAAATGAGGTAAAGAGTTGTAACGAAAAATTTTAATAACGAGAAGTTGCAATTTAATATAATGTGAAACAAAGAGGGGTAAAACAGCTGAATGGGGAGGGGTAATCGTTTTTTGCCCGGGAATCAAGTTAGGTAGGGTAAAAAACTCCTAGTGTAAATAAATGAGGCGGGGGAACAACTTTAGCCCGTAAAATGAGGGGAGGTAACGCTTTGTGTAAAAAACGAGGTGGTACAGTCCTTCCTGTAAATAAAAGAGGCAGGGTAACAATTTAGCTGTAAAAATGGCGGATAAAAGCTTTAGCCTGTAAATAAGAGAGGGAGGATAACATTATCCTGTAAATAAATGAGGCAGGTAAAACTTCAGCCCGTAAACTGAGGCAGGTAACAGCTTCTGCCCCGTAAATAAAAAGGGTGGATAACAGCTCTTTCTTTAAAAAAAACTAAGGCGGATAACAACTTTTAGCCCGTAAACTGAGGCAGGATAAAGTTTGCCCGTAAATAAAAAAGAGGTAGGTAACAGCCCCATCCCCGTAAAAAAACAGAGGGAGGGATAACAATTCTAGCCGGGAAAAAATGGGCAGGAAACAGCTTTAGGTAAAAAACAGAGGCAGGATAAAGCTCCTATCCCGAAATAAGCAGAGGCAGGATAAAAACTTTTTAGCTGTAAAATGAGGAGGTAAAAAGCTCCTAGTGTAAAAAAAATGAGGCAGGATAACAATCTAGCCTGTAAACGAGGCGGATAACAACTTCTAGCCTGTAAACAGAGGCAGGATAACAACTTCTAGCCTGTAAACAGAGGCCGGATAACAACTTCTAGCCTGTAAACTGAGGCAGGATAAACACTCTTAAACTAGAGAAAAAAACTAGATGCAACTAAAAAAAAAAACTGAAAATAGATTCCGGCTCAGCATGGATAAGCGACAGAACAAAAAAATATGACAGTTTTGGAAGTCAATTATCCAAATCCTACAGTCATTATCCTCACTCGAAATAGAGAATAAATACAATATGCGGACCTACGTCTTGGCCCACTTCCGGCCCTCGTGTGTTTTGTTTTTTTTGTTTTTGAAAAAGATTTGTCTTGATTTCTCCTTTGTTTTGTTTTTTTGTTCATTCGTTTGTTCAATTGTTCGCTGCCAGCTGAGGTTGAATTTTTTTCGTGTTATTCATTGTTCACTGATTACCAGTAAATGAAGTGTTTGGAAAAATAGTTTGTTGTATTTGTTGTTGTTGTATTTGTTGTTGTTGTATTTGTTGTTGTTGTATTTGTTGTTGTTGTATTTGTTGTTGTTGTATTTGTTGTTGTTGTATTTGTTGTTGTTGTATTTGTTGTTGTTGTGTTTGTTGTTGTTGTATTTGTTGTTGTTGTATTTGTTGTTGTTGTGTTTGTTGTATGTATTTGTTGTTGTTGTGTTTCTTGTTGTTGTATTTGTTGTTGTTGTATTTGTTGTTGTTGTATTGTTGTTGTTGTGTTTGTTGTTGTATTTGTTGTTGTTGTATTTGTTGTTGTATTTGTTGTTGTTGTGTTTCTTGTTGTTGTATTTGTTGTTGTTGTATTTGTTGTTGTTGTGTTTGTTGTTGTATTTGTTGTTGTTGTATTTGTTGTTGTATTGTTGTTGTTGTATTTGTTGTTGTTGTGTTTGTTGTTGTTGTATTTGTTGTTGTTGTATTTGTTGTTGTATTTGTTGTTGTTGCATTTGTTTGTTGTTGTATTTGTTGTTGTTGTATTTGTTGTTGTTGTATTTGTTGTTGTTGTATTTGTTGTTGTTGTATTTGTTGTTGTTGTATTGTTGTTGTTGTATTTGTTGTTTGTATTTGTGTTGTTGTATTTGTTGTTTTTATTGTAGTTGTTGTATTTGTTGTTGTTGTATTTGTTGTTGTATTTGTTGTCGTTTGTATTTGTTGTTGTTGTATTTGTTGTTGTATTTGTAGTTTTTGTGTTGTTGTTGTATTTGTTGTTGTTTTGTATTGTTGTATTTGTTGTTGTTGTATTTGTTGTTGTATTTGTAGTTGTTGTATTTGTTGTTTTGTATTTGTTTTGTTGTAGTTTTGTTGTGTTGTATTTGTTGTTGTTGTATTTGTTGTTGTTATTGTTGTAGTTTTTGTGTTTGTTTGTTGTTGTATTTGTTGTTGTTGTATTTGTTTTTGTTGTATTTGTTGTTGTTGTATTTGTTGTTGTATTTGTAGTTTTTGTGTTTGTTGTTGTATTTGTTGTTTATTGTAGTTGTTGTATTTGTTGTTGTTGTATTTGTTGTTGTATTTGTTGCTGTTGTATTTGTTGTTGTTGTATTTGTTATTGTTGTATCTGTTGTTGTTGTGCTTGTTGTTGTTGTATTTGTTGTTGTTGTATTTGTTGTTGTTGTACTGTTGTTGTTGTATTTGTTGTTGTTGTATTTGTTGTTGTTGTATTTGTTGTTGTATTTGTTGTTGTATTTGTTGTTGTTGTATTTTTTTTGTTGATTTGTTGTTGTTGTATTTGTTGTTGTTGTATTTTGTTGTTGTTTTATTTGTTGTTGTTGTATTTGTTGTTGTTGTATTTGTTGTTGTTGTATTTGTTGTTGTTTTATTTGTTGTTGTTGTATTTGTTGCTGTTGTATTAGTTGTTGTTGTATTTGTTGTTGTTGTTGTATTTGTTGTTGTTGTATTTGTTGTTGTTGTATTGTTGTTGTGTTGTATTTGTTGTTGTTGTATTTGTTGTTGTTGTACTTGTTGTTGTTGTATTTGTTGTTGTTGTATTTATTGTTGTTGTATTTGTTTTGTTGTATTTGTTGTTGTTGTATTTGTTGTTGTTGTATTTATTGTTGTGTATTTGTTGTTGTATTTATTGTTGTTGTACTTGTTGTTGTTTATTTGTTGTTGTTGTATTTGTTGTTGTTGTACTTGTTGATTTTTTGTTGTTGTATTTATTGTTGTTTATTTATTGGTTGTTTGTTTTGTTGTTGTTTGTTTTGTTGTTGTTGTATTTGTTTGTTGTTGTATTTGTTGTTGTTGTATTTGTTGTTGTATTTGTTGTTGTATTTGTTGTTGTTGTTTTGTTTGTATTTGTTGTTGTTGTATTTGTTGTTGTATTTGTTGTGTTGTATTTGTTGTTGTGTTTTGTTGTTGTTGTATTTGTTGTTGTTGTATTGGTGTTGTTGTTGTATTTGTTGTCGTTGTATTTGTTGTTGTGTATTTGTTGTTGTTGTATTTGTTGTTGTTGTATTTGTTGTTGTTGTATTTGTTGTTGTTGTATTTGTTGTTGTTGTATTTGTTGTTGTTGTATTTGTTGTTGTTTGTATTTGTTGTTGTTGTATTTGTTGTTGCTGTATTTGTTGTTGTTGTATTTGTTGTTGTTGTATTTGTTGTTGTTGTTTTGTTGTTGTTGTATTTGTTGTCGTT
>NC_069442.1:30713446-30715946 GCF_026875155.1 Cherax quadricarinatus
GTGTGTATGTGTGTGTGTGTGTGTGTGTGTGTGTGTGTGTGTGTGTGTGTGTGTGTGTGTGTGTGTGTGTGTGTGTGTGTGTGTGTGTGTGTGTGTGGTGTATATGTGGTGGTAGACGTGGCCTCCCTGGCTGGTGTTAACTAATAACAATCCGGTTTGGGCAGTAGTTGCTTTGCAAAGAACTTGTGTTAACTAATTAACAGGGTTATGATAGCTTATTCCCTAGGTAGCAGTGGAAATGGGTTGAGCAAATATTTTTGTTATTGGGTTGGGGTTCGGGAAGGACCCTCCTAGTATGGGCCAGCAGGCCTGCCGCAGTGCTCCTCCTATCTTATGTTATCAGAATAAAAAATCTAAAAGTTAGCATAAATGTTGGTGACTGCAAATAAGGCGGCTTCTAAACACTTACGTCAACGTACGTCCCTTTCTGTAAGTGTGCTCAAATTATAAATAAATAAAACTAACTTTGCGTCTTCCCCACGAGGTGGCACTATGACTATGGCACTATGAACCGTGTTGGTCACAGGCGTTGTTGTGGTCGTCGGTCACATGCTCGGTAGAAGCTCGATCCTTCGTTTGCTAATACTAGTTTCTGACCAGTCATGCTGTAAGAGTAAGGAGCCGACAGGAGCTCAGAGAGGCGATCATACGAAACAGACGACCTGCTGGATAATGGCTATTATTATTATTATTATAATCAAGGGGGAAGCGCTAAACCCGGAGGATTATACAGCTCCTGGGGGGGGGGATATGTGGAAGGCATTCAGGCTTAATTCGGGGAACTGGAGCACAGATCCAATTCCCTAAATCAAGAGCCCCTCACCAACATCAAGGAACCTTCCTTGAGGGGTGGATAATGGCTAGATGAAGAAAAAAAAAAAACCTGTCATTTGTAAACCACAACATGGCGAGTCTTTTACAAAGGCATTTCTAATCAAACAAGAGAAAGTATATATTTGTTTAATATACATATAATTTACAAGCAAACGTAGATAGATTTTATCTATCTACCAGACAGATAAGATTAAATTATGCCATAATTTTTGTTTATATGAAGAGAATAAGTGTAAGATGTAAGTGTGTTGTATTATTGTTAAGGGTTGCAAAGTACGTGCGTATTATCGTTTAAACATGCAAAGTACGTGCGTATTATCGATGATAGATGCAAAGTGCGTGTGGAATAAGGGCTCGGGTAGCCACATGTGAGTGGGTGAAAGGGTGAGTTGTTTTTAGCATCCGTGCAGGATGTAGGGGGTGAGGTTTCTCACGCGCGTGCGGGGTGAGGTTTCGCACGCGCTTGAGGCACACTAGTTACGTGGCAGCTGAGAGAACACTTGTTTGGGTCACCTGGGATAACTCCAGCAGCTGGCTAAGCCAAGGCTATCACAGTACTGTTCTTACCTACTGTTTGTGTGTGTTTTTGTGGCCCTGCCCAGAGGCGCACAACCAGAATATATATATATATATATATATATATATATATATTATATATATATTATATATATATATATATATATATATATATATATATATCCCGGAGACAATGCAACCCTCAGCACTCGTATACATAAATATTTGAGCTACATACACATACAGAATACATACAGTCATACAATGCACAGCTGGACATGGAGACACGGAAATAGACACGTGCGCACACATGGACATGCACGCGCGCACATATGTACACATTTTAAAAGAGACAGAGATAGACAGATTGAACGAAAACCGTGAGAGAGATAGAGAGAAGAGAGAGAGAGAGAGAGAGAGAGAGAGAGAGAGAGAGAGAGAGAGAGAGAGAGAGAGAGAGAGAGAGAGAGAGAGAGAGAGAGAGAGAGAGAGAGAGAGAGAAGAGAGATGAGAGAGGGGAGAGAAGAGAGAGAGAGGAGAGAGAGAGAGAGAGAGAGGGTATGTCTTACGCTTTCGCATATACATAGAGTTTATCTGGAGAGAGTATCGGGGGTTAACGCCTCCGTGGCTCGGTCTGAGACCAGGCCTATAGGGAGAGCCAAAAAGGTATCATCCACATTCGATACAAAGTATAATAATCCATCATCATGATCATAACTAAGCGCTAAACCCACAAGATAAAATAATCCAACTTTTGGTCACACACACAGCATAAGAAACAGTTGATAAATTAGACACATGTGCAACTCTTGGGTATCTTTATTGAGGAAACGTTTCGCCACACAGTGGCTTCATCAGTCCATACAAAGGAGAATCTTGAAGAACAGGAGGAGAATGAGGTAATCAGTCCCTCAACCTTGAGTCGATGTGGTCAGTTGCACAGACACTCGGAATGTGACTCTGTGGAAATCTCTTTTAGCCGTCACAGTGTCGACTTAAACACAAGTGAATTTAGCCGTCACAGTGTCGACTTAAACACAAGTGAATTTAGCCGTCACAGTGTCGACTTAAACACAAGTGAATTTAGCCGTCACAGTGTCGACTTAAACACAAGTGAATTTAGCCGTCACAGTGTCGACTTAAACACAAG
>NC_069442.1:30718446-30733446 GCF_026875155.1 Cherax quadricarinatus
CTTTCCCCTCATTTTGTGTCTATTGTAACAAGTAAATCTCTTTGGATGTGTGTGCACTGAGAGGGGAAAAGTGCATGCACACGTGCTGGGGACGTATGTCTCCCTGTATATATATACACTTGAAGTTTAATCGTAATACGACCATATCTAGAGTTTCAGGTAAGGGTAATTAGGTGACACGAAGCGTTAATGACCCTCGTGCGTCAGTTAACTAACCAGACTCTTAATTAGAGCTTTACCAAGATTATTGTACACAAATGATGTAAAGTGCCGACAAGATGATAAAATTGATACATGTACAACATCTGGGTGATACTCATGTGTCTAATTCTCCATTAAGGTCATTGACCTGAAGCTCTTCTTGCTTGTAAATGGAGAGAAACTGAAGTCTAGAGCGTTGTTTTGATTGTAGAGCTTGTTAATTATACGGTATTTAAGTCATGTCATCCAGGATTGTGTAGACGATTTTTGAAAGCTTCTCGCGTGGTAAGTATGCGGGTAAACATTGCGGATTGTTTCGCGTACGGTTGAATTGACCTACTCTGCGTTGTGTTTGCTCTGTAGTGAGTGTGTTTGCTTGCGTGTCGAGCCGTATTTTGTGTGTGTAAGAGTCTGTGCGTGATAGGAAACGGGTTATCATGTCTGGCTCAAGTGTCGTGTTTACGATGGTAGGCGTGCATGCGTGCGTGCGTGTACGCACGTGTGTGTGTGTGTGTGTGTGTGTGTGTTGGTAGGGCGTTCCTGTGCTCGTGCGCTGGTGGACACATACACACACACACACACACACACACACACACACACAATTCCCACGTAAAATGAATACATAAACGGGGCATCTGCAAGACAAATGTCAAAAACAAATCTTGAAAAAATGGCTCTAAAAGAAACACGAAAAAATATATAAACCCTCCTTTCGTTTTTGCTGTCAGAAATTTGTAATCACAATGGGATCTGCGCTGTAATAAACACAAAGCTTGTGTTCTGTAACACTCTATTGTAGCTGAGATTACCTCATTAATATTAATTTTGAATTCGAGGGGTGAAAAGCGATGGGAGTGGGGAGAGGGGGGGGGAGAATTTAAAGCCACTGCTACTTCCCCTCTCCCATTTACTATTAAGGCCACTGCCACTTCTCCTCTCCCCATTACCATTAAAGCCACTGCCACTTTCCCTCTCCCCTCCCTTTTACCATTATGGCCACTGCCACTTTCCCTCTGCCCTTTACCATTTCTCCTTTTCTCTTTACTCTTACCTCCCCCCTTATCCACTCTTTTATTTGCTCCCTCACTACCCCCCTCACCTCTTTTCACTTTTCGTCTTACCCCTATCCAAAGCTCCCCTTCTCCTCTCTCCTTTCTCTCCCCTCTCTCCCTCAACCCTCCTTACACCCTCACCCTCGGTTCACATAGCCCTTCTGACAAGCTCATCATTTAACTTGTGGCAGCAGGGAATGAGAAGCTCGAAGCACGTGAGTGTGAAATGAGGTGGGATTTAAGCAGTGGTTTCGGAGCAGCAGGAGGTGGGGAGACGCACTGAAAGAGACAGACAGAGACAGAAAGGTGGAGAGAGAGAGACAAGAGAGAGAGAGATAGTTGATATAGATTTAAATAAAACTTAATATGTCTACATTTGGAAGGTACACAGCCACTATCTCAGCTCCACCCTTCCCCCTGCCTTCCTTTCCACACCCTTCCTCCTCACCCCTTCGTTTATCTCTTACACCCCTCCTCCTTGTTTCCCCTGCCCCTTCACCCTTCCACTTATCTCTTCCCCCTCCCCCCTTTAAAGAAAAAGATAATACTTAACTACTGAACTGTTTACCTAAAATAATCTTAGGGATCTAGCTCTTGGACTCATTATGTGCCAATAAAAAGTTCCCACCATCATCCATATAACAGGAGTTTAGACATCCTTGATAAGGGTAGATAAAAGTATGTATAGAAAAGTAGATAAAAGTAGATAAATGATGGTAAAGGTAGATAAAGGATAATTCAGTCAATTCTGGGTGTCGGTAGTTTGGTTGTTGGTAATTTGGTTGTTGGTAGTTTGGTTGTTGGTAGTTTGGTTGTTGGTAGTTTGGTTGTTGGTAGTTTGGTTGTAGGTAGTTTGATTGTCCGTAGTTTGATTGTTCGTAGTTTGGTTGTTCGTAGTTTGGTTGTTCGTAGTTTGGTTGTTCGTAGCTTGGTTGTTCGTAGCTTGGTTGTTCGTAGTTCGGTTGTTCGTAGCTTGGTTGTTCGTAGTTTGGTTGTGGTGGTCATCCAACTTTCCCACGTGTGCTGGTCTAACATCTTATCCACGACGTAACCACGCCTCGCACACGCAAGAACGCACGCAACCATACACACTGGTACGCACGCACAAAATAAGGGGCTGTTGGACTCTTCTTCCAAGGGATTATAGCTGATCTCTCCTCCCTTGGATCGAATCTGGTTGCCTTCCAGTTCCGGCAAAAACTCCTACGGTTTTAGCGCGTGTTCTTGAAGACACCAGCTCCCGGTCCGAAGTTTTCGGCAAGTAGCACTCGGGTGTAAGGCATTTTAAATCCTGGTTCACGAAAAAATATAAAATAATAAGCAGCCAGAGATTTCTGGAAATAATTAAAGAGCTCACACTGAGCTTTGTAAACACATGACAGCTGATCCATGTAAACATAAGACAGCTGATCCATGTAAACACAAGACAGCTGATCCATGTAAACACAAGACAGCTGATCCATGTAAACACATGGTAGCTGATCCATGTAAACACATGACAGCTGATCCATGTAAACACATGGTAGCTGATCCATGTAAACACAAGACAGCTGATCCATGTAAACACAAGACAGCTGATCCATGTAAACACAAGACAGCTGATCCATGTAAACACAAGACAGCTGATCCATGTAAACACATGGTAGCTGATCCATGTAAACACAAAACAGCTGATCCATGTAAACACAAGACAGCTGATCCATGTAAACACAAGACAGCTGATCCATGTAAACACAAGACAGCTGATCCATGTAAACACATGGTAGCTGATCCATGTAAACACATGACAGCTGATCCATGTAAACACATGGTAGCTGATCCATGTAAACACAAGACAGCTGATCCATGTAAACACAAGACAGCTGATCCATGTAAACACAAGACAGCTGATCCATGTAAACACAAGACAGCTGATCCATGTAAACACATGGTAGCTGATCCATGTAAACACAAGACAGCTGATCCATGTAAACACAAGACAGCTGTCTTATGTAAACATAAGACAGCTGATTCATGTAAACACATGACAGCTGATCCATGTAAACACAAGACAGCTGATCCATGTAAACACATGACAGCTGATCCATGTAAACACAAGACAGCTGATCCATGTAAACACAAGACAGCTGATCCATGTAAACACAAGACAGCTGATCCATGTAAAATGCTTAAACTGGTGGTCAGGTCTCAAAAAAACAACAACAACAAAAACAAAACAATTAAATTAGAGACTTTTAACATAGACACGACTATAATACATCAAAAGCAAATAAAACATAATTTTAGTGCTTTATTATGGGAAGTAAAAAGAATTTTCCTGAGCAATAAAACTCTGGAGCCAGAGAGGAGTGGTTGGAGACTTGATCCTCCGTCCGTGTGGAGTTACCAGGAGCAAGGAGTGGTTGGAGACTTGATTCTCCGTCCGTGTGGAGTTACCCGGAGCAAGGAGTGGTTGGAGACTTGATCCTCCGTCCGTGTGGAGTTACCCGGAGCAAGGAGTGGTTAGAGACTTGATTCTCCGTCCGTGTGGAGTTACCCGGAGCAAGGAGTGGTTAGAGACTTGATTCTCCGTCCGTGTGGAGTTACCCGGAGCAAGGAGTGGTTGGAGACTTGATTCTCCGTCCGTGTGGAGTTACCCGGAGCAAGGAGTGGTTAGAGACTTGATTTCTCCGTCCGTGTGGAGTTACCCGGAGCAAGGAGTGGTTGGAGACTTGATCCTCCGTCCGTGTGGAGTTACCCGGAGCAAGGAGTGGTTGGAGACTTGATTCTCCGTCCGTGTGGAGTTACCCGGAGCAAGGAGTGGTTGGAGACTTGATTCTCCGTCCGTGTGGAGTTACCCGGAGCAAGGAGTGGTTGGAGACTTGATCCTCCGTCCGTGTGGAGTTACCCGGAGCAAGGAGTGGTTGGAGACTTGATTCTCCGTCCGTGTGGAGTTACCCGGAGCAAGGAGTGGTTGGAGACTTGATCCCCCCTCCGTGTGGAGTTACCCGGAGCAAGGAGTGTTTGGAAACTTGATCCTCCGTCCGTGTGGAGTTACCCGGAGCAAGGAGTGGTTGGAAACTTGATCCTCCGTCCGTGAACAATGATGTTCAGACGTTACACCCATGAACAATAATATTGACAGTGAACAACCGCGGAGGGGATACATTTACCCCAAGGTGTGACGGACCATTCACCAGGTATAAGAACATTATTGCCTGAGCGTACCTGATAAATCTTTGCAATTGCAAAGTGGCATTATTCTCGAGGTCAAAATACTTTCATTTTGCTGACAGATTCTCCAGCAAGGCAGCAGTTTAATATACTGCCGTTCTTCCATTAGCAGGATGAAGCCCTTTATCGACGGATTTTTAAAATTATTGTGGAAACCGAGACTAAAAGAAGCGTTTTTTTTTAAACATAAGATTATTAAGTTTAATAAACTATGTTGGAGGGGCGAGTGTCGGTAAGTTTAACGCCGAGTTTTGTAAATACATTAACTGCTGGGAAATACAGTCGCTTGCTTGTGGGGGGAAGGACATGGTTGCACTGACTAACTCCAACCATTCTCGTATCTAGAGTGATAGACGTCAGCAATTTTACGTTTCCAGGATTGCGTCGACGACGCAGGTGTATCATCGTGTATTATCCTAACGTTATTCGTGATTAAATAATCATCTTTGCAAACTTCTGTGATTTAACCTGACCTGACCTAATCTAACCTGGTCTAGCCGAACCTAACTTGTCCTAGCTTGGCCTAGCCTAACCTAACCTGTCTTATCCTGGCCTAGCCTAACTAAACTTGGCCTAACCTAACCTAACTTGGCCTAGCCTAACCTAACTTGGCCTAGCCTAACCTAACTTGGCCTAGCCTAACCTAACTTGGCCTAGCCTAACCTAACTTGGACTAACCTAACCTAGCCTAACCTGTACAAACATTACATTAGGCTGAAAGAAATAATCTTGACATGTACCTATTAGTGTAACATTTATGTACCTATTACTGAAATGAGAATGCTATTTTAAGAGACACGGGAAATGCGGAACGACTGACGTTGATAAGTACGTCAACAACTGGGCGTTTTAAAACGAAAATGAGTTGCAGGGGAATTCGGACAGAAAAGCATTTTTTGGGGAATTCGAAGGGCAAAACGTACGCAGGTATATGAACAGAGCCACAAACATTCAGAAATAGCCTTGGGCAACGTTTCATTCTGAGCGAAATATGTTCTACACAAAAAAACTTTTATTCTGCATATCTATCTAAAGTTATTTCTATTTTTTATACTCTCGGAATCTGTTAAAATTACTGGCTTCGTGTCGACTGTTTTTCGTGAGTCAAGAAAAATCATTGTCAACCTCGTTCGAGAGTATTACAAGGCTATGTTTAGTTACCTGCTGGTGTTTGGACGAGCACCTGGCTGGAACCACACCCTGTACTGTTAAGTTAGTGTGTTTGTAGGTGTTATAACTAGCATCTGGCTAGGACCACACCTTGTACTGCTAGGTTAGTGTGTTGGCAGGTGTTCTGACGAGCACTTGGCTAGGAACACACCTTGTACTGCAATGTTAGTGAGTTTACAGGTGTTATGACTACCGTCTGGCTAGGACCACACCTTGTACTGCTAGGTTAGTGTGTTTGCAGGTGTTATGACTAGCGTTTGGCTAAGATCGCACCTTGTACTGCTAGGTTAGTGTGTTGGCAGGTGTTCTGACGAGCACTTGGCTAGGAACACACCTTGTACCGCTAGGTTAGTGTGTTTGCAGGTGTTATGACTACCGTCTGGCTAGGACCACACCTTGTACTGCTAGGTTAGTGTGTTTGCAGGTGTTATGACTAGCATCTGGCTAGGATCACACCTTGTACTGCTAGGTTAGTGTATTTGCAGGTGTTCTAACGAGCACTTGGCTGGGAACATGTTACTGGAACACCATACTGTATACTTAGCTTATACGGGGAGGAAAGTCGCTTTATTTGTAATAGTGACGAAGGATAAGCCAAGCCAGTGTGACTTATCGTTAGAGGCCTTTGGACCTCTCCCCCAGGATGCCACCCACAACACTCATAAATCCTAGGACACAATTTACTACTAGGTAAAATAAGGGAAATAGATGTAGGAGAGTTACTCATATTTTTTGACTGTTGGGGATCGAACCAAGGTCCTTTCGATTGCAACCAGAAAGCCCACGCACACGTACAAGTACAACCACGTACACTACTTTTTTTGCTGATGTTAGTAGAACGACGGGCCGGATAGAAGCAAGCACGACAGCCGGATACTACAAGCAAGACAGCCAGGTACTACAAGTACAAAAGGCCAGATACAACCAGTTAAGTGCGTGTCAATAACAAAGGCACGAGGAAGGAAGGAGAGAGAGAGAAGAGAGAGAGAGAGAGAGAGAGAGAGAGAGAGAGAGAGAGAGAGAGAGAGAGAGAGAGAGAGAGAGAGAGAGAGATCACCGCCACTGCTTCACGCAATATCCTTAAACCTTTTTGTCCAGAGTACAAAATAACTCCAAGAGAGAAATATGCGAAACAACATGACCCTATAATTACGGTACAATACTCTTTGATACTTTATTTACAGAGCTACTCACTGCTCTTCTCTTTGCCAGGAATTTTGCATGAGAGAGCCGAGATCTTTTTCAGCTGTGAAATTATTTATCCTGAGTGATAATTTATAGAGTAAATAATTCACATGTGGGGGGGTGGGGGTTGAATGTGACTGGCTGCATGGTTTTGCAAGCTGTAATGGTTAGATTGATCCAGGCTCTGTTGCAAATGATGGAATGCAACGGTGATAATTACTGTAATGATAGCAAAGGGATATATAAACACAGACACGGTGAGGTATATATGTCTCAGTGTATTGTAACTTTGAGGTCGTTAGGTAAGACACATATGCAACAGTTAGGTATCTTTATTTCGAAACGTTTCGCCTACACAGTAGGCTTCTTCAGTCGAGTACAGAAAAGTTGATAGAAGCAGAAGATACTTGAAGACGATGTAATCAGTCCATCACCCTTAAAGTTTTGAGGTGGTGATGGACTGATTACATCGTCTTCAAGTATCTTCTGCTTCTATCAACTTTTCTGTACTCGACTGAAGAAGCCTACTGTGTAGGCGAAACGTTTCGAAATAAAGATACCTAACTGTTGCATATGTGTCTTACCTAACAATCTGTCGGTATTTTATACCATTTTAATGTTCAACTTTGAGGTCGTAAAAAATTCTTGGCTGGTGGTGACACGAAGCCTCAGTGAACCTTGTGTAGTCAATAGGCCTTTAACCTGATTAACCAAATAAGAAGTAGGAGGAGGAGGAGGAAGAAGAAGAAGAGAAGATGAAGAACTATTGAGAAGTCTTTCGATTCCATTATTATTTTTAGTGCAGTATATGCTAAAAAATAATTTCTCTAAATTAAAAAAAAAAATCGAATGTCTTTCTAGCATTTAACATTAATGTATATTGTAAGACTTTAAAAGTTCATATTTTTAAATAAAAATGGTGTCAGGAAACAGAGGAATATACAATTATTTTGAATATCATTAAAGTCTACTTAGGATATACGGCATGGGGGAAATAGCCTAATTAGTATATTTACCATGGGGGGAGGGGGAATCACCCTGTTAGGATATTCATGACGAGACGACTCATTCCCAGGATTAGGATAATCTTTTCCACACAGGATTTATACGCATCGAGACGTGTGTGTGTACTCACCTAGTTGTGGTTGCACGGGTTGAGTTACAGTTTCTGGCCTCGCCTCTTCACTGGACGCTACTAGAGCACTCTTTCTGCTCCATGAACTTTATCATGCCTCTTCTTTAAGCTATGTATGGATTCTGCCTCCACTACATCATTTCCCAGACTGTTCCACTTCCTGACAACACTGTGACTGAAAAAATACTTCCCAACATCACTGTGATTCATCTGAGTCTTCAACTTCCAACTGTGACCTCTTGTTGCTGTGTCCCATCTCTGGAACATCCTATCTCTGTCCACCTTCTCAGTTTGTCTCAGTATGTTATATGTCGTTATTATGTCCCCACTATCTCTCCTGTCCTCCAGTGTCGTCAGGTCGATTTCCCTTAACCTCTCCTCGTATGACATGCCCCTTAGCTTCGGGACTAGTCTTGTTGCAAACATTTGCACTTTCTCTAATTTCCTTACTGTGTGTGTGTGTGTGTGTGTGTGTGTGTGTGTGTGTGTGTGTGTGTGTGTGTGTGTGTGTGTGGTGTGTGTGTGTGTATAAGTAGTGTGTTTATTCCAATTTAGGTTTTAAAGATTAAAGTGTTTAATGAGGTGGTGGTGAGCAGGTGTCATGCAGACTAAAAGTCAGCATGAAACTCGTTCACCATCAGTTTAATCAGGCTGGTTTAATCAGGCTGGTTTAATCAGGCTGGTTTAATCAGGCTGGTTTAATCAGGCTGGTTTAATCAGGCTGGTTTAATCAGGCTGGTTTAATCAGGCTGGTTTAATCAGCTGTTTAATCAGGCTGGTTTAACAGGCTGGTATCAGCTGTTAATCAGGCTGGTTTAATCGTGTTAACAGCGGTTAATCAGGCTGTTTAATCAGGCGTTAACATAATCAGGCTGGTTTAATAGGTGGTTAATCCTGGTAAGTCAACGTACGCGGATCAGCTGCTACACTGCATGTGACGAGCTAATATAACTATAATTTAAAGTGACTGGTAGCCAGCGAGGCTGGACATAACCAAAAGCTCACGGGACATCATATAAGATATGGGGGCAGGATCCCCTTATACAAGTGAAGGACTATTTATCCAAGACTCTTTATCCAAGAGGAGGATAACTCAGTGCAAATTACACCGAGGATTTGCATCTACGTGTATAAACATCGAGTGGTATCACTGTATATACATCGAGTGGTATCAGTGTACATGTTGTTAGGTAAGACACATATGCAACAGTTAGGTATCTTTATTGTGAAACGTTTCGCCTACACAGTAGGCTTCTTCAGTCAAGTACAGAAAAGTTGATAGAAGCAGAAGATACTTGAAGACGATGTAATCAGTCCATCACCCTTAAAGTTTTGAGGTGGTCAGTCCCTCAGTCTGGAGAAGAGCATTGTTCCATAGTATGAAACAATATCTGAAGAAGCCTACTGTGTAGGCGAAACGTTTCACAATAAAGATACCTAACTGTTGCATATGTGTCTTACCTAACAACCTGTCGGTATTTTATACCATTTTAATGTTCAATCAGTGTACATACATCGAGTGGTATCACTGTATATACATCGAGTGGTATCAGTGTATAAACATCGAGTGGTATCACTGTATATACATCGAGTGGTATCAGTGTATAAACATCGAGTGGTATCACTGTATATACATCGAGTGGTATCAGTGTATACACATCGAGTGGTATACACAGTATAGAGAGACGTGTATCTCAGTGTATATACATTATTATAACATAACGAAGCGCCAAACCCTTAAGGGTGGATATGTATCCCTGTGCTTTACTCTCTCTTTTAGTAATCAAATTATCTTTGGCTAGTGTTATTATTAGTATTTTTATCAATGGGGAGCGCTAAACACGTAGGGATTACACAGAGCCTCTGCGTGTGTGTATGGGGGGAGGGCTGGAAGGAACTTTTGCTCAGTACAGGGAAGCAGAGCACGGATCCAATTCCCTAGATCAAGATCCCCCCTTACCAGCATCAAGAACCTCCCCTCACCATCAAGAGTCCCTCACCATCATCAAGATCCCCTCACGAACATCAAGATCCCCCTCACCGGCATCAAGAGGCCCGTCACCAGCAACAAGAGCCCCCCTCACCAACATCAAAATCCCCCTCACCAGCAACAAGAGCCCCCCCTCACCAGCATCAAGAGCCATCCTCAACATCAAGAGCGCCTATCACCAGAATCGACAGCCCCCGTCACCAACATCATGATCCCCGTCACCAGAATCAAGAGCCCCCGTCACCAGCATCAAGATCCCTTCACCAGCATCACGATCCCCTCGCCAGCATCAAGGAACCTTGAGGGGTTTTGGCTGGTGTACAGGTGACAAATATTATAATCAAAAAGAAGCGCTAAACCACAAGGGTACAGGTGATAAGTAGCCTTTAAATGGCCCTCTGCAAGACACTTGAGGCATTAAGGAACATTTATGAAGCATCTGACCTGGAACAAAACCTTTATTCACAATGTTATAACTGAGGCCAATTAAAATTAAAAATTCCTCTCAGACCCAAAACTGACCATCCAAAATTTTCGTTTTGAAAATCCATGAACATGCAGTTGTAGACCCATCCATTATATACATCATATTTAAATATTAAGTTGATAGCCCTATGAACAGCGAAGCTACAAGGTAAAAAAAAAAAAGGCAAAAAAAAAAAAAAAAAAGTTGAAAAGAGCACAAATACCCTACAACCTTTCCCGGCCGAGGTTGGCCGAACACTGAGCTTTGGAGTCACGGTTCTGCTGTTTCGTTCATTCAGTATTGCCATTGTCTTAATTTAACCAATATTATGAATTACTTGCTAAAACAAATAATACAATAATTGCAGACAAATTCTAACTATATACCTTGGCTGATATTGTACAGTCGAGAATGTCATCAATCGAAATTCCCAGTTAGCTATAAAAAAAAAAAGGCTTAAAATTACCAGAATGCAATCGTCTGATAACTTATAACATTATCCACACTTAGGAAAAATTTAAGGCATTATTTCTCAGATTTTCGACGTCATTTCAATTTATTAATCACAAACAAGGCACTTGTAAGCTACGACGGTAATTAAATTCAATTAAACGCAATGAACATTGTCTTGTGACGCTCATCAATGAAATTGTAGTATTTCCGCCATTAGTGAGGCATTTAATTTGTACCTTTAAATTGTACTTTAAACTCTGTTGCCCACAGGTGTTCGTGTATTTTTCTGCAGTTGGTGTAGTTAATCGAGTGTTATGTGGAGTTATTTTGTGTAACGTAGTGTTATTTTCGTGTTATTGTGTGTTATGTAGTGTTGTGTGCTATGTAGTGTTATTGTGTGTTATGTGGTGTATAATGAGGTGTAATTGTGTATGTGGTGTTATTGTGTGTTATGTGGCGTTATTGCGTGTTATGTTGTGTTTTGTGGGATGTGGTGTTGTGTTATGCAGTGTTGTGTTATGTGGTTTTATTGTTTATATGTTACTACGTGCTATGTGGTGTTATGTGTTATGTGGTGTTGTGTGGTATGTGATGTTATTGTGTATTATGTGGTGTTATTGCGTGTTATGTGATGTTATTTCGTGTTATGTGTTATTGTGTGTTACGTGGTGTTATTGTGTTATGCGTGTCTTCCTAAGAGGAGGCGGGAGAAGAAAGAACAGAAGAAGAGAGAAGGAGGAAGAAAGGGATGATAGAGAGAAGAGAGAGAGAGAGAGAGAGAGAGAGAGAGAGAGAGAGAGAGAGAGAGAGGAGAGAGAGAATGAGGGAACATAGGAAGAAATGAGGCGAACGGAAGTAAGGGGAAACAAGACAAAGGAAGTAAGAGGGGAAAGGAATAAGGTGGGGGGAAAAAGAGAATGAGATAGAGGGAAAAAAAAGTGAAAGAGCGAGGAGAAATAATGAAACATGAGAACAGGGAAGTAAGTGAATTGTAAGAAAAAGGAAAGATAGTAACAAAGACGGAAGTGGGAAGGGAAAAGATAACAAAGAAAATGAGGAATAAACAAATACAAAAGAATAAAAACGACAATAACTGGTTGAGATAGAGAAGTACAAACGAAAAGAATGAAAAAAAAGAGAACAACAGCCGAGATCAAACGAGAGGAAGACAAAAAGTAATAAAAAGAAAGGGGGGGGGGAAACATGAATGGTAAACACGAGAAAATTAAGAAACCTAGAGAACAGCTGAAAAACAACTATAGTAAAACAATACTTTCCACCTAACACACACACACACACACACACACACACACACACACACACACACACACACACACACACACACACACACTCAACGATACCTGGGTGCACGAATAACCACGAGCAAAAATAAATGATTGTAATAAGATAACAATGGGCTAAGAGGAATTCCAGGATAGTCATGTGTATATACCAAGAATAGTCATGTGTGTATACCCAGGAAAGTCATGTATGTATACCCAGGATAGTCATGTGTGTATACCCAGGATATTATGTGTATATATACCCAGGAGAGTCATGTGTATGTATCCAGGATAGTTATGTATATATATACCCAGGAGAGTCATGTGTATATACCCAGAATAGTTATGTGTATATTTCCCCAGGAGAGTCATGTGTATATACCCAGGATAGTTATGTGTATATATACCCAGGAGAGTCGTGTATATATACCCAGGAGAGTCATGTGTATATACCCAGGATAGTTATGTGTATATATCCCCAGGAGAGTCATGTGTATATACCCAGAAGAGTCATGTGTATATTCCCAGGAGAGTCATGTGTATATACCCAGGAGAGTCATGTGTATATACCCAGGATAGTTATGTGTATATATCCCCAGGAGAGTCATGTGTATATACCCAGAAGAGTCATGTGTATATTCCCAGGAGGGTCTTGTGTATATACCCAGGAGAGTCATGTGTATATACCCAGGAGTTATGTGTATATACTGCCAAAATCAGCAGATGTATGCAGACGAATTCCTGTATGATTCGGTGTATAAAGTGAGAAAGGGCGTTACAGTGGTTGGTAACCAGTCTGGCAGGCTAGGATGTTGTCCAGGTCGTTGTGTGAACAAGCTCTGCATATGTGTCCCGTCTGAGGAAGCTCTGCATATGTGTCCCGTCTGAGGAAGCTCTGCATATGTGTCCCGTCTGAGGAAGCTTTGCATGTGTCCCGTCTGAGGAAGCTCTGCATATGTGTCCCGTCTGAGGAAGCTCTGCATATGTGTCCCGTCTGAGGAAGCTTTGCATATGTGTCCCGTCTGAGGAAGCTTTGCATGTGTCCCGTCTGAGGAAGCTCTGCATATGTGTCCCGTCTGAGGAAGCTTTGCATGTGTCCCGTCTGAGGAAGCTTTGCATATGTGTCCCGTCTGAGGAAGCTTTGCATGTGTCCCGTCTGAGGAAGCTCTGCATATGTGTCCCGTCTGAGGAAGCTCTGCATATGTGTCCCGTCTGAGGAAGCTTTGCATGTGTCCCGTCTGAGGAAGCTCTGCATATGTGTCCCGTCTGAGGAAGCTCTGCATATGTGTCCCGTCTGAGGAAGCTTTGCATATGTGTCCCGTCTGAGGAAGCTTTGCATGTGTCCCGTCTGAGGAAGCTTTGCACATGTGTCCCGTCTGAGGAAGCTTTGCATATGTGTCCCGTCTGAGGAAGCTTTGCATATGTGTCCCGTCTGAGGAAGCTTTGCATATGTGTCCCGTCTGAGGAAGCTTTGCATATGTGTCCCGTCTGAGGAAGCTCTGCATATGTGTCCCGTCTGAGGAAGCTTTGCATATGTGTCCCGTCTGAGGAAGCTTTGCATATGTGTCCCGTCTGAGGAAGCTTTGCATATGTGTCCCGTCTGAGGAAGCTTTGCATATGTGTCCCGTCTGAGGAAGCTTTGCATATGTGTCCCGTCTGAGGAAGCTTTGCATATGTGTCCCGTCTGAGGAAGCTTTGCATATGTGTCCCGTCTGAGGAAGCTTTGCATATGTGTCCCGTCTGAGGAAGCTTTGCATATGTGTCCCGTCTGAGGAAGCTTTGCATATGTGTCCCGTCTGAGGAAGCTTTGCATATGTGTCCCGTCTGAGGAAGCTCTGCATATGTGTCCCGTCTGAGGAAGCTTTGCATATGTGTCCCGTCTGAGGAAGCTTTGCATATGTGTCCCGTCTGAGGAAGCTCTGCATATGTGTCCCGTCTGAGGAAGCTTTGCATATGTGTCCCGTCTGAGGAAGCTTTGCATATGTGTCCCGTCTGAGGAAGCTTTGCATATGTGTCCCGTCTGAGGAAGCTCTGCATATGTGTCCCGTCTGAGGAAGCTCTGCATATGTGTCCCGTCTGAGGAAGCTCTGCATATGTGTCCCGTCTGAGGAAGCTCTGAATGTGTCCCGTCTGAGGAAGCTCTGCACATGTGTCCCGTCTGAGGAAGCTCTGCACATGTGTCCCGTCTGAGGAAGCTTTGCATGTGTCCCGTCTGAGGAAGCTCTGCACATGTGTCCCGTCTGAGGAAGCTTTGCATATGTGTCCCGTCTGAGGAAGCTCTGCATATGTGTCCCGTCTGAGGAAGCTTTGCATATGTGTCCCGTCTGAGGAAGCTCTGCATATGTGTCCCGTCTGAGGAAGCTCTGCATAGGGTTCCCGTCTGAGGAAGCTCTGCATATGTGTCCCGTCTGAGGAAGCTTTGCATATGTGTCCCGTCTGAGGAAGCTTTGCATATGTGTCCCGTCTGAGGAAGCTCTGCATATGTGTCCCGTCTGAGGAAGCTCTGCATATGTGTCCCGTCTGAGGAAGCTTTGCATATGTGTCCCGTCTGAGGAAGCTTTGCATATGTGTCCCGTCTGAGGAAGCTCTGCATATGTGTCCCGTCTGAGGAAGCTTTGCATATGTGTCCCGTCTGAGGAAGCTTTGCATGTGTCCCGTCTGAGGAAGCTCTGCATATGTGTCCCGTCTGAGGAAGCTCTGCATATGTGTCCCGTCTGAGGAAGCTTTGCATATGTGTCCCGTCTGAGGAAGCTTTGCATATGTGTCCCGTCTGAGGAAGCTCTGCATATGTGTCCCGTCTGAGGAAGCTTTGCATATGTGTCCCGTCTGAGGAAGCTCTGCATATGTGTCCC
>NC_069442.1:30738446-30775946 GCF_026875155.1 Cherax quadricarinatus
TCTGGGAACTTTCCACACCAGTCGCTCGAGAACTTTAATAACTAAAGGGTAATAACAAATAAACCATACCCCCGGCCGGGATTGAACCCGCGGTCATAGAGTCTCAAAACTCCAGACCGTCGCGTTAGCCACTAGACCAGCTAGCCACAATAAGATTCATCCAACTAGGTATATTTCTACACCATAGGAAGGTTAGCACAGGCACCTCTGTGACCACAAATGCAAGTTTTTACAGACGAATCTCCAGCTAGCGTGGCCGTGACGAACTCTAGCTCAAGTCCCTTCACTGCCGTCATGTTGAGTCATGTTGACGGTAATAACAAATACTTGCGGAGTCGAAGCTGGATATTCCTGGGATGGAATCGGGGCCGGGCGTGGCGTGTGAGGTCTAACACCTGCCACACCTGTTACCTCATCGCTGATAAATGAGACACTTGTGCAACGTCTGGGTATCTTTATTCCATAAACGTTCCCATTTATCAACTTGTCGTTCTTTAAGTCATTTAGTCACAGATACCTTGGTGTTAGTCTACTGTCGTGGCTGGCAGACGGGACAGGAAGGGTGAAAGACCGTGCAGATTTGTATTTATTTTGTCATATAAGCTGACGGGTAAGTTCAGAACTCGTGGCAACCCACGGTACAGTGGTTAGAACACTCGCCTGCTACGTTTAGAACTCTTTGGCCATGGGTTCAAACCTTTTCCGACAAACCTCAGTTTGTAGCTAAATTGTGCATGCCCGGAGTACACGTGGAGAGGGTTTCAGGGGGCAGCGCCCCCACGGCCCGGTTCAGTATGTGATAATTCACACACACTTTGGATCAGCAGTTTCGATTAAATCAGTGATAATTTACAAATTTTAGCTAAAAAAAAAATTTACAAATTTTAGCTAAAAAATTTGGTAAATCAGAAAATTCTTCAAACCAGTAAATATCTTTAAAATATGCAATAAAACAATATTTTAACAGAGTTGGCAGAACCTGTGTTTATAATTACGCACTCACGAAGATTTCCAAAAGTCGATGTTATATTTAAGTTCCTAGGGAGTCTAGCACATGCGACCTTTTAAAGGTCCCATTCCTCTAGTCTAGAGTGAAAATGGTAAGCAGTAAGAGTCACAGTACCGTGACTAGGACAATACATAATATTACCCGCACACAGGAGAGGGGGAAAAAAAGTACGACAACGGTTCGTTCCGACTTGGATCATTTACGAAGTCACAATAACATAAATGGAGGACATCTTTTTCCTCTGGAAATACATCTGTTCTTCCTGTTAAGAGTGCTAAAATATCCTTATCTGTTTTGTTGAATAATTTTGATTTTGATTTGTTATCGTGTCTCTTACTTTTCTTCCAGTGGGTAAGTGGAAGAGAGAGAGAGAGAGAGAGAGAGAGAGGAGAGAGAGAGAAGAGAGAGAGAGAGAGAGAGAGAGAGAGAGAGAGAGAGAGAGAGAGAGAGAGAGAGAGAGAGAGAGAATATGGGTCTGTGAACTAGTCACACAGGAATATAAACACGATATGCAAATAACAAAAGGGAGTTCAACGTGACACATTCTTGCCTGCCTAAACTTTTCAGACAGCTGGGGTACTAAGCCAAGATCCGAGCAACAGCGTCAGTAACAGCAGTGTTAGCAACAGCAGTGTTAGCAACAGCAGTGTTAGCAACAGCAGTGTTAGCAACAGCAGTAGCAGCAACTGCAAGCAGAAAAGTGACAGCATTCGGAGTAGCAGTAACATCTTCAGCAGCAACAGCATCAGCAACAATCATCAGCAACAGCCTCAGCAACAATAACACCAGCAACAACAACATCAGCAACAGAGGCAGGAGAGGGAAAAAAACAACACAGCAACAATCTCACCAGTTACAGTAACAATCAGCCAAGACATATCTGCACACACTGTGGCCTCGTCCAGCAGCGAGAAGAAACACACACACACAGACTTACTACCCTCGAGGTCAACGTGCTTAACAACACTGAATTAGGTAGGTACATGCACTGTCCTTGCGTATGCAGGTAGGTGCGGAACATAATTAGTGAAGGATGTAACGGTGTCCTCCCACATTCCACCTCCACCCTTCTCAAGTGATTTTATTATTACAGTCATCAGTTTTATCTTCATTTCTCCTCATTCTTTCTTTATTACTGGAAATTGCTCGCCATTATCTTACTCCAGTTGTCGTCTTCAGAATTTTAAACTTTATTTTCCTTTTATTACTTTTGTGAATATTTTGGGGATGTAAGAGAGAGGAAATATTTATATTATCTTGTTCTCGTCAGGGAGAGGCGCTAGTTGGAAGAGTTTTATTACTCAGGAAACAAGACAGGGGTCAAACAGTCTCATAATTCGTGATTACTTTATCAAGGGACTAGATTATTCCCGTGAGTTCGAGGCTCCTCTCTCTCTCTCTCTCTCTCTCTCTCTCTCTCTTGCTTCTGGAGGGTGGGGGAAAGGTTAGAGAGGATACCTTGATGTTGGTGAAGGGATCTTGATCCGTGGAATTGAAGCTACCCTTTTTCTTTGGATCAAGGCTGATTACCTTACCTTTCCCAGGCGCTGTGATACTTATTGCTCTAGTGTCTTTCCTGAATTTAATAATAATAATAATAATAATAATAATAATAATAATAATAATAATAATAGTAATAATAATAATAATAATAATAATAATAATAATAATAGTCAACCTACTACAAAATACTTTTTTCTCCCCAACACATCCCCCATCTCTCTCCCCAACACCCCCATCTCTCCCCAACACCCCCGCTTCTCTGTCCTTCAGATCATCCACCTAAAATTCATTACCATGAGCCCTGCCCCCCCCTCACACAACAGACACCCCTCACACAACAGACACCCCTCACACAACAGACACCCCTCACACAACAGACCCCCCTCACACAACAGACACCCCTCACACAACAGACACCCCTCACACAACAGACACCCCTCACACAACAGACACCCCTCACACAACAGACACCCCTCACACAACAGACACCCCTCACACAACAGACACCCTCACACAACAGACACCCCTCACACAACAGACACCCCTCACACAACAGACAACCCCTCACACAACAGACACCCCTCACACACAAACAGACACCCTCACACAACAGACACCCCTCACACAACAGACACCCCTCACACAACAGACACCCCTCACACAACACCTCACACAACAACCCTCACACAACAGACACCCCTCACACAACAGACACCCCTCACACAACAGACACCCCTCACACAACAGACACCCCTCACACAACAGACACCCCTCACACAACAGACACCCCTCACACAACAGACACCCCTCACACAACAGACACCCCTCACACAACAGACACCCCTCACACAACAGACACCCCTCACACAACAGACACCCCTCACACAACAGACACCCTCACACAACAGACACCCCTCACACAACAGACACCCCTCACACAACAGACACCCCTACACAACAGACACCCCTCACACAACAGACACCCTTCACACAACAGGTCCCACACAACAGGTCTCAACACAACAGGTCCCACACAACAGGGCCCCACACAACAGGTCCCCACACAACAGGTCTCAACACAACAGGGCCCCACACAACAGGTCCCCACACAACAGGGCCCCACACAACAGGGCCCCACACAAGAGGTCCCCACACAACAGGGCCCCACACAACAGGGCCCCACACAACAGGGCCCCACACAACAGGTCCCCACACAACAGGGCCCCACACAACAGGTCCCCACACAACAGGGCCGCACACAACAGGTCCCCACACAACAGGTCCCCACACAACAGGGCCGCACACAACAGGGCCCCACACAACAGGTCCCCACACAACAGGTCCCCACACATCAGGGCCCCACAACTTAAATAACAAAAAGGCACAATACCGTGACTGGAACGATACACAAATAACCCGCACATAAAAGAGAGAAGCTTACGACGACGTTTCGGTCCGACTTGGACCATTGACAAAGTCACACTGACTTGCCCTCTGGACTCTCTACATGTTTTAATTCCGTATATTAAAACGGCTGCAACAGGCTTGCAGGCAGTAGGTTTGAGGGGAGTAGGCTGCTGGCTGGTGGTGCGCGAGGGTATAGCTGGTGGTAGAATCACCTCTGACCCTGCCGGCTACTCACAACAGTCTTCAAACGCCTTGAATTACCCTTAAAAACGTAAATCCACGCTCCACACCGCTGTACACCATTTATCATGTGGGAGTTCGATACGTGGATTAGGGTAGAAATACTCACGTAGGCTGTTATACGTATAATTACTGATATGTGGACAGAGCCCGCAGCCGTACCTATCTCCTTGGCTACACTCGTAAAACTGACTAGCCGTCTGGCCAGTACCCCGTAGTGGGTGTTTTGAAATAGTGTCAGCTCAGCACAATATGAGTTGAATCAACGGACGGTTACGGTAACTGGTTACTAGACTGGTAACTGGTTACTACTACTGAGAGCTGGAACGAAACATTAAAGTTGTAGCATCGCTCTACTGAAGTTTCCCATTTCAGGCTGATATATTTGAAGATTTCGTGCGTGTAACCCATCCTCAGTGATGGAATCTACCGAGGAAAAATGACTTTGGTTCCCACAGCGTAACTCTTACATTGAGAAGGATAGTCGTGCACCATAAGGGGATCTCACAATCCAAATGAACTCTCACAAAATACACTATCGTTCGGCTGTTGAAGAGGATCCCAGAAGGGGATCGAAATATACAGACCAATTAATCAGAGTGTCTGTCTCCATGTGGGTTTATTATTGAGCATCATACAGGAAGTACAAACTAAAGAAGTTACACACACACACACACACACACATACCCACACACACACACACACACAAACACACACACACACACACACACACACTCAGGAAGTGGAATAGCCTAGAAAGTGACGTAGTGGAGGCAGGAACCATACATAGTTTTAAGACGAGGTTTGATAAGGCTCACGGAGCAGGGAGAGAGAGGACCCAGTAGCAGTCAGTGAAGAGGCGGGGCCAGGAGCTGTGACTCGACCCCTATAACTACAAATAGGTGAGTACAAATACGTGAGTACACACAAACACACACAGCATACGAACTCAGTTTTGATATTATCAAAATTACTGCTACAGCATCTCCATTCTAAGTAATTCATCTGACAGACGAGGGTGACACATCCCTCTCCAGTATCAAAATATTATATAGCATTTGGTTTTAAATAAAGTTCAGTTGATAATGGGTAATAGGGGAAGAAAATACTTAAACAGTCCAGAGAGAAACCTTGGGAATTTTTTTTATTGAAGTGCGTTTATTATTTTTCTCTCATATATATATATATATATTTTATATATATATATATATAAAATATATATATATTTTATATATATATATATATATATATATATATATATATATATATAATATATATATATATATATAAATTACACACACAACCACACACACACACACACACTTGTACATATCACTGTCGTTAACATTGACAGAAGAGTTAGTGGTCAGTGATACAGCGATCTCTGTTCGTTTTTCCCCAGACAGCTTAATGTACAGCGTGTCGGGGAGCTCGCTGGGCGGTACGCTCACCCGAGCGTGTCTACCTAAGATCAATATTTATTTTTTTCTTACGAAAACCTTGCGAGACTAGAAAGTCTGGAAGTGACTTATCTGTGTTGTCTTGGGAGGAGACACTCGTGGTGCTGAAGATACTTCTTGAGGAAGCCTTGGTCGGGATAACGTTTTGCTCTGTGAAGAGCATTATTAGGCAGGGGCGAAACGTTGTTTTTCCCCTTCACTATTACCCCTTAATACGTCATTGAGATCCCCATTGCCACACTTCCATTACACTCCACCCCATTTCCACCTTCACGGCCTAATGTCACTCCTCACCTCCCCCCACCACAGCCTATCACCATCCCCACACCATTAAATCCACCAACAATGCACTACTGGTAGTGAGACCACATTAGTAGCCAGACGGAGGAGGGGATCGAAGCAAAGCAGTCTACTAACGCAGTAATACCGCCCAATTTGCAGGGCAGTAATAGTTCCCATTAGCGGGTAATGAATCACTGTCAACCCGCTCGGGTATTAACGCTCAGAATATTCCCCTAAAGCGGACACGATATTAATGACACGTTTTTTTCCCCCCCACTTCTATTCAATGGATTAGTGTGTGAATTCTGCAACTGGTAAATGTTTGGCTTCGTTGTGCACGATTTGGAAAGAATTGTTATTAGATTTTCAGTAGGGGTTAGAGCTTAACCCGTATGGGTTATACAGAGCATGTTTGATCCGAGGAAGGGGGAAGGAGCTGCCTCCCTCGTTGCAGTCAGATTTCACGTAAGATTTGGCCGAAAGGAAAAAAATATTTTTGTTATTATTATTATTATTATTATTATTATTATTATTATATTATTATTATTATTATTATTATTATTATTATTATTATTATTATTAAAGAACAAAGTGACACAATACAGTTTCGGTCCAAGTAAGACCGAAACGTCGTCATATGCTTCTTTTTCCTTTTTGCGGGTTGTGCATTATTATTTAGAAACGCTAAAGCCCTAGGGGGTCACACAGCTGGCTGAGAGAAAAATACAAGGGACCTTAGCAACGTCAGCGTTGACATGTAAACGATCTCCTTATCGTCAGCCATATCTAAGAGGTCATGCAGCGCTACTGCCCATGTACTCGTTAGCGCAGCTGCGCCATTATGAAGCAAGGATGTGCCATTAACAACTGTTATGCTTGTTAGCCCAGAGTACGTAGATCAACACCGGATATACACACCCACCTCCAGCGACATCCTGAGATAGCCATGGATGAGGGTATATCTTTAATGGCTGCGTCTCAGCTCTGGGACCTTGGTCGCTCCAAATGATAGAAGAGATCGAGAAAGCACAGTATACATAGCCAGGAACCTTAACATAGTTAAGAGAGCCGTATTTGTACCTGTAGGAAAGACTTGCTAATCACTGGTTACTTGAGAATATATCTCCAAATTGTATACACGGACATTTCGAGCAGTAACTTCATTATAATATCCTGGATATTTTAGCTTTCACGAATGTACGACTTTAGTCAGACGTCCCACTTTCAACAACTAAAACGCCTGAAACAGAAAGAGAGAGACTCTGATATCAATCACCCCTCCGTAACGACTCACTCAACGCCTTACAAAAGTTTAAACTATGCTAAGCACGGAAACGTGAAAGGCAAAACAGGCAAATGAAAGTCACTTGGAAGACCAACTCCCTCATCTGCAAACACAAGTAACTACAGGAGGACGGGAGACAAGCTTCGTGTCCCACAAAAAACCCAGGTGAAGGATAGAGGTTCCATCCTGGGAGAGTGTCTGTGACACTCGGGGTCAGGGAATTATCATGTGGCTACCAGCAGAGAGAAATGCTACGGTAGGAAACGTCGGAGATCTTAAGAGATAGGGAAGCGGTTTTAATGCGATGCTTAAATGTTTACGGGATTAACCGGAGGTTTGGTGGAAGTGTGTGTGTGTGTGTGTGTGTGTGTGTGTGTGTGTGTGTGTGTGTGTGTGTGTGTGGTGTGTAGTGTGTGTGTGTGTGAGTGTGTGTGTGTGTGTGTGTGTGTGTGTGTATGTGTGTGTGTGTGAGCCATCAAGTTTGTGCCTCTCTAGTCATGATTATTATGGTACCTTTATACCTTTGATGAGTTCCGTTTGTTTTTCTACTTCTGGAGCCGGGCATGGGCCAGAGCTCGTCTGGTGCTAGCCTGGTTAAACTGGCTGTTGCTGTTGGTGGCCCGCTGACTCACATATCCATCACAGCCTAGTTGATCTGGCACTAGTGAAGATACTTCACCCTGGTGTCTACACTTGTTGCAGATATTGTTGCATTCTGTATTACAGTGTTACATCCTGTGATGCACTGTTGCAATCTGTGTTGTTGCTCGTATTGCATTTGTTTAGGAAGTGTCGTTGCCTGTATTGCATTGGTTCAGGCAGTGTTGCGCTGGTTCAGGTTGTGTCGTTGTTGTGTTGCACTGGTTTAGGTTGTGTCGTTGTTTGTGTTGCACTGGTTCAGGTTGTGTCATTGCTTGTGTTGCCTTGGCTCAGGGTGTGTCGTTGCTTATGTTGCACTGACTCAGGTTGTGTCGTTGCTTCTGTTGCACTGGCTCAGGTTGTGTCATTGCTTCTGTTGCATTGGTTTAGGCAGTGTCGTTGCCTGTGTTGCACTGATTCAGGCAGTGTCGTTGCTTGTGTTGCACTGGTTTGGGCAGTGTCGTTGCCTGTGTTACACTGATTCAGGCAGTGTTGTAATGTTGCTAGCACAAGTGTATATAGTACTGCACTGTTGCATGCTCTACCGCGGCCGGTATTGCACTGTTACAGTGTTGTGGCTTGTATTACAATGGTGCAGATTGCGTTAGTTTCCCTTGAAACACTTCAGAAGGACATCTTAACTATGCAATAATCCACTTTTAAATACCGTATTCTGTGGCATATAAGACGCGCTTTTCTGGAAAATCAGCCTGCGTCTTATACGCAGAAGATCAGGGAAAAGGGAAGGCTTTGGGTCGCGCTTTAGAAATTCTTATTAACGTTACGTTGTAACTACTTAGAAATAGCGTCTTAGATGAATGTGCGCCATTTATGTCCGAAAATACGATCCATTTCCGTAACTTTTGTTGGAAATACCTGATTGAGTTTGATGGGTTTGAATCTCGGCTCTTGGACCCTCCTCTTTACTTCTTGTTAATTGTCTTAAACTGGAATTATCACAGTTTTGTTTTCCCCTTACACTTTACATTTTTTTATTCAATAGTGACTGTTAGTATCTAGCACGTCCTGATTATATCTCTCCTTTTTTAGGTTCTTGTAAAGAAGTTAGATGCAGAATTTGAAGTCATGGAACAAGATTTTGTTGCAAAACTCTGGACTTTCTCTAATTCTCTTATATGGTGAGTCAGGTGTGGCTCCAGGCTGGGGTTGCATACCATATGACAGGTCTGACATGTCGTGAATGGCTCTTTGTTAAGGTTCCTGAATGCCGGTCTTAGGTTTGCTAAGCGGGCATTTGCCGTCATTGCTATTCTGTGTGTGTGTGTGTGTGTGTGTGTGTGTGTGTGTGTGTGTGTGTGTGTGTGTGTGTGTGTGTGTGTGTGTGTGTGTGTGTGTGTGTGTGTGTGTGTGCGTGTGTGTGTGTGTGTGTGTGTGTGTGTGTGTGTGTGTGTACTCACCTAGTTGAGGTTGCAGGGGTCGAGTCCGAGCTCCTGTGCTGTGTGTGTGTGTGTCTATGTGGTGTGGTGTGATGTTGTGTGTGTGTGTATGTGTGTGTCTGTGTGAGTGTGTGTGTGTGTCTGTGTGTGTATGTGTGTGTGTGTGTGTATGTGCCTGTGTGTGTATGTGTCTGTGTGTGTATGTGTGTGTGTGTGTGTGTGTGTGTGTGTGTAGTGTGTGTGTGTGTGTGTGTGTGTGTGTGTGTGCATGTGTGTGTGTGTATGTGTATGTGTATGTGTGTGTGTGTGTAAGCCACTGCCTTCTCGTAATCTTCGGAGTTCGTAGGAGGAAGGTGGAACAAGAAATTATATATATATATATATATTATATATATATATATATAGATGAATAAATATATAATGATATATATATATATAGAGAGAAGAGAGAGAGAGAGAGAGAGAGAGAGAGAGAGAGAGAGAGAGAGAGAGAGAGATTAAAAGGCGTATCCCTTGTCATATTTAAATCAAACCTGGACGTCACGATCACAATTGGCTATTTAAGGCTCACGCAGATTAAACTACATACAAATCTCACCTTGTCCTTAAACCCCTATGTAAATATTGACATTATCTTCGGTAGTAAATGTTTTGTAGGCCAGACGCCACTATTTCCTAGTACGTTTGGTCTCATTCTTCGTACACTCATCTCTTCCCTTGTCTAGGTATGTCTCTCCTAGTCGGGATATCTCGCTTATATTACATATGTCTGTTTCCTATTTACACATCACTTCCGAACAGAGTCAGGTCAGATCTGTTCATTGATTAGGTAGTTCTTGTGAGTTCGGTGATCAGGTGGACCATTCAGTCTGGGTTGTTCAGTTTTTGGGAAGTCAGGTCCAGATTAGAGAGAGAGAGAGAGAGAGAGAGAGGAGGTGGCTTGTCCTTCAATAACATGCTCTTGCAATAACATTCTTGTCGTTTAATAACAATCTTGTACATGACATGATGCATACTGAGCATCAAGTCACGTGCAAGAACATGTTATTTATTGAAAATAACAGTTATTTTTTTAAAGGGAAGAGATACTGTATTTAAAATTCTAAAACAAGCCAAGTAGAACCTATAAGCCAGACCAAGCCAAGTTGAACCCAAACGACAGACGAATCCCACCAAAATCTTAGAATCCAGAGCAATTCTGGTAGGCCCCACAAGCCAGACCAACCCAGACCCGAGAAACAATAAGCCATTCAAGCCAATGAAGCCAAGCCAACCCATGTCCAACGAAGAAGTCAGATCAACCCCAGTACACCCCAGAAGCCTGACCAATCCCTGGTGGCCCCCCAAATCTCCATCCAGCACAGCAACACCCCAGAAGTCAGACCATTTCCACGCCGCCATAAGACTGAAGATTAAAAGGCAATCGTAGATCTCTCCACCTGACGTCGTCCGGGAGGACATAATAACGGATAATCAAGCCCTGAACTCGCTCCAGAAGCTGTTTTGCATACTCTGCCCCCCCATCATCCATTTTTAACCTCCCTGGGGGAGGATAATTGTTAATGATCTCCCTCTCTCCCCTTGCACAACACCTCCTTCCTATAACGACCACTAACTACCTTTTCGACGCACCACTTTCCACTTAGGCTGCAATATACGCCTGTTCGGTTTGTTGAAAAGGCCTTCTCCTTCGCTCACGAAGGATAGGGCCGTCGACGGGATACAGAGAAGGGTATAGCATAAGTGGTGGTGTACTGACGCAGTTGTGGGTGCCCAAACCTGCTTCCTAGCCTACCCCCATAACAGCCACCAAACCGGCAATTTGAGTAAAGCCGGAGCTGTTAGTGTAATGTGTGCTTCTGCCATTAATTAGTCAATTATGCAGGTGGTGGGCAATTAGCGGGTCTCCTGCCGTGGAGGTAGTTACGGGTAATGGGGGTTGAGGGGGGAGGGAATTTGATGTTATGACCCCTCCCCAGGAGCTCTTCAGGCTGGATGAGACTGTGTATATGCCCACAGTTAGGAAGATAGAGATACGGATGGGGAACAACGTTTCGCCCGGTAAAAAATGTAAATGCATTCTGGTTCCGCTGTCTAAGGCCATTTATCAAGAATTGCCTTTCCTCTTCCTGCGCCGTCTGTTCTCTTTAACAAGTTATTGAGACCACTGGTTGGGCGAAACGTCTCCACAGTAAAGATTCCCAAGTATTACATGTGTCTTATTCATCTAAAATTCTAGAATCTGACTGTCAGTCTTCCATAAATCAGCCTGACTGTCAGTCTTCTATAAGTCAGCCTGACTGTCAGTCTTCCAAAAGTCAGCCCCTCTGTCAATCTTCTGTAAGTCAGCCTGACTGTCAGTCTTCCAAAAGTCAGCCCCACTGTCAATCTTCTGTAAGTCAGCCTGACTGTCAGTCTTCCAAAAATCAGCCTCACTGTCAATCTTCTGTAAGTCAGCCTGACTGTCAGTCTTCCAAAAGTCAGCCCCGCAGTCAATCTTCTGTAAGTCAGCCTGACTGTCAGTCTTCCAAAAATCAGCCTCACTGTCAATCTTCTGTAAGTCAGCCTGACTCTCAGTCTTCCAAAAGTCAGCCCCACTGTCAATCTTCTGTAAGTCAGCCTGACTGTCAGTCTTCCAAAAGTCAGCCCCACTGTCAATCTTCTGTAAGTCAGCCTGACTGTCAGTCTTCCATTTGTCAGCAGCCGAATCTCGCTCCACAACTGTAACAGTATAGTGCTTACCTGGAGTTTACCTGGAGAGAGTTCCGGGGGTCAACGCCCCCGCGGCCCGGTCTGTGACCAGGCCTCCTGGTGGATCAGAGCCTGATCAACCAGGCTGTTACTGCTGGCTGCACGCAAACCAACGTACGAGCCACAGCCCGGCTGGTCAGGAACCGACTTTAGGTGCTTGTCCAGTGCCAGCTTGAAGACTGCCAGGGGTCTGTTGGTAATCCCCTTTATGTATGCTGGGAGGTAGTTGAACAGTCTCGGGCCCCTGACACTTATTGTATGGTCTCTTAACGTGCTAGTGACACCCCTGCTTTTCATTGGGAGGATGTTGCATCGTCTGCCAAGTCTTTTGCTTTCGAGTGTCACCAATGTCCATCACTGTCACCACCACTACCAACACTGTCATCACCATTACCACCCAGTGTCAAGTGTTAACTATGGCACTACCACTACCACTGTATATACACTGAATACTGTACACTTCACGGAGTATATGGAGTGAAAGACACATACTTAACAAGAACATGCCGCTGACAAAAACACAACTCACGGTGCTCATACCCTGAACGATACACAACTCATGGTGCTCCTGGAGGTTACCTGGAGGTTATTCCGGGGATCAACGCCCCCGCGGCCCGGTCCATGACCAGGCCTCCCGATGGATCAGGGCCTGATCAACTAGGCTGTTACTGCTGGCCGCACGCAGTCCGACGTACGAGCCACAGCCCGGCTGATCCGGCACTGACTTTAGGTATCTGTCCAGCTCTCTCTTGAAGGCAGCCAGGGGTTTATTGGCAATTCCCCTAATGCTTGATGGGAGGCTGTTGAACATTTTTGGGCCCCGGACACTTATGGTGTTTTCTCTTAGTGTACCAATGGCGCCCCTACTTTTTATTGGCGGCATTTTGCATCGCCTGCCCAGTCTTTTACTTTCGTAGGGAGTGATTTCTGTGCGCAGATTTGGACCATTCCTTCCAAGATTTTCCAAGTGTAGATTATGATATATCTCTCCCTCCTGCGTTCCAACGAGTACAAGTCAAGTGCTTCCAAGCGTTCCCAGTAGTTAAGGTGCTTGACAGAACTTATACGTGCAGTAAAGGATCTCTGTACACTCTCTAGATCTGCGATTTCACCTGCTTTGTATGGAGATGTTAATGTACAGCAGTATTCCAGCCTAGAGAGAACAAGTGATTTGAAAAGGATCATCATGGGCTTGGAATCTCTCGTTTTGAAAGTTCTCATTATCCATCCTATCATTTTCTTTGCACGTGCGATCGTAGCCCCTGTTGTGATCCTTGAAAGTGAGATCCTCAGACATTACTACTCCCAGGTCCCTTACATTATTTTTCCGCTCTATTGTATGGCCAGAGTCAGTAGTATACTCTGTTCTAGTTATTATCTCCTCCAGTTTTCCATAACGGAGTAGTTGGAATTTGTCCTCATTGAACATCATATTGTTCACCGTTGCCCACTGGAAAACTTTGTTTATATCTTCTTGGAGGTTAACCGCGTCCTCAGCAGATGACAGCCTCATGCAGATCCTAGTATCATCCGCAAAGGATGATACGGTGCTGTGGTGTATATCTCTGTTTATGTCTGATATGAGGGATAAGGAATAAGATGGGGGCGAGTACTGTGCCTTGTGGAACAGAGCTCTTCACTATGGCAGCCTCCGATTTAACTCTGTTGACCACTACTCTTTCTGTTCGATTTGTTAGGAAGTTGAAGATCCATCTCCCCACTTTCCCAGTTATTCCTTTAGCAAGTATTTTATGGGCTATTACGCCATGATCGCATTTGTCAAATGCTTTTGCAAAGTCTGTGTATATTACATCTGCATTCTGATTTTCTTCCAGTGCATCCAAGGCCATGTCATAGTGATCCAGTAATTGTGAGAGGCAGGATCGACCTGCCCTGAACCCATGTTGCCCTGGATTGTGCAGCCCACATACCCTGAACGATACACAATTCATGGTGCTCATACCCTGAACGATACACAACTCATGGTGCTCATACCCTGAACGATACACAATTCATGGTGCTCATACCCTGAACGATACACAATTCATGGTGCTCATACCCTGAACGATACACAACTCATAGTGCTCATACCCTGAACAATACACAATTCATGGTGCTCATACCCTGAACGATACACAACTCATGGTGCTCATACCCTGAACGATACACAACTCATGGTGCTGATACCCTGAACGATACACAATTCATGGTGCTCATACCCTGAACGATACACAATTCATGGTGCTCATACCCTGAACGGTACACAACTCATAGTGCTCATACCCTGAACGATACACAATTCATGGTGCTCATACCCTGAACGATACACAACTCATGGTGCTCATACCCTGAACGATACACAATTCATGGTGCTCATACCCTGAACGATACACAACTCATGGTGCTCATACCCTGAACGATACACAATTCATGGTGCTCATACCCTGAACGATACACAACTCATGGTACTCATACCCTGAACGATACACAACTCATGGTGCTAATACCCTGAACGATACACAACTCATGGTACTCATACCCTGAACGATACACAACTCATGGTGCTAATACCCTGAATGATACACAACTCACGGTGCTCATACCCTGAACGATACACAACTCACGGTGTATACTCACCTTCCTCTACTTTCCACTCAAAACATACGCAACTCACTGTGTGTATACCCCACCTAGATATATTATTTAAAGTATACAGTGACGAAGATAGAATAAAATACCGTAAACTTGATGATTAAGAGACATATACAATAGTCAGGTACCTCTACATTAATATCCAACCGTTGAACATGTGTCTTAATTAGGACACATAAATACCGATATATTGACAAAATCACGAGCATATTCGATGCTTGACTATACACATAAAAAAACCGGTTTGTTTCCTCTCAGCGATAGGTAAAAATTGCAATATTGGCTTAAGTAGCAACGCACTTCTTGCCGAATAAGGCTAGCGAAAATTTGTGTACGCAGTAATTTTGTAAAATCATTCTGAACCTAACGAAAAAAAATTTATTGTCTCTTTATTATTAAATTATTGTCAACTTATTTAAAATATATTTAGTTGGATTAGGCTAAATCAAATTCTGCTTATAATAAGGTTAGGTAAGTTTTCTAATGTTCTTTTGGCACAAAATTATTAAATTCTACATTAATATAAATGAAAAAAATATATATCTTTAAACGTATAAGAGAAAATTTAAAAAAAGGAGCTAAATTTAAATGAGTTCTTCCTAATTGACCAATTTTACCTATTCGGCACGACATTATCACTAACACTGACATAATTCATGAGTTGGAAAATGGAAACACTGTTAGAGGCATATTTGTAATTTGTGGTGCCATAGTTGTAGTTTAAGTAGAACTTGTAGTGGTGATAATAGTAGTAATAGTAGTAGTAGTAGTAGTAGTAGTAGTAGTAACAGTAGTAGTAACAGTAGTAGTAGTATCAGTAGCAATAGTAATAGTAGTAGTAGTAGTAGTAGTAGTAGTAGTAGTAGCAGTAGTAACAGTAGTAGTAACAGTAGTAGTAGTATCAGTAGCAATAGTAGTGTAGTAGTAGTAGTAGTAGTAGTAGCAGTAGTAACATTAGTAGTAACAGTAGTAGTAGTATCAGTAGCAATAGTAATAGTAGTAGTAGTAGTAGTAGTAGTAGTAGTAGTAGTAGTAGTAGTAGTAGTAGTAGTAGCAGCAGCAGTAGTAACAGTAGTAGTAACAGTAGTAGTAGTATCAGTAGCAATAGTAATAGTAGTAGTAGTAGTAGTGGAACTACTACTAGTAGTAATAGTAGCAGCAGCAGTAGTAGAAGAAGAACTAGTAGTGGTAGTAGTAATAGTAATAGTAGTAGTATATAGACAAATAAGGCTAAAATAAAGAACAGACGTAATATTAGAGCGAGCGGAGGAGAGAGAGAGAGAGAGAGAGAGGAGAGAGAGGAGAGAGAAAGAGAGAGAGAGAGAGAGAGAGAGAGGAGAGAGAGGGGAGAGAGGAGAGAAGGAGGGAAAAAGAGAGAGAGAATGTAAATGGGTGGTAGAGACCTCAGCAGACAGCAGAGACCACTGTAGCGGGGCTGTGTGGAGTCTGCATACTTACTGCTAGGTGAAGAGGTACAACAAGGGTAACATGGGTAACAGGTGTAACAGGGGTGGCAGGGGTAAGAAAACATGCCCCCTTGCTTTCACTGACGCTGGATGCCCTGTCTGCCTCTGACGGTCACAGCGCTAGCATCCTACCAGAGAGATATTCCTCCAGGCATTCTTCCCAGGGAGATATTTTTCCAGGTATTCCTCCCAGGGAGATATTCCTCCACGTATTCCTCCCAGGGAGATATTCCTTCATGTATTCCTCTCAGGGAGATATTTCTCCAAGTATTCCTCCCAGGGAGATATTCCACCAGGTTTTTCTCCCAGAGATATTCCTCCAGGTATTCCTCCCAGGGAGATATTCCTCCCAGGTAGATATTCCTCCAGGTATTCCTCCCAGGGAGATATTTCTCCAGGTATTCCTCCCAGGGAGATATTCCTCCTGGTATTCCTACCAGGGAGATATTCCTCCAGGTATTCCTCCCAGGGAGATATTCCTCAAGGTATTCCTTCCAGGGAGATATTCTTCCAGATATTCCTCCCAGGGAGATATTCCTCCAAGTATTTCTCCCAGGGAGATATTCCTCCAGGTATTTCTCCCAGGGAGATATTCCTCCAAGTATTTCTCCCAGGAGATATTCCTAAAGGTATTCCTCTCAGGAAGATATTCTTCCAGGTATTCCTCCCAGAGAGATATTCCTCCAGGTATTCCCTCCAGGGAGATATTCCTCCAGGTATTCCTCCCAGGGAGACATTCCTTCAGGTATTCCTATCAGGGAGATATTCCTAAGGTTTCCTAGTCAGGGAGATATTCCTACAGGTATTCTCCAGGGAGATATTCTCCGGTTTCCTCCCAGGGAGATATTCTCCAGGTTTCTCCCAGGGAGATATTCCCCCCTGGTATTTGTCCCAGGGGAGATATTCTTCAAGGTATTCCTACCCAGGGAGATATTCTCAAGGTATTCCTCTCAGAGCAGATATTCCCCCAGGTATTCCTACCAGGGAGATATTCCTCCCAGGGAGATATTCCTCCCAGGGAGATATTCCCCCAGGTATTTGTCCCAGGGAGATATTCCTCAAGGTATTCCTCCCATGGAGATATTCCTCAAGGTATTCCTCCCAGATAGATATTCCCCCAGGTATTCCTACCAGGGAGATATTCCTCCCTGGGAGATATTCCTCAAGGTATTCCTCCCAGATAGATATTCCCCCAGGTATTCCTACCAGGGAGATATTCCTCCCAGGGAGATATTCCTCCAGGTATTCCTACCAGGGAGATATTCCTCCCAGAGAGATATTCCCCCAGGTATTCCTACCAGGGAGATATTCCTACAGGGAGATATTCCTCCAGGTATTCCTACAGGGTGATATTCCTCCCGAGAGATATTCCCCAGGTATTTACCCAGGGAGATATTACTTCCCTGGGAGATATTCCTCAGGTATTCCCTCCTTTTTTTTTTTTTAAAAAAGGGGCCCATGCCAACTATGCTTCATTAAAATTCCTATTACACGCTCGACCTCCAGTGCTAAACTCGAATGAGTTATTCTTTTTGGGCGCGCTTACAACGAGGTGGTGGGGGGTCTTGGGGGGGTGATTGTAGGGATTGGAGGTGAAGCGTGAGGTGTTGTAGTGGTCGGCGGTGGTAGGGACTCCCATGGGTGGGAAAGGAGTTGGCAGGTGAGTTTCGAGGTGAAGGTGTCGCTGGAGGTTGGTAAGGGCAGACGGAGGTTAGCGCCGTTGAATCAGCTTCGCTTTTTACATGACTGTCTCGCTGAACAAATAGTGAGAGGATAAATATCAGATGCAATGGTGACCCCCCTAGGCGAGATGGGAATAACCAAGAGGTGTGGAGGACGCGGTATAAGCAATGGGATAGTGGGGCGTGGATGGGAGGTGGATGCCCCATGGATTGTGGGAGGGAGGGCCAAGGGACGACGATTGGAGTGTTTTGACCCAGACAGAGAGCGTTTGTGCATATCATACCTAGTTAACATGTTCCCGCACCGTGCTGGTAGCTTCAGACCATGCTGTAGCTTCAGCACCACTGCTGGTAGCTTCAAGCACCATGCTGGTAGCTTCAGCACCCGTGTGGTAGCTTCAAAGCACCGTGCTTGGTTGCTTCAGCACGTGCTGGTAGATTCTGCACCGTGCTGGTAGCTTCAAGCACCGTGTGGTAGCTTCAGCACCATGTGGTAGTTAGCACCGTGCTGAGTAGCTTCAGGCACCATGCTGGTAGATTTCTGCACCCTGCTGGTAAGTTTCAGCGCCGTGCTGTAGATTCATGCACCATCCTAGTAGCAGCAGAACCATGTGGTAGCTTCAGCACGTGCTGGTAGCTTCAGCACCATGCTGTAGCTCCGCACAGTTGCTGGTAGCAATCTGCAACCATGCCGGTAGCTTCAGCACCATGCGGTTTAGCTTCCGCATCATGATGGGTAGCTTCAGCACCTATTGCTGGTAAGCTTCAAGCACTATGCTGGTAGCATCAGCACCATGCTGGTAGCTTCAGCACGTGCTTGTTATTTCAGCACCGTGTGGTAGCTTCAGCACCATGTGGTAATTTCAGCCACCGTGCTGGTAGCTTCAGCACATGCTGGTAGCTCAGCACCGTGCTCCGGTAGCTTCAGCAACCGTGCTGATTGCTTCCATCACCACTGCTGGTTAGCTTCAGCACCATGCTAGTTTTTTGATTTCAGAACCATGTGGTTAGCTTTCAGCAACCGTGGCTAGTAATTTCAGAATCATGATGGAGCTTCAGCACCATGTGGTAGTTCAGCACGTGCTTGTAATTTCAGCACCGTTGCTGGCTAGCTTCAGCACCATGCTTGTTAATTTCAGCACCTTGCTGGTAGCTTCTGCACCGTGCTGTAGCATCAGCACCGTGCTGGTAAGATTCAGCACCATGTGGTAGTTCTGACCCATGCTGGTAGCTTCAGCAACATGACTCATAAGCTTCAGACTATTGCTGGTAGCTCAGCACCATGCTGGTTAGCTCTGAACCCTGCTCATAGCTTCAGCATCCATGCCTGTAGCTTCAGCACCATGCTGGTAGCTTCAGCACCATGCTGGTAGGTTCAGCACCGTCGCTGGTAGCCTTCGACACCGTGTCTAGGTAGCCTTCAGCGCACAATGCTGGTCAGTTCAGCACCATGATGCGTTCTAGCTTCCGCACCATGCTGGTAGCTTCAGCACCATGTGGTAGCTTCAGCCACCGTGTGGTAGCATCAGCTCCATGGTGGTAGCTTCAGCACGCTTGTGGTGCTCTAAGCACCAGCTGGTAGGCTTCAGCAACATGCTCATAGCTTAGCACCTATGCTGGTAGTCTTCAGCACCATTGTGGTAGCTTCAGACACCATGCTGGTAGCATCAGCACCATGTGGTAACTTCAGCACCATGCTGCGTAGCATTCAGCAACTATGCTCATAGTTAGCACTATGCTGGTAGCTTCTGCACCGTGCTGGTAGCTTACGTACCATGCTGGTAGCTTCAGCAATCATTGCCTCTCATAGCTTCAAGACTATGCTGTTTAGCTTCTGCACCATGCTAAGGTAGCTTCAGCACATGCTGCTAGCTTCTGACACCTTGCTGAGTCTCTAATGCTTCGCACCAATGCTGGTAGCAGCCTTCAGCACCCATAGCTGGTGTAATTCCTGCACCATGTAGGCTTCAGACATCAGCAACCATGCCTGGTAGCTTCAGGCACCCATTTGTGGTTAGCTATCCAGCACCATGCTCATCAGCTTCAAGCACCATGCTGGTTGCTTAACCAACTTGCCCTGGGGAAATTTTCAGCACCATGACTAGGTTAGCTTCAGCACGCAGCTCGGTAATTTCAGCACCGTCTGGCAAGCCTTCAGCACCCTGCCTACGTATTTCAGCACCGATGCTGGTAGCTTCCAGCTCCACATGCTACTCATAGCTTCAGCACTATGCTGCGTCGCTTCAGCACCCAAATGGCTGCGTTGAGCTTCAGACACCTTGTGGTAGCTTCAAGCAACACGTGCTCTGTAATTTCTGCAACCGTGCTGTGACGTCTGCAACTTCAGCACCATGCTCAGTTTTATGTCAGCACCGAGGCTGGTTGCTTCAGCACCATGTGGATGCTTTCAGCACCATGCTGGATGCTTCTAACCCCCCCACCATGGCTGATAGCCTTCAGCACCAGCTGGTAGCTTCAGCACCTTGCTGGTAGCTTCAAGCACCATGACTTGTTAAGCCTAGTGTCACTAATCCAGGCTCTGGTAGACTGCTGCACATGCCTAGGGTAGAAGCTTGAACCATGATGGCATTTATGCGTGAGACGGTCGGCTACCAGCATCGGTTGACTTCAACACCATTGCTGGTTGAAGTCCATGACTCTCTTGCCTGGTATGTGTGCTTCCAAGCTACATTGATGGTCTCAGCTTCAGCACCATGCTGGGTTAGCTTACAGCACAATGCTAGTAGCTCAGCACCATGCTGGTAGCTTCAAACACCATCGCTGGTAGCTTCAGCACCATTGCCTGGTCAGCTTATAGCACCATTGCTGTCAGTAGCATCTGCTTCCTTGGCTGGTATTCAGCAATTCGAGCACCAAGATGGAAGCTTCAGCACCGTGCTGGTAAATTCAGCACCATGGCTGGTAGCCCTTCAGCACATGCTGGGAAGCTTCAGCAACAGGCTGTAGCTTACAAACTCATGGTCTGTTGCTTCAGAACCATGCTGGTAGCTTCAAGCACCATGTTCCGGTGTTTCAAAGCACCGTTGCTGGGTAGTTTCAGACTCCATGCTGGTAGCTTCCAAGCACCGTGCTGGATCGCTTCAGCGCACCCATGCTGGTAGCTTACAGAACAATGACTGCTAGACCTTCCCAGCAAACCGCTGTCTGGTAAGACTAGCTTCAGACTCATGATGAGTATGAGACCATAGCCACCGTGATAGGTGATGCTTCAGCAACCATTGATTGGATAGCTTCACTCGCTCCTGACGTGCACAATGCTTTGCTTAATTTGCTGCACCGTGCTGGTAGCTCATGATAACCTAGGACGAGCGTTGACGGTTTAATGCACAACAGGATCGGGTAGGCTTCTCACCTGCTCATCGCTGTTAGCTTCAGCACCCTATTGCCGCGATAGCCATTCACGCATCCTGTGGTGAACAGCATTCAAGTATACAGTATGCCAGGTTCATGTGGACTAACAGGATTACAGCACCAGTGCTGGTAGCTTCAGCGCCGTGCTGGTAGTTCAGCACTTCGCTGGTTAGCTTACCAGACACCCGTGCACTAGGGTTGCTCCAGGACCTGGCTTGTAGCATTCCAGCACCCGTGCTGGATCAGCTTACAGCACCGTGCTCGATAGCTTACACGCACGTGCTGGTAGCTTTCACGCACCATTCTGGTAGCTTCAGCACCAGTCTCAGTGCTCGGTTAGCTACAGCACTGTGTCGGTTAGTTGCTTCAGCAACCCGTGCTCCTGTCTAGCTTCAGACCTACCGTCAGCTGGTAGCTTCAGGGGCACCATGTGGTAGCTTCCCAAGCACCATCGCTGGTAGCCTTCAGCACCGTCGGGCAGCCCCCCCGCCCTCTCCGCTTCAGCACCATGTCGGTAGATCAGACTCATGCTTGTAGCCTTCAACCACGTTGTGTAGCTTCAGCACCCATGTGGTAGCTTTCTGCACCATGCTGGTAGCTTCAGCACCATGCTGTTAGCTTCAGCACCATTGCTGGTAGCTCAGCACCGTGCTGGGTAATTTTCCGCTCTCCATGCTGGTAGCATTCAGCACCCTGCTGGTAGCTTCAGCACCATGCTTGGTAGCCTTCAACACCGTGCTGGTAATTTCAGCACCCACCATGCTGGTAGCTTCAGCACCATGTTGGAAGCTTTCGCTCCAGGTGGTAGTTTCAGCACCATGTGAGTAGGCTTCAGCACCATGCTGTAGCTTCAGCACCATGTTGGTAGTTTCAGCACCGTGCTGGTAGCTTCAGCTCCATGCTGGTAGCTTCAGCACCGTGCTGGTAGCTTCAGCGCCATGCTGGTAGCTTCAGCACCCATGTGGAAGTTCAGCACCGTTGCTGGTGATTAAGCTCCTTGCTGGTAGCTTCAGCACCGTGCGAAGCTTCATGCACCATGCTGGGTAGCTTCAGCTCCGTGCTTGTAATTTCAGCACCGTGCTGGTAGCTTCAGACACCATGCTGGTGCTTCAGCACCATGCTGTTAGCTTCAGCACGTGCTGGAAGCTCAGCACACTTGTGGTAGCTTCAGCTCCGTGCTTGTAATTTCAGCACCGTGCTGGTAGCTTCAGCACCATGCTGGTAGCTTCAGCACCATGCTGGTAGCTTCAGCACCATGCTGGTAGCTTCAGCACCATGCTGGTAGCTTCAGCACCATGCTGGTAGCTTCAGCACCATGCTGGTAGCTTCAGCACCATGCTGGTAGCTTCAGTACCGTGCTGGTAGCTTCAGCACCGTGCTGGTAGCTTCAGCGCCGTGCTGGTAGCTTCAGCACCGTGCTGGTAGCTTCAGCACCATGCTGGTAGCTTCAGCACCATGCTGGTAGCTTCAGCACCATGCTGGTAGCTTCAGCACCATAGCTGGTTTAGCTCGTACGTGCTCGTAGCTTCAGCACCCGTGCTGGTAGCTTCAGGCGCCACGTGCTGGTAGCTTAGGCAAACCCCCCCCCCCCCCCCCCCCCCCCCCCCCCCCCCCCCCCAAACTCAAAAAAAAAACAAACACCGTGCTGTAGCTTCAGCACGTGCAGGTACGCTCAAGGACATGCTTGTAGGCTTCAGCACCCGTGCTGTAGCTTCAGCACCGTGCTGATAGCTTCAGCACCTGTGCTGGTAGCTTCTGCACCATGTCGGTAGCTCAGCACCGTGCTGGTAGCTACGCACTGTGCTGGTAGCTTCGCACCACGTGCTGGTAGCTTTCGGCCTACCGTGCTGGTGCTTTCAGCACCATGCTTGTAGCTTCAGCACCATGCTGGTAGCTTCAGCACCATGCTGGTAGCTTCAGCACCAGTGCTGGTAGCTTCAGCACCATGCTGGTAGCTTCAGCACCATGCTTGTAAGCTTTCAACACCTTGCTGGTTAGCTCTTCAGCACCGTGCTGAGTAGTCTTCAGCACACCACCATCGCATGGAGCCTGCCGCTCAGCACCATAAAGCTAAGTGGTAGCTTCAGCACCAGTGCTGGTTAGCTTCAGAACCATGCTAGGTAGCTTCAGCACGTGCTGGTTGCCTTTCAGCACCATGCTGGTAGCTTTCAGCACCGTGATTGGAAGAGTTTTTTACAAATCTTGATTATTTCTTATCTCAACCTCCTCTCACCTCCCCTCACTCCTACACCTAACACATCCATCACACCTCCCTCACACCTTTCCGCACACCTTCCCTCACAACGACCCTCACAATCCCCTCACACATCCCTCACAAATCACCCTCACACGTCCCATCAATCGTCCCTCACTCGTCCCCTCAACCTCCCTCACACCTCCCCCTCACAACATCCCCTCACACTCCCCTCACACGTCCCTCTCAAGTCCCCTCACACCTCCCCTAACACGTCCTCTTCACTCGTCCCCTCACCACGTCCCCCTCACACCTCCTTTAAAACCCTCCCCTCCACTCCCATCACACCTCCCCTCACACTCCCTATCTCCTCCCCTCACACCTTCCACTACATACCTCCCCTAAACAACCTACCCTCACACCTCACCTCCACTCCTCCCTCACTCTCTCCTCACACCTTCCCTCACTACTCATCTCACACTCCATCACACCTCCCTCACACCTCCCTCACACCCTCCCTCACACCTCCACTCAATCCTCCCTCAAACCTCCCTCAAACGTCCCCTCACTCCTTCTCCTCACACCTCCCTCACACTCCCCATCAAATCTGCCCTCACACCTCATCTACCGCCTAACACCCTACTCACACCTCCACTCACACCTCCCCTCATCTCGGCCCTCACAAGTCCCTCTCTCTTCCTACACCTCCCTCCACTCCCCTACACACTCCTTTCACACGGCTCACACTTCCCTCACACTCCCTCACACCTCCCGTCACACCTACTCTCAACGTCCTCACACCTTCCCTCACACCTCCCTCATACCTCCCTCACATCTTCCTCATACTCTACTCAAACCGCCCTCTACACAGCCAGGTCTCCTAAACAGCACATAAAGGACAACGATCTAAGAACCAGCACACCTCCCGTTCATCTCACGCTCTCCGTCCCGACACACAGCCAGAACTCGACCCCGAACCACCTCCCTCACACCCTCGCTCACACCTCCCACTCACACACTCCCTCACACCTCCCCTCAACACTCCCTCACACACTACCCTCGCACTCACCCTCACAAAATAATACAACAAACATTACACCCTCACAACAAACATCCAACAATCTAACTTCCCTCTATACTACCCTCACAACCTTCCCTCACACCTCACTCCACTTCCCCTTACATCTTCCCTCACACCCTCCCCTCACACTCCCTCACCCTCCCTCACAAAACCCACCCTTTTTTTCCCCTCACACCTCCCCTCACACCCTCTCCACATTCCCCTCAACTCCTACACGTCCCCTCCACCCTCCCTCACACCTCCCTCACATCTTCCCTCACACCTCCCTCACACTCTTCCTCTCACACCTTCCCCTCACACCTACCATCACACATCCCCTCACACCCTCTCTACACTTCCCTCACACCTCCCCTCAACCTCCCTCACACCCCTCTTCACACTTCCCTCACACCCTCCCCTCACACTCCCTTACACCTTCCTACCACTCCCCTCCACTTCCCCTCACACCTCCCCTCACACCTCCTCTTCACACTTTCCCTCACAACCTCCCCTCACCACCATCCCCTAAAACACTCTTCTCACCACCTTCCTCACACCTCCCTCCACCTCCCTCACACCTAACCTCACACCTCCCTCACACCTCCTCTCACCTCCCCTCACACCTCCTCACACCCTCTCTCCACTTCTCCTCACACCTCCCCTCACACTTCCCCTTACACCTCCCTCACCCTCCCCTCAATACCTCCACTACACACCTCCCCTCACACCTCCCCTCACCACGTCCCCTCAACCTCCCCCTCACAACTCCCCTCACACTCCCCTCACACCACCCTCACACCTACCCTCACACCACCCCTCACCACCTCCCCTCACACTCCCCTCACACGTCCTCACACCTCCCTTCACACCTCCCCTCCACCACGTCCCTCCACACGTCCCCTTCACACATCCCCTCACACGTCTCTCACACCTCCCTCACACCTCTCCCTCACACCTCCCCTCACCACTTCCCTCACACGTTCCTCTCCTCACAAGATCCCCTCACACCTCCCCTCACACTGTCCTCCCCGTCCCCTCACACGTCCCATCACCCTCCCCTCACACCTCCCCTCACACTCCCCTCACACCTCCCTCAACCTCCCTCTACCTCCCCTCACACTCCCCTACACCCTCCCTCACACCTACCCTCACCACCTCCCTAACACCTCCCCTTCACACCGATCCCTCACACCCTACCTCACACCTCCCTCACACTCCCCTCACCCTCCCCTCACACCTTCCTCACACATTCCCTGACACCTCCCTCCACACTCCCCTCACACCTCCCTCACACCTCCACTACTTTTCTCACACCTCTCCTCACACCTCCCTCCACACCTCCCTCACACCTAATCACACCTCCCCTCACCCCTCCCTCTCACACTCCCTAAACCTCCCCTCACACCTCTCTCACACTTCTCCTCCACCTCCCTTCACACTTCCCTTACACCTCCCCTATCCACCTCCCCTCACACCTCCCTCACCGTCCCATCACACGTCCCTCACACTTTCCACTCACCACCTCCCTCCACACCTCCTCACAACCTTCCTAACGAACCTCCACTCTCACCTCCTGACACTCCTTCCCCTCAACACCTCCCCTCACACCTCCCCTTCACTCACCCTGGGTTAAACGTTCATTAGTTGTCTACCACGGCGTCTTCAGTTATTTACCGTGATAAAGGATCACCTCTCCTTAAACAGGTACAACAAAACATTGATTGTTTCGTATTCTGTATCTCGTCTTTAAAAACTTTACTTTAAAAACTGACAGAATTTATTGACTGTCATCATTTGAAAATCATGTCAAGGTCGCTATACACTCGGGCATGTTTTTTTTTTGGGGGGGGGGGGGGGAAATTGTAGGTAGCCTCAAGCACTTACCTTTTTTATCATAAGTTTTTAAATTAATTTTCATGTACTTTTTTTCATTAAAATTTACTCAGCAACCATAACTCAAAAAAAATAAAATAGTAATTTTTTCATAGATTTTCTTTAAGTAATCAATTTAGATTTTGCTGAATTTTTATGTATTAGTACTGGTATGCTTCCTGTGGGAAAAAGGGAAATCCAAAATGGGCAGCAAAATACGTGTATTCTGTTCTAACTTTCAGTGTAATTTGGGTAAACTTAGGCGAAATTTCATCGCATCTTCCCTCGTTTTTTAATTAACAAAAAAGGCACAATTCAGCGAACTGGACCAACAATTACAGCGGACTGACCCAAAATAACAAGCGACTCTGGAACAACAATTACACGACTGGAATAACAATACAACGCCTGGAACAACAATACAGCGACTGGAACAACAATGCAGCGACTGGAACAACAATACAGCGACTGGAACAACAATACAGCGACTGGAACAACAATACAGCGACTGGAACAACAATACAGCGACTGGAACAACAATACAGCTACTGGAACAACAATACAGCGACTGGAACAACAAAACAGTGACTGGAACAACAAATACTGCGACTGGAACAACAAAACAGCGGCTGGAAAAACAATAAAGCGAAGGAACAACAATACAGCGTCTTGAGCAAACAATACAACGGCTGGAAAACAACAATACAGTACTGGAACAACATACAGCATACTGGAACAACATACAGCGACTGGAACAACAATACAGCTACTGGAACAACAATACAGCTACTGGAACAACAATACAGCTACTGGAACAACAATACAGCGACTTGGAACAACCAATCAGCGAACTGGAAACAATCAAATTAAACCCCGTACTGGAACAACCCCAATACAGCTACTGGAACACAACAATACAGCTACTGGAACAACATAAGCGGACTGGAACAACAATACAGCGAATGGAACAACTATTACAGCGACTGGAAAACGCAAACAGCGACTGGAAGGAACAATACAGCGTGCTGGAAGACAACATACACGCGACTGGAACAAAAATACAGGCGACTGGAACAACAATACAGCGACTGGAACAACAATACAGCACCTGCAACAACAATACAGCGACTGGAACAACAATACAGCGGCTGGAACAACAATACAGCGACTGGAACAACAATACAGCGACTGGAACAACAATACAGCGACTGGAACAACAATACAGCGACTGGAACAACAATACAGCGACTGGAACAACAATACAGCGACTGGAACAACAATACAGCACCTGCAACAACAATACAGCGACTGGAACAACAATACAGCGACTGGAACAACAATGCAGCGACTGGAATAAGAATACAGCGACTGGAACAACAATACAGCGACTGGAGCAACAATACAGCTACTGGAACAACAATACAGCGTCTTGAGCAACAATACAACGGCTGAAACAACAATACAGCTACTGGAACAACAATACAGCGACTGGAACAACAATACAGCGACTGGAACAACAATACAGCGACTGGAACAACAATACAGCGACTGGAACAACAATACAGCGACTGGTAACAAAAATACAGCGCCTGAAAAGAAAACAGCGACTGGAAAACACTACAGCGACTGGAACAATCAATACAGCGACTGGAACAACAATACAGGACTGGTAACAAACGCGATACAGCGACTGGAACCAACAAATACAGCACCTGCAAACAACAATACAGCGACTGGAACAACAATATACTGCGGTGGAACAACATACAGCAGATGGCAGAAACAATACAGCGTTGGGAACAACATTTACAGCACCTGACAACAACGAAACAATTACAGCGACTGGAACAACAATACAGCGATGGAACAACAATGCAGCGACTGGAATAAGAGAATACCAGCCGACTGGAAACAATCAACTACAGCGACTGGAGCACTATACAGTATGGAGCAACAATACAGCGACTGGAAAACCAACAATACAGCGACCTGGAAACAACAATACAGCGATCTGGAACAACAATTACAGCGGCTGGAAACAAACAATACAGCGACTGGGAACAACAATAACAGCACCTGCAACAACCATACAGCGACTGGACAACAACAATACAGCGATGGAACAACAATGCAGCGACTGGAATAAGAACTACAGCGACTGGAACAAACAATTACAGCGACTGGAGCAACAATCCGCTATGCGTAGCAAAATCCATCGACTGGACACAACCACTCCAGCGACTGGACAAAAATCAACAGCGATAGGAACAAACACATACAGCGGCTGGAACAAACATTACTGCGTGGAACAACAATACAGCGACTGGAACAACAAACCAGCGGTGGAAACAATACTGCGACTGGGACAAACCAAATACAGCGGATGGGAACAACAATACCAGCGGCTGCGAACAAACAATATGCGACTGGAAACAATACTGCGACTTAGAACAACAATACCCACGATGGAATACCCAACAGCGCTGGACCAAAATACTGCGACTAGAACAACAAAACCACGACTGGAACAACATACAGCGACTGCAACTAAACAATACTGCGACTAGCACACAATACCACCGAAGGAAACAACATTACAGCGACTGGAACAACAACTACAGCGACTCGAACAAAATACAGCGTTGGAACAAAATACAGCGACTGGAACAAATACAGTACTGGAACAAATACAGCGGGACTGGAAACAACAATACAGCGGAACTGGGGACAACAAACAGCGACTCGAACAAAACAATACAGCGACTGGACAACAATACAGCGGCTGCGGAACAAACAATACAAGCGAGGAACAACATTACAGCGAACTGGACACAAACAATACAGCGACTGGGACACAATACAGCGGCTGGAACAACAATACAAGCGATGGAACAACAATATAAGCGACTGAGAGAAACAATAAAGCGACTGAACAATACCAAATAACGCTTGTCCGACGTTTCGCTCGACTTGTACCATTTACAAGTCATTTTAACTCAAATCGTCACTTAAATATACATTTTTATTTACATGACACATGGAAAATGGCAAAGAGCCATTTTCTAAACACCTCAAACATAAAGATCCCCAGAAAATGGCCTTCTAAAATTACTTGAGCTTATAGGGAGGAGGAGAAATCGATTTTGATTTACATGACACCTGAAAAATGGCAAAGAGCCATTTTCTAAACACCGCCAAACATTAAAGTTCCAGAAAATGGCCTTCTAAATTACTGCTGCTTATTAGGGAGGGGGAGAGGGGGAGAAATCGATTTTGTTACATGGACACCTGAAAAAATGGCAAAGAGCCATTTTCTAAACACCTCAAACATGAAGATCCCCAGAAAATGGCCTTCTAAAATTACTTGAGGTTATAGGGAGGGGGAGAAATCGATTTTGATTTACATGACACCTGAAAAATGGCAAAGAGCCATTTTCTAAACACCTCAAACATAAAGATCCCCAGAAAATGGCCTTCTAAAATTACTTGAGCTTATAGTGAGGGGGAGAAATCGATTTTGATTTACATGACACCTGAAAAATGGCAAAGAGCCATTTTCTAAACACCTCAAACATGAAGATCCCCAGAAAATGGCCTTCTAAAATTACGCGTGGTAATAGGGAGGAAAAAAATAATTTTGGGGTGAGTGGAGGTTGTGTGTTAGCTCGGAACTGGCCACGAGAATTAAGACAAGCCAGGGTTCTTATTACACACGCCCAGACACCAGCTAAAAGCCTGCAATTTCTTCTCCAACGCCATTTAATCGATTATAAATAAAGCTATCGGTTTATTATTTACAGCGTGGAGCAGTGTGTGTGTGTGTGTGTGTGTGTGTGCGTGTGTGTGCGTGTGTGTGTGTGTGTGATGTGTGTGTGTGTGTGTGTGTGTGTGTGTGAGTGTGTGTGTGTGTGTGTGTGTGTGCATGTATGTGTGTACTATCATAATTGTGATTGCAGGGGTCAAATCATAGCTCCTGGCCTTGGTGTGTGTACTAACCTAATTGTGGTTGCAGGGGTCGAGTCACCGCTCCTGGCCCTGGTATGTATGTGTGTGTGTGTGTGACAAGATGAATCTCCTCAAACTGACCAACACAAATTTAGGCAAGTCTCCTACGACACGCAAATTTAACCAAAAATAAACCATTTAGCACACACACATCACACACACAACACACACAACACACACACACACAAGCTTGTAACGACACGCCTGGCAACGCAGTAGGTGAGATACAACTGGAAACGTTCAGACCATCACTCTCTTCACTGGAGCATCTCGACTGTACTGGAGAAGTCCGACTGAAAGCCTTCAAGCCACAAGTCAGCAGAGCTGTTGGTAGACAGTCTAGTGAGTAGTTAAATACCACTTTAACAAGGTACTCCTGATAAAGTACGGCTTAAATCAAGTGTATCTTAATGACGTCAACTTAGTGGAGATCATCGTGAATCGAGGTGGTGCCAGTGAGTGATATACTGAATGCGTTCTGGATTATTATTATGATACTTATTTTAACATATTTTTATTATTGCTAATTATTCTAACCTATTATATATTATATATATATTTTATATATTATATATATATATATATATTCAACCTTTGTTACTTTTTTTATTGTCTCTAAATTTTTTTATTCGCCCTCGTTATCACCGATAGGTAAACGACAATGATAACGCTATGTTCGTTGTTTATTAAGGCAGATAACTTCTTCACGCTTTCCCATTCAGGCCGCCTTGATGGTACGGCGCAGGCGCTCTTGATCCAAAGAACTGGAGCCAAACCCCCTCCTCCCGTTCCCTTCCGGAGAGCTAACCTGAATGACCCTTCTATTCACCCCCCATTACAATATCTCCACTCCTACTCCACTAGAATTTTACCATTTTTTCTCCTCTTACCAGGTCTAAGGCCAGGATAATTACCCAGGCTATATTACTAAAATGTTGAACTGATAGGTAGTATATAGCACTTCATTGTATTAATACATGGTTGCCAAATTACGCGATGAGGCGCCCACAGCATGTTGGGGACCTATCTAGGCTCAGGTGACACAGAGAACATGATGAGCTTTCAGGTTACCTTCATCGCCACTTATGTTCGTAGTGTTTACACTGTCCCAGAGGAAAGTTGGTGTAGACTAGTGTCTAAGTTTTGAGTACAAACACAGTGAAGAGGCGGGGCCAGGAGCTATGACTCGACCCCTGCAACCACAACTAGGTGAGTACACACACACATACACATACACACACACACACAGTGAGGAGTGAAGAGGCGGGACCTGGAACTATGAATCGACCCCTGCAACTGCAACTAGGTGAGTAAAACAACACACACACACCCACACACCACACACACACACACACAACACACACACACATACACATACACACACATACACACACACACAGTGAAGAGTGAAGAGGCGGGGTCAGGAACTATGAATCGACCCCTGCAACTACAACTAGATGAGTACACACACACACACACACACACACACACACAACACACACACACACACACACACACCACACACACCACACACACACAAAAAATAGGGAGATCAGTCGCAGAGCCAGGAACGAGTACGCACAGGTAAGGAGGGAGGCCAGCGACAGTATGAAAATGACATAGCATCAAAAATCATGATTGACCCGAAACTGTTGTATAGCCACATCAGGAGGAAGACAACAGTCAAAGACCAGGTGATCAGATTAAGGACAAAAAGGGGGAGAATCACAAGAAATGACCAGGAGGTCTGTGAGGAGCTAAACAGGGGATTTAAGGAGGTTTTTACAGTTTGAGACAGGAGGGGCTGGGGGGAAGTCAGCACAGAAGGGAACATCAAGAGGGAATATACCACCAAGTGTTGGATGACTGACAACGAGGAGGAGGTGAAGAAGCTGCTAAGTGACCTTGATACCTCAAAGGCGATGGGACCGGACAACATCTCCCCATGGGTCCTTAGATAAGGAGCAGAGATGCTGTGCGTGCCTCTAACCACAATCTTCAACCATCCCCTTTAAAATGGGGGAACTACCTGAGAAATGGAAGACAGCAAATTTAGTCCCCATATTTAAGAAAAAGGAAAAAGAAAAGAGGCACTAAACTACAGACCTGTGTCTCTGACATGTATTGTGTACAAAGTCATGGAGAAGATTATCAGGAAGAGAGTGGTCAAACACTTGGAACGGAACAAGATTATAAATGAAAACCAGCATGGGTTCATGGAAGGCAAATCTTGTATCACAAAACCTCCTGGAGTTTTATGAAAAAGGTAACAGAAATAAGGGGCACGAGAGGAAGGGGTGGGTTGATTGCGTTTTCCTAGACTGCAGGAAGGCCTTTGACACAGTTCCCCACAAGAGATTTGTGCAGAAGCTGGAGGATCAGGCGCATGTAACAGGGAGGGCACTGCAATGGATCAGGGAATTTCCTGACAGGGAGGCAGCAACGAGTCATGGTACGTGAAGAGGTATCACAGTGGGCACCTGTGACGAGCGGGGTTCCCACAGGGTCGTTCTAGGGCCATGCTAATTTTGATATATGCGAACGACATGATGGAAGGAATAGACTCTGAAGTGTCCCTATTCGCAGATGATGTGAAGTTGATGAGAAGAATTAAATTCGGATGAGGATGAGGCAGGACTGCAAAGAGACCTGGACAGGCTGGACATGTGGTCCAGAAACTGGCTTCACGAATTCAACCCTCCCAAATGCAAAGTCATGAAGATTGGGGAGGGGCCCAAAGAAGACCGCAGACAGAGTATAGGCTAGGTGGACAAAGACTACAAAACCTCACTCAGGGAGAAAGACCTCGGGGTGACCATAACACGAGCACGTCCCCGGAGGTACACATCAACCAAATAATGCTGCAGCATACGGGCGCCTGGCAAACCTGAAAATAGCGTTCCGATCCTTAATAAGGAATCGTTCAAGACACTGTACACTGTGTATGTTGGGCCCCCAAAACTGGAGTATGCGGGCACCAGTCTGGAACCCACACCTGGTCAAGCACGTCAAGAAGTTAGAAAAAGTTCAAAGGTTTGCAACAAGGCTAGTCCAGAGCTCAGGGGTATGTCGTACGAGGAAAGGTTGAGGGAAAATCGGACTGACGACACTGGAGGGACAGAAGGGTCAGGGGAGACATGATAACGACATAAAAGATACTGCGGGGAATAGACAAGGTGGACAGAGATAGGATGTTCCAGAGAGGGGAACAGGAAAAGGGGTCACAACTGGAAGCTGAAGACTCAGACGAGTCACAGGGACATTAGGAAGTATTTCTTCAGTCATAGAGTCGTCAGGAAGTGGAATAGCCTACCCAAGTGAAGTAGTGGAGGCAAGGAACCATATATAATTTTAAGAAGAGGTATGACAAAGCTCAGGAAGCAGAGAGGGGGGAGGACCAGTAGCGATCAGTGAAGAGGCGGGGCCAGAAGCTGAGACTCGACCCCCGCAACCACAATTAGGTGAGTAAAATTAGGGAGTACACACACACACACACACACACACACACAAACACACACAAAACACCACACACACACACACCACACACAACACACACAACACACACACAACACACATCACACACACACACAGCAACACACAAAACCCACCCACGCAACCCCACAATGAAGAGTGGAAAAAGGCGGGTCCCAGGAGCTATGAATCGACTCCTTACTACAACCAGGTGAGTACACACCACAACAAGAACACACACATACACACAACACACCACAACACACACACACAAAACACACACACCACACAAAACACACAAACACATATTTCAAACTACCGTGAAGAGTTTAAGAGGCGGGACCAGGAGCTATGAATCGACCCCTGCAACCAAAACTAGGTGAGTACACCACACACACACACACATGTATGTCAGTGTACTTTTAGCTGACACCAGACCCCGGTTAGCAGCACCGACACCCCGAAATACACTAAACCCGCCAGAATCTTGGGGAACGAGAAGCCACACGCCGATACAGCGAGAGAAAAGCCGAACAATGACAGACAGCCGAAAGAATCTTTCCAAATACACTCTTTCAAGAAAACTTGAGAGCTGGTCTGGGACCCGGGTATCAAGACCAGACTTCTCAACCACATTTCAACCCCTTCTACCCCAACCCAACCCTTCCATTCCCAAAAACCCTTCCACCTTCTCCAAACCCACCAACTCTCATCATCTCACTTCCTTTCCCCTAACAACCAGATAAACAGAAATGGAAGGAATGGATTCTACTCTCAACATCAAAATTATCAAAATAATAAATATTGTGAGAGAAATATAAGTTACGTATTACATGCCTCTTACAGCAGTAAGTTACAGTATGATACAGTGTCAAAGATTAGATTTCGTACCATCCTGTGGATGGTAGTGGCTAGTTTATTGTGTACCTCATATCCATCCTGTGGATGGTAGTGGCTAGTTTATTGTGTACCTCATATCCATCCTGTGAATGGTAGTGGCTGGTTTATTGTGTACCTCATATCCATCCTGTGGATGGTAGTGGCTGTTTATTTTTGACCTCATATCCATCCTGTGGATGGTAGTGACTAGTTTATTGTGTACCTCATATCCATCCTGTGGATGGCAGTGACTAGTTTATTGTGTACCTCATATCCACCCTGTGGATGGTATTTTAGCTATTTTTATTGTGTACTCATATCCATCCTGTGGATGGTGTGACTAGTTTATTGTGTACCTCTATCCATCCTGTGGATGGTAGTGGCTATTTTTCTGTGTACCTCTATCCTTTCCTGTGGATGGTAGTAGCTAGTTTATTGTGTACCTCATATCCATCCTGTGGATGGTAGTGGCTAGTTTATTGTGTACCTCATATCCATCCTGGGTGGTAGTGGCTAGTTTATTGTGTACCGTCATATCCATCCTTGGATGGTAGTGGACTAGTTTTTTGTGTACCTCATATCCATCCGTGGATGATAGTGGCTAGTTTATTGTGTACCTCATATCCATCTGTGGATGGTAGTGCTAGTTTATTGTGTACCTCATACCCATCCTGTGGATGGTATGGGTAGTTTATTGTGTACCTCAACCCATCCTGGAATGGTAGTGGCTAGTTTATTGTGTCCCTCATATCCACCCTGGGATGGCAGTGGCTAGTTTATTGTGTACCTCATATCCATCCTGTGGATGGTAGTGGCTAGTTTATTGTGTACCTCATATCCATCCTGTGGATGGTAGTGGCTAGTTTATTGTGTACCTCATATCCATCCTGTGGAGGGTTTAGTGGGCTAGTTTATTGTGTACCTCATATCCATCCTGTGGATGGTAGTGGCTAGTTTATTGTGCACCTCATATCCATCCTGTGGATGGTGGTGGCTAGTTTATTGTGCACCTCATATCCATCCTGTGGATAGTAGTGGCTAGTTTATTGTGCACATATCCATCCTGTGGATGGTAATGGCTAGTTTACTGTGCACCTCGTATCCATCCTGTGGAGGGAAGCGCAAAAGGATATGGATACACAATAGGCCTAGGAACTAGGCCCAAAAAAGGGTTAACGGGAGCACATCTTCATTTAAATTTACAGTTTATATTTTTCTTAAGAAATCTCGACACATCACGAGGCCTGGTCATGGATCGGACTGCGGGGGCGCTGACCCCCAGAATACCCTCCAGGTATACAGAAAATTTGCAAAATCTAGGAGAAATTCCTCTTTCAGGATTTTGTTTGAGTTCTCCCCTGAAGAAAGATGCCTTGATGCCAGGGTAGGGCTCTTGAGCAAAGGAACCAGAGCTACCCTTCCTTTCCTTGCATCAAACCTGACTTCCCTCTTATTAGTCAAGCGCTGTACGACCCCAGGAAATTAATAATAATGATTTCGGACGTAGTAATGAACTCGAGACGCCAAACTCCATCTGTTACCAAGGGAATATGAGCAGGAATACTGGTATTGCCTGTGTAAACATCGGAGAGACGCTCACACTACGAGCGTTTCGCTCTGCGTAGAGCTTTGATAAAGCTATGTGCAGGGCGAAACTCTGTTCAGTAGACCCGAAGTTCACCGATGTTTTGAAGAAGCTTATCATTAAGTTCCCAGAATGGCCACAAAGGAGAGGGCCACTTAGTCCCGTTCTCTTAGCTCTTATCAACCGGCTTTACTGTAAGTGTGCGTGCGTAAGCGTCCGTGGGCATGAGCCCGTGTGCGTAAGTAGAGATGAAGGGCAAGGAGGGTGAAGGGAAGGGGTCACTGGGAAGGGGGAGGGCATGAACCTACCTACCTACCTTTCTACTTTCGGTAAAAGGGTAGGTAGGTTCACACACACACACACACACAAAACACAACACCACACCACACACACACAAAACACACACACACACACACAAAAACCCAAACAAAAAAAATCCACTTTCCTTGATAAGACCACAAATTACATTACAGATTTTTTTTTTCAAATGTCGAAAAGTTCTGTGTATCCATTAAGGCCACACGAGACCACTGGTCTACCGTGACTCAGAGATACTGGTTATAGTTTCTTTCACATCCACGAGAAGAAATCTCTCTCTCTCTCTCTCTCTCTCTCTCTCTCTCTCTCTCTCTCTCTCTCTCTCTCTCTCTCTCTCTCTCTCTCTCTCTCTCTCTCTCTCTATCTATCTATCTATCTATCTATCTCTCTCTCTCTCTGTGTCTCCTCTCTCTCTTTCTCCGTTCGTTCCTGTTGATTCTGATTTTAATCCATCAGCTGAGAGGTGGAGCAGACTATCCGGTTCCCCGTCGAGGTTTGGAAGAGTCGAGGCTACGGGTCACTCTGGAAATAGCTTGCTAGTACTGGAGTGTCGTGTTTGTGGTACTGGAGTGTCGTGTTTCTGGTACTTGGGTATCGCGTTTGTGGTACTGGAGTGTCGTACTTCTGGTAATGGGGTGTCGTGGTTCTGGCACTGGTGTGTCGTGGTTCTGGTACTGGAGTGTCGTGTTTGTGGTACTGGGGTGTCGTGGTTGTGGTACTGGGGTGTCGTGGTTGTGGTACTGGGGTGTCGTGTTTCTGGTAATGGGGTGTCGTGTTTCTGGTAATGGGGTGTCGTAGTTCTGGTACTGGGGTGTCGTGGTTCTGGTAATGGGGTGTTATGTTTGTGGTACTGGGGTGTCGTGGTTCTGGTAATGGGGTGTCGTGGTTCTGGTACTGGGGTGTCGTGGTTCTAGTACTGGGGTTTCGTGGCTCTGGAAATGGGGTGTCGTGGTTCTGGTACTGGGGTGTCG
>NC_069442.1:30780946-30798446 GCF_026875155.1 Cherax quadricarinatus
TCAGTGCAAGGGACTAGTGTTGCTGTCCCCTCAGTGCAAGGGACCAGTGTTGCTGACCCCTCAGTGCAGGGACCAGTGTTGCTGTCCCCTCAGTGCAGGGACCAGTTTTGCTGACCCCTCAGTGCAAGGGACCAGTGTTGCTGACCCCTCAGTGCAAGGGACCAGTGTTGCTGTCCCCTCAGTGCAAGGGACCAGTGTTGCTGTCCCCTCAGTGCAGGGACCAGTGTTGCTGTCCCCTCAGTACAAGAGACCAGTTTTGCTGACACCTCAGTGCAAGGGACCAGAGTTGTTGACCCCTCAGTGCAAGAGACCAGTGTTGCTGACCCCTCAGTGCAAGAGACCAGTGTTGCTGACCCCTCAGTGCAAGGGACCAGTGTTGCTGACCCCTCAGTGCAGGGACCAGTGTTGCTGTCCCCTCAGTGCAGGGACCAGTTTTGCTGACCCCTCAGTGCAAGGGACCAGTGTTGCTGACCCCTCAGTGCAGGGACCAGTGTTGCTGTCCCCTCAGTGCAGGGACCAGTTTTGCTGACCCCTCAGTGCAAGGGACCAGTGTTGCTGACCCCTCAGTGCAAGGGACCAGTGTTGCTGTCCCCTCAGTGCAAGGGACCAGTGTTGCTGTCCCCTCAGTGCAGGGACCAGTGTTGCTGTCCCCTCAGTGCAAGAGACCAGTGTTGCTGTCCCCTCAGTGCAAGAGACCAGTGTTGCTGTCCCCTCAGTGCAAGAGACCAGTGTTGCTGACCCCTCAGTGCAAGGGACCAGTGTTGCTGACCCCTCAGTGCAAGGGACCAGTGTTGCTGACCCCTCAGTGCAAGGGACCAGTGTTGCTGTCCCCTCAGTGCAAGAGACCAGTGTTGCTGTCCCCTCAGTGCAAGGGACCAGTGTTGCTGTCCCCTCAGTGCAAGAGACCAGTGCTGCTGACCCTCAGTGCAAGAGACCAGTGTTGCTGTCCCCTCAGTGCAAGAGACCAGTGTTGCTGTCCCCTCAGTGCAAGAGACCAGTGTTGCTGTCCCCTCAGTGCAAGAGACCAGTGCTGCTGACCCTTAGTGCAAGAGACCAGTGCTGCTGACCCTCAGTGCAAGAGACCAGTGTTGCTGTCCCCTCAGTGCAAGAGACCAGTGTTGCTGTCCCCTCAGTGCAAGAGACCAGTGCTGCTGACCCTCAGTGCAAGAGACCAGTGCTGCTGACCCTCAGTGCAAGAGACCAGTGCTGCTGACCCTCAGTGCTAGAGACCAGTGTTGCTGTCCCCTCAGTGCAAGAGACCAGTGTTGCTGTCCCCTCAGTGCAAGAGACCAGTGTTGCTGTCCCCTCAGTGTAAGAGACCAGTGCTGCTGACCCTCAGTGCAAGAGACCAGTGTTACTGTCCCCTCCATTTTAGGCTGAGGAATTCACTACCACACACAAGTTCCTTTGATGACTAGGTGGCTGGAGGAGAGGGATCTTGATACGAGAAAGTGGAGCTACCCCTCCCATTTCGTACTGTTCAAACCTGATTACCTTCCATCCCAAGGTGACACATGTAAAATTAGGAAAAATCATTAACAACCACAGTAACAACACCAAGAAGATAACATCAACAGCACCATAACAATAGAAATGATAATAATAATAATAATAATAAATAATATTGCAATAAATGACAATATATAAAATAATAATAATATATAATGCAATAATAATTTAATAGATAATAATAATAATAATTAATAATAATAATTATAATAATAATAAATAATATTGACAATAATAATAATAATAATAATAATAATAATAATAATAATAATATATAATAATAATTAATAATAATAATAATTAATAATAATAATAATATTGACAATAATAATAATAAAAAAATAATAATAATAATAAATAATAATAATAATAATAATAATAATAATAATAATAATAATATATTGACAATAATAATAATAAATAATAATAATAATAATAATAATATAATAATAATAATAATAATAATAATAATATAATAGTAATAATAATAATATTGACAATAATAATAATAATAATAATAATAATAATAATAATAATGAAAATAATAATAATAATAATAATAATAATAATAATAATAATAATAATAATAATAATAATAATAATAATAATAATAATAATAATATTGAAATAAATAATAATAATGAAAATAATAATAATTATAATAATAATAATAATAATAATAATAATAATAATAATAATAATAATAATAATCATAACTTCACAATCAGAATCATTGGAGTGACTATCCAACAGGTCAAGACGCCCGTCTGAAGAAATAAGGTTCCAGGTTCAATCTCAATATTTTTCTGTCTCTCAGTGCTGAAGGCCAACACAGTCGCCTTGTTAACCACTAAACACGAATAAACTCTGCAAGTGACGCAACATGGCGGAAACGCTTGTGTGTGTGTGTGTGTGTGTGTGTGTGTGTGCGCGCGCACTCACACATAAGAATGCCATTTAAAAATAAGGAACACATTTGTATGAAAGGGGTAACTAAAAAAAAAACATTCATTCAGCATTTATGTTTACCAAAGACGGATATTACAACTTGGAAAGTAAATACTAAACCATTATATAGTAGAGTACATGGTAGTGATATATTAAAGCAGCTCTTAAAAGAGCTCTTAAAGGAACGTCAGTAGAAAAACTCTTTTGTTGAATCAAGATTTTATTTAGGTACATAGCGTGCCATTTTCTTTACAGTTGTGCTGAATGCAAACGTATGTTGTGGGCAAATTTTGTCAAGATAAGATTATCTGGACTTAACCTAGCATCACCCAATAACGCAAAACACTGATTTCTTTCCAGTATCCCATTAAATACAGAGGACAGGAGCTGCTGCACTATGCAAGCCGCGATCAAAGTTGCACACTACCGAATGAAAGTTGAGGTAGATATCAGACAGCTGGGAAACGACCACTGTAGCCCCGGTATTCACTTCACGAGGCAGACAAGAAATCCTAAACTACACGACATAATTCCTTATGTATGTGTAATGTACGGTTTGTAGTAAGAAATCCTTACTTTGTCATCACAGTAGGAAGTCGTACACTGTGTGCATAGTTAGAAGCCTCTCCCTGGCAGGTACAGTAGGGAGACCCCACGCCTTTGCTTATAAACAGGGAGCATCACCCTTCCAACCCCTGACTGATCATATTACATACATTTATCCTTGGAAAACAATTTTCACTGAAACAAACCATACCACGGGTGGGGACTGAACTCGTGGCGAGTGAGTCGTTAAACTCCAGGCCACTGTATTGACAGAAACCACTCCCTTAAAACTTGCTCAGAGTGGTCAGGCCACTTAATGATTCTCACCTCTTCACAACCTTTGTCACTGCCGTATCCTGCCACATTCTTATCCTTCCCCATTTTTTGTGATCCTTCTTATAGCATAACCAAAAAAAAAAAAAAAAAAAACTTGGTGGCCGGCCCCACCTATATCATGCGATCCAAGGAGCTGGCTACCTCTTCCCATATGGACATTGAAGAAGTTTTTGCAGTCTGAAGAGGGTAGAGAGCTTACAGGCACTTTTGGAGATGCTATGGGATATCCACTTTGTAAAAGATCTTGACTCTGAAGAGAAATTTTGCATATCATTTTAATTGATATATATATATATATATATATATATATATATATATATATATATATATAAAACTGATCTCTTTCTCTCCTTCAGCAGAGATCAGTGTTTGTGTATATTTCGCATGCTCTCGCGAATTTCTTGCTATATAATATTATTATATATATATATTATATATATATATATATATTATATATATATATATATATATATATATATATATATATATATATATATATATATATATATATATATATATATATAATATATATATATATATATATATATATATATATATATATATATATATATAATATTATGTGTGCATGCACTTAGTGACTGATTTGATTCCAATTCTATAATTCAGGCCAGGTACACCTTGCAGGTAACTATTCATCAGTGCACGACACCCTCTAAAGTGTCCTAAATTATAACCTAGCCAAGCCTCGTTCCCATGATTGCTCACTCGCTTTATTGACGTTCTCTCTTCTATAGCTTCGTGCTCACTCACTGATGTACCTCCTCATTTCAATATGCAAACTCTGGACTCTTTCTGATGTATATCATGTTATATTGCCATTGCTTGCCTCCACTAAGCCACTTTCTGCAGAGAAATTTCCCTACATGAATTTCAAAGTTGTTCTTAGAATTACAAAAGTTTAGCTTTGTGGTTAAAAATGATATACGGTCGCTGGAACACAGCAGGGTTCAACTTACCCCCTTGTAGAACCAACACATTCTAATTCATGAATTGTAAACATATTTTATCCTATTTTTTGTTCATTCTTTTTTATATTATGAGACCACAGAAAATGGAAAATGGTTGTAAATACTCCATTGTAATATTGAGTGAACATGTTACCTGGAAAATGGGAAGAGGTGGAGTAATGTTGTAATAGCACTCTATGTATTGGTATGTGTACAGGTAAGACTGTGTGTGCAATATTCGATCTTACAGAGAAACGCTGCTGTGACTCACATAGCCGGCAGGCATCGCTGTCACCCGGCGCCAGATCATACTCAATTTGAACCTGGAGAGCTTCTAGGTGGTTGGATGTACACACTAAAGCTCTCTGTACACAAATTTTCATGTGCAATAAAAAAATAGAGCTGAGGATTGCCTACTCATTCCTATCAATCCACTGAAACCCATAAAACGGCCAGACTGATGGCATTACAGGTTAGAATTCTTTTAAGAGTATGTCCATTCCATCAGTGGAAGAGAAACACCTGGAGAAAAGACGGGTCTTACAAATCTAATGTTGCATTATATCCTATATGTTCAGGGTATCAGATCCATATATATATATATATAGCTGCTACAGACTCCCCCATTTTCAGTGCGCAGGTGCTGAGGAACTTGTTGCCAAGATGCTTGTGGACAAGAAATTCTCCATCGAATATGTCAATGAACCCAAGACAGAAAATGGTGTTCCATCGTTGACTGTCACTGACTCAGTGCAAAAACAATTCCAAATTGCTTTCTGCTGCATGTTTTGAATGACTTGTTATGGTACCTCAGTTTGTTAAAGGGGTTTAGGCAAGTCTCTCTTCATGAAGACAGACAAGAGTTAACAGCCTACTCCCTACCACACAGGTTATTACCACTACCTCTGAATGACCTTTGGTCATCACAGCTCCCCTATCACATTTCGAGACTCAAGATGAACATCGTCAAGAATCTCATTGGTAAGTCCCTTATGGTGTACTTAATTGATGTGAGTGTCACATCTCATATAGGTTTTGCCAGATATATAAAGAGTGAATAAGCAATCCTCAGTTCTGCCGTGTACTGTACAAGAGAATGTGTGTGCAGAGAGCTTCAGTATTCACGTCCAGCATAGAAGTGTTCCATGCTTAAACTGAGTATGACCTGGGTACTGGTTCCAGGCCGCAGTAATACCCAATGACTATGTAAGTCATAACAGAGTATCTACTATAAGATCGGATATTGCATACGCTGTCTTAATGATACACAAACCAATGCAAGGATGCTAAAGGAACATTACGGGCAGAGGTTTCACCAATGTTTACAAGCGCAACCTAGACTACTACCTGTAACAAGTGGCAGATATTGCAGTTAGGCTTGTGGGTGGGAAGGTAGGTGAGACAGTGGACAGGTGAATGAGATGAGGTGGGTTGGTGGTATGGTGGATGGATGTGTGAGTGGGTCAGTGGACAGATAAGTGGGTGGATGGGAAGATGGGTGGGATTTTGTGGAAATGGGAGGGTGGGTATGACAACTTTGATCTATTTGAAGTCAGAGGATGTATGTCTCATTATGTAGATGTGAACATCAGCAACGTCAGCAGTGGCAGATACAGATGTAGCAGTCGGAGGTTTTAGGGTCAGCGGCGGCAGCCTCAGTGTGGCAGCATCCGTCATATGAACAGTGAGGCAATCAAGGCAAGAAGAAAAGGGTGTTACTATCCTCTAATAGACACGCCCTCAGAAGATTATGTTATTTAAAGGCGAATGTTGGGATCAATTTAAGTTGTAAAGTAGTAGTTGTAGTAACAGTTGAATTATTAAGTAGTCACTTTGCATACGAGTTAGAAGTTCCCAGGAATGTGATGTATGAAGTGAGATGGGTGGTGGTATTGGTAAAGGAGGGATGTGGTAGTGATGGTGGTGGTGGTGGTTGAGTGGTGGGGGTTAGGGGACTAGTAGTGGTGGTTGGTAAAGATGATGCCTGGGGTGGTGGTTGTTATGATGGTGGTGTAGGGAGGGGGGAGGATGTGGGGGTGGTGATGAAAGGAGCAGCAGTGTCGATAGTAAGAAGAAAGGATAAGAGGGAAGAGGCGTGGTGGTGGATGTTGGGGTTGAAAGAGGAACACCATGAGGGCGCGTGCTGTATAGAATTAGTAAACTGATGGGGGATTTGGGAGGGAGGAAGAGAGAGAGAGAGAGAGAGAGAGAGAGAGGAGAGAGAGAGAGAGAGAGAGAGAGAGAGAGAGAGAGAGAGAGATTTATATTCACCTATGTGTGTGTGTGTGTGTGTGTGTGTGTCTGTATGTGTACTCGTCTATAATTGGTAAGTTAAGTGTCGTGATTGGTAAGTTGGTAATAACCATTCACTTAACCAATAACTGATACAGAGATGTGGGAGAGATTATTTCCCGGGAGTAAGGAAAGTGATTACGCAGCTCAACGTGTATATACACATTTCCATATCTATACCTGACTACTCCCATGTCACTATGTGACCCAGGTGCCACCTGTGATGACATAGGATTAGTAACGATCAAGACCTCAAGCTCAGTGTCGTGAGTTAACTTCAGTGCCATTAGGATGGTCAAAAATCCAACATGGTATATGTAAGTCCGGCTGTTAGCTACTGTGTCTAACTCAACATGGCTGAGATGTAATTCTTATCTAGGGAGGGACCCAAATTAACACCCTGCGCTGTTATTTTAATCAGGGCTAAGCGAAACCCATAGGAAAAGGGGGTTATATAGCGCCTTTGCAATTAATATCCACAATTTTACCTCACAGACAGTGAAGGTGAATGGTACAACACTGACAATATAAATTAAAGGACACGGATGCGGCCACCCGTGTCCTTTAATTTATATTGATGAGGGATTTATATGATGACGAATTAGATACATGTCCAACACGTGAGTGTCTCTCTTCGAACACATCTGGCACAACAGTGGCTTCTTCAGTTCACTACAAATATGATGTACGAAAACAGTTGAAGATGAGATAATCAGTCCCTCGGTCTTCTTGAACTGGGTGTCCAATCCCAAATCGGTACTGGGTACGTTTGGGTTCTGAGACCTCGGTCATTTGGAGTGACCAAGGACCCGGGTCCGAAACAGATCCGCTGAAGATGTTCCAAGTGTAAATACTCCCGTGGAAACATAAACACATATGCAGTTTAATGTAATCCTTTATTGACAACGTTTCGCCCACACAGTGTGTTTTTTCAAGTCACACACAGATTTGTGTGTGACTTGAAAAAGCCACTGTGTGGACGAAACGTTGTCAATAAAGGATCACATTAAACTGCAATACTCCGTTCTTCCTCCTGACAAGACATACCTGTAATGGTATATTAATTTTTATATCCATAGGGAAGCTCAAAACATGAAAGGCTCTTGTTAGGTAAGACACATATGCAACAGTTAGGTATCTTTATTTCGAAACGTTTCGCCTACACAGTAGGCTTCTTCAGTCGAGTACAGAAAAGTTGATAGAAGCAGAAGAGACTTGAAGACGATGTAATCAGCCCATCACCCTTGAAGTTTTGAGGTGGTCAGTCCCTCAGTTTCGAAATAAAGATACCTAACTGTTGCATATGTGTCTTACCTAACAACCTGTCGGTATTTTATAAGATCTTAATGTTCGTGAAAGGCTCTTAGAGCACCTGGGTAATGGATGGCAATCAGGTTTGATCCAAAGAAGGGGAGGGTAGCTTCAATACCTTGACTCAAGAGCCCTTCACCAGCATGAAGGCACCGCTTAAAGGGAAAGGGGAAGGGGAAGGGGAAGAGGGAGCGTTCATGCATGCGTGTGCATGTTCGAGCCGGAATGACGTTGGGAGTACAATGCATTTTTTCCAAAGATCGATTCCTCCCCCACCTTCCCCTGCTGCCTCACCCTTCAGGTGAAATTATGGGAAAATGTCATATTGATTTGTGTGTGGCTGAGTGGTAGGCAGCTGGTGCATAATGGAATAAGCGCAGGGAGGGAGACCCGACCCTCGGTACAACAGCTGGCTTATCATCAACGCTAAATTATCAACGCTAACATCGTTGACTTATATATACATATTTGTTTATCTTGTACCTTCCGCATTCCCCGAAGTGTTTTTCCTCCAGTATTTTGGTGTATGGGTAATTTTTACCAGGTAATAATTATTTTTCACAAAAAATGCAGCCTATAGATACATCTCAAGGACATGTTGCTAGGTAAGACACATAGGCAACAGTTAGACAACTTTATTCCGAAACGTTTCGCCTACACAGTAGGCTTCTTCAGTCGAATACAGAAAGTAAGCAGGAACAGTAGAGATCTGAAGACGATGTAATCAGTCCATCACCCTTGAAGTCGTAGAATTTGAGGTTGTCAGTCCCTCAGCCTGGACATAAATACACACACACACACACACACACACACACACACACACACACACACACACACACACTTCAGAAAAAAAAAAACAAGAATCTATTCGACAAGAGTTTTATATTTTTTTCCTTTGGCAGCTTTGACAGGCAACCAAATTATCTGGATAAACAACAATTTAGGATGGGAAGAATATCTGTGTTTACGATGATATACCTTTGACATACCTATCATATAACTGAGATATACTTGTGACGTATTCAGTGACCGGTTTTGAGGGTTATTCAACTGTATCCATCTTGATGGCCCACTGGGTTGGTTGGGTAAGATTTTTGTATTTTAGGCTGGGAGGAATATTCTCTTATCTGGTGTAGAAGGAATATTTTTATTTTTTCCAACAGAATAATCCAACAATCCTAACCAGAGGGTTAGGATTTGCAACAGAACAAAGTTCTGTTGGAAATCTACGGAGGCTTTTGTTGATGAACGGTATTTGTTTTCCGTTTCTCACCCTTTGATCCAGCGCAACACATATGTCGCTCCTCCATTCATCAGCTGAGACAGAAAAAGTCATTTTTATTCGGTGTGTGGCGAGAGTTGGAGAACATCTGGCCACCAGTCAAAAAGACACTTCGGGAAAAATATCTCGTGTTTTTAATATCCATTAAAGAATAAAATGGAAGGGAGGGTGGGGGGGTTAAGGATGAAAGCAGCTCTTCCCTTCCCTCTCCCCTTTCCCTCTCCCCTTTCCTTCTTTTCCCCTTACCTTCTCTAGAGGAAAAGGGCTTTATTACGTTTGGTAATCCATAAGTTAACCCAGATGGTTAGGATTCCAAGAAAGTTGGTTTGGCTTATTTACACTGATGTCCTTTGGGCCTGTTTCCAAGAGATAAATAGGTACCCAAGCAATAAATAGATACCTACTCACTGCTTGGTGAAAAGAGGTAACTGGTGTAAGGAGACTACCATATACGTCTCTCTCGTGCCCACGATCGAACCAGGATTCATTGGTTGTAACCTAAACTCGCTATAAAACTGAGCTTAATTTTTAACACACCGGCCATGTCCCACCGAGGCAGGGTGGCCCAAAAAAATAAGAAGAAATGCTTTCACAATCACTCACTCCATCACTTGCCATAGGGGCGTCGTTACTACAGTTCAAAACTGTAAATATCCTCACCCTTTTCTCAGAGTGCAGGACTCAAGTCCTGGAGGTGGGAATTGTTATAACTAGTACAGATTATAGGAGAACAGGAGGTGAACGAATGGAGGGAAGGGAAAGGAGAGATGTAGAGGTGGGGGAAGAAGAGAGAGAAAAGGTGGCGGGAGAAGAGAAATGGCACCAAACAAACCAGTGTCGGGTGCAGAGGTGAGGGACCTCTGCGATTTACAGAGGTAACGCGACACCAGACGATGTCATCCGAGGGCCGGGTCCTTCTCAATAGTACAGTTTGGTTTGGTGTTTGTATGTGGACAGGAGCAGCCTTTCCTCCTCCATCATGTCATCCAATTTCCATTATTTGGCAAAATTAGGTGGAGGTTTAATCTCTCATATTCCATCATCCATCCAGAGAATTCTTGCGAGAAGTGAAGAGAGGTTTTGGCATGAAGGGGCTCTTTCTGCCATACAGTGTATCCTTGTGGGGTCTTTCTGCCATACAGTGTATCCTTGTGGGGTCTTTCTGCCATGCACTGACTGCTTGTGAGGTCTTTCTGCCATGCAGTGACTGCTTGTGAGGTCTTTCTGCATGCGGTGACTGCTTGTGAGGTCTTTCTGCCATGCAGTGACTGCTTGTGAGGTCTTTCTGCCATGCAGTGACTGCTTGTGAGGTCTTTCTGCCATGCAGTGACTGCTTGCGGGGTCCTCCTGCCACTCAGAGCTCTGAGTACCTACGCTCCGAGTGCCCACTGACGCAGGAGACTCCAGGGCTACATGTGTACCCCTGCTGTGGTTTACCTTAAGTTTGCCTCGAGCTGATTTCGGGGGTCACCGCCCCCTTTCCCAAACCAGGCCTCTCGATTGCTGGTATGAATATTTTCTTCGTAAGAAGGAAAAATACCGTCCTTACGCTCCTAATTTCTAAGCTTTTAACTTATCCATATGCTCTTGCTCTATCGTCCATAAGGCAGCAATGGGGTAAACAAAAAAGGGACTAATATCCAACACCCACAGGAAGGATATGAGGTGCAGAAACTGATTGCTACCACCCACAGAATGGATACGGGGTGAACAGTAAACTAGCCACTACCTTCCATAGGACGGACATAGTGAGCACAATAATCAGCACATCTGTAGTCACGTCAGGTCACAGCCCAGTGCCGCCCGGTCCCAGACCAGACCTCCTGGTAGCTGGTCTGATCGATCAGGTAATATCCTAAGACTAATCCCCATTTTACATTTAATATGACGAAGAAGTCTTGAATCCTATACTGTATCACGCAATAAATTTACCAGTAATTCTTAGCTTCGGGTTTATGGTAGCATAATGCACTATTCTTCTCAGTCTGGAGTTGAAATACGAGCAGTCTTGATGAACAGTATTCCCCTGGCTCATGTGTGCTGTGCTATCATGGGAGAACACCTGAATCGAGTGCTTGTCACAGGTGTTTTTATTTACGATCACAGTTTTTCTGTATATACGAGTGGGATTGATAGTGCTGTGTGTGTGTGTGTGTTGTGTGAGTGTGTTTGTGTACTCACCTAGTTGTGGTTGCAGGGCTCGATTCACAGCTCCTGGCGACGCCTCTTTACTGGTCGCTACTAGGTCACTCTTCCTGTTCCAAGAGCTTTATCATACCTCTTCTTAATGCTATGTATGGAACCTGCCTCTACTACATCACTTCCCAGACTATTCCACTTCCTGACTACTCTGTGACTGAAGAAATACTTCCTAACATCCCTTTGACTCATTTGGGTCTTCAACTTCCAGTTGTGACCCCTTGTTTCTGTGTTCCCTCTCCGGAACATCCTGTCTCTGTCCACCTTGTCTATTCCACGCAGTACTTTGTATGTTGTTATCATGTCTTCCCTGACCCTCCTATCCTCCAGTGTCGTCAGGCCGATTTCCCTTAACCTTTCTTCATAGGACATTCCCCTTAGCTCTGGAACTAACCTTGTCGCAAACCTTTGCACTTTCTCTAATTTCTTGACGTGCTTGATCAAGTGTGGGTTCCGAACAGGTGCTGCATACTCCAATATGGGCCTGACGTACACGGTGTACATTGTCTTGAACGATTCCTTACTAAGGTATCGGAACGCTATTCTCAGGTTTGCCAGGCGCCCATATGCTGCAGCAGTATTCTGGTTAATGTGTGCTTCCGGAGATGTGTTCGGTGTTATACCCACACCAAGATCTTTCTCCTTGAGCCTATACTCCGTCTGCGGTCTTCTTTGCTCTTCCCTGATCTTTATAACTTTGCATTTGGTGGGGTTAAATTCGAGAAGCCAGTTGCTGGACCAGGTGTCCAGCCTGTCCAGGTTTCTTCGGAGTCCTACCTGATCCTCATCTGATTTAATTCTCCTCATTAACTTCACATCATCTGCGAACAGGGACACTTCTGAGTCTAACCCTTCCATCATGTCATTCACATACACCATAAATAGCATTGGTCCTAGGACCAACCCCTGTGGGACCCCGCTCGCCAGAGGTGCCCACTGTGATACCTCATCACGTACCATGACTCGTTGTTGCCTCCCTGTCAGGTATTCTCTGATCCATTGCAGCACCCATCCTGTTATATGCTCCTGATCCTCTAGCTTCTGCACCAATATCCTGTGAGGAACTGTGCTGAAAGCCTTCTTGCTGTCCAAGAAGATGCAATCAGTCCACCCCTCTCTCTCGTGTCTTACATCTGTTACTTTATCATAAAACTCCAGTAGGTTTGTGACACAGGATTTGCCTTCCACAAAACCTTGCTGATTGGCGTTTATACTCTTGTTCCATTCCAGGTGCTCCACCACTCTCCTCCTTATAATCTTCTCCATGACTTTGCATACTATGCACGTCAATGACACAGGTCTATAGTTTAGTGCCTCTTTTCTGTCTCCTTTTTTAAATATGGGTACTACATTTGCTGTCTTCTATACCTCAGGTAGTTATCCAGTTTCAAGGAGATGTGTTGAAGATTGTGATTAGTGGCATGCACAGCATTTCTGCTCCCTCTCTAAGGACCCACGGGGAGATGTTGTCTGGTCCCATTGCCTTTGAGGTATCAGGGTCCCTTAGCAGCTTCTTCACCTTCTCCTCAGTTGTGTGTATGTCATCTAACACTTGTTGGTATATTTCTTGCTGGCGTCCCCCTCTGTTCTGTTTACCCAGAGGCCTTCCTGTCTCCCCTGTAAATGCTTCCTTAAATCTCTTGTTGAGCTCCTCACATACCTCTTGATCACTTCCGGTGAGTTCCCCATCTTCTTTCCTCAGCCTGATCACCTGGTCTTTCACTGTTGTCTTCCTCCTAATGTGGCTATACAGCAGTTTTGGGTCAGACTTGGCTTTCGATGCTATGTCATTTTCGTACTGTCGCTGGGCCTCCCTCCTTATCTGTGCATACTCGTTTCTGGCTCTTCGACTAATCTCTATTTTCCTGGGTCCTTTGCCTCCTGTATCTTTTCCATTCTCTGTTGCACTTAGTTTTTGCCTCCCTACACCTTCAGGTAAACCAAGAACTCACTTTGGTTTTCCCATTATTTCTGTTGCCCTTGGGAACAAACCTTTCCTCTGCCTCCTTGCATTTTGTTGTTACGTATTCCATCATTTCATTTACTGACTTTCCTGTCAATTCTCTGTCCCACTGAACCTCCTGCAGGAAGTTCCTCATACCTGTGTAGTCCCCCTTTTTATAGTTTGGCTTTTCCCATTCAACTCCTGTTACCCTCTCTACTTGTAATTCTACTATGTATTCAAAACACAGAATCATGTGATCACTAGCTCCAAGGGGCCTCTCATATGTGATGTCCTCAATGACTGAACTGCTCAGGGTGAACACAAAGTCCAGTCTAGCTGGTTCATACTCCCCTCTCTCTCTGATAGTGTCCTTAACATGTTGATGCATAAGGTTTTCCAGTACCACATCCATCATCTTGGCTCTCCATGTTTCGGGACCCCCGTGTGGCTCCAGGTTTTCCCAGTCGATCTCCCTGTGGTTGAAATTGCCCATAACCAGCAACTTTGCTCTGCTCGAGTGAGCTCTTCGTGCCACCTCGGCCAGTGTGCCCACCACTGCTCTGTTGCTCTCTTCGTATTCCTCTCTTGGTCTCCTGCAGTTCTGTGGTGGATTGTACATCACTGCAATGACTACCTTATGTTCCCCAGACTGAAATGTACCAACTACGTAGTCCCTTCCTCCATTCTCATCCATGCTTTCCATTTCCTCAAATCTCCATTGGTCTTTTATGAGCAGTGCAACCCCTCCTCCCGCTCTGCTCCTTCTATCTTTCCTCAGGATCTGATATCCTGGTGGGAAGATTGCGTCTGTTATTGTCTCAGTGAGTTTCGTTTCTGTGACTGCTATGATGTCTGGGGACTTCTCATTGATTCTTTCATGCCACTCCTCATATTTATTCGTTATTCCATCCGCGTTCGTGTACCAAACCTTCAACTTCTTTTCTTATACTGTGATCCTGGGAGAAGATGGGGGTTGGGTGATCGGGAGCCCTGGCGGGGGCCTACAGGGGGTTGCGTTGGAGGTTGGGGTAGAGTTCCCATAGGGGATTGCTGTATGGGTGGGGTTTGTGGTGTTGGGGGTGGGAACAGAGGGATCAGTGTGTGAGTGTTGGTTTAGATTGCTCAGTTGCCTTGGGGTTGTCGCGTGTGTGTGCGTGTGTGTGTGTGTGTTTGTGTGTGTATGTCTATGTCTGTGTTTGCGTGCATGCATGCACTGTTCTCAGTGTTGTCATCGTAATTTACATCGTTTATGGGACTGTTCTCAGCGCTCGTGACCAGGTGGGTTTCAGGAAGTGCCATGCGCCACGGCTTATTATCGTGCCAAAGAGGAGACGGAGAAGGAGGAGGAGGAGGAGAAGGAGAAGGAGGAGGAGAAGAAGAAGGAGGAGGAGGAAAGGAGGAAGAAGAGCTCATGACTTGACAAATTTCTGCAAAGAGTAAAACCTATATACCTACCTACTGACTGGCTGGAGGGTGTTCCTGAGGGCAACGCCCCCGCGGCCCAGTCCCTGACCAGGCCTCCCGGTGGCTCAGGGCCTGATCAACCAGGCTGTTACTGCTGGCTGCACGTAGTCCAACGTACGAGCCACAGCGCGGCTGACCGGGAACTGCCTACACGTATCTGTCCAACTTCCTCTCGAAGCGTTTAATCCCTCAAGAGGGTAAAAGAAAGGCTGAATTAAAAATAGTTAACCTCAAACTCTGCTCTCCATTCCTCGGTCTTCCCTTCCATCATCCTGACTACCTCTCTTTAAACTCTTTTTTCCTCTCTTTTTCCACTTTTATTCAGAATTACAGCTCTTTAGTCTTTTGTCAAGTCAAGATGATTTATTTTTTTCGTCCGATGTGGTCATTTCTCGTGCACACACACACACACACACACACACACACACACACACACACACACACACACACACACACACCTAGCCAAGCATGTAAAGAAACTAGAGAAAGTGCAAAGGTTTGCAACAAGACTAGTCCCAGAGCTAAGAGGTATGTCCTACGAGGAGAGGTTAAGGGAAATCAACCTGACGACACTGGAGGACAGGAGAGATAGGGGGGACATGATAACGACATACAAAATACTGAAAGGAATTGACAAGGTGGACAAAGACAGGATGTTCCAGAGATTGGACACAGTAACAAGGGGACACAGTTGGAAGCTGAAGACACAGATGAATCACAGGGATGTTAGGAAGTATTTCTTCAGCCACAGAGTAGTCAGTAAGTGGAATAGTTTGGGAAGCGATGTAGTGGAGGCAGGATCCATACATAGCTTTAAGCAGAGGTATGATAAAGCTCACGGCTCAGGGGGAGTGACGTAGTAGCGACCAGTGAAGAGGCGGGGCCAGGAGCTGGGACTCGACCCCCGCAACCTCAACTAGGTGAGTACACACACTCAAGAAACTAGTAAACAAGAAAATCGGCACTAGACTCTGGCATATAGCAATCTATGGACGTGTGATGCTATGACATTCTATCTAAAAGCTCTACCTTAAATAACTTGTATCTAACACCTAGTGTCTAACACCTAGTATCTAACACCTAGTGTCTAACACCTAGTATCTAACACCTAGTGTCTAACACCTTATATTTAATACATTATATTTAAATTCTAGTACCTAACACCTTGTATCTAACACTTTGTATCTAACACCTTGTATCTAACACCTTGTATCTAACACCTTGTATCTAACACCTTGTATCTAACACCTTGTATCTAACACCTTATATCTAACACCTTATATCTAACACCTTGTATCTAACACCTTGTATCTAACACCTTATATCTAACACCTTGTATCTAACACCTTATATCTAACACCTTGTATCTAACACCTTATATCTAACACCTTGTATCTAACACCTTAAATCTAACACCTAGTATCTAACACCTAGTATCTAACACCTAGTATCTAACACCTAGTATCTAACACCTAGTATCTAACACCTAGTGTCTAACACCTTATATTTAATACATTATATTTAAATTCTAGTACCTAACACCTTGTATCTATATTCTTGTCTCTAACACGTTGTATCTAACACCTTATATCTAATACCTTGTATCTAGCACTTTGTATCTAACACCTTATATCTAATACCTTGTATCTAACACCTTGTATCTAACACCTTATATCTAATACTTGTATCTAGCACCTTGTATCTAACACCTTATGTCTAACACTTTGTATCTAACACCTTATAGCTTACAAATTCACAATTGAAGCCTTTTACGAGGCTGTCAACCCTCCCTCTGCCCTCCAACCCACGGAAAATAAACATTACTTACAGCTTCATAAAAGCTGACAAGCTGCCTCGTGAAAATTCAGTTGTACCCGAAGCTAAATTAAATATTCTTGAGAAACAGATGTCACCCGATTTTTTTTAAAGTCAGGTAAAGAAAAAATCCACAAATCTTTGATACAACTTTCAATTCACACAATGCGGCTCAACGGTGCGATACGATACCGTTTATACCTATAGGGTATTCCGGGGGTCAACGCCCCCACGGCACTGTCTTTCAACAGGCCTCGCGGTGGATCAGGTCCTGATTAACCAGGCTGTCACTGCTGGCCGCGCGTAGTCCAACGTACGAACCACAGCCCGGCTGATCGTGTACTGACTTCAGGCACCTGTCCAGATCCCTCTGGAAGACAGCCAGGAGTCTATTGGTAATCCCCCTTATGCCTGGTGGAAGGCTGTTGAGCAGTCTTGGGCCCCAGACACTACTTGTGTACTCATGTCGTACCTGATTTTAAGAGAAGGATATACACACAGCGAGGTGACTAACCCTATGTATATATATACATTGAAATTTACACTAGGGTTGACGTATTCCTGACTGGAGGTGAATAGGTAACATGCAGGTTTATTGACCCTGGTGTAGTCGATAGACTTCAAACCCCCATTAACCAACCTTACCGACAGCATGAGTCGAACTGTTAATTATCATTAATATTATTGTTAATATTATTATTGTTATTATTATTATTATTATTATTATTATTATTATTATTATTATTATTATTATTATTATATTATTATTAATATTATTAATATTATTATTATTATTATTATTATTATTATTATTATTATTATTATTATTATTATTATTATTATTATTATTATTATTATTATTATTTAATATTATTAATATTATTA
>NC_069442.1:30808446-30820946 GCF_026875155.1 Cherax quadricarinatus
ATTAAAGCTGTCGACCAGAAATGACAATTCTTATATGTTGGGTAAAAGGACCTGGTCACAGACCGGGCCGCGGGGGCGTTGACCCCCGGAACTCTCTCCAGGTAAACTCCAGGTAAACACAAGTGGAACTGATGATCGCCGTAACGGCTTGACAAAGCTCCTGGAGAGCGAAACGTTGCCACAGTAAAATGCCGCATTAGTTGCACTTGTGTCCTTTTACCTAACAGAAATGAACGTGTCTTCTCTGTGGTTCAGGGGGCTTGTGCCCCGATTGACTTCCAGTCTTGTTGATGAAGACTGGATCACAGAAATCTCTCACATAAATTGGGGATGAGGTGATGGCCAGCAGTCCAGCTTTCCTAAGAAAAATCCCGGTGATATTGCATGTAGCATAGTGAAGGTGACTTGTTGACCTAGCAGTCATGTCTAATCCACAACATTACGAGGCACAGAATGAAGATAAATATCCAAATAGTGTACTAGCGAGATCTGGAAAATCTAACAGGAGTTTGGCCAGTTCATGACCTCTGCGCGGGGCTTACTTCTAGGGGTCATGACCTGTGTTTGGAGCCGCCTCCTGGGGGTCATGGCCTGTGTTTGGGAGCCTGCTTCTGGGGTCACTACAGGTCACGCCGGCTACGGATCTAGGTGGGTTAGTGGTCGGGTTGAGGAACACGTGCAAGGATCTGATACATGATCCTCATGAACTTCCTGGGAGGGATGGCAGCTCCTGGGGAGGAGTTAGGTGGGAAGGGGAGTACGGTGGGAGGGGAAGGAGGGTGGGAGGAGGGAGAAGGATGGGATGGAGAGAGAGAAAGCAACACACTGGGAGATCAGGATGAAAAAGGCAGTCATAAACATAATCTTAATACTTAATACAGAGTGATATATCACGATATTACCCATTTTTTTCATTATTCCCCATCAATTTTTAGCTAATTACAAATTTTTAGCTAATATTCCAGTATTTGCAGCTCACTGGAATCACAGAAAAATGATTAGTTTTGTATACAAACCTAAGAATACCCAGTGTGCTGATACCCATTTCTATACAAGAGTTCCATTAGTGGGAACAAGAGGTACCTACTTTACCCCATCTAACACCACCATATAAGACGAAATACACGAACCCGAGGTGGGAGACTTCAGCAGAGCCTCCAGGATATCGTCAGGTACACCACTCTGAGTTCAGCAGCAACGATATCTCTAACAGTGTCGCTTCAGCAGAGCTATAGTTACACACTTCATGACATACCCCTGGTATGACATGACATACCCCTGATATGACATGACATACCCCTGGTATGACATGACATACCCCTGGTATGACATGACATATACCTGGTATGACATGACATATCCCTGATATGACATGACATACCCCTGGTATGGCATGACATATACCTGGTATGACATGACATATCATTGGTATGACATGACATACCCCTGGTATGACATGACATACCCCTGGTATGACATGACATACCCCTGGTATGATATAACATACCCCTGGTATGACATGACATATACCTGGTATAACATGACATACCCCTGATATGACATGACATACCCCTGGTATGACATGACATACCCCTGGGATGACATGACATATCCCTGGTATGACATGACATACCCATGGTATGACATGACATACCCGTAGTATAACATGACATACTCCTGGCATAACATAACATACTCTTGATGTAACATGTCAGACTCACCCTCTCTCTCTCTCTCTCTCTCTCTCTCTCTCTCTCTGCACCTCAATTACTTACGTACTACTTAGAGATACTTTCTTAATTATGTTTCTGGCTTTGACATGGCGGGGAACATTGATAAGAAAAACCAGCAGATGAAGGCGAAATGAGAGGGTGACACAATCAATAAATGAAGGAGGTGGAAGGAGAGGGGAAGAAGAGGAAAGAAATATACGAGATGAATAAGGAGAGAGAGAGAGATAAAAGAAATGGAATGGAGTGATGGGGTGTTGCAACATGAATGATAAGGAGAGATAAGAAGAGATGGCAAGAGACAGGAGAAGTGTGTAATTGCCTAGTTGAGTTTGCAGGGGGTCAAATCGACTGATTTTTTTTATTTACATCTGACACATTTGCTTCTCAAGCAATGTATGGAGTTATTTAACTTAATAACCATTCATTATGACCTATAATGATTATTATTATTATTATTAGTAGTAGTAGTAGTAGTAGTAGTAATAGTAGTAGTAGTAGTAGTAGTAGTAGTAATAGTAGTAGTAGTAGTAGTAGTAGTAGTAGTAGTAGTAGTAGTTGTAGTATTAAATAGTAGTATTAGTAATTAGTAGTAGAAATAGTACCGTTATTTTATCATTATTTTATCATAAATTTATTATTATATTATTTTTATTATTAAATTTTTATTATTATTATTAAATTTTTATTATTATTATTATTATTGTTGTTATTATTATTTTGGGAAAGCGCTATACTCGTAGGAGTTATGCAACGCTTACTGAATGAGAGAGGACTAAGACTGCTTCAAAGGAAAGGGCGCCTTCACTTCCTTGGATCAAGAGGCCTTCACCTAGCCCTTCCTATAGAAGGGACAGAAAGAGAGAAGAGAAACAGAGAGAGAGAGAGAGAGAGAGAGAGACAGAGAGACAGACAGACAGACAGACAGACAGACAGACAGACAGAGAAACGAATAACAGACGGGTAAACGGAATAAGTATTAGAGAGGTTAGTGAAGAGGGGAATTAAAGAGGAGGGAGAAATCAGCGCTGTACAGACAGAAGAAAGTGAGGGGAAATATTAGGCAATACTTATTGGAAGAGGGGAATAATGACCCCCCGAAAAATAAGGGATAGGGAAGAGGATACAAAGGAATAAGTGATAGAAGCAGATTGGAAGGACACGCAGGAGAGAAGGGTAGAGAGAGAGAAACGAGAGAGAGAGAGAGAGAGAGAGAGAGAGAGAGAGAGAGGGGGAGAGAGAGAGAGAGAGGGGAGAGAGAGAGAGAGGAGAGAAGAGAGAGAGAGAGGAGATGAGAGAGAGAGAGAGAGAGAGAGAGAGAGAGAGAGAGAGAGAGAAAGGATAAAAATCAAATGGGGAAGAGACGCACGTTTGAATAAACAGGTACAAGAGTAGAATATAAGAAGAAGGGAAGAGGCGGTACACCAATAAAAATGAGGATAAGGGCAGTGGGTCGTAAGATGATGGGGCGAAGCAAATGAAACGAGAATCAGGGAGAGAGGAGAAAGAGGAAGAGAAGGCAAAAGACAAGGGAAAGGAAGGGAGGAACTGAAGAAGAAAATGAGGAAGAAGATGAGGAGAAGGGAGAGTGCAAGAACGAATAAGTAAAATGAGGAGAAGCTCAGAAGGAGATTTAAGAAGATAAAAGAGGATGATGAAGGAAGGAAGGAAGAGGAGGAGGTGGAAGAGAAAGAGAATGTAGGAGGAAAAGAAGGAACAAGAAGAGGAGGGAAGAAAAGGAAAGCAATAACGAAAAAACGAAAGAAAGAATGAGGAAAACGGAAAGAACAGAAGAAAGGAGTAGGAGGAAAAGAAAGTAGGGGAGGAGGAGGAGGAGAAGGCGAGAGAAAGAGGGAAGACAAGAAGAAAAGAGGAGATGGAGGAGGAGGAAAGAGAAGGAAGAGAGGAGAGAGAGAGAGAGAGAGAGAGAGAGAGAGAAGAGAGAGAGAGAGAGAGAGAGAGAGAGAGAGAGAGAGGAAGAGAGGGGACAGTGGTAATGATAAAGCCAAGGCGTGAGAGATGGGTGACGAGGGATGAAGTATTGTTTAAGAGGGTCACAATTACGAACGAGCAGGGGAAGGGCATAACGCAAGATAAATGTGAGGGCTGAAGGGGAAGGCGATTGATAAAAAGCAATGATACATTTGATGGCGAGGGGAGCAAGGAAGAAGAACACATAGAATAATGTGGAGAGAGAGAGAAAAATGGGGTAAGTGGATTCGACATATGTACAGAGGAGAAGGGGATTCAAATCAAAATTAGAAGTGAGAGAGAGAGAAAGAGAGAGAGAGAGAAAGAGAGAGATGAATTATCTAAAGAAGGGAGAGAGAGAGAGAGAGAGAGAGAGAGAGAGAGAGAGAGAGAGACTTGTATGTCTCATAACAATAAAAATGCTTTCAAAAGAGCTGATGTAGGTAACAGCTCTTAGCTTGCCAATAAAGTTAGGAATCCTTAACCTGTAATATAGCTGTCAATAAAGCTAGGGATCCTTAACCTTGTCAAACCCTGTGTAAAAAAAAAAAAAAAAAAGAAGAGAGAGAGAGAGAGAGAGAGAGAGAGAGAGGAGAGAGAGAGAGAGAGAGAGAGAGAGAGAGAGAGAGAGAGAGAGAGAGACAGACAGACAGACAGACAGACAGAGACAGAGACAGAGAAGGACGAGGGGTAATATAAGTCAGAAAGTGTGTTGACTTGTCTTGTCGTGATGCACTTATACTAAAGTGTATGTACTCGTAATATAGCAGGATGGAATCGAAATATAGCAGGATGAAGTCGCAATATAGCAGGATGGAGTCACAATATAGCAGGATGGAGTCACAATATAGCAGAAAGGAGTCACAATATAGCAGGATGGAGTCACAATATAGCAGGATGGAGTCACAATATAGCAGGATGGAGTCACAATATAGCAGGATGGAGTCACAATATAGCAGAAAGGAGTCACAATATAGCAGGATGGAGTCACAATATAGCAGGATGGAGTCACAATATAGCAGGATGGAGTCGCAATATAGCAGGATGGAGTCACAATATAGCAGGATGGAGTCACAATATAGCAGGATGGAGTCGCAATATAGCAGGATGGAATCGAAATATAGCAGGATGGAGTCACAATATAGCAGGATGGAATCGCAATGTAGCAAGATGGAGTCACAATATAGCAGAAAGGAGTCACAATATAGCAGGATGGAATCGCAATGTAGCAAGATGGAGTCACAATATAGCAGGATGGAGTCACAATATAGCAGGATGGAGTCGCAATATAGCAGGATGGAATCGAAATATAGCAGGATGGAGTCACAATATAGCAGGATGGAATCGCAATGTAGCAAGATGGAGTCACAATATAGCAGAAAGGAGTCACAATATAGCAGGATGGAATCGCAATGTAGCAAGATGGAGTCACAATATAGCAGGATGGAGTCACAATATAGCAGGATGGAGTCACAATATAGCAGGATGGAATCGCAATGTAGCAAGATGGAGTCACAATATAGCAGGATGGAATTGAAATATAGCAGGATGGAGTCGCAATGTAGCAGGATGGAATTGAAATATAGCAGGATGAAGTCGCAATATAGCAGGATGGAGTCGCAATGTAGCAGGATGGAGTCGCAATGTAGCAGGATGGAGTCGAAATATAGCAAGATGGAGTCGAAATATAGCAGGAAGGAGTCACAATATAGCAGGATGGAGTCGAAATATAGCAGGATGGAGTCACAATATAGCAGGATGGAGTCGCAATATAGCAAGATGGAGTCGAAATATAGCAGGATGGAGTAGAAATATAGCAGGATGGAGTCACAATATAGCAGGATGGAGTCGAAATATAGCAGGATGGAGTCACAATATAGCAGGATGGAGTCACAAATATAGCAGGATGGAGTCGAAATATAGCAGGATGGAGTCACAATATAGCAGGATGGAGTCACAATATAGCAGGATGGAGTCGCAATATAGCAGGATGGAGTCACAATATAGCAGGATGGAGTCACAATATAGCAGGATGGAGTCGCAATATAGCAGGATGGAGTCACAATATAGCAGGATGGAGTCACAATATAGCAGGATGGAGTCGAAATATAGCAGGATGGAGTCACAATATAGCAGGATGGAGTCGCAATATAGCAAGATGGAGTCGAAATATAGCAGGATGGAGTAGAAATATAGCAGGATGGAGTCACAATATAGCAGGATGGAGTCGAAATATAGCAGGATGGAGTCACAATATAGCAGGATGGAGTTTCCCAAAATAGCAGGATGGAGTCGAAATATAGCAGGATGGAGTCGAAATATAGCAGGATGGAGTCACAATATAGCAGGATGGAGTCGAAATATAGCAAGATGGAGTCGAAATATAGCAGGAAGGAGTCACAATATAGCAGGATGGAGTCGAAATATAGCAGGATGGAGTCACAATATAGCAGGATGGAGTCGAAATATAGCAAGATGGAGTCGAAATATAGCAGGAAGGAGTCACAATATAGCAGGATGGAGTCGAAATATAGCAGGATGGAGTCACAATATAGCAGGATGGAGTCGAAATATAGCAAGATGGAGTCGAAATATAGCAGGAAGGAGTCACAATATAGCAGGATGGAGTCGAAATATAGCAGGAAGGAGTCACAATATAGCAGGATGGAGTCGAAATATAGCAAGATGGAGTCGAAATATAGCAGGAAGGAGTCACAATATAGCAGGATGGAATCGAAATATAGCAAGATGGAGTCGAAATATAGCAGGAAGGAGTCACAATATAGCAGGATGGAGTCGAAATATAGCAGGAAGGAGTCACAATATAGCAGGATGGAGTCGAAATATAGCAGGAAGGAGTCACAATATAGCAGGATGGAGTCGCAATGTAGCAGGATGGAGTCACAATATAGCAGGATGGAGTCGCAATATAGCAGGATGGAGTCGAATATTGCAGGATGGAGTCGCAATATATAGCAGGATGGAGTCGCAATATAGCAGGATGAGTCGCAATATAGCAGGATGGAGTCGCAATATAGCAGGATGGAGTCGCAATATAGCAGGATGGAGTCGCAATATAGCAGGATGGAGTCGCAATATAGCAGGATGGAGTCGCAATATAGCAGGATGGAGTCGCAATATAGCAGGATGGAGTCGCAATATAGCAGGATGGAGTCGCAATATAGCAGGATGGAGTCGCAATATTGCAGGATGGAGTCGCAATATAGCAGGATGGAGTCGCAATATTGCAGGATGGAGTCGCAATATTGCAGGATGGAGTCGCAATATTGCAGGATGGAGTCGCAATATAGCAGGATTGAGTCGAAATATAACACATTGACTTCCCCCTAGCATGATAGACTTACCAAAACGTGCTCTCAAATGACTTACCGTAGGGTTGACTTACCAGAGAGTGTTTTGAGTCTTCTTATGATACAATTGACTTATGGGAAAGTATGTTGACGTGCTTTGACTCAGGATGGACTCATTAGAAAGTGTCTTGAGTCCTCTTATAGTTTGATGGACACAAATGGAGTGACTTGTAGTGGAATGCAGTTGATTACAAATTGAGGGTCTGCTAAGAGCTTGAGGTGATTGGAGATATTAAGTCATTTATTCGAGGTAGAAGGGCCAGGAGCTGGAGTTGCACAGCTTCAACAGGAACTGGAGTTACACATCAACGGGAACTGGAGGTACACAACATCAACGTGAACTGGAGACACACAGCTTCAACGGGAACTGGAGGCACACAACATCAACGGGAACTGGAGATAATAAAAAGTAAAGTTTAATTAAATAAAAGAGAAAATTAAATTTCTTCATACACCGGGAAGAGAAAACGTGGAAGAGACAGCTTGTCTAAAAGTGAAAAAAAAAAAAACAGAGAAGAGAAAAGACTTAAGAAGATAGTAAGAACAGACATATTTAAGAGTAAATATATTAGGTAAAAATTACAAGCTATAGTATTTGGTAAAAGGAGAAACGCCCACATCCTACACACACACACACACACACACACACACACACACACACACACATACACACACACACACACACACACACACACACACACACACACACACACACACATACACTCACTCACTCACTCACATACACACACACAAAACTGAGGAGGTGAAGAATCTGCTAAGGGACCTTGATACCTCAAAGGCAATGGGACCAGACAACATCTCCTCGTGGGTCCTTAGAGAGGGAGCAGAAATGCTGTGTGCCCCATTAACCACAATCTTTAACACATCCCTTGACACTGGGCAACTGCTTGAGGTATGGAAGATGGCACATGTAGTTCCCATTTTTAAAATAAGGAGACAGAAAAGAGGCACTAAACTATAGACCAGTGTCACTCACGTGTTTAGTATACAAAGTCATGGAGAAGATTATCAGGAGGAGAGTGGGGGAGCACCTGGAACGGAGCAAGAGTATAAACGCCAACCAGCACGGATTTATGGAAGCCAAATCCTATGTCACAAACCTTCTGGAGTTTTATGAAAAAGTAACAGAAGTAAGACACGAAAGACAGGGGTGGATTGATTGCATCTTCTTGGACTGCAAGAAGGCCTTCGACACAGTTCCTCACAAGAGATTAGTGCAGAAGCTAGAGGATCAGGCACGTATAACAGGAAGGGCACTGCAATGGATCAGAGAATACCTGACAGGGAGGCAACGACGAGTCATGGCACGTGATGAGGTATTACAGCGGGCACCTGTGACGAGTGGGGTCCCAAAGGGGTCTGTCCTAGGACCAGTGCTATTTTTGGTATTTGTGAATGACATGATGGAAGGGTTAGACTCAGAAGTGTCCCTGTTCGCAAATGATGTGAAATTAATGAGGAGAATTAAATCAGATGAGGATCAGGCAGAACTTCAAAGAGACCTGGACAGGCTGGACACCTGGTCCAGCAACTGGCTTCTCGAATTTAACCCTGCCAAATGCAAAGTCATGAAGTTCGAGGAAGGGCAAAGAAGACCGCAGACGGAGTATAGGATAGGTTGCCAAAGGCTGCAAACCTCACTCAAAGAGAAAGATCTTGGGGTGAGTATAACACCGAGCACGTCTCCGGAAGCACACATCAACCAGATAACTGCTGCAGCATATAGGCGCCTGTTAAACCTGAGAATAGCGTTCCGATACCTTAGTAAGGAATCGTTCAAGACACTGTACACTGTTTACATCAGGCCCATACTGGAGTATTCAGCACCAGTTTGGAACCCACATCTGGTCAAGCACGTTAAGAAATTAGAGAAAGTACAAAGGTTTGCAACAAGACTAGTTCCGGAGCTCAGGGGAATGTCCTACGAAGAAAAGTTGAGGGAAATCGGACTGACGTCACTGGAGGACAGGAGGGTTAGGGGAGACATGATAAGAACATACAAAATAATGCGTTGAATGGACAAGGTGGACAGAGACAGGATGTTCCAGAGAGGGGACACAGAAACAATTGGAAGCAGAAGACTCAAATGAGTCACAGGGATGTTAGGAAGTACTTCTTCAGTCACAGAGTCGTCAGGAAGTGGAATAGCCTAGCAGGTCATGCAGTGGAGGCAGGAACCATACATAGCTTTAAGACAAGGTATGACAAAGCTCAGGAAGCAGAGAGAGAGAGGGCCTAGTAGCGATTAGTGAAGAGGCGGAGCCAGGAGTTGAGTTATGGTGATGGTGGTAATGGTGATGGTGGTGGTAGTTATGGTGGTGGTGGTGGTGGTGGTAATGGTGACGGTGATTATGATAATGGTGGTAATGGTGATGGTGGTGGTAGTTATGGTGATGGTGGTAATGGTGTTGGTGGTGGTAGTTATGGTGATTTTGGTAGCTATGGTGATGGTGGTGGTAATGGTGAGGGTAAATTTTGCAATGAACAGAGAAAAGAGAACAGTTCATTACTTGTAACAGAGAGAGAGAGAGAGAGAGAGAGAGTAAAAAAGAGAGAAATGTATCAGGATAGCGACAGGAGAAAGGAGGTCAAAAAAAGTGAGAATAAAGGGGGAGCAAGAAACAAAATTAAGAATAAAGGGAATGAGAACGCAGGTATAATGTACGAATTTAAAACAATGTGATGTATGGATATAAATGAAGCAGACAGGTGGGATAAAGTGAAACAAGAGAGGGTGTTGTGAGTGATGTTTGTCCTCGTATATTCACACAAGGAAAGGGATATACAAAGCTAAGGATATATATATATATATATATATAATATATATATATATATATATATATATATATATATATATATATATAACAGGTGACAGTGTCGTGAATATCACACACATGGGTAAGGTAAGACACCTTGGCAGGTGTACCAGCGTGAGGTTAACTCTCACCACAGTAACAATTACCAGCTTTGGAATCCAGGTGGGCCCCAGGAGAGACACCTGTGCATTCTCCCCTATGCAATAACCTTTGTATTTCGACCTCCCATAAATAAGGCTGATACATTGAAAGTAAGGGCGAGGTGGATAAGGAAATGATTTTAGAATGTTATTGATGATTGGGAAAGTTGATTAAGAGGACTGGTGAGGTTGTGGGAGGATTAGGAAGGTTAGGGGGTAGCGGATTGGCTGGGTTGTGAGAGAATCGAAAACGTTGGAAGAGAGAGAATTGGGAAGGGTATAATCGAATTGAGGTGGATGGGGGAAAAAGACTGGGGAGAGTTGAAGAGTGTTAGAGAGGACGCAAACAGGATTAGACTGCATGAAAAGAGGATTGGGCAGGTCGAGACAAAAATCGAGAAGGGGAGGAGGCGGAGAAGTAGGATTGGACGATTGAATTAGGGGGAAATAACGATCCTTTACATGACGACCCTAATCATCTATTGCAGGATCGTATGAACCATGATTGGGGTATCGTTCCAGTGTCATTAAAAAAGGCTAAGGGATGGGTATGGGGTATAAAATACAATTATCCCACCAACTTTTTATATTCTGTAAAAAATACGTCTAATTGCTCAATCTGAGACACAAAGTTACAGGAGAATATAGGACAAGTACAGTGGAGCTCGTTACTACAACAGAAGGCATAGGATACAGTATTATACAGCAGAATCAGAAATACATGATAATAAACAATAGTAAACAAGGAGATGAGGGAAGGGAATACAGCAGGAAGGGAAAAAGAGCATGATTACTGCATGAGAGGGAACAGTATGATGCAGCAAGAGAAGAGGGAACAGCATCAGTGGGTGGTGGGACAGGAAGCAATAGTGACAGGTGGTGGGTGAGACGAGAGGGCGGAAGAGGGAGGAGGGAGAAGGGAAGAGGAGAAGGGGAACGAGGGAGAAACTGAGGAGGATGGGATAAGTATTGGATTTTAGATTTTGCCGTTGAAGTGACAAGCTTATTATGTACCCCATGCCCATCCTATGGACGGTACTGGCTAGTTTATTATGTACCCCATGCCCATCCTATGGACGGTACTGGCTAGTTTATTATGTACCCCATGCCCATCCTATGGACGGTACTGGCTAGTTTATTATGTACCCCATGCCCATCTCATTTACGGTAGTGGCTAGTTTATTATGTACCCCATATCCATCCTGTGGATGGTAGTGCAAGACCATATGGATACACTAAAGGCCTTAATAACCAGGCCTCCCAGTGCTTTAACATCTGTACATCTGGATTCATATCTACAACTGTCCTACTCGCTGCAAGCAAATTTAACATAATTGTTTAATATATCTGGTATCCTATTTTCATTAATAACATACCTTGACATATCACACAGTTTATTATAATATTTAGGTGGTGGAGACGGTGTGGGAGGAGAGTTTTGAGTGGTACCACCTGATTAGTTTATTGCTTACCCTTGCTTATTCTCTGACCTGTGGCCCAAACAAGGTCAGCCAGAGGTCAGAGTGGTCCATCCATCAAGCCTCACTAGACACAGCTACAGTTATTTCATATGTAAACTATTTGCTATATTACAATACTCACAAAGTTAGTATACACAATGTAGTATGGAGATACAGTCTCAAGAAAATTTAAGTATCTCAGTACAACCAAAGAAATATTATTATTGGGCTGCCGTTACATTAAGTAGTAGGTCACCCAGCCAATTGATGCAGAGACTGGATAGCATCTCAGTATAATATATATATATATATATTATATATATATATATATATATATTATATATATATATATATATATATATATATATATATATATATATATGTGTGTGTGTGTGTGTGTGTTATCATTAACAGTGAAGTGGTATGATATTGTCTGTATGGTTTGTTAGATGTGTGTGTGTGTGTGTATGTGTGTGTGTGTGAAGGCCAGGTTGTTTGGATGCTTCAAAATACATTGCTTCAGTGTTCGGTTCTGTTACTGTCCACACACCAGTGTGTGGCCCTGTCTCTCTCCACACACCAGTGTGTGGCCCTGTCTCTCTCCACACACCAGTGTGTGGCCTGTCTCTCTCCACACACCAGTTGGTGCCCTGTCTTTCTCCACACACCAGTGTGTGGCCCTGTCTCTCTCCACACACCAGTGTGTGGCCCTGTCCTCTCTCCACCACCAGTGTGTGGCCCTGTCTCTCTCCACACACCAGTGTGTGGCCCTGTCTCTCTCCACACACCAGTGTGTGGCCCTGTCTCTCTCCACACACCAGTGTGTGGCCCTGTCTCTCTCCACACACCAGTGTGTGGCCCTGTCTCTCTCCACACACCAGTGTGTGGCCCTGTCTCTCTCCACACACCAGTGTGTGGCCCTGTCTCTCTCCACACACCAGTGTGTGGCCCTGTCTCTCTCCACACACCAGTGTGTGGCCCTTGTCCCTCT
>NC_069442.1:30825946-30848446 GCF_026875155.1 Cherax quadricarinatus
CCTATTGGGATGAAGTTATAACAAGAGGGAAGGTCTTCATATTTGGGGATCTTCTGGGTCTTCCTGTGGCTGGAAGCTCCACCCCCTTTCACTACAGAGTATGGCAAGTAGGTGTCTGCCAATGTGGAGGTACAGGTGTAGTCTCAGGCAATCTGCTTTCCATCCATCCAGGGTAGCATAGTGGCTCCGTCAGGACGCTTTTGACTTCCGTCAGACCTCTGTACTTGGGGTGTTGGACAAACCATGATCCTGATTCGTTAGAAAGGCGTGTACGAGCGGGTCTTAGTCATACGATAACCCACAGCTGGAGTTTTTAGTCACCTGACCGAGGCCTTCCACTGGCTTACCCCTCCACCCCTTTAAAAAATCGTGATTATAACCATTCTGTGTACGGGCGAGACAACACACTCAAGAGAAAACACCTGTCAGTCTCCTGGCCAGCACTTTTTCAAACATACAACTAGCATAACCGGTTCTCTAGGTTTAAACCCTATCGTCTACACCAGAGGTTCCCAACCTCGGGTGCGAGATGACATTTCAAGGGGCGAGACAGAAAAAACAACTCCCTTTAACTGACCAATAACCTTTTTAATTGCTCAATTTATATACGCATTTTATGCTCTGAATTAAAAGCGTATTTTCCGACTTTCATTTTTTCACCCGTATTACTGTATTATGGTTCTTACTGGCGCGGGGTATAAAAAAAAGATTGGGAACCCCTGGTCTACATGATGGCTATTAATGCTACACGTCGCTTGTATGCAACACCAAGTGTTACAGTCACGGATTGTGATTGTGTTCTTGAAGTTTTGCGTATAATCTTTGTATTGTTCTTAATATTTTCTCAGTATTACAATTAGTTTGGTGACTAATTACTGTTATGAGTGACGGTGTGATTCTTCACAAGTTATTGTCCGTGGTGTTTATTGTCCGTGATGTTTATTGTCCGTGATGTTTATTGTCCGTGATGTTTATTGTCCGTGATGTTTATTGTCCGTGATGTTTATTGTCCGTGATGTTTATTGTCCGTGATGTTTATTGTCCGTGATGTTTATTGTCCGTGATGTTTATTGTCCGTGCAGAATTGTCAGTTAGGTGAGTTCTGGCTGTGGTATCAGCAAGAAAGTCATGTCGAGCTGTGTCATGTCATGGTACAGCTGTCAGTGTGGCCTGGAGGCACATACACACACACACACACACACACACACACACACACACACACACACACACACACACACACACACACACACACACACACACACACACACACACACACACACACACACACACACACACACACACACACACACACACACACAAATACACACACAGTATGAATAAGCTTTTGCGACTGGATCACAGTCCATGGCCAGCACCAACAGCCTGTCAGATCGAGAACTCACTTCAAGAACTTATCAAATTCCCTCTTGAAGACAGCTAGCTACCTGGAGGTTACCTGAAGTCACTTCCGTGGGGGGTTACCGCCCCATGCGGCCAGGTCCTCGACCAGACCTCCTGGTGTCTGGTCTGATCAATCAAACTGTTGGTCTGTTTTGTTAAAAAAAATAAATATCGAGCAGAAGGTGAAGGAGGCAAGTATTGGCTTCTCTCATTGGCTTCTCTCTTTGGCTTCTCTCTTTGACTTCTCTCTTTGGCTTCTCTGGGAGTGGCCAGTATGAGTGACCTCGTGGACTTGTGGGTGAACCCGGCCCCGGGTCAGGAAGGTCGTGGCCCAGGAGGGATACCCGGTGGTACCTGGAAGGGAGATTGGTAGGGAGGGAGGCAGGGAGGGAGAATGAGTGGGAAGAAAAGAAGGGGGAAGGAGAGGAAGATATCCAGATACTATGATAACGACATAAAGGGAGTAATGAGAGATGGAGAACAGGGAGAAGGAATGGATGCAAGAGAAACGAGAAATGGGGGAGAGAGGGAGGGAAGAGAGCTGAGAGGGGGTAGGAAACGGGAGAAGGTGTGGAGGGAGGGAGGGAGGGAGACATGGAGAAAGGTGGAAGGAAAGCGGGAAGAATGCGTATGAGAGGTAAGGAGAAGAGTGAGAGAGAGAGAGAGAGAGAGAGAGAGGAGAGAGGAGAGCGAGAGAGAGAGAGGAGAGAGAGAGGAGAGAGAGGAGAAGAGGAGAGAGAGAGAGGGAGAGAGAGATGAGAGAGGAGAGGAGAGAGAGGAGAGAGAGGTTACCTGGAGGTTACCTGCAGGTTACCTGGAGGTTATTCCGGGGATCAACGCCCCCGCGGCCCGGTCCACGACCAGGCCTCCCGATGGATCAGGGCCTGATCAACTAGGCTGTTACTGCTGGCCGCACGCAGTCCGACGTACGAGCCACAGCCCGGCTGATCCGGCACCGACTTTAGGTATCTGTCCAGCTCTCTCTTGAGGCAGCCAGGGGTTTATTGGCAATTCCCCTAATGCTTGATGGGAGGCTGTTGAACAGTTTTGGGCCCCGGACACTTATGGTGTTTTCTCTTAGTGTACCAATGGCGCCCCTACTTTTTATTGGCGGCATTTTGCATCGCCTGCCCAGTCTTTTACTTTCGTAGGGAGTGATTTCTGTGTGCAGATTTGGGACCATTCCTTCCAGATTTTCCAAGTGTAGATTATGATATATCTCTCCCTCCTGCGTTCCAACGAATACAAGTCAAGTGCTTCCAAGCGTTCCCAGTAGTTAAGGTGCTTGACAGAACTTTACGTGCAGTAAAGGATCTCTGTACACTCTCTAGATCTGCGATTTCACCTGCTTTGTATGGAGATGTTAATGTACAGCAGTATTTCCAGCCTAGAGAGAACAAGTGATTTGAAAAGGATCATCATGGGCTTGGCATCTCTCGTTTTGAAAGTTCTCATTATCCATCCTATCATTTTCTTTGCACGTGCGATCGTGGCACTGTTGTGATCCTTGAAAGTGAGATCCTCAGACATTACTACTCCCAGGTCCCTTACATTATTTTTCCGCTCTATTGTATGGCCGGAGTCAGTAGTATACTCTGTTCTAGTTATTGTCTCCTCCAGTTTTCCATAACGGAGTAGTTGGAATTTGTCCTCATGAACATCATATTGTTTACCGTTGCCTACTGGAAAAACTTTGTTTATATCTTCTTGGAGGTTAACCGCGTCCTCAGCAGATGACAGCCTCATGCAGATCCTAGTATCATCCGCAAAGGATGATACGGTGCTGTGGTGTATATCTCTGTTTATGTCTGATATGAGGATAAGGAATAAGATGGGGGCGAGTACTGTGCCTTGTGGAACAGAGCTCTTCACTATGGCAGCCTCCGATTTAACTCTGTTGACCACTACTCTTTGTGTTCGATTTGTTAGGAAGTTGAAGATCCATCTCCCCACTTTCCCAGTTATTCCTTTAGCACGTATTTTATGGGCTATTACGCCATGATCGCATTTGTCAAATGCTTTTGCAAAGTCTGTGTATATTACATCTGCATTCTGATTTGCTTCCAGTGCATCCAAGGCCATGTCATAGTGATCCAGTAGTTGTGAGAGGCAGGAGCGACCTGCCCTGAACCCATGTTGCCCTGGATTGTGCAGATTTTGGGAATCCAGGTGATTTGCAATTCTGCTTCTTAGCACTCTTTCAAAGATTTTTATGATGTGGGACGTCAGAGCTATTGGTCTATAGTTCTTAGCTAATGCTTTGCTGCCACCTTTATGGAGTGGGGCTATATCCGTTGTTTTAAGTGACTGTGGAATTTCACCCATGTCCAAGCTCCTCCTCCATAGTGTACTTAGGGCACGCGAAAGGGGTTTCTTGCAGTTCTTAATGAAAACAGAGTTCCACGAGTCTGGGCCCGGGGCTGAGTGCATAGGCATGTTGTCAATGGCTTTTTCGAAATCTATCGGAGTTAGGGTAATGTCGGAAATCTGGCATACATTTATGGAGTTTTGAGGCTCATTCATGAAGAAATCATTTGGGTCGTCGATGCTCAGACCGATTAGTGGTTCACTAAACTCAGAGTCGTACTGGGATTTCAATATTTCACTCATTTCCTTGTTGTCATCTGTGTAAGTCCCATCCTGTCTGAGTAAGAGAGAGAGAGAGAGAGAGAGAGAGGAGAGAGAGAGAGAGAGAGAGAGAGAGAGAGACAGAGACAGAGACAGACAGACAGACAGACAGACAGACAGACAGACAGACAGACAGACAGACAGACAGACAGACAGACAGACAGACAGACAGACAGAAACAGACGAATGAGTAAGCTTTTGCAATAACAAGTCATGTCAAAATAAAGTCATGATGACATGACAAAGCTCTACACAGGGCAAAACATTAACTAATAAAGCTTACTGCACAGGGCAAGACCACAACTTAGTAAAGCTCTTCAGGGTTGAAGGTCGGTTGAAGGTCCTTGATCTGTATTCCCTGGAACGCAGGCGAGAGAGATACGTGATAATATACACTTGGAAGGTCCTGGAGGGATTGGTACCAAACCTGTACACGAAAATCACTCCATGTGAAAGGAAAAGACTCGGTAGGAGATGCAACATTTTCCCGATGAAAAGCAGGGGCGCCACGAGTACACTGAGAAACAACATAATAAGTGTCCGGGGCCCAAGACTGTTCAATTGCCTCCCAGCATACATAAGTGGGATTACCAATAGACCCCTGGTTGTCTTCAAGAAGGCGCTGGACAGGCACCTAAAGTCAGTACCTGACCAACCGGGCTGTGGTTCATACGTCAGCTTGCGTGAGGCCAGCAGTAACAGCCTGGTTGATCAGACCCTGATCCACCATGAGGCCTGGTCTCAGACCGGGCCTCGGGGGCGTTGACCCCCGAAACCCTCTCCAGGTAAACTCCAGGGGGCGAAACGTGACTGGATAAAGCTCTCTGCAGGGCGAAGTGTTGTCTCAACAAAAGCTTGAACTGCAGCTTTCCCTGGTTTCTACAACACTTTATTGCCAGCTCCTGGGACCAGACAATTAAAGGAAATCAGAGAGAGAGAGAGAGAGAGACAGACAGACAGACAGACAGACAGACAGACAGACAGACAGGCAGAGAGACGGCAGGAGACTACAGACTTCCTCACATCTTACGAACCTCTCTCCCCCATCTCCCTATCTATCATCTTCACTCCTCCTCCTCCTTCTCCCTTCTCATCCCTCGTACTGCTACCCTTTTCACCCTCACTCATTTCTTTCACCCTCACCCCCTGTTCCTCACTATCTCACTCGGGAAAATCGAAAAGAATATCACTAAGATGGGAAGGAAAGGTAGAGGAAAATTAAGAAGAAGAAGAAGAAGAAGAAGAAGAAGAAGAAGAAGAAGAAGAAGAAGAAGAAGAAGAAGAAGAAGAAGAAGAAGAAGAAGAAGAAGAAGAAGAAGAAGAAATGGAGGAGGAGGAGGATGTATAGAGAGCAAAAGGTCAACAAGAAGGGGGTCGAGTCTGGCCAACACAGCAGAGGAGAACAGCATCTCACGCCCGACTGTGCGCAGGAAAGGTGGTGGAGGTGGGGGTGGTGAGGGTGATGTTGGGGGAATAGAAGGAAGGTGGATGATAGATGGGTGGAGAGAAGCAAAGTGGGGGGTAGATAGAAAAAAGGATGGTTTTGGAGGGGAGGGTGGGGGGAAGCAGCAGCATCAACAGTAACAGTAGCAGCAACAGTAACAATAACAGCAGCAGTAACAGTAGCAGCAGCAGAAACAGCAGCAGCAGCAGTAGCAGAAACAGCATCACCATCACCGCCACCAGTAACAGCATCATCAGTTCTCTCAATTTAGTAAGAGCTGAAATGACTCAGCCAAATCATCCTCCACTTATTCTTCAAGGCCCCTTTCCCCCTCCCCCTGCCCTTTAACCTTCCCCCTTGCCCCTTTCCCTTATTGACCAGTGGCCATGTCACCAATCGCCAAAAAGAAAGGGTTCGATTTCCTGGTACGGAGAAATATTTGGACAATTTTCCATTTACACCCCTGTCCACCTAGCAATAAAAATAGGTACTCGTGTTTAAACAGACTGTTATGGGTCGCACCCAGGGGAAAAATCTAAACTAACTAGGGTTATCCTAACTGATATCTGCATTATGTACTTGTTATGTGCCCATAACACATATCAAAGATATATCATCAAAGTTATCATCAATGGTACCTCATCAAAGTTATCATCAATGGTACCTCATCAAAGTTATCATCAATGACATCTCGTCAAAGATAACTCCTCGGAGGTACCAAATCAATGCAAAAATACAACTTCTCTTATGTACCAAAATCCACTTCTCGCTGCCAAATGCTACTTTTTATATCAGGTTGGGTAGATTACATAAACTGAGGGGAAAAAAACGAGAATTTAATCAGAGGTAAACACGTTGAAAAACCGGTTTCGACATCTATCAAGGAGGTGGGTGTGAGTAGGATCTGGGCACTTTTCAGTCTACACGCGTGTCACTGTTGGTGTGCGTAGAATGGGTCGAAATGAAGGCTAGAAGCGGTGGTGGGTAGGCCTTGGTGCCAACATATTCACGGTGGTGGGTAGGCCTTGGTGCCAAGATATTCACGGTGGTGGGCAGGCGTTGGTGCCAATATGTCAACAGTGGTGGGCAGGGCTGGTACCAACATGTCCACGATGTTGGGCAAGGATGGTACCAATATATCCATGGTGGTAGGTAGGCCTTGGTGCCAACATGTCCACGGTGGTGGGCAGGGCTGGTGCCAACATGTCCATGCAAGGTGGTAGGGTGGAGCTCCATTTCTAACCTGTCTATTAAATCTTTATCCTCTCAGCTTCACCTCTCCTCAATCCAGTTGGCGTTCTTTCAAAACAAACCCGTACGGGGATTAGTCGCTTCATTTTCGTGGCGGTAACAGAGATGGTGGTGGTGGTCGTGGTAGTGGCGATGGTGGTAGCGGTGTCAGGATACTGACACCACAGGCTATGAAGCCATCTCTCTCAGAGAGTCCTACCACCCTCTATGTGGGTACCTGCTGCTACACGAGCAGCCCAGGAATCCTGAGAGGAGAGGAAAGGTTACACCCTACTCAGGTCTCAGACCTAATCGCTCTTGTTAACACTGCTTCTTCCCTCCTCCCCCCCCCCCCCACACACACACCCTGCTCCCTCCCCCGTCGTTATCTGCCCAATACTAAGCAATTATATCACAGCTTTGCCTTAATTGACCTTTCAGGATGGGAGAGAGTGAGGGGGGGTTGTACCACCTTGATGATGGGGAAAGGCTTTCGATTCAAGGAACTGGAAATACCCCTTCCTTTGATTAAACATTATTACCTCCCATGTCCAGAACAGCATAATAATAATAATAATAATAATAATAATAATATAATAATAATAATATATAATAATAATAATAATAATAATAATAATAATAATAATAACATAAGAAGAAGAAGAAGAAGAAGAAGAAGAAGAAGAAGAAGAAGAAGAAGAAGAAGAAGAAAAAAGAAAAAGAAGAAGAAGAAGAAGAAGAAGAAGAGAAGAAGAAGAAGAAGAAGAAGAGAAGAGAAGAAGAGAGAAGAAGAAAGAAGAAGAAGAAGAAGAAGAAGAAGAAGAAGAAGAAGAAAAGAAGAAGAAGGAGGAGGAGGAGGATATTAAATGATGAATTGATCACTCTATTTAATAAAAATTCTTAGTTACATTACTAAAACTACTGGCTTCCTTTTCATCCTGTTATTCTCCTGTTTAGAAAAGGAAAACGTATCTTTGGTTAAATATTTACAAAGAAACAAAGCGCTGGATTCTGTATACGACTTGGGGAGGCGGTCATGAGATTGTCTCCTGCATAATGGCGGCGAACACATGGCGAGATAGTAGAGAGGTCGACTCACATGAATTCTAACATTGCTTGCTTGAAACCTTACACTAGGCTAGACGGGAGGAGCTTCACTTTACCAAGACTACTGTGAGGGACTTTTGAACCAAGGAACAGAAGGTTCATGCACCTTGATGCTGCTGTGAAGGACTTTTGAACCAAGGGACAGAAGGATCATGCGCCTTGATGCTGTTGTGAAGGGCTTTTGAACCAAGGGACAGAAGGATCATGCGCCTTGATGCTGTTGTGAAGGACTTTTGAACCAAGGGACAGAAGGATCATGCGCCTTGATGCTGTTGTGAAAGACTTTTGAACCAAGGGACAGAAGGATCATGCGCCTTGATGCTGTTGTGAAGGACTTTTGAACCAAGGGACAGAAGGATCATGCGCCTTGATGCTGTTGTGAAGGACTTTTGAACCAAGGGACAGAAAGATCATGCGCCTTGATGCTGCTGTGAAGGACTTTTGAACCAAGGGACAGAAGGATCATGTGCCTTGATGCTGTTGTGAAGGGCTTTTGAACCAAGGGACAGAAGGATCATGCGCCTTGATGCTGCTGTGAAAGACTTTTGAACCAAGGGAAAGAAGGATCATGCGCCTTGATGCTGCTGTGAAGGACTTTTGAACCAAGGAACAGAAGGATCATGCACCTTGATGCTGCTGTGAAGGACTTTTGAACCAAGAGACAGAAGGATCATGCGCCTTGATGCTGCTGTGAAGGACTTTTGAACCAAGGGACAGAAGGATCATGCACCTTGATGCTGTTGTGAAGGACTTTTGAACCAAGGGACAGAAGGATCATGCACCTTGATGCTGCTGTGAAGGACTTTTGAACCAAGAGTCAGAAGGATCATGCCTGTTACCTCTCGTTCTCCAGGCGCTCTAATAATAATTATTTACCATGAATGGGTCTCCCAAATGGTTAAGAGGAAAGAGCAGTATACGGCCACCGTCACGACCTCTAGGCACCTCGACGCTGTCAATAGACGAATGAACTATTTGCCAGTAAAGTTTGTACCAGCTAACCAAATACCTTACCTCAAAAGGTGACCCTGGTGCATTCAGAGGCTTTATCATATCACCTTGTTCCGCAAATTGCACTGGAATGCTATCTGCCTGGCCGGCAGCTGTTGACTCGGCATCATTCAGGTAACACATGCGTCATATACACAGACTAAGAACATGACTTGGACACACAGAGGCAACACACGGGCACTAACAAACGTGAAGCACTGAATGGCGAGGTGTGTTTGGCATGTTAACATGCTGGCTTTATGAAGGACCTGCCCCTCCCCTAGCCACGTCCCTCAGCCTGACTGACTGACGATGAGCTTCCATCCTCTCATCGTCTGCCGGCGGGGTAGGTCCTGTGTTTAGCTACCGTCACTTTCAAACTGTTTGATGATACTTTTATAGTCCAGTCACAAAAGGAAACAAGAGAATTTTTTTTCCAAACTACTAGATGACCCGATGTGTAAAATGCGCTCATGGACCAGTCCAGGCATGCAGAGACGCTCTACAACGTTCTTATTTCTAATATTTCCAGACGTTTTAATTCGTCGATCTGGAAGGATAACAGGAAACTGTTTTCAAACTGACAATCGTGTGTTTAGACGTCAGATGTTTGAGAAAGTGACAGATCAACAGACAAACTGTCACCCAGACAGGCAGGGACACTGAGTGACTGACATTCAAGAGCGTAACGTAACGCTTTCATTCTCCTGTCGATCTACAAAGGAACAAAGTCACAAATTACGGAAATCCAAACAATTCCAGCTAACACAAACAAAGTCAGATTTTACTGCTCGTATCCTCACTATTGTCAAGATTTTGTTTCGTTATCGATGTGAGAGAATTACTGAAGTGTGTGTTTCTAGATTATATTCTCGAAGTGCTTGTCAACAAACTGCACATATTGCAAAACCAAGTGTAAGAGAGGGGTGTATTTCGACGAATATACACCGAGTGTAATAGTGTATATACACCGCGTGGTATCATATTCGTGACTATTGATGTGTAGCAGAAATTCAGCATCAATGACCCTAGTGCAGTGGACAGGTCATAAAAATACCGAACTAAGCAGTCATTTTTCTGTCATTTCTCTGCACAAATAACAAAAAGGCACAATATCGTGACTGGATCATTTACAAAGTCACAGTGACCTTGTAAATGGTCCAAGTCGGGCCGAAAACGTCGTCGTGAGCTCAACTCTCCTATGTGCAGGTTACGTGTGTATATTTCTCTGCATCCTGTGACCCAGTATGTTGCCTCTTCATCTGTCTGTGTACATGTAATCGTGTGACTGTCGTCCAAAGGATGGATATGATCTGCATCATCGGGATCCAGATGATGTACTGAAGAATGGTAATAACAGAGCAGGAAAGACATGTTGCAGACGATGCAGCTGTACGCAGGGCGAAACGTTCTTTTTTTTTTTGCAACATGAACTCAACCGTTCATGCCTCTCCCTCCTGCTGGTTTCTCTGTTTTCTGGCCTCGTTTTCTTTCTGTGTTTCATAGTTTTCTCTTGTTCTTTTCCTCTTCCATTGCCTGCTGGATCTTTATCACGCCCCAGGATGCCACCCACGACAGTCGATTAACACCCAGGTACCTACTCACTGCTAGGTGAACAAGGGCAGCAGGTGTAAGGAAACGTACCCTTACCTTTATCCATACCGGGGATCGAACGGCGGACAGTGTGTGGGCTGAGTCCGTTGCCAAAAAGGTTTCTCTGTGGTGAGAGGATGATTCTTTCTGTTACTCGTAAACACCACAGAGTGAGGAAATTATATTTGCAGTGTTTTTCTTGCCTGTAGATTCATTTTCCTAATTGTGAGTGATGGTGTAATAGTGTAAAGATAGACGGAGTGTAAGCTTCCGAGTGTGTTGGTGTGAAGGAGAGAGTGTCGGTGTGTGAGGGCGTTAGAGTGTGGGATTACAAGTGTGTGACGGTGTGTTGGAGTGTTAGAGTGCGAGGATATAGTGTGTGTGATGGAGTGAGGGCGTGTCACAACATGGGGAGCAGCTGGTGGTAGCCAGTTTCACCGCCCAACATGTGCTATGATCCATCTGGAGCAGCACGTGGGGTGAGTGCTTAGATTTCAAGTGTTGATGTGTACATGTGTTGCAGCGTGCCTGTGCAATGTGCAGGCCTGTTACTGTGCACGGTTGTTACTGTGTACGTGTGATGATGTGTATGTGTGTCAGTGAGTATCATTTCAACTGAATAACCTCCCCCTCTCCCCTACTAAGTGCAACCTCCTTGCAATCAGCGGGATTATACCACTCACTGTTTACACCCTCAGGTTCACCCTAGAAGCTTAGCCCTTTCAGGGTCCGTCCCGTAGATCTACGGCTTTACGTTCAGGGTCCAAACCGTAGATCTACGCCATGAGCTCAGCTCACTCTGATAAACTGTGAGTGGTACATTTGGGGCTAGATATGAGAGAATACATCTATGTGGTATGTGTGCACCACATAAAACAGATCCTGCAGCACACTGTGCATAATGAGAGAAAAAAAAATGAAATCATGATTTTTCGACTAAAACAGCAACTTTGCAGTGTTTTTTCGTATGTTTTTTATAGTTGTATTTGCGTTTTCTTTGGTCTCATTTGATAGAATGGAAGACATATTACAGAAAATAGAGATGATTTTGATTGGTTTTAGCATTGGAAATGGCTTGAAACTGAGCTCAAAGTAGCGGAAATGTTAAATTTTTGCCCGATATTCAAAGTAAACAAACGACCTCAAAACGTCTAATACACATCAGCTGGTGGTCTAATATACATTCACAAATATGATGATGATATTTATACAATTATTACAGTATTGCATAACAGAATCTTCTATTTTTGGTGGGGAATAAAAATTCTTAGTGAATAAAAAATCAAAATGGAATTTATTTGTAAACCCTCAAAACATAACTAATGAACAGAGAGGAAATTGTTGTTTAGTGCCAGGAATGCCTACATTGTTCATTCTGGACCCATTTTGAAATTGGAATATTTTGAGCTTTGTTTTAAAATTTGGGGCCAAATTAACAATTTCCGATCACTTTATTTTGTAGTTGAAACAGTTGACTTGGCGATTTCTTATGCTCAATCGATAGAATAAGAAGTAATACTAGTGAAATAGTAAGAATTTGGTTGATTGGAATAATGTAATTGGCCTAAAATGGGAGTCAAAGTCGGCAAAATCGCCGATTCGTAAATATCGCTGACACATCAAAATTCGCGAGAGCATAATTTCGTCAATTTTCCACCAATTTTCGTACTTTTTGTTTTATTACCTTCACAAAAAGATTCTCTACGATTTCATAAGAAAAAATAACAAATTTTTTTTTTTAAATATCTTGGACACTGGTGCGTGACTCCAGATTTGGGCCTTGGACCCTGACAGGGTTAGTCAGCTAGGACTAACACACTGGACATACGTCACTGGCACACATATACTCACCTCACGTACGTTGGACTACGTGTGGCCTGCAGTAACAGCCTGGTTGATCAGGCCCTGATTCACCGGAAGGCCTGGTCGTGGATCGGGCCGCGGGGGCGTTAATCCCCGGAATACCCTCCAGGTAGATTCCAGGTAGACCTATTTGTGGTTGCAGATGTCGAATTGCAGTTCCTGGCTCTGCCTCTTCGTCTGGTCGACAAGCACACACCTGTGAGAACATTTACACGAAGGGTGACGAAATTGCTGACTCCGTGTAGCTGACGGCACTGAATCTGCACTCTCGGGAAAGGATTGTATACCCAGAGAGGATTACGGGGGTCAACGACCCCCGGGCCCCGGTTCTTGATCAGGCCTCCCTGTGGATCAGAGCCTGATCAACCAGGCTGTTACTGCTGGCTTGTGGACTTTGTCGTGCTCCTATGCTGCCGAGCGTGGACGTGCGCATGTGCTCATGAACGAGGACTGGTGGGCGTGTGAGTGTAGTGATGGTGGGCGTGTGCGTGTAGTGATGGTGGGCGTGTGCGTGTAGTGATGGTGGGCGTGTATAACGAGCTTATTTGGTGTAGCTGGTAGCGGGGAGTAAATGATGCGTCTTCGGAGGCTTCTTACTTTAATTGTAAAGTCGTGGTGGGTACACAGGCTTGTGTGTTGTGCCCATGACCCGGGTAGGGCCATGCCCACGAGGGAGAGCTAGTAGGCCTCCTGTATTGCTGCTAGGCCGCTGTGTGAGTGAGAGTGTGTGGGCCCAACATCCCACTGACCTGGAGCAGGCCCAGAGGGCAGCACCTTAGTGCCGTGAAATATAAACTAAACTGGCAGACAGCATAGGCTGTACCTGGAGGTTACCTGGAGGTTATTCCGGGGATCAACGCCCCCGCGGCCCGGTCCATGACCAGGCCTCCCGATGGATCAGGGCCTCATCAACTAGGCTGTTACTGCTGGCCGCACGCAGTCCGACGTACGAGCCACAGCCCGGCTGATCCGGCACTGACTTTAGGTATCTGTCCAGCTCTCTCTTGAAGGCAGCCAGGGGTTTATTGGCAATTCCCCTAATGCTTGATGGGAGGCTGTTGTACAGTTTTGGGCCCCGGACACTTATGGTGTTTTCCCTTAGTGTACCAATGGTGCCCCTACTTTTTATTGGGGGCATTTTGCATCGCCTTTCCCAGTCTTTTACTTTCGTAGGGAGTGGGTTTCTGTGTGCAGATTTGGGACCTTTCTTCCAAGATTTTCCAAGTGTAGATTATGATATATCTCTCCCTCCTGCGTTCCAACGAGTACAAGTCAAGTGCTTCCAAGCGTTCCCAGTAGTTAAGGTGCTTGACAGAACTTTTACGTGCGTAAAGGATTCTGTACACTCTCTAGATCTGCGATTTCACCTGCTTTGAATGGAGATGTTAAAGTACAGCAGTATTCCAGCCTAGAGAGAACAAGTGATTTGGGAAAAGGTCATCATGGGGCTTGCATCTCTCGTTTGAAAGTTCATTATCCATCCTATCATTTTCTTTGCAGTGCGATCGTGGCACTGTTGTGATCCTTGAAAGTGAGATCCTCAGACATTACTACTCCCAGGTCCCTTACATTATTTTTCCGCTCTATTGTATGGCCGGAGTCAGTAGTATACTCTGTTCTAGTTATTATCTCCTCCAGTTTTCCATAACGGAGTAGTTGGAATTTGTCCTCATTGAACATCATATTGTTTACCGTTGCCCACTGGAAAACTTTGTTTATATCTTCTGTGCAGACAGTACAGGCTGTCTACAGTGTGCGTGTAGTGATGGTGGGAGTGTGGTGGTGAGCACGGGCGTGTGGTGGTGGGCGTGTGCGTGTAGTGATGGTGGGCGTGTGCTGGTAGGTGGGTGGGTTAGCACAAAAACACGACACATGACACCGTCCAGGAGGGTGGAGGGTGCCTGCTGCAGGAGACACTTGGCACCCACCCACCCTCTCTCCCGGACCCACCATAAGGGCCCACCTACCCACCCACTAAGGCCCACCCACCAACAAACCTACCCCAGGACCTCTAAACTGCACACCCACCTACCCGTCCGAGGGTTTTATACATAAGTAAGTAAGTAAGTAAGTAAGTAAGTAAGTAAGTATATTCAGGTATACACAAATACAGTTACATAGAATTATCATACATAGCAGCATATGTGTAGAGAACCTGGGATAACCCAAAAAAGTCAGACACAGTGACTTATTTCCATTGGTGTCCTTTATATAAGTATGAATGTACACACGTACTTTGGTATGTATGTATGTATGTATGTATGTATGTATGTATGTATGTATGTATGTATGTATGTATGTATGTATGTATGTATGTGTGTATGTATGTATGTAGTATGTATGTAGTATGTTGTATGTATGTATGTATGTATGTATGTTATGTGTGTGTGTATGTATGTATGTATGTATGTATGTTGTATGTATGTATGTGTGGTGTATGTATGTATGTTATGTATGTATGTATGTATGTGTGTATGTAAAGTATGTTGTATGTTTGTATGGTAGTATGTATGTATGTATGGTATGTATGTATGTATGTAGTATGTATGTATGTATGTATGTAGTATGTATGTTTGTATGTATGTATGTATGTATGTATGTTGGGATGTATGTATGTATGTATGTGTGTTGTAAAGTTTGTATGTAGTATGTTGTATGTTTGTATTATGTATGTATGAATTGTATGTATGTTTTGTATTTATGTATGTAAATTGTAATATGTTTTATGGTATGTATGTGTGTGTGTATGTAGTATGTATGATGTATGTATTATGTATTATGTATGTATGTATGTATGTATGTATGGTGTTGTATGTATGTATGTAGTATTTTGTGATGTATGTATGAATGTATGTTTTTAAAATGTATGTATGAGTATTTTATGTTTGTATGTATGTTGTAATTTGATGTGTGTAGAGTTGTATGTATTATTAGTGTGGTGTATGTATGTTGAGTAGTATGATGTAGTATGTTGTGTTTATGTTGATTATGTTTAGTATGTGGGTGTGTATGATGTAGTATGTGTGGTTGATGTAGTAGTGTGGGTTTGTACGTATGTATGTATGTATGTGTGTGTGTATGTATGTTTTGTATGATGTGTGTATGATGTATTATGTATGTATGTTGTATGTTTGTATTTTTGTTTTTTAAATTGTATGTTGTATTTATGTATGTATGTATGTATGTATGTAGTATTTTTGTATGTATGTAGTTTTTGTATGTAGTTGTATTATGTATGTATATTGTATGTATGTATGTAGTATGTAGGTATGTTGGTATGTATGTTTGTATGTATGTTTGTATGATGTTGTATGTTGTATGTATGATTATTATGTATGTGATTATGTACGTAAGATGTATGTATGTTGATGTATTGTATGTATGTATTACTCAGTAGTAGTAACCAGTTACCAGTAACCAGTTTCCGTAGATGATCCAAACCAACCCGTCTCTGCCTGAGTCACTGTCTGTATTCAATTGCCGCTGACCACAGCAGTATTTCAAAGACCCCCCCCTTTGGGGGAATGTGGGCGGTCAGTTATACGAGATGAGCAGGAGGCAGGTCACGGCTTTTTGGGCTCTTCCATATTACCGTTATAATTATCGTACTTCCAGCCTACGTGAGTTTACTTTCCCTATCCACTGTTCAAACCCCCCCTGATAAATGGTGCCAGCGGGGGTGGGGAGCGTGGAAATAGGGTATTTTAAGATGTTAGAAGATTGTTTGTGATAGCCGGCGGGTCAAAGGTGAACCCCAGCTGCCGCTTACCCTCACTCCCCCCCCTTCAGCCTGCAAACCCTTTGCAGCCGTTTTTTCAAGTTTCCCGGGCTTTGTTCGGTGTTTAATTGTTTAAATCTCCGAGGGGTTGACCGGTTTTTGTAATTAAGCCAGTCAGTAAGCCAGATGGGGAAAGTGAATCCCAGTCAGCCTATACCCAGCCTGCTCCTGTCACCCAAACTGCTCCTCCATGCTTGTGCATCTTTACACTTTCCAGTCAGCCTTCTCGGGGGTTTAAAGCCAGTCAGCCAAACACTTTAACCCAGCTGAGAGAGAGAATAAGCCACGCAAGTTCCTCTAAAGTTCCTCTAAAGTATTGTTTTTTAAATCGCTTTGTTTCCCTTTTGGATCCCAGTTGGTGCTAGAGGGTTTTTTTCCCCCATTTGGGTAGTTGTTATCGCCACCTTTGGGTATGGTGGAGTGCGCCCCGAGCGCCAGCGAGAGTCACCCCCTCACCCACCCCCCCCAAAACCCCTTTCCCCTTTATCCCCACCCCAGCCACCCCAATCTACCTGTGGTTGTTTGCACCCCTTTTACCGGGTCCTAATATGTTTTGGCCACATAAATTGGTCAAGAATTGTTGATGCCAACGATAAAGCCCCAAATTTTTGTGAGTTTACCAAAAAAAAGGCATTTCTTCCGACCAGTGTAGGTCGGCGTCATCACCGCCAGGGCAACTTCCCCACACCAGTCATTCCCCTGCTCCTCCAGATTTGTGATATTTTCTGTTTAGAGACATTTTTCTTGCATTTAAAAAACATTTGCATGTGTGGCATTTATAGTGAATTTCTTTTGACCTAAGCCTTTGTTTTTAGTGAACTCGTGTTTTTTTTTGACTCGTTATTTTTGCAATATTTTCGTGTTTAGCTATTCATATTTTTTATCTGTTTTTTTTATAACTCTCTGTCTGTAGTAAGATTATTGTTAGTGTACCAGTCATCACTCTGTGTGAAAATGATTCATTTTTTTTTTTTTTTGTATTCTTTCGCATTGTATTCTCCAGGTTTGTCACTGTAGTTCATGCGTGATATTCACCCAGTATACCAAAATTTTCCATTTTTTTTCTATGTGTACCCATTTTTCGTATGCCAACGTGTTATTCCTCTAATTTTTTTGCCCGACTGGCCCTTATTTTTTTTCCAGCAAATTTTTGTCGTATCAGTCACAGCAAATTTTGTTTTTAAAAATAGTATCTAAAATAATGAATACGTGATTAAGTGTTGTGTGCCCCGCCACTTGTAAGTGTTACACTTGCCTCACCACTTGTAAGTGTTACACTTCCCGTTTTGTTCCTTGTTTTAATTTTTATTCATATTTTTCATATTTCTTTGAACAAATTCACTCTTGATGTAATTTCAATTACTTTTAACGTAGTGTTTTCTTTACTCTGTTTGAGTAAATTGTTTTGTCTAATTTACGATTAAGAGTTAAAGTGTTCAATCAGTTTTTCTTCATATTTTTATTTTATTATTTAACCTGAGTTTTCCCAGTGAGACTTTATTATTGCAGTGATTATTTCTACACCTTATTTTGTAGCACTTGCTCTGCAGTGAATTATTTTCTTTTATTGATATTTTTATGCATTATTATACTCAGTTCATTATTACATCTTGTTTTTCATTTTATTAATTTTCCTGATGTTGTCTTTGCATTATATTTTAATTTTGTTTACACATTCTTAGAGAATATTTAAATTTCCCAGTTATCTCTCGTTGCATACAATTTAGTGATTTTATTTTATACTTTTTACATTGATTTAAAATTTTCTTAATTAATTTCTTTATTAGCAAGAGTAAAGACAGCTCATTTTGAATTTAATTCAGTCTCCAGTAATATTTTTACTTGTAAATTTCAATGTAATTTTTATCTTGGCCAACAGTTCTTTACATTGAGTTGTTCTTCCTCTTGCAGTGTATCTTAGACATATTTTTTTTTATTATTTCTGCAGAATTAGTTGCATCTCTTTTATTTCAATTTTAGCATTTTGTATCATTTTTATTGTTCTTTATTTTTGCCTTATTTGTTCTCGTGCAATTTCCTTGCCATTATGTCTCACATGCCGTCAAGTGATACTTTAGTGAATGTGTCGACACTCAGACCTCTCAGGCTACTGCTGCTCCTGTATCAGTCCTCACATTCCCTTACTGACTGACAGACAATACCTAGCCCTTGAGCAATGTGTTTGTTCTCACAGCTTGTATCTGAGATTTGTTAAAGTGCTGCGAAATGTGAAGTTCAGATTAAGTTCCTATAGATCCGTGAATTACTTATTAACGTAGCCGAGCGGTCGGCACTAGTAACTCTGTCACTCCCATCTGTGTTCCACCTACACCTTCAGACTTGCAGGATAGTGTTCCGTTGCCTCAAGTGTCCGGGGACACTCAGACTGCCTTGCAGTGTCTGCTAGTTTGAGTAGTAGTTTCTCCACAGGGGATGCCTCGTCAGAAAACGATTACTTGAAACTAGTAATGCCATCTCTTGTTGATGTGACATGCTGTCTGCAGAAAGACGTCTCTGTTACAGCTAGTGCTCTCACTAGAGTGTCTCTTGTTGTATGTTTCAGATGGTGATCCCATCCTAGTTGACAGTAATCAGTGCATTGTTAGAAGTTATTTCTCGAGTAACTTTCACATGTTAACGTTTGTAAGTGTAGTTTCTTTATAGCTGATACCTCGTGTCACTGTGTGCGACTCAGATTGAAATATCAGCATTGTTGACCGTGTTCATTTATATTTCTCTCTGTGCTGCTAGTTGAGATACTAGATTCGTTCTTCCTTGCTCATATTGCGTGTTATAGCGTTAATTTTTTCAACCGGGGGGAGTCAACCACTCCACCGAATTTGTTCATTCCTCCAGTAAGAAAGAACCGATCCATTGTGTTTTGGTGATTCGATTCCTGCTCCAGGAAGATCTTATTCTTACTGTGAAGCCACCAGCACCCATTAGTGACTTTGTCATGAACCAAGAATTACTGTATCGAACAGCTGAGTTGGGTACTCCTAGCAGAAGAGTATACCAGTTAGTAATTCCACAGTCACTAGTGAATGTAGCCTTACAGCTAGTTCATGATGTACCAGGTGTTGCACACCCTGGTATGGATCGCTCAGTAAAACAAGCCAGATTGAAATACTTTTGGCCTCGTATGGCAACTGATATTTCTGAGTATGTTAAGAAATGTAGTGTCTGCATGCAACATAAAGGTAATGCTAATGGCCCTAATCCAATCCAAGTGTATCCAACTACTAGCAAACCATGGGAAAGAGTTGTGCTAGATTTGTTAACTAATTTCCAATGTTCCCTCCAAGGCAACAAACATCTGTGTGTTATGGTAGACCATTTCACCAGATATTGTGAGTTAGTTCCTATTGCAGATAAGACTGCCGAGACAGTAGCTAAAGCGTTTAAAGAACGCATTATCTGCAGGCATACCACCCCTAAGTCCCTAGTAACAGATAATGGAGGTGAATTCTGTAATGAGATTCTTGAAAATTTGTGCACCTTGTACAAGATCTCTAAATCCACCATTGTTCCTCATCATCCTGCCAGCAATGGGTTAGCGGAACGAACCAATAAGAAAGTACTTGATGTCTTGAGAGCCACTATCAATCCCAACAGTGAAACTTGGGATGAAGTTATACCTGATGTGCAGTGTGCTATAAATTCTGCTTACAATGTTTCTATAGGTGACACTCCACATTATGTGGATAAACGTTTGCCTTATGAGTTGTTATATTCTAATCCAAAACCAAATTACAACCCTGATGATTTCATAGCAACTCGTACCAGCTTAGCTCAAAGTGTTTTTAGAAGAATCCGTGTGAAACACTTCATAAATCAACAGCAGAATTTACAAGAGTCGCAAACACTCGAGCAAAGCCATCCAAAATCAAAGTAGGTTCGAGAGTTATGCTGACTAACTTTAACAAAACGTCTGCAATGCCAAAGCTTGATCAAAAGTTTGTTGGTTCTTATCGAGTAGTTGAACTTTATCACTGGTAATAAGTATAAGGTTAGGGGAGATTAGTCTGGTCAGTAATAAAGAATCGCATTTAGATCATATAAAGTTGTATGTGATGTTTAATGATGTTCCAACCCAGACTAATGTGACAGACTCTGACAATCTTCCTGATCCTGTACTCTCTTCCTTGATACTCAGTCAGACGTAAACCCTGAATGTCGTTATTCCCTATGTACACGACAGGTATTGAGAAATCCTCAAGTATCATTTGTAACTTCCAATTCAGATTTGCCTCAAATACAGCATGAGTTTGCCAATTTCAACAGAGTTTGATGGTCCCAGAGATGACACTCATTCTGCATATGGGCAATCTTACCCTAGCAGAGTTGGGGTTAAATGTAAAATAACCTGTTTATATGAATAATTACAGTATCAACTTATCAGTATTCAAGAATTTTTTTTTGTGTTCACGTTCTCTCCGAATTCTGAGAGTTAACAGTCTAGATTTGAGTGCACCGAATCTGCCTTTCTGTTAAACACTTCTTTCTTTGTATATATTTTCCCCAGAATCTGTAGATCACATGAATACAGATCGATCGATCAAATTTTTTTTATCACTTCTATTGCGTAATCTTAACGTTGAGTTTCATTCGATGAGTTTCATTCGTTGAGTTTCATTCAATGAGTTTCATTCAATGACTATCATTCGATGAGTTGTGCTATATTATACTTGTTATTGCATTACAGTTTCAGTTACGTAAGCTTCCATTCCAATGTTCTACTTATGTATGTTATAATGTTCAATTGTTGTGTACTTTGACATTGTATAGAATCAGCCCAAGCCGTATACCTGCCATCTCTAGTTTGTATTAGTTGTATGTCAGGACGACATACGTTAGCGTCGCCGAGCTCTCAGTAGTAGTAACCAGTTACCAGTAACCAGTGTACCAGTAGATGACTCACTACCAACCATCTCTGCCTGAGTCACTGTCTGTATTCATATTGCAGCTGACCACAGCAGTATTTCAAAGACCCCCTCACATATGGGTACTGTGGGTGGTCAGTTATAAGAGAGTGAGCAAGGAGGCAGGTCACGGCTGTTTGGCTCTTCCATACTTACCGTTATAATTATACGTACCTCCAGCCTACGTGAGTATTACTTTACCCTATCCACGTGTTCGAACCCCCACATGATATATATGTATGTATGTATGTATGTACTCACCTAGTTGTACTCACCTAGTTGAGGTTGCGGGGGTCGAGTCCGAGCTCCTGGCCCCGCCTCTTCACTGATCGCTACTAGGTCACTCTCCCTGAGCCGTGAGCTTTATCATACCTCTGCTTAAAGCTATGTATGGATCCTGCCTCCACTACATCGCTTCCCAAACTATTCCACTTACTGACTACTCTGTGGCTGAAGAAATACTTCCTAACATCCCTGTGATTCATCTGTGTCTTCAGCTTCCAACTGTATCCCCTTGTTACTGTGTCCAATCTCTGGAACATCCTGTCTTTGTCCACCTTGTCAATTCCTCTCAGTATTTTGTATGTCGTTATCATGTCCCCCCTATCTCTCCTGTCCTCCAGTGTCGTCAGGTTGATTTCCCTTAACCTCTCCTCGTAGGACATACCTCTTAGCTCTGGGATTAGTCTTGTTGCAAACCTTTGCACTTTCTCTAGTTTCTTCACGTGCTTGGCTAGGTGTGGGTTCCAAACTGGTGCCTCATACTCCAATATGGGCCTAACGTACACGGTGTACAGGGTCCTGAATGATTCCTTATTAAGATGTCGGAATGCTGTTCTGAGGTTTGCTAGGCCCCCATATGCTGCAGCAGTTATTTGGTTGATGTGCGCTTCAGGAGATGTGCCTGGTGTTATACTCACCCCAAGATCTTTTTCCTTGAGTGAGGTTTGTAGTCTCTGACCCCCTAGACTGTACTCCGTCTGCGGCCTTCTTTGCCCTTCCCCAATCTTCATGATTGCACTTGGTGGGATTGAACTCCAGGAGCCAATTGCTGGACCAGGTCTGCAGCCTGTCCAGATCCCTTTGTAGTTCTGCCTGGTCTTCGATCGAGTGAATTCTTCTCATCAACTTCACGTCATCTGCAAACAGGGACACCTCAGAGTCTATTCCTTCCATCATGTCGTTCACAAATACTAGAAACAGCACTGGTCCTAGGACTGACCCCTGCGGGACCCCGCTGGTCACAGGTGCCCACTCTGACACCTCGCTACGTACCATGACTCGCTGCTGTCTTCCTGACAAGTATTCCCTGATCCATTGTAGTGCCTTCCCTGTTATCCCTGCTTGGTCCTCCAGGTTTTGCACCAATCTCTTGTGTGGAACTGTGTCAAAAGCCTTCTTGCAGTCCAAGAAAATGCAATCCACCCACCCCTCTCTCTCTTGTCTTACTGCTGTCACCATGTCATAGAACTCCAGTAGGTTTGTGACACAGGATTTCCCGTCCCTGAAACCATGTTGGCTGCTGTTGATGAGATCGTTCCTTT
>NC_069442.1:30850946-30859426 GCF_026875155.1 Cherax quadricarinatus
AGTTACCAGTCTCAGTAGTAGTAACCAGTTACCAGTAACCTGTCCGTTGACTCAACGACCAACCGTCTTGAGTCCCGTCTGTGCTGACTGACACTATTATCAAAAGACCCACGACGGTTACTGGCCGAGCCCGCTAGTTCCATTTTACCACTGAGTGTAAAGCCAAGGAGATAGTAACGCACTGCGGCTCCCTCCAGCATAACAGCAATTAATAAGTAATAACAGTCCTACGTGAGTATTTCTACCCTAATCCACGTATCGAACTCCACAGGATAAATGGTGTACAGCGGTGTGGAGCGTGGATTTAACGTTTTAAGGTTAATTCAAGGCATTGAAGACTGTTGTGAGTAGCTCCGTGCAGGGTCATAGGTGAATCCTCCAGCCACCAGCTCTACCCTCGCTCTACCCACAGCAGCACTACACCAGCCAGCAGCAGCTACTTCCCCAACAAACCTATGCGCGTGCTAGCAAGCCTTTGCAAGCCCTTTTCAAGCTCGCTGGCTTAGTTCGTGTGCTAATTGCTTCAAGCTCCGAGGGTTGACCCGGATTTAGCAATTTAAGCCTGTTCAGTAAGCAGAGGTGTATGGACGCCATCAGCCTATCATCCATCCTGTCTCCCTGTCATCCAACTGCTCCTCCGTGCTTTGTGCATTCGTTATCACGCTTCCATCAGAGCCATACTCTGGGTAAGCCATCCACCAACCCAGCTTCCTAACCCAGCTGAGAGAGAGAAGTAACCACACAGTAAGAAGGAAGCCAAATTCCTCTGAGTATTGTTTATATCGCTTGGTCTCCTGTTGATGTAGAGTGGTTTTTTACCATTCCTGTTGGCATAGAGTGGGTTTTCAGAAGCCATCTCTGGGTGAGTTGGGGTGCGCGTGCAACCCCCAGCGTCCCCACCCTCACACCACCACTCTCTCCACCACCGGGTGCGCGCAGTACCCCACGAGAGTCGATACACCCACCACAACGCGCCACCATCCATCCCCACCCATCTACCCTTGGTTGTTTGCAACCCATTGTACTCCGGGTCCTAATACTGTTTTTTGGCTCAACAAATTGGTCAAGAGATTGTAGCTGGTGCCACCGATAAAGCAGTTATGACAGACTGTTCGCCTATAAAGCACCATTCTTCATGACAACATGAGAGTGAAGAGAAAACACCTCGTCCCGCTTCCACAGGACAATATCTTCGCTCTCACACCATAATAATTCACCCGTGCCCCCCCTACTACTCCCGACTCCAGTGATATTTTTGAGACATTTTTTCACTTTGCATTAAAAGACATTTATCGAGTGTGGAAGACATTATAGTAAAATTGCTTGTGTACTCTAAACCTTGTGTATCAGTTTTTCTTTGACTCGTTAATTTTTTACAATATTTTTCAGTGTTTTCATTTATCTTATATTTTTTATTCCTGTTTTTTTTTTCTTTATTCGACTCCTGACTGAGTAAGTATTATTGTGTAGTGTACCAGTCAGTCCCACCCGTGTGAAGGTGATTCATTTTTTGATAATTGTATACATTTCAGCGTTTGAATTCTCCATAATATCACTTGTAATTCATGCAGGATATTACTTAACCCAGTATACTAAATTATCTCATATTTCTATGTGTGTCGTTTTTTTTTCGTATGCCAACAGTGTCTCATCCTCTAATATTTTCGCAGACTGTGTACCATTATTTTTGCCAGCAAATTTTTGTCGGTGATCAGACCACAGCAAGATTTTGTTGTATCTGTCACAGCAGTAAATTGTTTTATAAGAAAATTAATACTGTTGGGTGTTATATTCCCGTTTGTTCCTGTTTTTATTTTTATTTCATATTTTTATATTCTTGAACATATCACTCTTGATTGCAATTTCAATATACTTTAACGGAAAGTTTTTCCTTACTCTTTAGATAACTGTTTTGGCTAATTGACAATTAAGAGTTAAGAGTGTTCAATCATTTATTTTTTTTGGTCTTCATATTTTAATTCAATATTTACCTGAGTTTTTTCCCAGTGAACTTTATTACTGCAGAGATTGTCCTCTAAACCTTATTATGTTGCACATATGTTCCTGAATTCAATTATTTTGTTGAACTGTCTCAGTGAATTATTTTCTTTTATTGCTATTTATTATGATTTTATAATTTTAATTTTGTCTATGCATTCTTAGAAAATATTTACAGTTCCCAGTTAACAATTAAATAGTTTTATTTTACACTTCCCTAGTGAATTAAAAAATTTAATTAATTAATTCTTATTAGCAAGAGTAAAGCACTCATTTGTGCATTTAATTCATTCCACCAGTAATATTATTTACTTGTATATTTCATAGTAAATTTTTTTTTTCCTCAGGTCAATAGTCCTTTAAAGTTGAGTTTTCCCTCCCTCTTGCAGTGTATTTAACATTATTCTGCAGAATTAGTTTTGTATATCTTTTCATTTCCCATTCTAGAATTTTATAACATTTTTTATGTCATTATTTTTTGCTTTATTTTTCTCAGGTTACTTTGCCCATTAGGATGTCTCACACCATACCGTCAAGTGATACTTTAGGAATGTCGACACTTCAGATCCTCTCAGCTATTGCTGCTCCTGTCATCAGTCCTTCATCCCTTACGACTGACAGACAATACCTAGCCCCTCGAGCATGTGTTTGTTCTCACAACAGCTTTATCTGAGATAGTTAAAGTGCTGCGAATTGTGAAGTTCAGATTAAGTTCCTAGTAGATCCGTGAATTTCTTTTATTAACGTAGCCGAGCGTTCAGCACTAGTATACTGTTCACTCCTGTCGGACTCCACCACAATATCATATCACAGCAGGATAGTGGTCGACTATCCTTCATGGCACTTGTTCAAATATTCGTCCTTCCCAGGGGACCTTTAGAAGAAACTTTAGCTGCAACAGAGTTATGCCATCTCTTGCTGATAGCCACAAGCCGTGCAGAAAGAACGTTTCTGTGGCTAGTGTCTCACTGATGTTTGTTTGTTGCCCTTGTGTTTCAATGTGATCCCTTTCCTAGTTGACATAATCAGTGCATTGTAAAAGCTATTTCTCGAGTAACTTCCACGTTGTTTAAAGTTTGTAAGTGTAGTTTGCTTTTATTGATACCACGTTGTCCACTGTGTGCGAGCTACAGTATATCAGAATTGTTCACACGTGTTCATTTCTTTTCTCCTGTGCTTGCAGTTGGAGATAAGGAGATTCGTTCCACCTGCTCATATTGCGTTTTATAGCATTTAATTTTTTCAACCGGGGGATCATCCACTCCACCGAGTTTGTTCATTCCTCCAGTAAGATTCAACAGATCCCTTGTGTCTGGTGATTCGATTCCTGCTCCAGAAAGATCTAGTCTGAATGTGAAAGCCACCCAGCACCAACAGAACTTTGTCATGATCCAAAAGTACTGTATCAGAACAGCCGTGTTGGTACTCCTAGCAGAAGAGTAATACTCAGTTAGTAATTCCACGAGTCACTAGTGAATGTAGCCTTACCAGCCAGTTCACGATTACCAGGTGTTGCACACCCTGGAATGGATCGTTGGCCAGTAAAACAAGCAAGATTGAAAGAATTTTGGCTCGTATGCAACTGATATTTCTGATATGTTAAGAAATGTAGTGTCTGCATGCAACATAAAGCAATGCTAATGGTCCTAAGCCAAATCCACAGTGTATCCACTACTAGCGAACCTTGGGAAAGAGTTGCGCTAGATTTGTTAAGCTAATTTTACCAATGTTCCCATTCCAATGTAACTAACATCTGTGTGGTTATGGTAACCATTCTCAGATTATTTGCAGTTAGTACCGATTGCAGATAAGACTGCGAGACTTAGCGAAAGCGTTTAAAGATCGCATTACTGCAGGCATACAACCCCTAATCCCCTAGTTACGAATAAAAGGAGTAATTCTGTAATGAAATTCTTGAAAATTTGGTGTACTTGTACAAGATCTCTAAATCCACCATTGTTCCTCATCTCCCGGCCAGCAAGGTTAGGCGAACGAACCAATAGAAGAAGTACTTGATGTCGTTGAGACCCATATGCAATCCCAACAGTGAAACTTTGGATGAAGTTATACCTGATTTGCATGTGCATAAATACTGCTTAACAAATGTTCCTATAGATGACACGCCACATATATGCCATTGATGGTGTAGATAAACTTTCCCTAGATTGTTATAATTCTAATCCGAAAACCAAATTACAACCCTATGATTTCGTAATGCAACTCGTACCACTAGCTCAAAGTGTTTTTAGAAGAAGCCGCTGAAACGACTTCAAAAGTCAACAGCAGAAGTCACAAGATCGCAAAACTCGAGTAAGCCTACCAAAGCAAAGTAGTTTTCGATAGTTATTCTGATAATTTAACAAAACGTCTGCAATGCCAAAGCTGATCAAAGTTTAGCTTAGTACTGGAAGTATATTAATCGCATTTGGATCATATGAAGTTAGTATTGATGATAAGAGTTCCAACCCAGACTAATGTGACAGACTCGAACAATCCTCCTATTCCTGTACTCCTTCCTCTGATACTACTCGATCAGATGATGCAACCTGTATGTCGTTAGTGGTCGCCTAAGTAAGCGACAGGTATTGAGAAATCTCAAGTATCATTTTAACTTCAATTCAGATTGTCCTCAAATACAGTCATGAGTTAGCAATGTCTACAGAGTTTGATCCTCTCAGAGATGACACACCATTCTGCATATGCCATCTTACCCTAGCAGAGTATGGTTAAATGTAAATAACCGGTATAGATGAATAGTTACAGTATCAGCTTATGCAGTATTCAAGAATTTTTTTTTTTTGTGTTCGGTTCTCTCCGCATTCTGAGAGTTAACAGTCTAGAATTTGCGTGCTCTCGAATCTGCCCTTTCTGTTAGAACACTCGTCTTTGTATATATTTTCCGTCCTACTCAGAAACCGTAGATCAGACGAACGAAACAGATCGATCGTTCAAAATTTTTGTTTTTTAATCACTTGAAATCGTCAAATGTTATTCGTTTTGTTCATTTGTTAGTTTAAGTTGTACTATAGTATACCTTTATTGCATTTAACAGTTTTCTGTACTACCTGTCATCTAATTGTTCAACTTATGTATCCTATAATGTTTAATGGTTATGTGTACTTTGACATGTACACATGAATCAGCCCAACCGTAGTACCTGCCACTCTAGTTTGTATTAAGTTGTATGTCCGGACGACATAAACACAGTTTAAGCGGTCTGGCCCGAGCATCTCATTAGTAGTAACAAACCTTTACCATCTCAGTAGTGAGGTGAACGCAGTTTACCAGTAACCCGTCCAGTTGCGAACATCAACGACCAACACGTCTTGAGTCACGTCTGTGCCTGGCTGACACAAATTTCAAAAGACCCCACGGGTACAGACCAGCCGGCTATTCCAGTTTTAACAGTGGTAACCAGAGATCGAAACGCTGCGGCTCCCACCACATAACAGCAATTATAAGTAATTAACTAGCCTAAGTAGTATTCTACACTAATCACTATCGACTCCACATCTAAGGAAGGCAGCCAGGGGTCATGAAGAAAGCCAGGGGTCAGAAGGCAACCAGGTCGTATGAAGGAGCAGCCAGGGGTCATGGAAGGCAGCCTATGGATCTGAAGGCCGCCAGGGATCATGAAAGGAAGCCCGGGGTCTTGAAGCAGCCAGAGATCTAATTTTAATTCTCCTTTGCTGTGGGAGTGTCTGATTGAGCATCCCTTGGCCCCAGACACTTTTTTGTGTTTTCTCATTAGCGTACAATGTTCTGCTGCAGATTCACACAAGCTTTGTAGTTCCAGAAATGGGAGGGAAGTCCATGGGGAGGAAAGAGGTGTGGGATGCCTCTTTGGGAGCGAAATGGAAAAAATAGGGGTGCGGGATGCCCCTAGGGGAAGAAAATGGGATGAAGGGGTGTGGGATACCCCCTAGGGTAGGAAAATGGGGGGAATTCGAGTGGGATACCTCCAAGGAAACCTGGGAAGGAAGATGGGAGGAATGGGAGTGGGATGCCCTTTAGGGGAGGGAAATGGGAGGAAAGGGGAGGACCCCCTGGAGCTTGGTAGGATAGGAGGTTCCCTCGACTCCCTGAGTGTCACAAGGTCAGGCCCCAGGGGACCGCCCTGCTTAACGCTACTGTTACTCTCAACGTGATACCGCTTGGTGTCCTCACACGACTTGCGCCTCACCATAACTAGATCTGCCTAGGCGCCATCGACACCATGCCTAACCCTTCTAGGGTAGGGTAGGTGCCTGAGCCCGAGCCTTTAGCTCATAAGACTGTCATTCCCATTAGCCCCCTTGTGGCAGGGATGGCAGACCAGAGAGGCCTAGCTTGTGGCTAGGCCTGGGGACAGTTGGTCCCAAAGATGAGGAGGTACTTGTGCCTCCTCCCATGGGAGACTTAGGTCTCAGACACTCCCTAAAGAGGGAGCCAAGGCCGGGCCACCACTTGGAAAAGGCCCGGCCCGGGAGAATACCGGCTAATCTTTAATAATAATAATAATAATAATGCCTAGGCGCCATCGACACCATGCCTAACCCTTCTAGGGTAGGGTAGGTGCCTGAGCCCGAGCCTTTAGCTCATAAGACTGTCATTCCCATTAGCCCCCTTGTGGCAGGGATGGCAGACCAGAGAGGCCTAGCTTGTGGCTAGGCCTGGGGACAGTTGGTCCCAAAGATGAGGAGGTACTTGTGCCTCCTCCCATGGGAGACTTAGGTCTCAGACACTCCCTAAAGAGGGAGCCAAGGCCGGGCCACCACTTGGAAAAGGCCCGGGCCGGGAGAATACCGGCTAATCTTTAACTAACTAACTAACTAACTGCCTAGGCGCCGGTGAAGGCAGGGGGCTCTTGATTCTGGGCAATGGAGCTAAGAATTTCGTCGTATTCCCCTGGATTACCTGGATTACCTGGTAATCCAGGTAATCAAGGGGAATTTTTTTTACTGCCTTCTGTCCACAAGTCTCCAGGCACATCTATGGTCGGTGCCTCGTTAGACAGAATCAGTCTATGTGTGTGTACTCACCTGTATGTGGTTGCAGAGGTCGAATCCTAGCTCCTGGGCCCGCCTCTTCGCTGGTCGCTACTAGGTCCACTCACTCCCTGCTCCAAGAGCCTTATCGTACGTTTTCTTAAAGCTATACATGGATCCTGCTTCCACTAATTCGCTCTCCAAGATTGTTCCACTTCCTAGCAACCCTAAGGTGAAAAAATTGCTTCCCAACATCCCTATGATCATCTGTTGTGTGTGGTGTGTGTTGTGTGTGTGTGTGTGGTGTGTTTGTGTGGTGTTGTGTGTGTGTGTGACGTAGGTATTCACCTTGCAATGTATATAAAAGATGGTTTTATTGCGAAATTTTAAAATTTTATTTTTTTTTGCAAAAGTAAAATTTTTTTTTGAAAAATGCTATTGTAAAAAATTTTTAAGGAGTGCAAATCAAATTTTTCCCCCCGGGGGGGCTTTGTTAGTTAATGTTGAGTTGAAGTCACGGCAGCTCTTGTGATTCACTCTCTGGTCTTGGGTCCACCACCCGTCAGAGTGTCTGGGACTCGTGATTCACTCTCTGGACCTGGAGCCCCTAACCCATGGAGTGTCGGCACTCGTATTCATTTTTCCCGGACTCTGGCGTCCACCCCCCCCTTTAGAGTGCTGGCATTCGGATTCACTCCTTTGGGACTCTAGCGCCACCACACCCTTTTCTGGGGCCCTCCGTCCCCTAACCCCCTGAGAGTGTCTGGCATCGTGATTACTCTTTGGTACTCTAAAGGGCCACCAACCCATGAGAGTGTCTGGCACCTATGTCCCCTCACCCTCAGAGTGTTTGGCCCCTCGTGTTCACTCTCTGGTATTGGTGTCCCCACCCATGGGAAAATGTCTGGCACTCGTGATTGCTCTGGCACTCTGGCATCCCCAACCCCCGGAGTGTTGGTACTCGTGATTTACTTGGCATTGGCTCCACCCCACCCATGAGAGGTCTGGCACTCGGATTCACTCTCACTCTGGCCCTTGGCATCCCCCAAAACCCATGGAGGTCTAGCACTCGTGTTCCCCTAGCACTCTGGCACTCGGCACTCTGGATCCACCCCACCCCGAGAGGTCTAGCATCGTGATTCACTCGGCACTCTGGCACTCTGGGATCCCCCACACCCTGTTTTGGGCTGATACTCGTGATTGACTCGGACTCGGCGTCCAAACCCCACCCCGAGGGTTTGGCCCCGTGATCACTCTGGCACTCTGGCGTTCACCCAACTATTAAAGGGTCCAGCAGGTCGTAATTTGTAAGTAAAAAATAAACAGAGGATAAGGGAAAAGACCTTTTCTTGTTACATTTAATTTTTGGGCCAAAAACTTTTCATTGTCGGGGTTCGTGGGTCGGTTGATCGCATCGTTACAGTTGGTGTCTGGGTTCGATCCCCCCGGGTTGGTGGAAACGTTGGAGTGTCTCTTTACCCTGGGGCCCCCGTTACCCAGCAGTAAGTAGGCCTG
>NC_069442.1:30859926-30882253 GCF_026875155.1 Cherax quadricarinatus
GGGGGAGACCTTTTGGGTAGTTTAAATCTGGTTGGATAATTTCATGAGTGGGGGGGGTTGGATTTGAGTGGGACTTTACTCAGATTTTTTCTTGGGTGGCTTTAAAAAATTTTGGGTTGGGCAAATGTTTTGTTAGTGGATGAATTGTAAAGGACCTGCCTAGTATGGGCCAGCAGCCTCCTGCAGTGTTCCTCCTTTTTATGTTCTTATGTTCTTATGTTGTTGTTGGTAGAGGTGGTGATTGCCAGTGGCTGGGAGTAGTGTTGGTAGTTAATGTTTGTGGTTCTAAGCGTTTCCAAGCGGTGAGAAAGACGCCAGGGAAGTCACGCTGTTCCTAAGCTACTCCTTTCCCAAGCCACTGCGTGCCCAAACCATTGCATGCCCGAGCCACTCCATGCCTAGCCACCAACTACAGGGAAGAAGCCTCGCTGCCATGCCATTTATTAGTTATACGGAAACCTCCCAGTCTTCCTGTTTCATTCTTTGTTTTTTGCAATTCAGATTATTCTAGCCTCTCTTGAGGCTCTCATTCTTTCACCTCTCTCTCTCTCTCTCTCTCTCTCCCCAGAATACCCTCCAGGTAGACTCCGGGTAAGTGTGTGTATATATATATATATATATATATATATATATATATATATATATAATATATATATATATATATGCATATACATATATATACATATATACTATATATATATTTATATATATATATATATATTATATATATATTATATATATATATATATATAAATATATATGTATATATATATATATATATATATATATATATATATATATATATATATATATATATATATATTATTAATATATATATGTATGTATATGCAAAACAACACTGTGAAAGAATAGAAAAATTCAAGCACTTTCGTGACTACTCACATTATCAAGGAACTTGGAATTTCTCTATTCTTTCACAGTGGTTGTTTTGCATATTCTGAAATCACCTGTTTACTGTGATCTTATTGCATATATATTATATATATATTATATATATATATATATATATATATATATATATATATATAATATATATATATATATATATATATATATATATATGCAAGGAATTCGCGAGAGCTGGCGAAATATACACAAACACTGATCTCTTGCTGAAGGAGGCTCGAACCTACGAACCTTGGAACAAGGTACGCAGGTGCTATACCAAACTCACCACACTGGACCAATACCTTGGAGTCCAGCTTGCGCTAGACTTTGATCCAAGGCAGCCAGCTTTCATGGAGAAGGCTTACAGCTTTTCATCTCATCCCCTGCATGCATCAGCCTTACTAGAGATTTTAACAATGCAAGGAATTCGTGAGAGCAGGCGAAATATACACAAACACTGATCTGGCTGAAGGAGACTCGAACCTACGACCTTGGAACAAGGTACGCAGTGCTATACCAAACTCCACCACCTGGACCAATACCTTGGAGTTCCAGCTTGCGCTAGACTTTGATCCAAGACAGCCAGCTTTCAGTTCACAGTTCCTCCTAAGAGAGTGTTCACCAGCATGGTAGTAACCTGATATTATCTTCCAAGTCACCTATAACTCCAGATGCAATAAGTCTTGATTAATCGCTATGATAAGATCATCTTATTGAGATGAATGTGTCTAATATCCTCATTGGATCAGCGTTGTGGGGAAAGGTGTGTTTTCGTATGTACATGTGGCTTACAGTCTCATGGGTTGCAAGGTAGAGTGGTCGATATTCTTACAGGTGTACAGGCGTGCAAGACAGTGTGAGAAGAGGCAGTGGGTGATAATTCAGCAGGTGTGAGAAGAGGCAGTGTGGGTGATAACCCAGCAGGTGTCAAAAGATGCTGACTTCGTCATCCAAGATCGGGATTATACTTGTAAGCCAGACAGGACCTTCGACGCCGGCGAAGTTCTCTTCATTCACAGAACTGGAACTTCCCTCCCTTTTCTTAGAGCGAATCTGGCTACAAGTATTAATAATATTAATAATATTACAAGGTAACTAGGTACTGGCTTCATGTTTCTGAACATGTCTCCAGGGGTAGCTAATTTACTTACATTTATATCAGCGTCCAACCAATTTCAAGATAATATTATGGGTTATATTTACGCTTCGGTGCTGCGGCCCAGTTATTTATGAGGTAACTGTCTTTCTCAAGGAGACATAGAATTTATTCCCTTGCCAGGCTGGAGTGAGAGGAGTAGATCTCATTAACCCGTTAAAAATGTTTACTTCATTTCTCCTTGCTAAGCTCTGATTTTTCTAATTTACTAACAAGTTAGCGGTTTCCCACTAAAGTTTGGTGACGCAAGAAGGTGAAAAGCATTCACTGTTCTGCCAGCAGCCGTCTTTTGAGAGGTGGGCGGGCATCACCGCTCAAAACACTCTCCGTTAACAGTATTCTAGCGTAAACAGTTACAAACAGGTAACGGTAAAGAAGAGGCCGCCGGAAGAAGTGTTTATAGGTCATGGCTGGTCCAGTTTTTTCTCCCCTACTGGAGTAAAGGTCAAGCAGGTGAGTATATACGACATATGTGTAAATCGACCAACGTGCGCTTCTCGACCTTAATGACACTCATATCAGCTGTAATGACATTATGATCCTGTAGCAATCATGAAGTGTTACACAGTGCAACATTACACAGTGCAACATTACACAGTGCAACATTACACAGTGCAACATTACACAGTGCAACATTACACAGTGCAACATTACACAGTGCAACATTGCACATGAACTGTGCATGCATTTTACGAATTGAAGACTCGTATGTTATTTTAGAAGATGTTCAAAGACTGCATCTCAAAAATCTAATGTTTAACAGATATAACCCTTTGCATATATATATATATATTATATATATATATATATATATATATATTATATATATATATATATATATATATATATATATATATATATATATATATATAACCTCTGTCTTATAGGTTGAATTGATGCTAGTGAAGTCTCTTGATCAGGGGAATTGGAGTTGTCCTCCCTTTCCTTGGATACATCAGATTACCTCCCATTCTTCAGGCACTATGACTTAACGCTTCCCCATGAATATCATCATAATAATAATAATAATAATAATAATAATAATAATAATAATAATAATAATAATAATAATATAATAATAATAATAATAATAATAATAATATTAATAACAACAAACAACAATAATAATATAATAATAATGATAATAATAATAATAATAATATTAATAGAAATAACAATAATAATAATAATAATAATAAATAATAATATAATTAATAATAATAATAATATTAATAATAATAATAATAATAATGAAGCTGGGGAGTGAGGAATGGATGAGAGTCTCAGTACGACCTTCCAAATCACTCTTGTGACACTATCATTATTATAATCAAAATAAGCGCTAAACCACCAGGGCCATACAGCGCTCTGACACTAGCCTCTCACCTGGAAATAAATAACAATTGATTGAGAGTCTGCCATGTAAATGAAAGGATTTTGTACCCTGAATGAGCCCTAATGCCGCCGTGGTGCGATTACCGGACCATAAACGGACCTGGTGTAATGTCCTTTGATTGGGAATTATGATAAATGTCGAATGAGGGTGGCCGGCGGTGGCCGTGGTACGGGGAATTGATTATATTATTATATTCGTTCATAAGCTGTAAACCCGTTGGGTTTAGAGTTTAAGATTTGGGTTCATGAGAAGTGTGCTGCTGTCCTACTCTGGATGGTTGCATGGTACTTGTTTAGTTCTTAAAGTCTACCAGACTTCTAGTTTTTAGTCTTTGCATCTTCACTTCTGTTTGCCGATTTCTTTCCTCTGTATTCGACTGAAGAAAATGTAGAGTAGACAAGTAAGTTTATTTAGGTACAGGTACATATAAGTACAATGATCATACATAGTAACATATGCAATAAGATCACAGTAAACAGGCGATATTCACAGTATGCAAAACAACACCGTGGAATTCCAAAGCGATTTTGTGATATCTCACATTATCAACGGTTCTTGATAATGTTAAAAAATCATGAAATGTTTGGAGTTTCACTATTTTGTCCACAGTGGTTGTTTTGGATAGTAACATATGTGTAAATTACCTAGAATAACTCAAGAAAGTTAGACAAAGTTACTTATTACGGCAATAAACATACCCAAGTGTTGCACATGTTTTTTCTTCATCAACAGAATTGCAATGTATATCATCATAATTTTGATTACAGAGCGTAAAGTGCTACCTATGTGTCCCTTCGTATTAATCACCATTAGCATTCTCAGTTTCTTTTAGGACACTAGAAGGCAGGGCTCGGTACGGCGCACGCTGTCAGTGCCCTATAAACCCCCAACAACAACATTGGCATCCTCACAGGGGATGGGTCCGTTGCATCAGGTAATGACATATTTAAGTGTGAGCTGGAAGACATCGGTAGAGCGATGAGGATGTCATCAAGGATTCCACAAGAGTGCTTTGAGGGAGAGTAGTAGGGATCGAGGGGGGTGAGTGTGGTCCTTGATTGCTCCTTTGATCCCTAGTCAAGGGAGATGATATCGCTTTACCTCATCAAAAAAACGGGCGGCATTAGCGCCAAGACTCTCCCCCAGGATGAGAGTCCGCCATGATCCCCTGACACAAAATAGCCTCTCCTCATTGACTAGATGAAACGTTAGCTACATTATAGAAAAGATCTTTAGGGGATTGAGGATGGAAAATGGGATAGATGAAGAAGAGCTTTGTGAGAGGAACGTTACTAGGGGCAGAAAATGAGCCAGGGTTTGAACCAATACTGCCCAGACGAAATCTCTGACGCTGCCGTAGCTAATGAACCCATAATGGAATGCTTGACGATATCCTCCGCCTCACTGAAGTCTCCCAGCTTAGAAGACATGCTTCATCACCTCTTGCATGCGACCCATTCTTTGAGGAATTTGAGAAGTTGCACATTGCCGGAGTTCCACTACGTAACATTAATTTCGACTAGTGTAAAGTAAAAGGACACAAGTGCAAACTAATGTGACATTTATTGTGGGAAGTTTCGCTCTCCAGGAGCTTTATCAAGCCATTACAAAAATACATGGACAAGATGGTATATAAGGAACAGAGTGAGGTGAATTTCTAGTGAGGTACCTTTCGATGTTCATAGTGGTAGTAGTGTGGTAGTGACAAAAGTAATACAATATGGTGAGCAATTAATTCGTACATGAGTAAAAGGATATAAAAAACTATTAAATTGGGTAACATAAAATAGTTGGACAAATATAGACTGGAATGAGGCAGCTTGTTTCAGTGTTCACCTCTGTGCTGTGTGTAGTATAACGGAGAGACTATGTGATGGCAGGGTTTACTGTTTTCAGGAGGATTCTTTCTAAAAACTTCGGAGATGGTGAAGCTGCCGTTGTTTTGTTAATTGTATTCGAAACAGCGATCATGCTGATTCAAGGGGACTTGCGTGGGGCGGAAATTAGTTTCTTTAATCACTAATTGGCGTCTCGAATTTCATGAGATGATTGGTGGAATTCCGGTGTTGTACACAGGGTTGTTTAAGTTGTCGTTCCTACATGCGTAAATGTGTTTCATTGAGGCGGGTGTCGAGGTTTCTTGCTGTTTCACCTACGTAGATCTTGTCACAGCCTCCACAGGGTATAGTGTAAACTCCTGCATTGACTGGTTCGTGGTGCTTGGGTTTTGTCCTGGTTAGATCCTTAATTGAAGTGGTAGAAGCGATGGCGACTCTGGTGTTAGCTTGTGAAAGTACTTTTGAGACGTTTAGTGCAACCTGGCTGTTGGGAAGAATTATAACTTTGTTGGGAGCGGTGTTGATGCGTGGAGAATTGATGATCTGAAGAGCTCTTTTCTTGCAGTCTTTGATGAAAAAAGAAGGAAATTGTAACTCAGTGAATGTTTGGTGAATGTAAGTACATTCCTCGTCAAGAAACTCAGGACTACAAATTCGGTATGCTCTTAGGAAAAACCCGATGATGATGCCTCTTTTGTCTTGGTATCTTGACTGGATAGAAGTGTGTGAGATCATTTTTATTGGTGGGTTTCCGATAAACTTGAAATCTTAGGTTGTTGTCTACTTTGTGAATGAGGACGTCGAGGAAAGGTAGCTTGTCATTGGACTCTTCTTCTAGTGTAAACTGAATCGCTGGTTCAACTGCGTTGAGCCTTGCCTGAAGATCCCGTACATCAAAACGTTTTGGAGTTATTACGAGGACATCGTCCACGTAACGTAACCAAGTGACGCTTGAAGGGATGATGTTGGCGAAGTGTTCGGACTCTAGGTGTTCCATGTATAAGTTGGCTAGGACGGCACTTATTGGGGACCCCATTCCCATGCCGTAGGTTTGTTTGTAGAGCTTGTTATTGAAAGAAAAACAGTTGAAGTTAACACAGAGTTCAATCAAGTCAACAAAATCTCCGGGAGGTAAAGGAAGATTAAGGTCCTGGTTGACTTTACGTCGTAGAACCTCGATGGCTTTTTTGGTAGGTACTTTTGTGAAGAGGGAAGTCACATCCAAACTGCTTAGGTTACGGATGCGGTTGAGAAGGTCGCCTGAGTGTTTAAGATGAGCCGGGCTGATGGTCCCCAGAAGGCAGGAAAGATGTTTGGCAAGAACTCCGGCTAGTTTGTGTGGAGCACTGCCTATTCCTGACGTAAAGTCAACCAGGACCTTAATCTTCCTTTACCTCCCGGAGATTTTGTTGACTTGATTGAACTCTGTGTTAACTTCAACTGTTTTTCTTTCAATAACAAGCTCTACAAACAAACCTACGGCATGGGAATGGGGTCCCCAATAAGTGCCGTCCTAGCCAACTTATACATGGAACACCTAGAGTCCGAACACTTCGCCAACATCATCCCTTCAAGCGTCACTTGGTTACGTTACGTGGACGATGTCCTCGTAATAACTCCAAAACGTTTTGATGTACGGGATCTTCAGGCAAGGCTCAACGCAGTTGAACCAGCGATTCAGTTTACACTAGAAGAAGAGTCCAATGACAAGCTACCTTTCCTCGACGTCCTCATTCACAAAGTAGACAACAACCTAAGATTTCAAGTTTATCGGAAACCCACCAATAAAATGATCTCACACACTTCTATTCCAGTCAAGATACCAAGACCAAAAGAGGCATCATCCATCGGGTTTTTTCCTAAGAGCATACCGAATTTGTAGTCCTGAGTTTCTTGACGAGGAATGTACTTACATTCACCAAACATTCACTGAGTTACAATTTCCTTCTTTTTTCATCAAAGACTGCAAGAAAAGAGCTCTTCAGATCATCAATTCTCCACGCATCAACACCGCTCCCAACAAAGTTATAATTCTTCCCAACAGCCAGGTTGCACTAAACGTCTCAAAAGTACTTTCACAAGCTAACACCAGAGTCGCCATCGCTTCTACCACTTCAATTAAGGATCTAACCAGGACAAAACCCAAGCACCACGAACCAGTCAATGCAGGAGTTTACACTATACCTGTGGAGGCTGTGACAAGATCTACGTAGGTGAAACAGCAAGAAACCTCGACACCCGCCTCAATGAACACATTTACGCATGTAGGAACGACAACTTAAACAACGCCTGTGTACAACACCGGAATTCCACCAATCATCTCATGAAATTCAGAGACGCCCAATTAGTGATTAAAGAAACTAATTTCCGCACACGCAAGTGCCTTGAATCAGCACTGATCGCTGTTTCGAATACAATTAAACAAAAACAACGGCAGCTTCACCATCTCCGAAGTCTTAGCAAGAATCCTCCTGAAAACAGTAAACCCTGCCATCACATAGTCTCTCCTGTTATACTACACACAGCACAGAGAGTGAAACACTGAAAACAAGCTGCCTCATTCCAGTCTATATTTGTCCAACCTATTTTTTATGTTACCCAAGTAATAGCTTTTATATCCTTTTACTCATGTACGAATTAATTGCTCTACCATATTGTATTACTTTTGTCACTACCACTACTACTACACTAGTGAACATCGAAATGGTACCTCATAGTATTCACCTCACTCTGTTCCTATATACCATCTGTGTCCATGTATTGTTTGTAATGGCTTGATAAAGCTCCTGGAGAGCGAAACGTTGCCACAATAAATGTCACATTAGTTGCACTTGTGTCCTTTTACTTTACATATTGTCGGTAATTCTACCAACTTTATTACAGACTAGTGTAGCCGCTCTCTGCGGGAATATTCAAGTGTTAACGAAGATCTGAGTAGGACGGAGGTCCTGGTGTGGTGGGGATGTTGTGGTACAGTGGTGGGGATATTTGCGGGAATAGTGGTGGGGATTGCATAGCAGCGGCACCTCTTTCCCCGGCACACCAGCTGCGACACCTCAAGTCTGAGGTGATCACCACGACCGCAGATAATCGCGATGCTGCGGTTTTTTATCGTCGGCTTCATTTCTTGCTATGTTTTGGTAACTGGTGCTTCCAGAACACTCACTGACTGCCCTCAGAGATGATCGCAGCAATTTTCCCTAGAAGTCATGTCGCTCAGTGAAAAAGACATGAGGGGACGCTTCAGGAAACCCCATCGTTTGTGTTTTGGTATTTTGCTGGTTTGTGGTCAATTGTGAATAATTTCTAAGAAGACTGCAGTTTTAAGCCCATTTGCATATACCATTTTCCGCATTTACCGTCAAAGTCGCCTCCAGCAATTGCCACTTTCACCCTCCACTATTATCCACTCTCGTCTCCACCTCCTTCCACCTCGTTCTCCACCATTTCCCACCTAGTCTAAACCCACTCCTACCTTTATCTCCACCCATTCCCGCCCTCGTCACTACCCACTCCCACCCCATCTCTCTACCCACGCCACCCTCATCTCTACCCACTCCCACCCTAATTTCCACCCACATCCTACCCTCATCTCTACCCACTCCCACCCTCATCTCTACCCACTCCAACCTCATCTCTACCCACTCATACCCTCATCTCTACCAACTCCCACCCTCATCTCTACCCACTCCCACCCTCATCTCTACCCACTCCCACCCTCATTTCCACCCACTCCCACCTTCATCTCCACCCACTCCGAATTTCATCTCATCTCTCCACTCTCAACTCACTCCCTTCCTCCACCCACTCCCACCCTTAATATACAATTAAATTTACAATAATAACAGGTACCGCCTGTACGTAATTACTTAAAAAATGGAACAAGCTTCAACTATTGCAAAAAAAGACAGCAAAAGCATATTCCTGGAAGATCAACTTCTCAGCATCCGTCCTAATTACAGATGTAAGAAGCCCATCCTGTGTGATGGAGTAGGGTCAGGATATTCATCCTGTGTGATGGAGTAGGGTCAGGATACCCATCCTGTGTGGTGGAGTATGGTCATGATACTCATCCTGTGTGGTGGAGTATGGTCAGGATACCCATCCTGTGTGATGGAGTATGGTCAGATACTCGTCCTGTGTGATGGAGTATGGTCAGGAAACCCATCCTGTGTGATGGAGTATGGTCAGGATACCATCCTTGTGTGATGGGTATGGTCAGGATACCCATCCTGTGTGGTGAGTATGGTCAGTATACCCATCCTGTGTGATGGAGTATGTTCAGGATACCCATCCTGTGTGATGGAGTATGGTCAGGATACCCATCCTGTGTGATGGAGTATGTTCAGGATACCCATCCTGTGTGGTGAAGTATGGTCACGATACCCATCCTGTGTGATGGAGTATGGTCAGGATACCCTGTGTGGTGAAGTATGGTAGGATACCCATCCTGTGTGATGGATTATGGTCAGGATACCCATCCTGTGTGGTGAAGTATGGTCAGTATACCCATCCTGTGTGATGGATTATGGTCAGGATACCCATCCTGTGTGGTGAAGTATGGTCAGTATACCCATCCTGTGTGATGGAGTATGGTCAGGATACCCATCCTGTGTGGTGAAGTATGGTCAGTATACCCATCCTGTGTGATGGAGTATGGTCAGGATACCCATCCTGTGTGGTGAAGTATGGTCAGTATACCAATCCTGTGTGATGGAATATGGTCAGGATACCCATTCTGTGTGATGGAGTTGTTCAGGATACCCATCCTGTGTGATGGATTATGGTCAGGATACCCATCCTGTGTGGTGAAGTATGGTCAGGATACCCATCCTGTGTGATGGATTATGGTCAGGATACCCATCCTGTGTGGTGAAGTATGGTCAGGATACCCATCCTGTGTGATGGATTATGGTCAGGATACCCATCCTGTGTGGTGGAGTATGGTCAGGATATCCACCCTGTGTGATGGAGTATGACGTGGAGGAAGAATAATCAGCTTAAATTCACACAATGTAATTATCACATAGCATAAAAGTACCCAAGAGCTGTGAGAGTACCCATCATGTATTAGCCGCATTCTATAGAAAATCGCCTTCAGTCACGACAAACCCTCAAGGAAAAAGCTTCCCGCTTAACAGTGAGGCGCCACATGCTTGGGATTTCCTCTTGGCATTTCCCTAATTTCGCCTTGGGCACTCGTCACAACCTTTTCTTTGGGTAGATCATTACTACCCTTTCTCAGTGCTATGAAAGATCGAAGTAGTTTTTAAGCAATGTAACCATATATAGACCAAACTGTATCGGCATAGCATCTATAAGGGATAAAAAGTTCACAGCATTTCTGGTGGGAAGCCTTTGCGATTGAATCTCTTCTACTGGAGGCAGTGTTGGAGTCTAAGTAGGTTTAAGATCGTAGCCACAGTGGGGGTGAGATCATCTCCCCTACCGGATGCTGCGGGAAGGGACCCACTCTCTTCTAAGGTCTCCATACAACTAGAGAAGGTTGGTTCGCAGCTCTGTTGGTAACGCCATCGGCTCAAAGTCAGCAGACACAGGTTCATTTTTGTCTTCCCTGCTCACCTAGCGGTAAATAGGTACCTGGGTGTTAGTCGATTGTTGGGAGTGACATCCTGGGAGGTGAGAGTATACCGAGACTGTACGGGAAACTTATGAATGTGTATATTCGACGCTGCAAAGGAAAAAGAGATGCTTTTCATCTCACTCGGTATCTTAGGAAGATCTGGTTCTCTCCATCTCTGTTATTCGTCTGTGTTTATGGGTTTTTTTTTTCATTTCTCAGTAGCTGTAGGGTTTACCTTCTGTTATTTTAACTCATTCCACTGCTCTTAGAATTATTATTTTAAAAAGGGGCAGAGTTAATCTCATTGGGGGTCTTAAAAGGTAATTAGTTTATTTGGTTTTATCCAAGGAAGGGGAGGGTAGCCCCCAGTCCATTGGATAAAGGTCCTTTATTAGCTTTCAAGGCACCTGCTGTGAAAATATGGGTACTCTGAAGAGATCCCAGAGTACTATCACTCTCTGAAGATCGCAGAGTGCTACCACTCTCTAAAGAAAGTTTTAAAATATCCTTCTAGATATCTTCATTCCCTTATCTTAGTTTACTTTTTATGGGTCATTGTTTAAACCTTTTAAAAAATGCTCTCAGAAATCATCATCTCGCGTTTCCTTTTTCTTATTTCTTTTAAATCATTCATGTTGTTATCATGTCTCCTCTTATTCGACCAGATGACGGGACACTAGCGGGGTTTTTTAGAGCCATTATTCCGTTACAGTAAATTTCTTTTTAGCTCTGAGGTCGTTTTCCATGCTGTTCTGTCTTGTCGCCACTGTTTGTAGCTGAATGTTGTCCTTCAGTCTACAGAAACTTTACGAAGGAGATATTTTGTTATTGACCCAGGTTGTTTTGGGATTTATGGCAGTGTAAGCCCTGAGTTCTTGCCATTTCATCTGTGTGATCTCTGGCAACTTCTTCTCTTGCAGCATTCATCCCGTAACGCACAAACACACACAACACAAACACACACATACACACACACACACCCCGGGGTGTGTAGCAACCGGTGAAGAGGGGCGGGCCAGGAGCTAGGACTCGACCCCCCGCAACCACAAATAGGTGAGTACAAATAGGTGAGTACACACACACACACACCACACACACACACACACACACACACACACACACACACACGCAAAACACATTGCAATGTTGCAACATCCACACAGTAAACACACACGTGCAGCATCGGGAAACATCCACACAGTAACACAACAGTGCAGCCTGCAAACATCCACACAGTAACACACACAGTGCAAAACATTGAAACATCCACACAGTAACACACACAGTGCAGCACTGCAAACATCCACACAGTAACAACACAGTGCAGCACGCAAACATCCACACGTAAACACACACAGTGCAGCACTGCAAACATCCACACAGTAAACACACACAGTGCAGCACTGCAAAAATCCACACAGTAACACACACAGTGCAGCACGCAAAAATCCCCACAGTAACACACACAGGGCATTGCAAACTCCACACAGTAACACACCAGTGCAGCATTGCAAACATCCACCATAACACAGTGCAGCATTGCAAACATCCACACAGTAACACACACAATGCAGTATTGCAAACATCCACACAGTAACACACACAGTGCGTATTGCAACCTCCACACAGTAACACCACAGTGCAGCACTGCAAACATCCACACAGTAACACACATACACACTGGAGTGTTCGGTCAACCAGCCAACTAGTATTTGCCTACGGATGTAAATGCGACCCAAATTGATCAAATCGGCATCCAAGGAAACATCTCAAATAATGTACTAAGATAATATCTTCTCGTCCATGTGAAAAGAAATTTAATTCATCACGGAATTCAGAGAAAAAAATATATATACTTTGAAATTAATGACCTGAAAAAGCGGTGTGTGAAATAACCGAGAGAATGTTTATGTTTGTGTATATGTCGTGCCCAATAGGTAAAACTTGTGATTTTGGCTAAATAGCAAACGCTTCTTGCCGGATAAGGCAACGCGAAAATTTATTACATTTATTATTATATATATTATATTTATTATTTATATATATATATATATATATATATTATATATATATGTATATATATATATATATATATATATATATATATATATTTTTTATATATTATATATATATATATTTATATATATATATATATATATATATATTATATATATATATATAAATGCATGGATATACTTGCAATATGTTTAAAAAAACCAGTGTGAAAATATTGAATTGAAAAGTTCCTGATAATGTGAGAAATCCCGAAAGTGCTTTAAAATTCACTAGTTTTCTCACATTGGTTATTTTTTTCATATTGTGATATTAAATTGTTTACTGTCATCTCATTGGATGGGTGTACTTGTGTGTTTTGTGCATGGGCAATGCCTGCCAGGACAAACATCTGTGTGTGCAGGTGCTTTTCTCTGGCACTGTCAGTATGCGAGGCACCTCCATCCCTCAACCACTCGTCTCCAGTGTCGCGTCCTACAATTACTTCTGAGCTTACACACACACGCACACACACACACACACACACACACACACACACACCACACACACACACACACACACACACACACACACACACACACACACACACACACACACACACACAGTTCCACTCAAGAGATTAGTGCTTAAGCTGAAGGCCCAGGCAGATATAACAGGGAAGTCACTGCAATGGAACAAGGAATACCTCTTCGGGAAGACATCAGCGAGTCATGGTACGTAACGAGATGTCAGAGTGGGCGCCTGTGAATAGCGGGGTTCCACAGGGGTCAGTCCTAGGACCGTGTTGTTTCTCGTGTTTTTGAATGACATTACGGAAGGAATAGACTCAGAAGTGTCCGTGTTTGGAGAAAGGCAAAGATGACCGCAGACGGAGTACAGTTTAGGGAGCCAGGGACTACAAACCTCATTCAAGGAAAAGGATCTTAGGGTGAGTATAACACCGAACACATCTCCTGAGGCGCACATCAATCAAACAACTACTGCAGTACACGGCGCCTAGCAAACCTAATACCAGCATTTCCCGACATCTTAATAAGGAATCGTTTATTATCCTGTACACTGTGTATGTTTAGGCCCATATTGGAGTATGCAGCACCGGTTTGAGACAAACACTAGCCAAGCATGTAAGGAAACTAGAGAAAGTGCAAAGGTTTGCAACAAGGACTAGTTCCGGAGCTAAGGGAATGTTCTGCGAGGAGAGGTTAAGGGAAATCGACCTGACGACACTAGAAGACAGGAGAGATAGGGGGAATAAGATAACGGCATATAAAATACTGAGAGGAATCGCAAGATGGAGAGAGACAGGATGTTCCAGAGATGGGACACAGCAACAAAGGGTCACAATTGGAAGTTGAAGACTCAGATGAATCACAGGAATGTCATGAAGCATTTCTTCAGTCACAGAGTTATCAGGAAGTGGAATAGCCTAGGAAGTGATGTAGTGGAGGCAGGAGCCATACATAGCTGGTCTAGTGGCTACGCGACGGGCTGGAGTTTTGAGACTCTCTGACCGCGGGTTCAATCCCGGCCGGGGTATGGTTTGTTTGACAATCGTGTCATTACGATTTCGTGAGGTCAAGTCGAGGTATGAAAGCTCCTGGAGCAGGAAGAGTGAGACGTAGTAGCGACCAGTGAAGAGGCGAGGCCAGGAGCTGTGAATCAACCCCTGCAACCACAACCAGGTGAGTACACAAACACACAAGGAATGAGTATATGAAGGAGGTTTATTGTCAGGAAATATAACGAGTGTTTCCCGACACGATTCTTCGTCAGGATCACTGCCTTACGGTGTGCTCATCTGATGACCATCCTCACGAGCCGGACTGTCTTTCGATTTCCAGTCAGATATCCCTCCATTCGTTTCAAATTAACTGAGGGATTGACTATCTTCTCAGATAAACTCGCCTAACTGGTTGCGTCATTATTATATTCGCGGAGGAACACTAACCTCGTAAAAGCTGGTCTCTGAAGAGGTCAAAAGAGCAAGCGAGAGAGAGACAGAGAGAGACAGACAAACAGGCAGACAGACAGACAGACAGACAGAAAATCACTGGCCCACATATGGCTCCAACTTCATCGTGTTCCATATATCTGTCTCATAACAGTGAAAAGACTTTAAAATCAACTGATGTAGATAGCAGTTCTCAGCTTGTAAATAAAGTTAAGAACCTTAACTTTGTAAAACCCTTGTGTAAAAAAAACAAAAGCATCAATGGCCGTCGTCTGCGAGGAGGATATAACAGTTATAATGAACACGTGACTCTCTGAACAAACAAAAGGAAATTCCAGACGCGGAAATTTGGCTATGTAAACGACAACACAAAAACCTGTCTCCTGTTTTTTTTTTTTTTTGGTCAATAATGGCAATGTGTTGGAGACAAAGAAAAGTCTTACGGAGGAAATTAAGATTGGAGTTTGTTGTCGCTATTATTTTATTCATGGGAGCATTAAACCAGTGGGGCGGGTCACAGAGCATTTGATAAATGAGTGGTAATGAAGCCTGGTTAAAGAAAGGGGAAAGAGGGAGGTGAGAGTAGGTGTTATCCTTCGTAAGCATCACGACACTCTCCTTTAAAGGAATGAGACATAGGAAGCTGAAGAATGAGAGACATGTGCGATAAAGCTTCCCAAATGTTGCACATGTGTCTTATTCTAAAGTTAATGGGCTTTCAAAATCATTTACATCACAGGTACAGATGGGAATCTGTCTGGCCTACAGACAAGACGGGCATCGTGGCTGTCTTAGTGCCATATACTGTGGCACTCAATGTTCCACATACTGTGTCACTCATAGTTCCATATACTTTGACACTCATAGTTCCATATACTACTACTACTACTGCTGCTACTACTACTACTACTACTACTACTGCTATTACTACTACTACTACTACTACTACTACTACTACTAATAATAATAATAATAATAATACTGTGTGTCTTTACCAGCCGTCACATTAACGCTGGCAGTGGAGGGTTTTTCTGGCTGCTGCGTTTGGGTTGGGCTTATAGTTCCCGATAGTTCGTTTGGGTTGGGCTTATAGTTCCCGATGAACGAACCCGGGTCCTCTCGGACCCGGGTTCGATCGGGAGAGTCTCGAGACTGGTAACTCTCCTTACACCTGTTTTTCCTGTTCACTCAGCAGTAAGTATGTACCTGGGTGTTAGTCACCTTACATCTGCTGACTCTGTTCTCCCAGTAGTAAATAGGTACCTGGGTGTTAGCCGACTGCTGTGAGTGGCATTCTGGAAAACAGGACAAAGGATCACAACCAACTAAATTCTCTTTCTTGGGTTATCCTGGGCTATTCGTCTCATGAAATTCAACCTGCTCACGAAGCAATTAATGTGTCAGTCTGATGGCTGGTTAGCCAGCCAGTCGGTCAGTCTGTCAGCCAGTCCACTAGCTAGTCAGTCAGCCGGCCGGTCAGCCAACCTTCCATGCAGCCTGCCTGCCAAGCCCTCGGTGTCAGATTAGGTTTTAAATTAAAGGCACTATAGTCTAGAAAAAATGGCGTTATTATAAGCAATTAGACGTGCATAAATTTGCTTATCATAAGACTCATCCATCGAAGCTAAAGCATTACCTGTACGGCTCCATCAGGTCCATCCTCTTCTACCCCTCCTATCCCTCTCCGGTAACCCCTCTCCTATTCCAGCCCCCTCTCCTCCCCGTCCCACTCCTCCGCTCTCCCTTCTCCCCAACTAGATATAAATCACCCGTCGGAATAGATTAAAACTTGTTACTAAGAACTCCCACTACTCTCTCTTGAAGATCAATCAGGTCTTCCTGCCAATCAGGTGCGTGATAATCAGCGTATCGTTCTCTTTATTAATGGTTCTGAAGCGAGGCCGGGGGAGAGGGTAGGCGCGCCGAGGTGTGTCTCTAGGAGTGGACGGTGCTGCATGGGAGGAGAGTGCTTCCCTAGCCTGGAGTAGCCGCGTGGGAGTACATGGGTGTACATGGATACGTGGGAGTACATTGGGAAGGCTGATAAATGAATACATTATTACACTGCACAACGAACACTCGGTGCCACTTTAATAACGGCGTGCAATACTGACGAGATGATGATCAATATTCGTGCTTTATGGCCTGAGAGATGATGATCAATATTCGTGCTTTATGGTTTGAGAGATGATGATTAATATTCGTGCTTTATGGCCTGAGAGATGATGATCAATATTCGTGCTTTATGGCATGAGAGATGATGATCAATATTCGTGCTTTATGGCCTGAGAGATGATGATCAATATTCGTGCTTTATGGCCTGAGAGATGATGATCAATATTCGTGCTTTATGGCCTGAGAGATGATGATCAATATTCGTTCTTCATGACCTGAGAGATGATGATCAATATTCGTGCTTTATGGCCTGAGAGATGATGATCAATATTCGTGCTTTATGGCCTGAGAGATGATCAATATTCGTACTTTATGGCCTGAGAGATGATGATCAATATTCGTGCTTTATGGCCTGAGAGATGATCAATATTCGTACTTTATGGCCTGAGAGATGATGATCAATATTCGTGTTTCATGACCTGAGAGATGATGATCAATATTCGTGTTTCATGACCTGAGAGATGATGATCAATATTCGTGTTTCATGACCTGAGAGATGATCAATATTCGTGTTTCATGACCTGAGAGATGATGATCAATATTCGTGTTTCATGACCTGAGAGATGATGATCAATATTCGTGCTTCATGACCTGAGAGATGATGATCAATATTCGTGCTTTATGGCCTGAGAGATGATCAATATTCGTGCTTTATGGCCTGAGAGATGATGATCAATATTCGTGTTTCATGACCTGAGAGATGATGATCAATATTCGTGCTTCATGACCTGAGAGATGATGATCAATATTCGTGTTTCATGACCTGAGAGATGATGATCAATATTCGTGTTTCATGACCTGAGAGATGATGATCAATATTCGTGCTTCATGACCTGAGAGATGATGATCAATATTCGTGCTTTTAGGGCCCTGAGAGATGATAAATTTATTCGTGCTTTATGGCCTGAGAGATGATGATCAATATTCGTGTTCATGACCTGAGAGATGATGATCAATATTCGTGCTTCATGACCTGAGAGATGATGATCAATATTCGTGTTTCATGACCTGAGAGATTTATGACCTGCCATTGGTTTGATCACCCCGCCCCCCCTCCCCCCGCCCCCCCCCCCCCCCCCCCCTCCCCCCCCCCCCCTTCCCCCCCCCTCCCCCCCCCCCCCCCGCCCCCCTCCCTCCCCCTCCCCTCCCCCTCCCCCGCCCCCTCCCCCCGCCCCCTCCCCCCCCCCCGACTCGTTTTGTGATTTCTCCTGCAATCGTGTAACTGCACTTTGAGTTATGTGCACTTTGGTATCTTTAAGAACATAAGAAAGAAAGAGCACTGCAGCAGGCCTACTGGCCCATGTGAGGCAGGTCCAATTCTCCCACCGGCTTAAGCCAATGCCTTAACCTCGTCAGGTCAGTCACGTTTCTCCAGAAATAACAAAAAAAAGGCACAATACCGTGACTGGAACGATACACAAATAACCCGCACATAAAAGAGAGAAGCTTACGACGACGTTTCGGTCTGACTTGGACCAGTACAGTAAGCGAAGAAGCACAGTCTAGTAGTACTTCTAGCTCACTACACCAATCATTTAATTAAGTTCAATCGACTGTTTTACACATCGCATGGAGACTCGACCCGGAGACCTACGTAGGAATTTGTTTTTTTCTCTTGTCTCATGATGATTTAATTATGCACTCGAGACTGGGGGGACTTTAGTAAATCAGACTTCAGCTGACCAGTTATAAATGAAGTGTGCTGAGTTACCTGTCCGTTCCTTGAGTGAATGTAGGCGAGGGCTGGGGTGGAATGATGAATAGTGACAATCATACCTGGTGTTGATAAATTAGACACATGTGCAACTCTTGGGTATCTTTATTGAGGAAACGTTTCGCCACACAGTGGCTTCACAGTCCATACGTAGGAGAAACTTGAAGAACAGGAGGAGAATGAGGTAATCAGTCCCTCAACCTTGAGTCGATGTGTTCAGTCCATCAATCTTGAATAGATTGATGGACTGAACACATCGACTCAAGGTTGAGGGACTGATTACCTCATTTCCTCCTGTTCTTCAAGTTTCTCCTACGTATGGACTGATGAAGCCACTGTGTGGCGAAACGTTTCCTCAATAAAGATACCCAAGAGTTGCACTTGTGTCTAATTTATCAACATACCTGGTGTTATCTGACTCCAGGCTTGATTGTCAAGTTCAGATGACACAAGGCATGACTGTCAAGCTTACACTAGAGTTTGTCATGGCCACAGCACAGCTCTGGTTAGGACATCTCTCTTCTTTCTGTTGTTTTTAGCCCCCAGTTGCTAGTATGAGGGACAGACGACGTAGGTTCAGAAAAACTCTAAAAAAATCTAAATTTATGGAAAAGTTGTGCATTACAGGGGAAACGGGAGAGAAAGAGAGAGAGAAAAGTGAGCGAGAGGAGAGTAGAGAGAGGGGGAGAAAGCGGAGAAATAAAGGGTTTTGGGTAGTGGTGGGGTTGATTTTTGGGGTCTTAACCACTATAGCGGGGGGGTGGTATCAAGCAATTTCCCGCGGGCCCGGGGTATCAGACTGGCCCTGCCCGAGCCCCTGGGGGGTATCCATTTCCCCGGGTTTCTCTCCCCAAAGGGTTGACCTCGGGGTCCGGGGGTACCCTCGCTTCCCACCATGCGGGGAAAAACCCCTCTGGGCACGCCGTCCCAATTGGCCCACTTGGGGGAAGCCCCTATTGTTTTTTAATACACCTAATTTTAAAGTCCAAAATCTGTCTTAAGTCCCTAGCCCCCCTTGGGAGGGCCAACCAAAACATTCAATAAAAAACCCAGGCCCACTGCTGGGTGAACAAGGGGAGTATACCTTTTAGTATCCCGGGAGGGGGTTTGGGAAAAGGTAAAAACGCCCCGCGGCCCGGCCCTGGCCCGGGGCCTCAATTTTAAAGGGGAAACTATCCCCAACTTTTCCCAAAACCCCCCCGGGGATCGTACCACGGACTCTATTTTGGCTGAGTCCGCTGCCAGCGGGGCCCTTTTTGGGAGTACCCTCGGGCGGGGAAAAAAACCCAAAAGGGTATTGGGGAGTAGGGTAAGTACCTTTCTGGAAGATGGTACAAATTTTTCCAGGAAAATCCCGGGTGGTAAAATGCGCCAAAATTTTGAGTACCAAACCCTTCTTCTTATTCACTGACAGTTTTTTCCCTTAAACTTATCTTAGTTATTTGAAGTATATAACAAATGTAGAGAAGAAAAAACCAATTGGGAAAAGAAGCTCTTCGACCCCGCTGGAATCCTAATCAGTTCATTCTTTTGATAAGGGTTTTCCCGCTGGGGGTCGAAAATTTTAGTCTAAATTTTTATTGCTTTTTCCTGTCTAATGTTCATACCCCTTTAAAAAAAAAAAAATTATTAAAAAAATTTTATATATATATATTATAAAAATTATATATATAATATATATATATATATATATATATTATAGGTTTTTTTTTTTTAAAATAAAAATATTATATTATAATTTTCACCCCAATTCACTTTATTTTTCTTTTTAAAATTTCAACAAATACTCCCCCTTTCCCCTGCTCATTTTCAACTCAAAAAGACAAAAACTCTAAGATATAAAAAGTGAGTTGGTTTAAGGAGCTCCGCCCGACATTAAGAAAACAGGCCAGCACCCAAATCCATTGGGACGATTTACCCAAAAAAAACTGCATGACGTGAGCAAAGGAAAAGGGAAAATTTGATCAAGGGTTTTTTTAACCATCACCGAATATATATGTTTTTTGGGGCTCGTTAATTCTGGGGGACTTAGGAGTCCCTTGAAAGACAAAAAAACGAGAAGCAGCGGGGGAAAGCAAAAATGGCGTGCAATTTTCAATGTGAATAAGGGAGTTGCAGGGTTTGGGTTGGGGGTTGTTGGGGTTTCCCTTGGGTTTATTGGGTTTTTAAAAATTTTCCTTTTACACCAGGGTTTTAGTAATTTAAAAAAACAGATTAAAGGTTAAAAAAAATCTGTAAAAAACGGTTTTTTAACTTAATGGTTCTTATTTTTCGAACTGCGAGAATTTTCCTATCCGAAACAATTTTTCTCATTTAAATACATTTAGATTTTAATTTAATTTTGGTTTTTGGGCCCTGAAAAGCTACCTCAAAAAAGCAACCCTTTTAAAATCGCCCCCACACACTGGGAGGAAAGTTGAACTGACTCTTTCAAAATTTCCTTTGAGAGTCAGGTCAGTGTCGTGGTACTTCAAAGCATTTTTGAAACACGCTTTTCCCGCATTTTTTTGTTTTTTTTTAAAAATTTTGGGGGTGGTGTTAGGGGGCGAAAAAACTGCACTGGGCATTTTTGAAATATGGTTTCTAAATTTTTTGTATAACATTATAATTTGTACTGTACTTATAGTTTTCCACAAAAACCCAGTGAAAAAAGAAGAAAGAGTTCCCAGACCCAAGGAAACGTTCCAGGGGGCGCGACGGTAACTGGGAAAGTTTAAACAATTTAGAACGTTCGGACTCCAGGAAAAAGTTCAAAACCCGGGTTATTTTTCTCTGAAAATTTTTTCCCCGGGCTCCTGTAAGTTTCGAAAAAAATGACGTTCCACTGCCAAAAATCAATATATATAAATTTAAAAATATAAAAAAAATTAAAAATTATAAAAATATAAAAAATATATATAAACACCACCAATACTCATATATAAAAATAAAAATATAAAAATATATATATAAATATATATATATATATTAATTTAAAATTTTTTTCTTTTAACACATCAGGGTATCCCCCCCGAGGGCCCGGGGGGGGCCCAAAAGGAAAAAAAAAAAAGGGTTTCCCCCCTTTTTCATTTTTGTAATTTATAAAGGAGAAGGGTTAAACCCTTGCCCCGGCATTTTAGTTGCCTCTTACAACACGCATGGGTACGGAGGAAAATTTTTGTTCCCTTCCCATGGAGAAAAGGGGGAAATAAACAAGAACAAAAACTGAAAGAAAATAAAAAAAAACCAGGAGGGGGATGTATATATACGCTTGTACATGTATGTGGAGTGTGACCAAAAAGGGAAGTAAAGACAAATGTACCCGAAATCTTGCATGTTCATGAGACAAATAAAGGGGCACCAGCAAAACCAAACCCTCATTTAAAACCCAAAACCCCAGGCTTTCGTTTTAAAACTCACTTGGGGACGGAAATACCTCCCTGGGCGGTTGCTGTCTACCAACCTATACCTATATATTTTATAAAAAATAATTATATATATATATAATAAATAATATATAAATTTTTTTATATATAATAAATATTATATAAATATATAAATATATATATATAAATTTATATATATATAAAATTTTATAAATTTTATATTTTA
>NC_069442.1:30882753-30922753 GCF_026875155.1 Cherax quadricarinatus
AAAATATATATATATATATATATATATATATATATATATATTATATATATATATATATATATATAATATATATATATATATATATACATTCTGCTATGTAAGACATTTGCACTCACCTATAATTCTATAAATATACTTAAATAATCTTGATTTTTCTAATATCTCCCTCGGGCCCCTACCTATCGGTCCCCTCTTCCCCTCCTCCTCCTCCTCCTTCTTTTACGCTGACAGAAGAGTAAGGGGTTGAAGAAGTTGCAGTCATTTACAATCAACTTAATTGAAGGCTGGATAAGTTGTGTGGGTACGCCTGTGGACTGGCAAGGAACGACTAATGACCGTTCAATACCTACTGACGGAGGAGCCCCTCGCTCCTTACCGTAATTAACCAACTGTTACTTCGCCTCCCAGACGATGGTAGTTGCGTTGCCAAAGTCGGTTTGAGTTTAGTTCAGTTGGGGAGAAAATTTTAAGTCCGGTCTTCCATGCCTGTGGAAAAGAAAACGAGAGGTAAACGTGTTAAATATATTCTTGTTTTATCGGAAGAAATAATCTTTTCCTTGTGTTTCTATTGATTTTTTTTATCTAGGTCATTTTTATTGCTTCTTGTTAGCATTTTGCTTTCTCTTGTTCTTTTTCTCTTTCCTCTTATGTGTTTCTTTTATACTTTTCCTCTATAATATTTTCTAGGGGTCGTTTATGTTTGGTTCGCTTTCTGTTTCCTGTTTTTTCTTCTCCTTTTCTGTTCATTTTCGTTCGTTTTTGCTTATAGTTTGTCTCTATTTTCTCTTTCTCGTGTCTTGTTCCTTTCGTCCATTTCTGCTTCCTATTCTTAGTTTACCTTTCCTCTTGTTTGACGGGAAATTGAGATCCAAAAAGACTGCTTTCAGAATGAGTTTACACGTAGTCGTACATACAAAGTTGTTAAGAAAATGGATTTGGTAGGGTGTGCAAAAGAAGAAAATTAAAGGTGAATACAGGAAAGAGTAAGGTTATGAGGATAACAAAAAGATTAGGTGATGAAGATTGAATATCAGATTGGAGGGAGAGAGTATGGAGGAGGTGAACGTATTCAGATATTTGGGAGTGGACGTGTCAGCGGATGGGTCTATGAAAGATGAGGTGAATCATAGAATTGATGAGGGAAAAAGAGTGAGTGGTGGCACTTAGGAGTCTGTGGAGACAAAGAACTTTGTCCTTGGAGGCAAAGAGGGGAATGTATGAGAGTATAGTTTTACCAACGCTCTATATGGGTGTGAAGCGTGGGTGATGAATGTTGCAGCGAGGAGAAGGCTGGAGGCAGTGGAGATGTCATGTCTGAGGGCAATGTGTGGTGTGAATATAATGCAGAGAATTCGTAGTTTGGAAGTTAGGAGGAGGTGCGGGATTACCAAAACTGTTGTCCAGAGGGCTGAGGAAGGGTTGTTGAGGTGGTTCGGACATGTAGAGAGAATGGAGCGAACAGAATGACTTCAAGAGTGTATCAGTCTGTAGTGGAAGGAAGGCGGGGTAGGGGTCGGCCTAGGAAGGGTTGGAGGGAGGGGGTAAAGGAGGTTTTGTGTGCGAGGGGCTTGGACTTCCAGCAGGCATGCGTGAGCGTGTTTGATAGGAGTGAATGGAGACAAATGGTTTTTAATACTTGACGTGCTGTTGGAGTGTGAGCAAAGTAACATTTATGAAGGGATTCGGGGAAACCGGCAGGCCGGACTTGAGTCCTGGAGATGGGAAGTACAGTGCCTGCACTCTGAAGGAGGGGTGTTAATGTTGCAGTTTAAAAACTGTAGTGTAAAGCACCCTTCTGGCAAGACAGTGATGGAGTGAATGATGGTGAAAGTTTTTCTTTTTCGGGCCACCCTGCCTTGGTGGGAATCGGCCGGTGTGATAATAAAAAAAAAAAAAAAGTCTAAGGTGGATTTTCTACCACGACAGCTGCTCACTCAGGCGAAAGGTGTTGATAACATTGTGAGGTGATGCTGAAGCATACTCACTTCCATCGGTCGAGCTTGGCCTTCAACTGTCCAAATGTAGATCTGCGTTTGTACCACTAGCACTCCAAACATAGATATGTGTTTGTACTGCTAGCGCCCCAAACGTAGATTTACGTTTGGACAGTTTAAGGGTTTTTAATCAGTCAAACGGGTAAGCTTTTTTTTTTTTGGGGGGGGGGGGATGTTGTCTATGGTATAACTATATTCAGTCGATTTCCTCTTCTCAGCTTCCTTACGATCTGTGATACTGAGTTTGCTTTAGCGCGATTTAAGCCATTTGGTGTTTCTGCCAAGGTGACTACTACACTAGGTTCTTGGTTGAGCCAATGATCTAAATAATTGAAGACGGTGCACATATATTCTAGAACTTCAACGCATTTTTTCAAAGTGGATTTGGTACCCAGCTCCTTTGCCGCTGTGAATACTTCGCGCTGGGAATTACAATTTTTTTTTCTGATATCTCCATCTGACACGGGATACACTTTATCCAGTCTGGTGGTTTTACCTGTTGTGATGCACGAGTACAAACATCCGGATTTACAAGATGTGATCTCCTTGACACGTTAGTGTTTCTACAGTAAACAGGTGATATCACAATACCCAGAACAACCACTGTGACCTCTAGGAACCATGAAGAACCCACTGCAGCCTCTAGGAGCCCTGAAGAATCCACTGCAGCCTCTAGGAACCCTGAAGAACCCTTCGTACATAAAGAATTCTTCAGTACTATCAACACTGGTTTGCTTAATCATGTAAACATGGTGACTAACACCTCAAACGTGTCATCATCTGTGGTTACAAAGGTATGAGCTAAAGCGAAATTATTTTTCCGGTATTATCGTTCATACACCTTAAATTGTTATATATGACTCTATAATAAAAGAACTCTATAATAAAAGAGTGACCGTGAAAATATAGATGAACGAAGTCCATTGTTGTCAAGCCAGAAAGTTTAGTATCAGATACTGTGTGGAAATTAGCTATTTTTTTTTTCATTCTGCTGATATTAAACCCTAGTCAATAAGGTACTTTTCAGATTTTTAAAAACCATTGTAGCACCGTAATTTACAAAGGGGCCAAGTATCAACGCTTTTGTGACGAAATCCACAATTCCTCGAGGGTTTCGCCAGACTTACGTCTGACGTCCCTATGTGAGGGTAACACCGTATGGACGGCTATTATCCAATGCAAAGAGGGTAGCATCAGTGTCAGCACTAGCAGAAAGGTCTATGATCCTCTCTATGTATCCTCTCTTAATCCTGCCAATGTATCCTCTCTTTATCCTATGTATCCTTTCTTTACCTTATGTATCCTCTCTTAATCCTGCCCATGTGTCCTCTCTTTATCCTATGTATCCTCTCTTAATCCTGCCTATGTATCCTCTATCCTATGTATCCTCTCTTAATCCTGCCTACGTATCCTCTCTTAATCCTGCCTGTATATCCTCTCTTTATCCTGCCTATGTATTTCTCTTTATCTACACTCCTTACTCACCAATATGGATCATTAATTTTTAACTTTATTGACCACTATGCCTTAGAGGATGTGTCATTTTCCCCAGAGATACACAGATATTGTTTTTCATAGAGTGATAGTGCTAAGAAAATTGTCTTCGCTCCAAATACACAAATAACCCGCACATAGGAGAAAGAAACGTACGGCGACGTTTCGGTCCGACTTGGACTATTAACTAGTTACATTGATTTGCATCATGAACTAGTTAATGGTCCAATTCGGAGCGAAACGTCGTGGTAAGCTCCTCTCTTCTATGTGCGAGTTATTTGTGTATTGTTCCAGTCACGGTATTGTGACTTCCTTATTCTTAACCCCAGATATTATGACATCAGCCCTGAGACGTCACTGCATTGATTAGAGACGCACAGAAAAACACCGCGATCGTTACCCACCGTTTGCAGAGCGACCCAAATAGAGGAAACACAGTTGGCATCGCTCGTTCCCTAGCTATCTTTCCAGAAGTGCAATATCATCATAATTTATACGGTTCGCGGAACCATGACATCCCCGCCCATCCTTCAGAGCGCAGCCAATGTGCTTCCCGCTTTCAGAACTCATGTCCGGCTAACAGTACACTGAGTGTGTATACGGTATCGCTGGAAGCGCTGTTTACCGAGTGTGTACACAGTGTGACACGGTGTACCGTATGAGTACATATACCGTATAAGTCCAAGCATCAAGACAGCAGTCGCGTGATGCCAGCAACTTGTCTGATGTCTTACCAGACGTGTAACTTAGTGCATTAAGTTACATGAACTTAAAAAGAAAAGTATATAACCAAACTTAATCAGAGGCATGAAAAAACGTTCAAATCTGCAGGATTATGACTGGTGGTACGAGAATGGGATGTCAGACGAGCTCAGGAGAATGTGTTTGAAGGGAGAGTTCGTTTCAGGTATTCTTAATCAGTTTCTGGGAGTTTCTTCTTGTTTCGGGTGTCCGTTTGTCCTTGGTCTCCAACCCTCGTCTCCCTGTTGTTATTCCATCATTTTATTTCATATTAAATACGAAGAAGTTAATAAAATCTTTAAGATTTGGCATATTTTTTTTAACTCTAAATTGATATTTTTAACCAAAAAATATCTTAAGTATACTGAAAATTTAAATTGCTTAATTGCTCTTGCTTGAGTTAAAATTAAGTAATTATTCGACCCTTTAAAAACCTCATATATCCTCTTTTGTTTGTATTTTCTCGTTGTCATCAATCTTCTGGTGCCATTCACAAACTAGTCTTTTCCTCTTGTCATATTAATAATATACAACAGGGACACCATAGGACCCAACAATGTCCTTGCGGGACCTCAGCCAGATGTTCTCACTCAGCCTGATGCTTCAAGTTTTATAAACGCTCTTTGTTCTCTGTTCTACAGGTATTATCTAATTTTTGATCATTTTCCTGTTACTTCAGCTTACTTGTTCAGTTTCTTAATGATGGTATTATCTCCGTGGTACCCTATCTAGGGCTTTCCTGTAGTCTACGATTATGCAGCCATAACTTCTGTTGGTATTATTAGTTAGCAGTAACTGCCTCTAAGTTTTATATCCCTCTTGCTTACTCTTCATCTCTCTCTCTCTCTCTCTCTCTCTCTCTCTCTTCTCTCTCTCTCTCTCTCCCTCCCATTTCCTCAGTACTACAGAACTAATCATTCCTGTCACAGGTTTGCTTGGACCCTCATATACGTTGCACTCCTGCTAAGTCTGACCAGAGTAACGTTATTTGACAGGCAGACGTGACCTGGAGAGAAAAGAGAGAGAGAGAGAGAGAGAGAGAGAGAGAGAGAGAGAGAGAGAGAGAGAGAGAGAGAGAGAGAGAGAGAGAGAGAGAGAGAGAGAGGACTACGATCATTTAGTGGGCCTGCCGGCTCCCAGGGGAAGAGAGATAATCTCATTAAGAGAGATAAGAGAGCACAGAGAAGCGCACCAAGACGGATGTGAGGAGGGAAGGCAACTCACCCTCCTCCTTCTCCTCACAACTCAATTATTGGTTCCGTCTCCAAGAGAGTGATTACTCCTTCCCTTACCACCTTCCGTCCCTTTGTGGGGGAAAGAGGGAAATGGGGCAGGAAGGAACGGCAGAGTGGATTAATTCCATCAAGGTATCAGCACTTCCGGTTCATGTCGCGACACTCGTCATCCAGAGAATGTTGGTGAATGATAAACAGCCTTCAAACAGCTGTAAAAAAAAATAAAAAAAAGAGAGAAACGTAGTCCCAATGACAGTTATGGTTGACTGGTACATATTTTCTTCACTGTCGGCAGCAGTACACCATGTGGAGACAAGAGGTTCCGGAGAATACCAGCAGCATCTCTAGTGCTGCATCTGCCTTCCAGGCATCTTAGGACACGAGAAAGAGGGTGATCGCGACTTTATATATATATATACACTATATATATAATATATATATATATATAATATATATATATATATATATATATATACATATATATATATATATAATATATATATATATATATATATATATATATATATATATAATATATATATACGTATTTATGTATGTGTGTGTATGTGTGTGTGTATGCGTGTGTATATATATACGCAATAAAATGACAGTAAAAGGTGATATCACAATACGCAAAACAACTCCTGTGAAAACATTCATGAAGTTCCAAACGCTTTCGTGATTTCTCACATTATCTCGTCTCCTTTGTCAGTTTTAATGATGTATTCTTAATGGTTGCTAACTCTTTCCTGCGCTTTGCGGTGTTTCGTGATATGAAGTCGATGATCCATTAGATCTCTTGGAATCAAGGTAGGGGGGATTTATATCGGGGCTGGAGCAGAACGCATCAAGACGGGAGTTCGAAGCATCAGGACGGGAGTTCGAAGCATCAGGAAGGGAGTTCGAAACATCAGGACGGGAGTTCGAAGCATCAGGATGGGAGTTCAGTGTATGAGAAAGGGAGCTCGCAGCATCAGAACAGAAGCTCGAAGCATCAAAACAGGAGCTCGCAGCATCAGAACAGGAGCTCGAAGCAACAAATCAGGAGCTCGCAGCATCAAAACAGGAGCTCGCAGAATCAGAACAGGAGCTCGAAGCATCAGGACGGGAGTTCGAGGTACCGAGGCAGGAGTGCGGTCCAGCCGGGCGAGGCCTGGAGAACAGGTCACGACTGGAGTCATGTCTGCGCCATAACTCCCACCATTATTGCAGCTCCTCCCATTCCCTGGCCGCCGACACTACCGTCCTACGCCTCCGTAGCCTCCGTCTCTAAACCTCCTCACACGTCCTGCACGAGAAATGCCAGACGATGTATGCTAATCAACTCACCGTCGATAAAACCCCCCAAAAAATGTTTGCTGCCTTGCAACAACTCATCTCTGCTCCTCCTGTCTCTCTTGTTTTACATTTATTACCACTAATGCCACTGCTGAAGAAAACCGTAGTGAATTACATCTTTAACTCCGGGAAGACATGTTGCTGGCGGAGGATTTAAATTCCTCGCATAATGTGGGTATGTGTGTGTCGGGGCGAGATGGAGCAGCTTCTTTCATCTTGGCACGGAGGAGAGGAGGAGGAGAGAAGACAGTGAAGCAATTAGGAAGGATTATTTATTGTTAATATTATTACTCTTTTTTCCTGGGAAGCGGTAAAACCGTAGGGGTTATACAGTTCCAGGAGAATGGAAGGGAAGCTCTAGCCAATTTGTTAAACCTTCCGTCATTGGCATCAAGGCCTAGAAGGAGACAAAAAAAAATAGATAAGTAGCAGGGGCTAATTGCATGAATATAGAAGAAGGAAGGCGAGATTGACAACCTGATCAATGAAGCTGTTAGGTGATCTCAAGACGCAACCTGAGCCCCACAGCCCTGGTGATTAGAAATTTGCAAACTTACCTGCTGAAGACGAGGGTCTGTTGGAAACCTACCTGCTGAAGACAAGGGTCTGTTGGAAACCTACCTGCTGAAGACAAGGGTCTGTTGGAAACCTACCTGCTGAAGACAAGGGTCTGTTGGAAACCTACCTGCTGAAGACAAGGGTCTGTTGGAAACCTACCTGTTGAAGACGAGGGTTTGTTGGAAACTTACCTGTTGAAGACGAGGGTCTGTTGGAAACCTACCTGTTGAAGACGAGGGTCTGTTGGAAACCTACCTGTTGAAGACTAGGGTCTGTTGGAAACTTTACCCTGTGGTTGGGGCCTCTTATACTTATCAGGTTAGATAGTATCACTGCGTCCATGATTTTCATTGGAGGTGTTTTACACAGTCTAACCATACCCCCGGCCGGGATTGAACCAGCGGTCATAGAGTCTCAAAACTCCAGCCCGTCGCGTTAGCCACTAGACCAGCTAGCCACAATAAGATTCATCCAACCAGGTATATTTCTACACCATAGGAAGGTTAGCACAGGCACCTCTGTGACCACAAATACAAGTTTTTACAGACGAATCTCCAGCTAGCGTGGCCGTGACGAACTCTAGCTCAAGTCCCTTCACTGCCGTCAACATGACTCAAGAAATCGTAATGACACGATTGCAAACAAACCATACCCCCGGCCGGGATTGAACCCGCGGTCATAGAGTCTCAAAACTCCAGCCCGTCGCGTTAGCCACTAGACCAGCTAGCCTTACGCACTCGTTGGGAGTAATGTCAGTATGCAGATTTGGAACGAGTCACTCCAGCAGCTTCCAGGTATGAAGTGTCACATATTTTTCTGGGCAGAACTGAGGAGAATATAATCTAAAGGATTTTAGGAGTTCCTAGTTCTTATATTATTAATTATTATAAATCATTAGAAAGACTATAACCATTATTTTATTACCATATTATTATTATTATTATTATTAGTGTCATTATTATAAATATTATTATAATTATTATAATCATGGGGAAGAGCTAACCCGTAGGAGTCATACAGCAATGGAAGGAAGAGAGTCATTACCCAGCATCAGTGCTCTTTCTCTCTCTCTCTCTCTCTCACGTCTCCTGAATGTTAACGAAATGCATTATTAATCTTATAAGCCACTGCTGGCTTAGCGCCTGGTGCCAGGCTGCCAGGCTGCCAGGCTGCCAGGTAGGCGTGGGAATGTCGTCAAGACCGAGTACTCAGGGAGCATTTTGGTAATCCAGAGAGCTTCCCATCAACGCGGCTAATGATTTGGTATTACGGATTTATATTTAGCCTTACCAGCTCTCCCTGGCACACACACATACACACACACACACACACACACACACACACACACACACACACACACACACACACACACACACACACACACACACACACACACATACACACACACATACACACACACACGGGCCTATCCCAGGTGTGTCCAAACGTACAGTACCCCTATGTTACCAGCAGCAATTACAACAACAGTAGCAACAGTTACGATAGAAGCAGCAACTGCAACAACAGGAGCAGCTCCAGCAGCAGCAACTGCAATAACACAACCACCACCAGCAAAAATTACAACAACAGCAGCAGCAGCTACAGCAGCAGCAGCTACAGCAGCAGCAGCTACAGCAGCAGCAGCTACAGCAGCAGCAGCTACAGCAGCAGCAGCACACAGCAGCAGCAAGCCAGAACAGCAACAACAGCAACAGCTCCAGCAGCAGCTCCAGCAGCAGCAACTGCAATAACACAACCACCACCAGCAAAAATTATAACAACAGCAGCAGGAGCTACAGCAGCAGCAGCTACAGCAGCAGCAGCTACAGCAGCAGCAGCTACAGCAGCAGCAGCTACAGCAGCAGCAGCACCAGCGCAGCAAGCAGAACAGCAGCAACAGGAGCAGCTCCAGCAGCAGCTCCAGCAGCAGCAACTGCAATAACACAGCCACCACCAGCAAAAATTATAACAACAGCAGCAGGAGCTACAGCAGCAGCAGCTACAGCAGCAGCAGCTACAGCAGCAGCAGCTACAGCAGCAGCAGCACCAGCAGCAGCAAGCAGAACAGCAACAACAGCAACAGCTCCAGCAGCAGCTCCAGCAGCAGCAACTGCAATAACACAGCCACCACCAGCAAAAATTACAACAACAGCAGCAGTAGCTACATTACTAGCAGCACCAACAACAGCAGCACCACCAGCATCAGCACCACCACCAGCAACAGGACACGTCACGAAGCTGTTGTTGTTGCTTCTGGTGGTTACTTTTTTCTCAGCTTTTTTCCCCTGACACTTTTTTTCCCTAACAAGTCAGCAGTCATATATTTACTTATGTGTGCTCATTCTCACTTCCCTTTGTTTACTCTTTATTAAATTTGTCTAAATTTGTTGATTTTTTTATTTATATTGTCTATTTAGCTATGTTTATTAGTTCAGAAAATTATCTGGAGGGAAAAGGGGGAGGGGAAGGTGGAGGGGGAGGGGAGGTGAAGAGGAAGGGGAATGGGGAGGGGAAAGTGAAGATGGGTTGAAAGGGGGTTTTGGTGTGGAGTCGAGGAGGAGGGAAATGAAGGATGCTGGAACTTTTGAGAAGGTGGACTAGGGCTGAGAAGGTGTGAGTGGAGGACGAAAAGGACTTGGGTGAGGTTAGAAAAGTGTTGAACAGGAGATAGGAGAAGAGGAGAGCTGAGCAGAAGATGAGAGGAAATAGGGGCGGGGGGGGGGCAGAGGAAGAATGAGGAGAAGGGAGGGAGGGAGGGGAAAAAAGTAGGCACGGGAGTTGGGAATGGGGGGGGGGAGGATGAAAGGAAGGGTATCCAGGAGTTGCTGGTGCAATTGCTGCTATCATGTTGCATCCTAGGCACCACAACCACTGTTGTCAAGTAATCTGCGGTCGCTCACACGCGTGCGAGCGTACACGAACACGATTGCGTACACACAGGTGCGTACTCGTGCCTGCTAAGCGGTCACACGAGAAGTTATGTGTATCAGAACATAACATTCCGCTCCTCGGAAGTTGCTGACAAGTACAAAATTTTCTAACCTGCGGCGGATTCCTTTAAAGGTGGGGAAATTAGAGTTTTAATAAAAAGAGTGAGCGAGCCACAGAGTCACCCATTAAGGGTGTTTTAACGCGGAATATTGAGAGTCCAGTTGAGTCTTACCCATCTTTCCTAATTTATTCACATGGGTGAGTTACGTTAAGGAAAGCTTGGCTATCAGGCCGAGAAAGCTTTACACAACATCCCTAACAATATTAATAACCTAAAACCAACCATTAAATTGACAATAAAGGAATAGAGAGAGAGAGAGAGAGAGAGAGAACAGCTGACAGTTTCTTTATGTGTTGTTCCACTGATTCCTTTTCAGAGAATACATGAAGCTTATATCAAAAACTAACTTAATACATTTATATTTTCATTACGTCAGAAGGGAAAAGAATTGTGATAAGATTTTGTTTTTTTTAGAGCCTTCAGATGGACTGATAACATCGGCTTCAGGCTGAGGGACTAATTACCTCAAACTCCTCCTGATTTTCACTATTCTTCGTATTGGACTGATGAAGCCACTGTGTGGCCAAACGTTTCCTCAATAAAGATACCCAAGAGTTGCACAGGTGTCTAATTCATCAATTTGTCGGTTCCCTGAACCAATTATCTTCACTATACGGCTTAAAAACCTTACGAATTTACACTCCATCTCAGGCGAATGATGCAGCCGGAGTAATATTACACCACTGCCACCACTATCACCACTACTATCACCACTACCCCCACCACTACTACTACTACTACTACTACTACTACTACTACTACTACCACCCCTCCTACTACCCCTACAACACAACCACCTGCTATACAATCACCACTGCAACCACCACCACCGATACCACAATCACTACCTCACCACCACCGCCGCCACCACCACACAATCACTACCTCACCACCACCGCCGCCACCACCACACAATCACTACCTCACCACCACCGCAGCCACCACCACACAGTCACTACCTTACCACCACCACCGCCACCACCACACAATCACTACCTCACCACCACCACTGCCACCACCACACAATCACTACCTCACCACCACCGCCACCTACCACACTTCCTGGCCCCTACACAGCTCCCTACATGGCCAGGGTCAAGGATCAAACGTGAGCCAGCGTCAACACTTACAAATGCTTGGTTGTAATGCCAGGCAGCGAGGGTCATTAGGAGCTTGACTGTGCACGCTTCGAGATTTAAATACCAATGTAGTTTTTAACTGTTTATGTGAAAGAGAAAGAGAGAGAGAGAGAGAACTAGAATAGAGATAGATGTACATTATTATTATTATTATTATTATTATTATTAGTAAGTAGTAGTAGTAGTAGTTAGTAGTAGTGTTAGTAGTAGTAATATTTTTATTATATAGATCATGTATGTATGTGTGCGTGTATCTATGTTTGTGCATGTATGTGTGTTTACTCACCTCGTTGTACTCACCTAGTTGTGGTTGCAGGGGTCGATTCACAGCTCCTGGCCCCGCCTCTTCTCGGTCACTCTTCCCTCTCCATGAGCTTTATCATACCTTTCTTAAGTGTGTGTGTGTGTGTGTGTGTGTGTGTGTGTGTGTGTGTGTGTGTGTGTGTGTGTGTGTGTATCCGTCTCACTTACAGTGAAAGCATGTATATGCTATCTTTAATTGACCCAGGGTTGAAAATATTACTTAATTACGCGGGTAAAATACCCAATGAAGAGCTGCATCACACCGATAATTTTCTCGAGGTATATATTCCTTCTCAGGGACATTAGGTATTCTCGCTGGGTACCTGGAACCTTGTTGGTACCCTTCTTGTACCTGCTACACCGGTGTGCCGAGGTCCTCCTTACCTGGCTGTGTATAGGGTCGTAGTGCGTCCCGTGAGGCCTATTCAAGAACATCTTTGTCGCAACCAGCTCCCCAGAACGAGCCTGTCCATCCAGCTATGGTTGAAACTATAACCATTAATTTTTAGAGGGGTGGACCAGTAAGCCAGCGGAAGGCCTCGGTCAGATGACCAAAAGCTCCAACAGCGGGTCATCAAATGATTAAAACCCGCGTCAGGAACACTTGTCCTGTTTCCTGACGATCATTATCTAACCTAACCTCGCTCAGTCTATAGTTCCCAGACATTTTAGACATCACTCTAGAGAAATGGCCTCCCAATTCTAAGAATAGAAAATCCTTGGACTATTAACTAGAGTGACTAATTAATGGACCAAGCTAGGTCGAAACGTTTCCATAAGTGGTATGCTCTCAGTGTGGGTTATGTATCTACCTATTCTACTAATCAACAGCCCCAGCCACATGCCCATAAAACAATGCAAATCCAATTTGCATTCCTGCCCGCACCTATTCAACCTCTAAAACCTTATCTCTCTCGCTCTGGTCGTTCCCTACACTGTGAATGTGTCGTATCAACGAGAAAAATTGCTATTCATATGTGTTGGTAGTTCCAGTCCTGTTGGAAACTTCAGTGTTGTTGGTAATTCCAGTCCTGTTGGAAACTACAGTGTTGTTGGTAATTCCAGTCCTGTTGGAAACTCCAGGGCTGTAGGTAATTCCAGTCCTGTTGGAAACTCCAGTGCTGTTGGTAATTCCAGTCCTGTTGGAAACTCCAGTGTTGTTGGTAATTCCAGTCCTGTTGGAAACTCCAGTGTTGTTGGTAATTCCAGTCCTGTTGGAAACTCAGTGCTGTTGGTAATTCCAGTCCTGTTGGAAACTCCAGTGTTGTTGGTAATTCCAGTCCTGTTGGAAACTCCAGTGCTGTTGGTAATTCCAGTCCTGTTGGAAACTCCAGTGCTGTTGGTAATTCCAGTCCTGTTGGAAACTCCAGTGCTGTTGGTAATTCCAGTCCTGTTGGAAACTCCAGTGTTATTGGTAATTCCAGTCCTGTTGGAAACTCCAGTGCTGTTGGTAATTCCAGTCCTGTTGGAAACTCCAGTGCTGTTGGTAATTCTAGTCCTGTTGGAAACTCCAGTGTTGTTGGTAATTCCAGTCCTGTTGGAAACTCCAGCGCTGTTGGTAATTCCAGTCCTGTTGGAAACCCCATTGCTGTTGGTAATTCCAGTCCTGTTGGAAACTCCAGTGTTGTTGGTAGTTCCGGTCCTGTTGGAAACTCCAGTGTTGTTGGTAATTCCAGTCCTGTTTGAAACTCCAGTGTTGTTGGTAATTTCAGTCCTGTTGGAAACTCCAGTGTTGTTGGTAATTCCAGTCCTATTTGAAACTCCAGTGTTGTTGGTAATTCCAGTCCTGTTTGAAACTCCAGTGTTGTTGGTAATTCCAGTTCTGTTGGAAACTCCAGTGTTGTTGGTAATTGCAGTCCTGTTGGAAACTCCAATGCTGTTGTTAACGCCAGTGCTCTTGGTAACTCCAATCTTGTTGGTAACTCAGTCTTGTTGGAAGATACGTCCTGGGGACAATGTCAGCAAGAAAACTCCATTAAAAAACAAAACAAAAGAAACAAAACAAAAGAAAAGAAAAAAACAAAACAAAAGAAAAAGATTCTCAAGCCTATTGTAGTCTTGAGAGTACACGGTCAGAATGCAGGATTATCACTCCCTTCGCTTCGGGTTCGAATCCTGTGCATTTCTTGCAAAAATAAAAGTAACACCAAGTTGCAATCCTTTATCGCGATTGATCGGGAGCAAAAGAGAGACGAGAGCATGATGGATCACGAAGGTTGTTAATAGTGAAGATTTGGTTACAAGAAGCGTGATGTTGATGCAGCATCTGGGGCGCCCGTACCTATGACCTGATAAAAGGATTGTCAGTTCTATTGTAATCCTCATAGTACAGTGATAAAATGTTTGATTAACGAGAGAGAGAAAGAGAAAGAGAGAGAGTGAGGAGAGAGAAGAGAGAGGAGAGAGAGAGAGAGAGAGAGAGAGAGAGAGAGAGAGAGAGAGAGAGAGAGAGAGAGAGAGAGAGAGAGAGAGAGAGAGAGAGAGAGAGAGAGAGAGAGAGAAGAAGAAGTTGATATCCTTGGGATGAAATTTGACTCCAAACTAACCATGAAGAACCATGTTGTAAAATCTTGCAAACAAGGCAGCCAGGAAGCTTACATCACTTCGCCGTATCTTGCATCTACTGACAGTAGGGGTTGCAAGATCCTGTACGAGGCACAAGTACGCTCACACCTTGAGTATGCTCCCACTTTCTTGGTTTGCCTGCCCCCCCTCTCATCTGCGAACTGCTTGACAGAGTAGAGAACAGAGCAAGACGTCTCATCTCTCGCCTGGACCCATCCTGGATAGATCTGTCATTTCAGCAGAGCCTTCAACATAGGAGGATGTGGTGGCCTTACTGTTATGTACAAGGCCAATATTGTCAAAATAACCACACTTGGATCCACTTCGAGGACAGCGTGAAACAAGCTTTTATGCCACAAGACGGGCAGAAAGCAGCAACTTCACTCTGGCTGTACCCTTCTCCAGAACATCACTCCATCTGAGATCATACATACCCAGGATGACTCGAGTATGGAACACATTCGTACAGCATAATGATGTCAACGAGATAAAGTCAGTTGATCAAATTAAAATGCTGGCCCACAGATGGCTCCAACTTCATCCTGTTCCGTACTTGTATGTCTCATAATAAAAATGCTTTCAAATGAGCTGATGTAGGTAACAGCTCTTAGCTTGCAATAAAGTTAGGAATCCTTAACCTGTAATAAAGCTGTCAATAAAGCTAGGGATCCTTAACCTTGTCAAACCCTGTGTAAAAAAAAAAAAAAAAAAAAAAAAAGAAGAGAGAGAGAGAGAGAGAGAGAGAGGAGAGAGAGAGAGAGAGAGAGAGAGAGAGAGAGAGAGAGAATAAAAATGACACAACGTGACTGGAAAAATACACAAATAACTCGCACATAGAATGAAACTCATAACGTTTCGGTCCGTCCTGGACTCGGTCCAAGTCGGACCGAAACGTCGACATATGTCTCCTACATGTAGGTTATATATGCATTGTTCCAGTCACGGTATTGTGCCATTTTTATATTTTAAGAAGGAAACCAAAAGAAGAAGAAGAAGAAGAAGAAGAAGAAGAAGAAGAAGAAGAAGAAAGAAGAAGAAGAAGAAGAAGAAGAAGAAGAAGAAGAAGAAGAAGAAAAAGAAGAAGGAAAGAAAGAAAAAGAATAAAAACGTAAAAAGCTCTAGTCGGCTATTTCACCGTCTTGAGATACCGTACGTCGATCCAGTCTGTACTCACAATACGTCACAGAGGCCCCAAAGGCATCGTTAAGAGCTCCCGCCGTTATGCAAACCTGCTCGAGGGAACCATTAACCCGTGTTGGACCTCGGCTCTGATACACGTCTACTTTGCCTTTATCGTCAGCATTTTTTTTTTTTGAAGCGATCTCAGTACGTGAGCATCTCTCTTGATTATATATCGCTAAGGGATTAAACTAAACTTGAATGGTGGTAGAGACGTTACATGCAACCTTAACCCTCGTACAGTCAATAGGCTTTACCTCTAATTAACCAACCATTCAGCCAACCACACACACACACACACACATGTTTTATGCTCGTCTTAAGCTGGGGTAAATCACTCTCCTTTAAATCCCAACGTGACGTGAAATCCTTTCCTCACAAGGTGCAGTTTGTCCTCTAGCACGACATGACTTTGTCAACCCACCTTGTTGATCAGACCTAAGTCGCCCAAAGCAACCTTCCTCCTTAAGTCCTGGGTTCCATTTCCTGACCGGAGAAACGTATGGATATGTTTCCTTACAACCCTGCTCACCCACCAGTAAAATTAGTTGCCGGGTGCAAGTCGACAAGGCAGAACAGCAATGTAAATGAACCTTCAGACCTGTTAATATCACCAACAGCCTCTCTGGTCAGAGACCGGGCAGCGATCAGTGAGATGAAGGAAATCATTCCAACACTCCTTCCGCTGACTCGAAAGGGTTGAACGCTACGCACAATACAAAAAATAAAATCCAAACCTGCAAGGAGGATTCAGGTACTGAGTGAGACGTGTGTGACGTAGTGAATCTGACGACGTCAAAATATGAATGAAATTAGTGAAATGACGTATTTATTTACTTATTAACATTTGATAAATCTCTCATATTTAAGTTACGTTAAGTTACAATTGGTTAATTTTAGTCACTTGCCGTCAGCTACAGTAACTTCTCATAGCTTAACCTAACCTAATCTCAAAAACCTAAAATAACTTAGAGAGAGAAGTTACGAGAGAACAAGTGAAGCTTTATGGGTAATATTAGTTATTCTGGAAGATATGCACTTTAAATGGCAAGAGAGAGATCCCTTGCAAAATATCCATTACCGGTACTGTGGGTACCACAGGCTGTGGTACCCACAGTACCCTTTACACAGTGTCCTTTTCCACAGGCTCTGGGAAAGGACACTTGTGTATAGTTGAGGACTTTTATTGAAGGACACGTTTCGCCACGAGTGGCTTCTTGAATTCTGATACAGTTTATGAGTTCTGGTCACTGAAACTTTTCGCTCGTTCTCTAAACCATTTTAAATTGCACGATTCTATTTTTTTTTTATAGATTACCTGAACGTCTCTGCTCCCTAAAGAAATTTTCATTCACTTCAATTAGCTACGAAACGTAGTTAGAAAGTTTTTATTATATTTTAACCACTGGCTTCCGAAACGTTGCTAGACCCTGCAACGACCCCATGCCAACTCTTAAGCTTCCGAAACGTTTCATGGTGCCATTGGACGACTCTAGAGCTTCTGGATGCCTCAAATGCATCACTGTCGGGACCAGGAACTGTGAATCGACCCCTGTAACCACAACTAGGTGAGTATTGTCTTCGTACGACCTTAATACCTCGTGGGTGATCACAGTCGTTTCAGTGCGGCCAAGACCATCTTCAGTGACAAAAATGGAAAAAAAATATCCCCAACATATATATATATATACACTGACAGATATGCCCCTCTAAGTGTATATAATCTTACGAGGATTAGGAGTGAAAGACACTCGTCTTTAAAGGCATGAAAGAAGAGCACCATCTGGGATTTCTTCTTGATCGTCGTCTTCGCCAAATGCCACCTGTTTCTGCCCCCAGATGGCTCCAGGCTGACCCCTCGGGGTCCACGTGACCTCCTGACTCACCTTAGTAATCCTGTCTTATTTTCTCCTTCTCCTCGACCTCCTCCTCCTCCCCCCTCACACCTCCCCTCACATCTTCCCTCAGTTCCCTCCTGAGACAAATCACAATAAATTTCTCCTTTAAGCCTTAAAATAATATAAATTTAATAACAAAAGAGAAAGTAAATCTACCTTAGCTTCCCCTTCCATTACCCTAAATTATTTCTAAGAAAGCAAACTCTCCTTATTTAACATCGTTAATTATGTCATTCTCGTGGTACACAAAACCTTCAAGTTAACGCAACAATCAAACATATTTACTAATATGTTTCACCTGTGTTGGAAGCTTCTTCAGTTGAATATTCTGTAGACATGAATTACAGACGAAGTGGTGAAGTAGTTTGAGGTAATCACTCCCTCGGACTAATGGAAGATGGCTCTTAGTTACGATTTGAGGCGTCTGGAGGATACCCGGAGGGTGTTCCAGGAGTCAACAGCCCCCCGCGGTCCGGGCCATGACCAGGCTTCACGAAGGAACTACCTCAGAAAAAAAACCATACCCCCGGCCGGGATTGAACCCGCGGTCATAGAGTCTCAAAACTCCAGCCCGTCATGTTGACGGCAGTGAAGGGACTTGAGCTAGAGTTCGTCACGGCCACGCTAGCTGGAGATTCGTCTGTAAAAACTTGCATTTGTGGTCACAGAGGTGCCTGTGCTAACTTTCCTATGGTGTAGAAATATACCTAGTTGGATGAATCTTATTGTGGCTAGCTGGTCTAGTGGCTAACGCGACGGGCTGGAGTTTTGAGACTCTATGACCGCGGGTTCAATCCCGGCCGGGGGTATGGTTTGTTTGCAATCGTGTCATTACGATTTCTTGAGTCATGTGAACTACCTCAGAATTTTAACGCTTTCTCTATACATATGTACTTACAAAAAACTACTGTCTTCATTTTGAGTTAGGTTAGGTTAGGTTAGGTTAGGTTAGGTTAGGTTAGGTTAGGTTAGAATAGGTTATCTTGGGTTGGGTTAAGTTAGTCTGGGCTACTTTAGATTATATTCACATATACGAACGTTCATTTAATCAAAAGTAAAAAATAAAAGAACTGCCTCTATACATCTGGCAGGAAGGTGGCCAGGCTAACCCAGGAGACGTTGAAATTTGTACGTTTGTCACTCTAGGTGCGAGGAAAGGCTGGGTTAGAGCATATTTGAAGAGGTAGTACACCCAGTGGTATTAGATACCACTGGTGTTCCAGTGGTACCAAGCACCATTGATTATCAAAGGTTATTACTGCGGTGACTAAAAATCTTATTCTCGGTATCATTAGAGGTAATATTATAGGAGGTAATATTTTGGGAGGTAAATATACCTTATTATTAGGGATTATTAGTAGTAATTACAGCCAAGTGCTATTATGATGGTTATTACATCAGTACTACCTGCACGACCACCGCCACTACTGCAACTACCCACCCCACCACCACCACTACTGCAACTACCTACCCCACCACCACCACTACTGCAACTACCTACCCCACCACCACCACTACTGCAACTACCTACCCCACCACCACCACTACTGCAACTACCTACCCCACCACCAGCATCAAACACATCTAGGAAATCTGAAAACGAGTTTCAGGGCTCTCAATAAGAATCATTCAGGACTGTAAAGGCTGTTTATCAGATCTCTCATACAGTATGCAACACCTGCCTGAAGCTCATACCTGTTTTAGCATATAAACTAGAGAAAGTCTAATGATTTACAATTGGACTGGTACCACAGCTGAGGGAACTTACAACTAAGGGAACGCTAAAGAACCAAGCCTTATGACCTGTTAGAGAATGACCAGGAGAGACATGGTGCGGACCTTTAAGATACCCATGGGTCTTAATAAGACTGGAGGTTAAAAACACAGATGATTCATAGGGATGTTAGAAAGAACTCCTTAGGCTTTATGATGACGAAGGGGAATGGCGTAGATGATGAGGTGGTGGAGGCAAACAGAATATACATTTTTAAGAATAGATATGACAGGGTCTGCCAGGCAGGAAGTTTGTAAATCCAGTCAAAGGTCAGTTTTACGAACACGTGTATAGTGGCCTGCACACCTGGCCGTAATGTGATAACCAATACTGAAGGCAGCAAAAGACAGCAGAGATTATATCACTTGTATTTACACTATGTACAATAATGTAATAGGAAGCATACAGCACGGTGGTCAAAAGAGGCAAATTGTAAGCACCTGACACCGTGAGCGGCCAGCAGCCCAGACAAGTCTGCCCAGACACGTGATCCACATTGCTTCACAGCTCTGGTGGGCTTTTCTGTGAGTGAGCGATGAACTAAAGCTCCTATTCGATCGTTAAATCCTTAGCACATGGTTCGCTGGTCGGGAGGCAGCCTATATGGGAGTGTGACATAGGCCGAATAAAATGTAACATACTTGAAGCATGCCAGCTAGGCTAAGTTATGGGGACCAGGAGTTGAGACTCGACACCCATAAGCATGAATGCAGATAGGAGAGTACACACACGCTATGAATCGACCCCTGCAACCACAATTAGGTGAGTACATAGACACACACACAAAATGATAGATACAGTGTATATACACTGAGGAATACATTCCTATCGATGTATATACACTGTATTTTCGGAAGATACAAACTAGTGCTACGTTGTCAACAACCACACACAGCAGTTTACACGGTGTCAACAACCACACACAGTAGTTTACACGGTGTCAACAACCACACACAGCAGTTTACACGGTGTCAACAACCACACACAGTAGTTCACACGGTGTCAACAACCACACACACACACAGTTCACACGGTGTCTCCCGAAGAAAGTAATTTCTTACTGTGAGAAACGTCAAAAAAACCAGACATAAACCGGTAGAGCCGAGTAGCAGGAAGGAAAAAAAAAAACTTGAAGCCGAGAGGTTTTTATAAGAGGTTTTAAAGGTGATTCTTGAGTGGTGTTTAAGGGCTCTTGGTGACTCGTTTATTTTTTGTATCTTACTATAAATCATATTACTGTGATGATGGTAATGAAAATAGTTATTGTGGTGTGTGTGTGTGTGTTTTGTTTGTGTATGTGTGTGTTTGTTTGTGTGTGTTGGTGTTGTGTGTGTGTGTTTTGTTTGTGTATGTGTGTGTTTGTTTGTGTGTGTTGGTGTTGTGTGTGTGTGTGTTTTGTTTGTGTATGTGTGTGTTTGTTTGTGTGTGTTGGTGTTGTGTGTTGTGTGTGTTTTGTTTGTGTATGTGTGTGTTTGTTTGTGTGTGTTGGTGTTGTGTGTGTGTGTTGTGTTTTGTTTGTGTATGTGTGTGTTTGTTTGTGTGTGTTGGTGTTGTGTGTGTGTGTTTTGTTTGTGTATGTGTGTGTTTGTTTGTGTGTGTTGGTGTTGTGTGTGTGTGTTTTGTTTGTGTATGTGTTTTTTGGGTTTGGTGTATTGGTGTTGTGTGTGTGTTTTTGTTTGTGTATGTGTGTGTTTGTTTGTGTGTGTTGGTGTTGTGTGTGTGTGTTTTGTTTGTGTATGTGTGTGTTTGTTTGTGTGTGTTGGTGTTGTGTGTGTGTGTGTTTTGTTTGTGTATTGTGTGTGTTTGTTTGTGTGTATTGGTGTTGTGTGTGTGTGTTTTGTTTGTGTATGTGTGTGTTGTTTGTGTGTGTTGGTGTTGTGTGTGTGTGTTTTGTTTGTGTATGTGTGTGTTTGTTTGGTGTGTGTTGGTGTTGTGTGTGTGTTTTTGTTTGTGTATGTGTGTGTTTGTTTGTGTGTGTTGGTGTTGTGTGTGTGTGTTTTGTTTGTGTATGTGTGTGTTTGTTTGTGTGTATTGGTGTTGTTGTGTGTGTGTTTTGTTTGTGTATGTGTGTGTTTGTTTGTGTGTGTTGGTGTTGTGTGTGTGTGTTTTGTTTGTGTATGTGTGTGTTTGTTGTGTGTGTTGGTGTTGTGTGTGTGTGTTTTGTTTGTGTATGTGTGTGTTTGTTTGTGTGTGTTGGTGTTGTGTGTGTGTGTTTTGTTTGTGTATGTGTGTGTTTGTTTGTGTGTGTTGGTGTTGTGTGTGTGTGTGTGTGTGTGTGTGTGTGTGTGTGTGTGTGTGTGTGTGTACTCACCTATTTTGTACTCACCTATTTGTGGTTGCAGGGGTCGAGTCCTAGCTCCTGTGTGTATGCATGTGTGTGTACTCACCTAGTTGAGGTTGCGGGGGTCGAGTTCACGTGTCGTGTGTAAACATTCATACTTGTGTTCGCAAGGGTTGAGACAAAGCTCATGTCCTCCACTATTAACTCTCAGTGACTTTACCAAATCCTGGCCTCCGGATCCATTTAATTCCTATTCTTGAAACTGTGTATGGTGTTAAACACCACCTCTTCACCTAAGAGTCCCTGAAACTCCCTAACGACCTTATTCCTGCCTGAAGAAATGATTTTCACGTTTCAGTATATACGAGGTCCACCTCGAAGTGCAAGGGCTGGTACCCACAGCCTCGGCGGAACATAAAATGACTTCGATGAGAATTTTGTGCCATCTATATAAAACCGAAATAAGAGCAACAGTTGTTCAATGCTTCTATATTCTGTATTCTGTATATTCCATTACACAGGATGGGGGTCCCACTGTCATATTCCATCACACAGGATGGGGGTCCCACTGTCATATTCCATTACACAGGATGGGGGTCCCACTGTCATATTCCATCACACAGGATGGGGTCCCACTGTCATATTCCATCACACAGGATGGGTTCCCACTGTCATATTCCATTACACAGGATGGGGGTCCCACTGTCATATTCCATCACACAGGATGGGGTCCCACTGTCATATTCCATTACACAGGATGGGGGTCCCACTGTCATATTCCATTACACAGGATGGGGGTCCCACTGTCATATTCCATTACACAGGATGGGGGTCCCACTGTCATATTCCATTACACAGGATGGGGGTCCCACTGTCATATTCCATCACACAAGATGGGGGTCCCACTGTCATATTCCATCACACAAGATGGGGGTCCCACTGTCATATTCCATTACACAGGATGGGGGTCCCACTGTCATATTCCATTACACAGGATGGGGGTCCCACTGTCATATTCCATTACACAGGATGGGGGTCCCACTGTCATATTCCATTACACAGGATGGGGTCCCACTGTCATATTCCATTACACAGGATGGGGGTCCCACTGTCATATTCCATTACACAGGATGGGGGTCCCACTGTCATATTCCATTACACAGGATGGGGGTCCCACTGTCATATTCCATTACACAGGATGGGGTCCCACTGTCATATTCCATTACACAGGATGGGGTCCCACTGTCATATTCCATTACACAGGATGGGGGTCCCACTGTCATATTCCATTACACAGGATGGGGTCCCACTGTCATATTCCATTACACAGGATGGGGGTCCCACTGTCATATTCCATTACACAGGATGGGGGTCCCACTGTCATATTCCATTACACAGGATGGGGGTCCCACTGTCATATTCCATTACACAGGATGGGGGTCCCACTGTCATATTCCATTACACAGGATGGGGGTCCCACTGTCATATTCCATTACACAGGATGGGGGTCCCACTGTCATATTCCATTACACAGGATGGGGGGCCCACTGTCATATTCCATTATACAGGATGGGGGTCCCACTGTCATATTCCATTACACAGGATGGGGGTCCCACTGTCATATTCCATTACACAGGATGGGGGTCCCACTGTCATATTCCATCACACAAGATGGGGTCCCACTGTCATATTCCATTACACAGGATGGGGGTCCCACTGTCATATTCCATTACACAGGATGGGGGTCCCACTGTCATATTCCATCACACAGGATGGGGTCCCACTGTCATATTCCATTACACAGGATGGGGGTCCCACTGTCATATTCCATTACACAGGATGGGGGTCCTACTGTCATATTCCATTACACAGGATGGGGGTCCCACTGTCATATTCCATCACACAGGATGGGGTCCCACTGTCATATTCCATTACACAGGATGGGGATCCCACTGTCATATTCCATTACACAGAATGGGGGTCCCACTGTCATATTCCATTACACAGGATGGGGGTCCCACTGTCATATTCCATTACACAGGATGGGGGTCCCACTGTCATATTCCATTACACAGGATGGGGGTCCCACTGTCATATTCCATTATACAGGATGGGGGACCCACTGTCATATTCCATTACACAGGATGGGGGTCCCACTGTCATATTCCATTACACAGGATGGGGGTCCCACTGTCATATTCCATTACACAGGATGGGGGTCCCACTGTCATATTCCATTACACAGGATGGGGGTCCCACTGTCATATTCCATTACACAGGATGGGGGTCCCACTGTCATATTCCATTACACAGGATGGGGGTCCCACTGTCATATTCCACTACACAGGATGGGGGTCCCACTGTCATATTCCATTACACAGGATGGGGGTCCCACTGTCATATTCCATCACACAAGATGGGGTCCCACTGTCATATTCCATTACACAGGATGGGGTCCCACTGTCATATTCCATTACACAGGATGGGGGTCCCACTGTCATATTCCATTACACAGGATGGGGGTCCCACTGTCATATTCCATCACACAAGATGGGGGTCCCACTGTCATATTCCATTACACAGGATGGGGGTCCCACTGTCATATTCCATTACACAGGATGGGGGTCCCACTGTCATATTCCATTACACAGGATGGGGTCCCACTGTCATATTCCATCACACAGGATGGGGGTCCCACTGTCATATTCCATTACACAGGATGGGGGTCCCACTCTCATATTCCATTACACAGGATGGGGGTCCCACTGTCATATTCCATTACACAGGATGGGGTCCCACTGTCATATTCCATTACACAGGATGGGGGTCCCACTGTCATATTCCATTACACAGGATGGGGGTCCCACTGTCATATTCCATTACACAGGATGGGGGTCCCACTGTCATATTCCATTACACAGGATGGGGGTCCCACTGTCATATTCCATTACACAGGATGGGGTCCCACTGTCATATTCCATTACACAGGATGGGGGTCCCACTGTCATATTCCATTACACAGGATGGGGGTCCCACTGTCATATTCCATCACACAGGATGGGGGTCCCACTGTCATATTCCATTACACAGGATGGGGGTCCCACTGTCATATTCCATTACACAGGATGGGGGTCCCACTGTCATATTCCATTACACAGGATGGGGGTCCCACTGTCATATTCCATTACACAGGATGGGGGTCCCACTGTCATATTCCATTACACAGGATGGGGGTCCCACTGTCATATTCCATTACACAGGATGGGGGTCCCACTGTCATATTCCATTACACAGGATGGGGGTCCCACTGTCATATTCCATCACACAGGATGGGGGTCCCACTGTCATATTCCATCACACAGGATGGGGGTCCCACTGTCATATTCCATTACACAGGATGGGGGTCCCACTGTCATATTCCATTACACAGGATGGGGGTCCCACTGTCATATTCCATTACACAGGATGGGGGTCCCACTGTCATATTCCATCACACAGGATGGGGGTCCCACTGTCATATTCCATCACACAGGATGGGGGTTCCACTGTCATATTCCATCACACAGGATGGGGGTCCCACTGTCATATTCCATCACACAGGATGGGGTCCCACTGTCATATTCCATTACACAGGATGTGGGCCCCACTGTCATATTCCATCACACAGGATGGATTCCCATGTCATATTCTCTTTTTTTTTCACTAGCGTCGGACTGTCTCCCTGCCTTGAGCGCGAACAAACAGCCTAGCCAGTCAGAAACTAAGCTGTTTTTCCCTGACGGTAGATCGAGCCTTCACAACTCTAGCGCTGATTTACCAACACGATTATAGTTGAGTGCTTCCAGTTGTCACCCTACCACCCCTACCCTTCCTCCTCCCATCTTATCCCCTGTCATCTTCACCTCCTCCTCAGCCTTCCTAACATATCCCTACACCACCTAAATATGAGATATTTACATATCCATATTCCCAGTGTCATAATGATATGTAAATAATGTAATATTATTCTGCCTCGCATGGGCCAGTAGGCCTGCTACAGTGCTCCTTCTTATTTTTCTTATTCCCATATTCTCAATATCATTATACTATGTATACCTTATGACCTCATTCTTAATATCTGTAATATTCTGAACCTATGTAGCAAATGTAGCAAATAATGTTATAGCTGAAAAAATCCCCGGAGGTAGCGCAGATGAAAGGTCACACACACATGAGCTACTAAGTCTCTGCGAAAAACACACCTTAAGCCAGCAGATAGTGGAGCCAACAAGACTAGAAAACACACTTGACCTTATCTTCACAAATAATGAGGACCTGATAAGAGACATAAGAATATCAAAAACAACTAATTCCGATCACAATCTAATCGAAGTCCAGACGTACATGCATAGGGGTCCTGAACAACAGAATGCATGTACCTGTGAAGGTGTCTTCACAAAATACAATTTCAACAACAAGAACATCAACTGGGACCAGGTAAACCATGTCCTAAACGAAACATGTCGGGAAGATGTCTTAAATGACATGGACCCAAACCAGTGCCTTGAAAGGATCAACTGCCTGATAGCCGAAGCATGTTCTAGGCATATTCCCCTAAGAAAGAAGAAGAGCAGGAGTAAACTGGAGAGAAAAAGACGCTCCCTCTACAGAAGACGACGAAGAGTCACTGAGCTCCTCAGGAGTGCTAGAATATCTGATACACGAAGGGAGGCGCTGACCAAGGAAGTGGAAACTATCGAACTTAAGCTAAATGACTCTTACAGGAACCAGGAGAGGCAGGAGGAGCTTAAAGCTATTAGTGAAATTGAAAGAAATTCAAAATACTTCTTTTCATATGCCAAAAACAAGGCAAATACCACATCTAGTATCGGGCCCTTACTCAGACAGGATGGGACTTACACAGACGACAACAAGGAAATGAGTGAAATATTGAAATCCCAGTACGACTCTGTGTTTAGTGAACCACTACTCGGTCTGAGGATCGACGACCCAAATGATTTCTTCATGAATGAGCCTCAAAACTCCATAAATGTATGCCAGATTTCCGACATTACCCTAACTCCGATAGATTTCGAAAAAGCCATTGACAACATGCCTATGCACTCAGCCCCGGGCCCAGACTCGTGGAACTCTGTTTTCATTAAGAACTGCAAGAAACCCCTCTCGCGTGCCCTAAGTACACTATGGAGGAGGAGCTTGGACATGGGTGAAATTCCACAGTCACTTAAAACAACGGATATAGCCCCACTCCATAAAGGTGGCAGCAAAGCATTAGCTAAGAACTATAGACCAATAGCTCTGACATCCCACATCATAAAAATCTTTGAAAGAGTGCTAAGAAGCAGGATTGCAAATCACCTGGATTCCCAAAATCTGCACAATCCAGGGCAACATGGGTTCAGGGCAGGTCGCTCCTGCCTCTCACAACTACTGGATCACTATGACATGGCCTTGGATGCACTGGAAGAAAATCAGAATGCAGATGTAATATACACAGACTTTGCAAAAGCATTTGACAAATGCGATCATGGCGTAATAGCCCATAAAATACGTTCTAAAGGAATAACTGGGAAAGTGGGGAGATGGATCTTCAACTTCCTAACAAATTGAACACAAAGAGTAGTGGTCAACAGAGTTAAATCGGAGGCTGCCATAGTGAAGAGCTCTGTTCACAAGGCACAGTACTCGCCCCCATCTTATTCCTTATCCTCATATCAGACATAAACAGAGATATACACCACAGCACCGTATCATCCTTTGCGGATGATACTAGGATCTGCATGAGGCTGTCATCTGCTGAGGACGCGGTTAACCTCCAAGAAGATATAAACAAAGTTTTCCAGTGGGCAACGGTAAACAATATGATGTTCAATGAGGACAAATTCCAACTACTCCGTTATGGAAAAACTGGAGGAGATAATAACTAGAACAGAGTATACTACTGACTCCGGCCATACAATAGAGCGGAAAAATAATGTAAGGGGCCTGGGAGTAGTAATGTCTGAGGATCTCACTTTCAAGGATCACAACAGTGCCACGATCGCACGTGCAAAGAAAATGATAGGATGGATAATGAGAACTTTCAAAACGAGAGATGCCAAGCCCATGATGATCCTTTTCAAATCACTTGTTCTCTCTAGGCTGGAATACTGCTGTACATTAACATCTCCATACAAAGCAGGTGAAATCGCAGATCTAGAGAGTGTACAGAGATCCTTTACTGCACGTATAAGTTCTGTCAAGCACCTTAACTACTGGGAACGCTTGGAAGCACTTGACTTGTACTCGTTGGAACGAAGGAGGGAGAGATATATCATAATCTACACTTGGAAAATCTTGGAAGGAATGGTCCCAAATCTGCACACAGAAATCACTCCCTACGAAAGTAAAAGACTGGGCAGGCGATGCAAAATGCCGCCAATAAAAAGTAGGGGCGCCATTGGTACACTAAGAGAAAACACCATAAGTGTCCGGGGCCCAAAACTGTTCAACAGCCTCCCATCAAGCATTAGGGGAATTGCCAATAAACCCCTGGCTGCCTTCAAGAGAGCTGGACAGATATCTAAAGTCAGTGCCGGATCAGCCGGGCTGTGGCTCGTACGTCGGACTGCGTGCGGCCAGCAGTAACAGCCTAGTTGATCAGGCCCTGATCCATCGGGAGGCCTGGTCGTGGACCGGGCCGCGGGGGCGTTGATCCCCGGAATAACCTCCAGGTAACCTCCAGGTATAAAACATAGACTACATCTCCTATACACTTATAGGTTATTCTCAGTTTACTTGTATCCATTCTAACTTCTAAATTTATATTTAGAACCAACTAAGAGACTGAATTTGTAAAACCATTTGTTATTGTCTTATTAATATTAAGTTAGTCTTAGGTTTGCCCGAAATATTCTGCGTATTAAGGGGCTTTCTGTATGTACACTTTAATGTTATTTACTTTTGTGGAGACAGTGAAAAGTAGGGGAGCCACTGGTACAGTAAGAGAAAACACAGTTAGTGTCCGGGGCTCAAGACTGTTCAACAGCCTCACACCAGCCATAAGGGGAATTACCAATAGACTTCTGGTTGTCTTCAGGAGGGAGCTGGACAGATACCTAAAGTCAGTGCCAGATTAGCCAGGCTGTGGTTCATACGTTGGACTGCGTGCGGCCAGCAATTATAGCCTCATTGATCAGGCCCTGATCCACAAGGAGGCCTGGTCAAGGACCGGGTCGCGGGGGTGCTGATCCCCGGAATGCCCTCCAGATAAACTTCAGATATGCCTATCAGGCATAAAGATGAAGATATTTTGACATTGGTCCTATAGGCCTGGTCACAGACCGGGCCGCGGGGGCACTGACCCCCGGAACTCTCTCCAGGTAAACTCCAGGTAATAGAGGCTAGTTCAGATTAATATCTCTCTTATGCTTCTCATACCCTTCGTGCGGGTGGCAGTCAGAGGATTACAAAGGTACGTAATTGGTCCAGGAACTGAGCCCCAAAGTTATGATAGCTGAACTAGTTACAGTGGTAATGAACTATTTACAAGCTTATATCTATATCGTACGTAGTCTTGAGATTGTTTTCGCAAGCGTGGGTACTGTGTGACTTGTCCGAGTATTGTTAGTATTTGTATTCTTCTACCTTCTTCCCCACCCCTCCAACCTCTGAATTTCTATCCCCCTCTTCCACCCCTCCTTTCCCCTCTTTCTTTCCCCTGCTCCTCCTCCTCTTCTCACCCCTGGAAAAATACATGTTTGTTTACTGTTGGCCGCTGGGTCCACGTTATCTGGTGTGATCGTTGCTAGAGGCTCCGCCATGACTCGGCTCCGCTACCACTATAAAAACTGGCAGCATTACCTGACGACTAGCGCTAATATAAACATTTGAAGGCGAGTAATGGGGAGAAGTGGGTGGCTAAAATGGGAGAGACTAGGGGTAACGGGACTGGAAGAGGGGGAAGGGAAGGAGGAGGAGGGGAAACAGTTGGGAGGGAGGGAAATGGGGAGAGGATGGAATATTTTGATTTAATGAAATGTGTCGACTAGGCGAGAATTATTACGGCTGTGTGTAACCTGACTATCACCAGTCAATGATGATTTAATCCCAGACAGGATTAAGGCAAACTCTGCTTATATACAGTAAAAGATATAAGAATCTCGGTGTGTATACACACAGAAATACCCCTCTTTGTGTGTCAACACTGAGATTAATCACTCGATGCACGTACACAGATATACACGCTGGGTGCATTTGCACTAAGATAGTATATACTTCTTAATTTACAAACAGTGTGTCTACGTCCACAGCAGGACTCGAACCTGCAAACTCTGTACCAGAGTCCACAGTACTTTACCACGGAGCTAGACCCAAGATTCTAACTCCGTGGTAAAGTACTGTGGACTCTGGTACAGAGTTTGCAGGTTCGAGTCCTGCTGTGGACGTAGACACAATGTTTGTAAACAATTTCGCCTTTTTGCGAATTGTTAAGCATACTTCTTAATGCAATAAGATCACAGTCAACAGGTGATATCACAATATGCAAAATAACCACTGTTAAAAAAACTGCAAGTGCAAGCGGCTTTGTGATTTCTCACATTATCATATTATGATAAATGACAAAAGCGCTTGGAAGTTCACTATTTTTTCACGGCTGTTGTTTTTGTGCTTCTTAACGTAGAAAATCAGGTGAACGACCAATGCTAATTAGCTCAATATGACAGGTGAGTCTCGGTACACCTTTATCTTAGATATTCCTGTCATGAATTCCGTTAGTTTTTCTACTAATGGAGCCAGGGCATGGCCAGGCTCGTCGGGAGCTCACCTGGTCAACCAGGCTGTTGCTGCTGGTGATCCGCTGACCCATATATCCATCACAGCCTGGTTGAACTGGCACCCGGTGGAGATACTTGTTCAATTCTTTTTTGAAAAACCGGACCACGGGGGGCGTTGACCTCCGGAAGTGGCTACTGGTAAATCACACGTACAGAATGAGGGCGAAAGGTAGCAGTCTATCCCTGTTATACTCCATCACACATCATGGGTTTTGCACATGAGATAGCGAAACGTGTCGGCCTGAGCTGGGAGACTCCACTAAGGTTTTGTTTACGTACAGCTGGATCACGGGATAGGCGACTGAGGTTGGGGGTTAAGGGAAGGTGTAAAGAGAGAGAGAGAGAGAGAGAGAGAGAGAGAGAGAGAGAGAGAGAGAGAGAGAGAGAGAGAGAGAGAGAGAGAGAGAGAGAGAGAGAGAGAGAGAGAGATGGCGTTAGCATACGGGGGTAAAAAAACTTGACTGGTTTCCTGTGGGCAGCTGCCACCCACAAGGGCAGCACCCACCTTCAGGGGCAACAGCTCCCACCCACATGGGCAGCTGCCCCCGCCCACGATACACTGGTGGGCGTAATAATAACGTAAAATAATTCCACCACCATTACAAAATATTAGTTAAACACTACCACTAAAAACTGATTTTTCTGTTTTAAATTATTTGTTTTGATGCATTTCCTCATGAATATATAATATATATATATATATATATATATATATATATATATATATATATATATATATATATATATATATGTATATATATATATATATATATATATATATATATATATATATATTATATATATATATATATATATCAAAGGAACTCTTGCAGTCATGGAATGTGCGGCCCACACATCCCTCTCTATCCTAGCTGACAACTGTTATCCTGCCATGAACGCCATGTGCTTTGCGAGACGTGAATAGGATCTTCAAAGTCCGTGGAGTATTTGATGCTGCTCCAGTGTGAGGATATTTCTAACTGTATTTGTGTCAGTCTTTCCCCGACTGTTACTTCATTCTGCTCCTGCAGTCATCTCAGTGTACCCGAGCAGTCACTGCGTTCTAGCCCTTCAGTCTTTTCAGTCTACCCCTATAGTCATTCCAGTCTACCCCGGTAGTCATTCTAGTCTACCCCTGTAGTCATTCCAGTCTACCCCTGTAGTCATTCCAGTCTCCCCCTGTAGTCATTCCAGTCTACCCCTATAGTCATTCCAGTCTACCCCGGTAATCATTCTACTCTACCCCTGTAGTCATTCCAGCCTACCCCTGTAGTCATTCCAGTCTACCACTGTAGTCATTCCAGTCGACCCCTTCTATTAAACCACAGTTCAATACGCTTGCCTGTCACTTCCTACCAGACAACAAGTTTGTGCACCTGTCTCACACACCTGCTGGCTCAGTCGTAGCACTGCTAATAAGATAATCCACTTTCTACCATACCTATTATCTCAATATTTCTTAAATAAATTATTGCACGTAAAACAACCTGTAAGTTTTGCCCGAAGGAAAGTTGTACCCGTATTTTTTCCTCCTCTCACAATACACACGTTTACCCTCTGATTTCTCAGCTGTGAAATTCGATTTCCTGTTTCTCTCTCTCTCTCTCTCTCTCTCTCTCTCTCTCTCTCTCTCTCTCTCTCTCTCTCTCTCTCTCTCTCTCTCTCTCTCTCTCTCTCTCTCTCTCTCTCTCTCTCTTGTGCACAGGGTTTTACAGGGTTAGATTAACGATCCTATCTTTATTTACAAGCTATGAGCTGTTACCTACGTCAGCTCTCTCTCTCTCTTTCTCTCTCTCTCTCTCTCTCTCTCAGCCAATAAATCATGTCTGGGGCCAGAAGTTAACAAACCACCACCACCACCATCACTACCACCACCACCACCACCACCACCACCACCACCACCACCACCTACCACCACCTTCCACCACCACAAACCACCCCAACTCCCTGGTAAGGTGTGACCCCTTTCACACACACTCACGCTCGAAACCTGTTCCGAACCAAACCACTTTTCCCTCACACAAAGAGTTACATGAAGTTTGTATACAAAAAAAAAAATATGTGAATGTAATTCCTAATTAATCATTAAAGATTTTTCAATTCTGCATTTAACCCACATTTTGGGTTCAAGGATAATGTCGTTTTTTTTTTCAGAATGGTGTATATAATGTAACTGGGTTACGTAGCAGCAAAAATAATATAACCTGTCGAACCAAGGAGAAAAAATTACATTCACAAGTGGGTTGCTTGGCGACAAAAACAGTCACATCAGGTGTACATAGTAACAAAACACACACACACACACACACACACACACACACACACACACACACACACACACACACACACACACACACACACACAATACCAACATAAATATCACTCCTTGCCCACATACCAAGATAAACATTTACATTATGCCATCATAAAAACTACGCATTCTCATCCGGTCCACAACTTACCACAACAATTAAAAGCAAATGAAATCCATACGTATATAACAAATACAGCTGTCCTTACATATGATTTCCATGTATATACAGAAAATAGGTACCTGGGTGTTAGTCTCCTTACATCTGTTGCCTCCTTAGGCGTTAGTACCCTTTCATCTGTTAGAAGTAAATAGTTACCTGGGTGTTCTATTTACATGTGTTTAATCTGTTCATTTAGCTGTTAATGGTAACCTAGGCGAGTCCCCATCACCTGTTCTTCATGTTCTCCTAGCAGTAAATAATACCTGGGTGTTAGTCTCCTAACACTTGCTGTCCCTGTTCATCTAGCAGTCAGTAGGTACCTGGGTGTTAGTCAACTGTTGTTGATGGCATCCTGTGAGGTGGTAACATACCTTTAAGCTTGGTAATGAGCTGAGGAAGTATAACAGCGCCTCCACATCTAAATGAGTAGAGGTAGAATAACAGGTGAGGTAGAATAACAGGTGAGGTAGAATAACAGGTTAGGCAGAACAACAGTTGAGGCAGAAAAGCAGGTTAGGCAGAACATCAGGTGAGGCAGAACAACGGGTTAGGCAGAATAACAGGTGAGGTAGAATAACAGGTGAGGTAGAATAACAGGTGAGGCAGAACAACAGGTTAGGCAGAATAACAGGTGAGGTAGAATAACAGGTGAGGTAGAATAACAGGTGAGGCAGAACAACAGGTTAGGCAGAACATCAGGTGAGGCAGAATAACAGGTGAGGTAGAATAAAATATCTTAGCCTGTAAACGAGCTGCCACAGATCAACAACGACTTTTAGCTAGAAAATTCACAGGTGCAAATGGAACTATTAAGGTTTCTGGGAGTCAAAAGAGGGCAACTCAGCGCATAACGGAGCGACTTAATGATGACTACATACTTAAAATGTTTAGAATCCTGGAGGTCTCAGGTGCACCAAACCAGTAGGCAATTATCACGCCCCTTAAATGGAAGTTCCGGGTGTTTTGCTCGAAGTCAGACCGAAGGAAGCAGTCAGCTCAAGCGTCCACACAGCTGGCTACAGGGACGCATGTTTAGTGTGTGTGTGTGTGTGTGTGTGTGTGTGTGTGTGTGTGTGTGTGTGTGTGTGTGTGTGTGTGTGTGTGTGTATACTCACCTATTTGTGGTTCCAGGGGTTGAGACTCAGCTCCTGGCCCTGCCTCTTCACTGACCACTACTAGGTCCTCTCTCTCCCTGCTCCATGAGCTTTATCATACCTCATCTTAAAACTATGTATGGTTCCTGTGTGTGTGTGTGTGTGTGCTCCATAATAAATATTTTATTCACGTACACGAATTAAAAAATAAAAAATAATCAGAGTATTGCTGAAAAAATGTAATTTAATTTTATTAAAATAGTGATAATATAATTCCGGCAATTTATTACTGCAAATATTTTTGTTTTGTCTTAGTGCTGATGTTCTTAATAATTGTATTTATTCGACATTTTAATTATACTTTTATTGTTGTTGCTGTCTATGTATTCATTATTTTCATTGTTTTGTTTCCAGTGAAATTCGTTTTACTTTCATTGTTTAATAATAATAATAATAATAATAATAATAATAATAATAATAATAATAATAATAATAATAATAATAATAATAATGCAATAAAGTTGGTAGAATTACCGACAATATGTAAAGTAAAAGGACACAAGTGCAACTAATGTGACATTTTATTGTGGCAACGTTTCGCTCTCCAGGAGCTTTATCAAGCCATTACAAACAATATATGGACACAGAGAGTATATAAAGGCTCAGAGTGAGGTGCAATACTAGTGAGGTACCATTTCGATGTTCACTAGTGGTAGTAGTATTAGTAGTAGTAGTAGTAGTAGTAGTAGTAGTAGTAGTAGTAGTAGTAGTAGTAGTAGTAGTAGTAGTAGTAGTAGTAGTAGTAGTGACAAAAGTGATACAATATGGTAGAGCAATTAATTCGTACATGAGTAAAAGGATATAAAAGCTATTACTTGGGTAACATAAAAATAGGTTGGACAAATATAGACTGGAATGAGGCAGGTTTTTTCAGTGTTAACTCTCTGTAATGTGCTTTGTGTAGTATAACAGGAGAGACTATGTGATGGCAGGGTTTACTGTTTTCAGGAGGATTCTTGCTAAGAGTTCAGAGATGGTGAAGCTGCCGTTGTTTTGTTTAATTGTATTCGTAACAGCGATCAGTGCTGATTCGAGGCACTTGCGTCTGCGGAAATTAGTTTCTTTGATCACTAATTGGGCGTCTCTGAATTTCATGAGATGATTGGTGGAATTTCGGTGTTGTACACAGGCGTTGTTCAAGTTATCGTACCTACATGCGTAAATGTGTTCATTGAGGCAGGTGTTGAGGTTTCTTGCTGTTTCACCTACGTAAATTTTGTCACAGCCTCCACAGGGTATAGTGTAAACTCCTGCATTGACTGGTTCGTGGTGCTTTGATTTTGTCCTGGTTAGATCCTTTATTGAAGTGCTAGAAGCGATGGCGACTCTGGTGTTAGCTTGTGAAAGTACTTTTGAGACGTTCAGTGCAACCTGGCTGTTGGGAAGAATTATAACTTTGTTGGGAGTGGTGTTGATGCGTGGAGAATTAATGATCTGAAGAGCTCTTTTCTTGCAGTCTTTGATGAAAAAAGAAGGAAAATGTAACTCAGTGAATGTTTGGTGAATGTATGTACATTCCTCGTCAAGAAACTCAGGACTACAAATTCGGTATTATGCTCTTAGAAAAAACCCGATGATGATGCCTCTTTTGGTCTTGGTATCTTGACTGGAATAGAAGTGTATGAGATCATTTTTATTGGTGGGTTTCCGATAAACTTGAAATCTTAGGTTGTTGTCTACTTTGTGAATGAGGACGTCGAGGAAAGGTAGCTTGTCATTGGACTCTTCTAGTGTAAACTGGATCGCCGGTTCAACTGCGTTGAGCCTTGCCTGAAGATTCCGTACATCAAAACGTTTGGAAGTTATTACGAGGACGTCGTCCACGTAATGTAACCAAGTGACGCTTGAAGGGATGATATTGGCGAAGTGTTCGGACTCTAGGTGTTCCATATATAAGTTGGCTAGGACGGAACTGATGGGGGACCCCATTCCCATGCCGTAGGTTTGTTTGTAGAGCTTGTTATTGAAAGAAAAACAGTTGAAATTAACACAGAGTTCAATCAAGTCAACAAAATCTCCGGGAGGTAGAGGTAGATTAAGGTCCTGATTGACTTTACGTCGTAGAACCTCGATGGCATTTTTGGTAGGTACTTTTGTGAAGAGGGAAGTCACATCCAAACTGCTTAGTTTCTTGCTACGGATGGAGAGGTTTCGAATGCGGTTGAGAAGGTCGCCTGAGTGTTTAAGATGAGCGGGGCTAATGGTCCCCAGAAGGAAGGAAAGATGTTTGGCAAGAACTCCGGCTAGTTTGTGTGGAGCACTGCCTATTCCTGACGTGATTGGTCTGAGAGGAATATTGTGTTTATGGGTCTTGGGTAAACCATACATGTGTGCTGGTTTAGGGTTGCTTGGTAACAAGTACAGAAGTTTCTTCCCTTCTCTAGTGCGTTTGAGTATTTGTCTGGTTTTGTTTAGAAAATCTTTGGTGAGCGTCTCCCACTGCTGAGTGCTGATGGGTTCGTATGTAGATTGATCATTCAAAAGGTCCATCATTTTAGTATTGTAGTCACTGGTGTTGAGTATGACGACTCCACCTCCTTTGTCGGCGGTGGTGACGATAATGTTGGGGTCGTTGGCGAGGTTCTTAAGGGCAGTGATGTATCGTCTAGGAAGATTAGAAGAAGAAGGTTCACATAAAGCTGCAGTGAGAAGGCCCTGTATATAACACTTCTGGAAGTTGCTGTCACTGTGTCTATGGTTCCTGGTAACTAGATTGAGTTGATAGTTAGGTTTGCGTATGTTGGTGGTAAATTTGAGTCCCAGACTCAGTGCTTGTTTCTCGTAGTACGGAATCTTCAGGCAAGGCTCAACGCAGTTGAACCGGCGATCCAGTTTACACTAGAAGAAGAGTCCAATGACAAGCTACCTTTCCTCGACGTCCTCATTCACAAAGTAGACAACAACCTAAGATTTCAAGTTTATCGGAAACCCACCAATAAAAATTATCTCACACACTTCTATTCCAGTCAAGATACCAAGACCAAAAGAGGCATCATCATCGGGTTTTTTCTAAGAGCATAATACCGAATTTGTAGTCCTGAGTTTCTTGACGAGGAATGTACATACATTCACCAAACATTCACTGAGTTACATTTTCCTTCTTTTTTCATCAAAGACTGCAAGAAAAGAGCTCTTCAGATCATTAATTCTCCACGCATCAACACCACTCCCAACAAAGTTATAATTCTTCCCAACAGCCAGGTTGCACTAAACGTCTCAAAAGTACTTTCACAAGCTAACACCAGAGTCGCCATCGCTTCTAGCACTTCAATAAAGGATCTAACCAGGACAAAATCAAAGCACCACGAACCAGTCAATGCAGGAGTTTACACTATACCCTGTGGAGGCTGTGACAAGATTTACGTAGGTGAAACAGCAAGAAACCTCTACACCCGCCTCAATGAACACATTTACGCATGTAGGTACGATAACTTGAACAACGCCTGTGTACAACACCGAAATTCCACCAATCATCTCATGAAATTCAGAGACGCCCAATTGGTGATCAAAGAAACTAATTTCCGCAGACGCAAGTGCCTCGAATCAGCACTGATCGCTGTTTCGAATACAATTAAACAAAACAACGGCAGCTTCACCATCTCCGAAGTCTTAGCAAGAATCCTCCTGAAAACAGTAAACCCTGCCATCACATAGTCTCTCCTTTTATACTACACAAAGCACATTACAGAGAGTTAACACTGAAACAAGCTGCCTCTTTCCAGTCTATATTTGTCCAACCTATTTTTATGTTACCCAAGTAATAGCTTTTATATCCTTTTACTCTTGTACGAATTAATTGCTCTACCATATTGTATCACTTTTGTCACTACTACTACTACTACTACTACTACTACTACTACTACTACTGCTACTACTACTACTACTACCACTACTACTAATACTACTACCACTAGTGAACATCGAAATGGTACCTCACTAGTATTGCACCTCACTCTGAGCCTTTATATACCCTCTGTGTCCATGTATTGTTTGTAATGGCTTGATAAAGCTCCTGGAGAGCGAAACGTTGCCACAATAAAATGTCACATTAGTTGCACTTGTGTCCTTTTACAATAATAATAATAATAATAATAATAATAATAATAATAATAATAATAATAATAATAATAATAATAATAATAATAATAATAATAATAATAATCAGAATAATAATAATCAGAATATTAACATAGTAATCGTAGTAATTGTAGTAGTAATAGTACTAGTAGCAGTAGTGCTAGTAGTAACAGCAGTAGTAATAGTAGTAACTGTATTATTATTAGTAGTAGTAGTAGTAGTAGTATTAGTAGTAATTATAGTAGCAGTAGTAGTAGTAGTAATTATAGTAGCAGTAGTAGTAGTAGCAATAGTAATAGTAGTAACAGTATTATTATTATTATTAGTAGTAGTAGTAGTAATAGTAGTAGTAGCAGTAGTAATAGTAATAACAGTATTATTATTAATATTAGTAGTAGAACTACTACTAGTAGTAGAACTACTACTAGTAGTTAATATGTAACTCACTTGTATGCCAAGAAATATTTTAAGGAGGATTTCTTGGGTTATGTACGTTATGTACATGTTAAAAAGGATTTCTTGGTCTATGTACATTTAAGCATCTTGTCGAGACTACAGAATATAGTCTCAGTATTCACGTTAGGTGACCAGTCTTTACTACCGTCGTGTGGCTAAGAGTAGAGGAGGAGATAACGGGTGGTAGAGAGATGGTAGATGGGAGGTGAAGTGTGGATAGAGATTGATAGTGGAAGAAGATGACCAAGTCTGTAAACAGGTGCTACACCACCTGTTTATAAACTTGTAAACAGGTGCTACACCACCTGTTTATAAACTTGTAAACAGTGTGCTAACACCACCTGTTTATAAACTTGTAAACAGGTGCTACACCACCTGTTTATAAACTTGTAAACAGGTGCTACACCACCTGTTTATGGACTTGTAAACAGGTGCTACACCACCTGTTTACAGACGTATGAACAGGTGGTACACCACCTGTTTACAGACTTGTCAACAGGTGGTGTACCAGTCGTGGTGTTTACAAATATCCATAGTGAAAAATCATTATTTCTTTCCGACTGTTCTTGAAGGCTCGCAGCCCGACGTGAGGCCAGGCTTCCTTGCTGCATGTTAGATCAGCCAGGCTGTTGTTGTTAGCAGTTGGGGCTAAATTAGTAATATATTACTCTGACCTTCAACACCTTATCCATATAATTTTTTCAATTATTTAAAGCTGTACACACACACACACACACACACACACACACACACAAAGCCTGACTATAAAAGAGGGGACTACATAGGGTTGAAGAACTTCCTGCGGGAGGTCCAGTGGGACAGAGAACTGGCAGGAAAGCCAGTAAGTGAAATGATGGAATATGTAACAACAAAATGCAAGGAGGCAGTGGAAAGGTTTATTCCCAAGGGCAACAGTAACAACGGGAAGACCAGAACGAGCCCCTGGTTTACCCGACGGTGTAAGGAGGCAAAAACAAAGTGCAATAGAGAATGGAAAAAGTACAGAAGGCAGAGAACACACGAAAATAGGGAGATCAGTCGCAGAGCCAGGAATGAGTATGCACGGTAAGGAGGGAGGCCCAGCGACAGTATGAAAATGACATAGCATCGAGAATCAAGACTGACCCGAAACTGTTGTATAGCCGCATCAGGAGGAAGACAACAGTCTAAGACCAGGTGATCAGATTAAGGACAGAAGGTGGAGAACTCACGAGAAATGATCAGGAGGTATGTGAGGAGCTGAACAGGAGATTTAAGGAAGTTTTTACAGTAGAGACAGGAAGGGCTGTGGGAAGACAGCACAGAAGGGAACATCAAGAGGGAATATACCAACAAGTGTTGGATGACATACGAACAACCGAGGAGGAGGTGAAGAAGCTCCTAAGTGACCTTGACACCTCAAAGGCGATGGGACCGGACAACATCTCCCCGTGGGTCCTTAGAGAAGAAGCAGAGATGCTGTGCGTGCCCCT
>NC_069442.1:30927753-30940253 GCF_026875155.1 Cherax quadricarinatus
GTAATGGTGAATTCCACATCATCTGTCGAGCTTCTCTCCCTCTGTTTTTCTTCTTTTATACCTCTTTCTGTGTTTCTCCCATCTTACCCAATCCTCCCAACTTCTGCAGTAGTGTGAGGACGTTGGTTGATTGGTTTAAACGCTACTGTAGGTTAATATTTTACGTTATTTGCATTATGAATTATTCCGTATTCCGTGGCATCCATGTTGACAGTCAATCCCGGCCCCTCCTCAATGTCAACGGCAAACGGAAGAGGCAAGGCTAACATACAATCAACTCCGAGCTCACCTCATTTCTCCCTTCATGTTGCTGTCTTGATAATGCGAATGGTGTTAATCTCCCTCTCCATGGATAAATCCTAATCTCCAATCAGTTCATAGGTGTTTATGACCCGAACGAGATTAGGGCTAATCAAATAATATAATTTTTATATGAGTTTAATATAACTTGTAAGGTTCCTCGTTGGGCAGACTTTTGTCCACTGGTGGCCCAGAGGTAGCGACTCAGCCCCGCGCCTGCGAGGTCGGCAGTTCGAGTCCCTGTTTGCCCTATACACATCAAGAAGCTGAACTCTTCTCCAGGCTGAGGGACTGACCATCTCAAATACTTGTTCTCCAAGGTAGATGGACTGATTACATCTTATGTCCTTTTACCTAACATATTGACTGAAGAAACCTACTGTGTAGTCCTCATTAACTACTCAGCGAAGCTCTACAGTGAATTAAATGCTATCCTAGTAATATCTTACTTAGGAATGCCGTTTCTCGTTTTATGTCCTTGTATTCAAACTTTCTTAAATCAGACATAAATATAACCTCGTCGCTGTTCAAAGTCGTTTTGTGGTTCTTATTTTAAGTGATTTGTTATTTTTCCTCGTTCATTCACAAAATAATTTGTAATTTCGTGGGGCTTTTTGTTCGTTGTATTTCCCCCCTCGGCTTTCAGTTACTGCTCCGTGTAAGATAGCATATGTGCACGTAGGGTGCGTATACGTGCACACATACACGCTGAGTGCGCGTGCACATACAGTTAAGAACTACTGTCCTACCTTAGCTTATTTACAGGATAGAAACTCACTCAGCTCACTGATAGGCTAAAGCTAATGTACCTTAACTCACTTACAAGGTTTATTTAAAGGGCTAAAAGATATTGACCTGCCTCAACTCATTTAGAGACTTAGAGCTGTCATCATGGACGACTTTGAGGGGATATGAGCTAGAGTTCGTCACGGACAAACTGGCGGGAGAATCATCTGTAAAAACTTGCATTTGTGGTCACAGTGGTGGCCCATGCTAACTTCCCTATGGTGTATAAATATACCTAGTTAGATAAATCTTATTGTAAGCAGCTGGCCCAGTGGTTTACGCACTGGCCAGGAGTTTTACGACCGAGAGCTGTTATCCACAGCTCATTTACGAGCTAAGAGCTGTTATCCTAATCTCAATTTAAGAGCCAAATCTCAGGTAAACTGCCATCCTCCAGGATGCCACCCACAACTGCTGGCTAACTTCCTGGTACCTATTTACTAGTAGGTGAACAAGGGATAACAGGAGCAAGGAAAATTGTTTCCACCAGCCCAGGATTGAACCCGGGTCTTTCGGTTGGTGAAAAACTTCCCAAAATTTTCATAATAAAGTTTAAAATCGTCTAATATTAAATCAGATTAGTTTAATATTACACGATTTGTTTGTTAAAACGAAGGTTTAAACAGACTGGAATGAGATGGGAAATGAGGTGGGGGGGGGTTTGGGGGAGAGAAGGGGAAAGGAGGGGGAAAGGAGTGGGGTGAGAGGTTGAGTGAGGGGTGGGTGAGTTTTTTTTTTAGGAAGAGAGAGAGGTGGGTGAGTGGGGCATTTGAGGAAGAGAGAGGGGGATGAGTGGGGTGCTTGAGGAGGAGAGAGGGGGGTGAGTGGGGTGTTTGAGGAGGAGAGAGGGGGTGAGTGGGGTGTTTGATGAAGAGATAGGGGGATGAGTGGGGTGTTTGAGGAAGAGAGAGGGGGATGAGTGGGGTGTTGAGGAAGAGAGAGGGGAATGAGTGGGGTGTTTGAGAAGAGAGGGGAATGAGTAGGGTGTTTGAGGAAGAGAGAGGGGGATGAGTGGGGTGTTTGAGGAAGAGAGAGGGGAATGAGTAAGGTGTTTGAGGAAGAGAGAGGGGGATGAGTGGGGTGTTTGAGGAAGAGAGAGGGGGATGAATGGGGTGTTTGAGGAAGAGAGAGGGGGATGAGTGGGGTGTTAGAGGAAGAGAGAGGGGGATGAGTGGGGCGTTTGAGGAAGAGAGAGGGGGTGAATGGGGTGTTTGAGGAAGAGAGAGGGGGATGAGTGGGGCGTTTGAGGAAGAGAGAGGGGGATGAATGGGATGTTTGAGGAAGAGAGAGGGGGATGAGTGGGGTGTTTGAGGAAGATAGAGGGGGATGAGTAGGGTGTTTGAGGAAGAGAGAGGGGGTGAGTGGGGTGTTTGAGGAAGAGAGAGGGGGATGAGTGGGGTGCTTGAGGAAGAGAGAGGAGGATGAGTAGGTGGTTGAGGAAGAGAGAGGGGGATGAGTGGGGTGTTTGAGGAAGAGAGAGGGGTGGGTGAGAGGGGTGAATTACACCCCACCAGTCAAGGACAGCCAGGCTCCCCAGTCATGTACACCCCGGGCACTTCCGCTGTTCTGAATGTACACATCCCGCTGTGTACGTACACACACACACGGACACGCCCAGCTGTACACGTACACGCCTTCTCTGAGCACGTACACACACACACACATACGTGTATATATACATATACATATATATATATATATATATATATATATATATATATATATATATATATATAATATATATATATATATATATATACATGTATATAGATATGTGTGTGTGTATTTAAACATACACACTAAACACCTGTGTCTAAATAGGCGCATAACAGCCATATCTAAGTAGAAGAGAAACATCGATACGTCAAAGGTAGATAGTATTGCATCTTTAAGTAGCGTTAAACCCGTGAGGGGTCGACCCTCCGTCCGCTAATCGCTTGGGTCGCTGATCGTAACCTCTCTAACCCGTCCAACAAAAGACTTACTTTCCTGAATGTGCTTTTGTTGAAACAAGTTAGTTATTGTCGCATATTTCGACGTTTCGAGGCTTTTATGTTCCTGGAATATTCGAAATTGTAGTTAAAATATGCACAGAAATAACCCAAATGATGATGTGAGTTGAAATAACTCTGAACAGGGGCGAAACGTCGTCCCCAAATAAAAGCGTGTTCTGCAAAGCGTGTGTGTATTAGGAGTTTCAGCGGTACACCTTTGCTCATCCTCACTCACCTACGTAATATTGCTACCGTGTTGCTCTCCGAGGAGATGTTCTCACGTCTTGGTATTTCAGAGAAGCGTGAGAGTATGCTGTGTGCTCCTGGCATGCTGTAACTCACCCCCATCTTTACGTATTTATAATCATAATATATGACTGACTCCCCAAAATAATCGCGGAATAAGATAAACACAAACTTAGATATAACCAAGAGTTACGTATTTTTTTTAGAAAAGGGGGGGGGGAGCAGGAGAGTAAATGTCACATTTTAGTGGTTTACATGCTTTAAGAGAATCAGATTTTTGGCTAATGTAATTTTGGTTCATGAAGAAGAGTGGTCAGCAAGGTAACCTGTTGATGCCTACCTGGGAGTTACATGAAGGCGGCTAATTAAAAACAGGTACTGTAGACAAGGTGGGGGAGGGGAGGAAAAACTAGAGTTAGCGGGGTTTGGATAAGGTGGTGGTGGTGGTGGTGGTGGTGGTGGTGGTGGTGGTGGTGGTGGTGATTGTGGTGGTGGTGGTGGTGGTGTGGGACAGAGCTGCCTGCACTCTTAGGTTGTATTACTCATGGATTTGAGGTCGTGTATTCAGCCACACACAATAATATATATATTATAATATATATATATAATATATATATATATATATATATATATATATATATATATATATATATATATATATATATATATATATATATATATATATATATATATATATAATGGGGTCCACCTCTGGTGTAAATTGTGGGACCCATAGCCTCGGAGAAGTGGATAAAAAGGCTTCAAGGAAGAATATTTGGATTTCTTCCTGAAGCCGTTTGAATATTCCACTTCCCCTACCACCCCATCTTTTAAACTATTTTTTTTTTACCAATAGGAATATTTTATTACATAATATGGCACAGAAGATTTAAGAGATACATTGTTAATATAAAGGTGACATATACGGTACATGTTGTTACGTGTGTATCGCCGATTATAAGGCGAAAATCTCATCCAGCTCCTCAGAGCTGGGGCGTGTGCCCAAAATGCAGCAGGCATTGCCCCTTTGAACAGCCGCACTGAGCCGCTGGAACAGAAAACTATAAATATATATATATATATATATATATATATAATATATATATATATATATATATATATATAATATATATATATCAATAACAAACACTAGCCAAGGATTCGAACCCATGTTGTACTGGCCTGCCTCATGGTAAGCGAGAACTACATGACGCTTTAAACCACAGGACCACAGGTTGGGTGGTTCTGTGGTTTAAAGCGTCATGAGGCAGGCCAGTCCAACATGGGTTCGAATCCTTGGCTAGCGCAGTGTTGTTATTGATATATATATATATATATATAATATATATATATATATATATATATATATATATATATATATATATATATATATATATATATATATAATGTAGGCTTATACTTCACGACATTTTATGAGGTTTCACCCTCATAGAAACCTCGTTTCGACGTCTCATCAGACTATTGGTGCCCGTTAGAGGAACGAGTATATATGATAGTCTTTCTTTTGATAGTCTAGGGCACAAAGTTATAAAATACGCCAGAGACTACACAAATTACTCTCACAGAGTAATTCTCCCTTTGTATTGACGTTGGCAGAATTACCGGCTTGACAAACCTCTCCAGGAGCTTTGTCAAGCCGTCGACAAAGCTCCTGAAGAGCGAAACGTTGCCACAATAAAACGTCACATTAGTTGTACTTGTGTTCCTTTACTTAACAACTTAGGATTTGTCTGAGAGTACCTGTCAAAGAGTATCTTAATTTTCTTCTAGCTGATGTCGTGAATTATTCTCAGATGTCTCGGAAATAGTTCCCGGAGTGTCTCACTGGGACTTCCCTAGAGAGCATCTGAGAGAGGCTTCACCCAGCATCTTAAAACATATGAATAGAAAGAAGACTCTCAATCGGTGTCTTCAGGCACTTCACCAAGCAACTTCACATCTTAAGAAATGATCAACTAGCATCTCCAGCTACTTCATCCAGCATTTCGAGGCATAAGAAAGAAGATATAACCTTCAGGAAGCGTCTTGAGCCATAAGAAACACTCTCGCTGGTTATCATACCGTCGCGGACCACTGAGCTTTCGTTCACATTTTTGCTCTTTAATTAACTCCAGAGTTTTCGGTAGCTAAAAGAAGTCAACGGAGGGAATTTCTTGAAAATCAATGTTTTCGTAATCCAGACCTCTAAGGAAATTAACGTAATGTCACAGTACCATAGTACATGCCATAAATTATAGTTCATGATTTATATATATATATATATAATATATATATATATATTATATATATATATATATATATATATATATATATATATATATATATATATATATATATATATATATATATATATATATATATATATATATATACACATAACTGGACTGGGGACCCTCATCCTCAGAAAAGACAATAAACGTACCTCGGGAAAACTCAAAGTTCTCCTCGGAGCTGTTTGAATATTTTCTTCTACCACCATATTTCGAATTAATGTTTCACCTAGGTTTGTATGCACTCTCTTGCTTTATTTCTCCTCCATTCCCTTCTCTTTTGCTCTCATGTCTTCCATTCTTGCCTCCTTCGTGCTCGACTTACTCAACCTCTCCTCCCGCATCCCATCATTTGAAAAATTGTGGAGATCTTTGTCTAACTTCTGAATCGTGACTAAGATCGTCACACTTTCTTAGGATATTTCCTTTCATGTCCCATCGACTATCCCTTGATACTGCTTCTCTCTTCTTACTCACCTTTGCTCATTTCCTTTTTCCACTCTTCCTCTCTTCTCCAACTCATCTCCCTCTTCCACTTCTTATCCCCTTCTACTCACGTCCTTCCCTCCTTTAACCTCCTACTTCACGCCCCTCTGCTCCCCCCACCCCCACACTTCTCTCATTCGCATCCCTCTCTTCTCCTCCACTTCTGTTACTCCACCTCACTCCCACTCCAAGCCCCGAGGGGTTGCGTCTGGGGGGTAGCAGCTGCTGTCATGCACTGGGTAGCCCAGGGTCTGGCCTGAGGGCCTTGAACGCAGCAGTCAGCTGGAGAGTGACCCAGCCACCTGTGCTCAAGATTACCCCTAATCACCACCTGCGGCCTTTTTTTTATTCCTTTCCCCCTCTAGCCCCCCCTTTCTCCAACGTCCGGTGAGGTGGGCACCATTGGCCGGGCTTTTCTGCACATGCAGTCTACAGGTTCAGCAGGTCATGCATGAAAGGCTTCTATTGCTCCACGCTGCCTTTTTTTTTATCTGAGTGTAACACCCTCACCTCCTTCCTCCTGGACCGTTCTCACTGCCGCTGGTAAGCTGGTTTATGATGATTTATGTTGTTCGTGTGGAGGAGTGACTCATTCTTCGTTTTCAGGTGTTGAGATTGGCGTTTGTTTATATTTCCTCCTCATCGTTTACAGGTGTTAAGACGGTGTTTACAGTGTTTCACTCCTCTCGTCATTGCTTCCAGTGATTTATGTGGTCAGACTTAAGTTTTTATGACCGGTCATTTTCCCTGGGTAAAAAACGTATAGTTTCCGCTTTGTCACTTCTCTACATAAGTAAGATCACGCAAATATTTCACCAATAACCCACACTTTATGAGGGTAAACAAGACGTCTATATCAGCTCCGGACATGATGATGGTTCTTCTACAGGAACCTCCTATCTTTATTTACATCCTTGGAGTCTATACTATTGGTCACTATAGACAGTGTACATTGTTTTAGAGGTCATTCGTGTCATTCGTGTGAAATTATTATTATTATTAATATTATTATTATTATTATTATTATTATTATTATCATTATTATTATTATTATTATTATTATTATTATTATTATTATTATTATTATTATTATTATTATTATTATTATTATATTTACATAAAGCGTTAAACCCATATAGGTCATTCAGCGGAGGACGTGTTGGAGGCTCGATCCTCAGTCTAATAATTGCCAGACGAAGCTTACTTTCCTTCTGTCTTTCCCGATCATCATAAAACTTGGCAGCAACAACAGCCACAACACCCCATCACCTTTTATTTTTGCCTTCCTTCTTTCACTCGCCAGGCTCAGACTAATCTCATTTAATAAGTTTCCGATCTCAGTGAGACGAGTAACTCCTGAGAGGGAACACAGTGCCTTCGGCTGAGTGCCTCTAAGGCTGGAAGTCTTGGCAAGACGAGGCTCATATTTAACCTTTGAGTTTCCTCTAGAGTGCTGCCCGTCTTCATTTATCGCCAGCAAATTGAAGGTTTTCCAACCGAGTTATACGGGGATGCAATATCTAGGCAACATGGCTGCGAACAGAACGCTCCTGTCGGGGATTCTCAGCTCTTCAAACACTTGCTTGATACCATTTTACTGCTCTCTTTTCCATTATACCAATAGTTACGCGTATCAAAAATACTTAATAGAAACAAAATGTAGTCTGGGTACATATGATTAACAAGCTTGAGAAAGCTTTCTAAAGCTTTCTGCTGATTATAGAGGGGAAGCAGGTGCATAATTGCAGGTGTTGCCTCCCTGCAGGTGTGGCGAAGGCACAGGTACACTCACCAGAGGGCATCTTAGCACGTAACTACGCAATTAGGGATCACTGTTTGCAATTAAGTGCGAATTTCATGCTTATTTCGACGGCTTTTCATCATACGTCCGGCGGAATTAAACGAGAAACTTTGTTAATGTACGGCGATGTTCATTGTTATTACTTCTGACCCATTGTGTTTGATGAATGCGTACCTGTGGACGCGGACTGATTACGGTGCGCGTACCTGTGGACGCGGACTGATTACGGTGCACGTACCTGTGAATGCGGACTGATTACGGTGCACGTACCTGTGGATGCGGACTGATTACGGTGCACGTACCTGTGAAAGCGGACTGATTACGGTGCACGTACCTGTGGATGCGGACTGATTACGGTGCACGTACCTGTGAAAGAGGACTGATTACGGTGCACGTACCTGTGGATGCGGACTGATTACGGTGCGCGTACCTGTGGACGCGGACTGATTACGGTGCGCGTACCTGTGGACGCGGACTGATTACGGTGCACGTACCTGTGGATGCGGACTGATTACGGTGCACGTACCTGTGGACGCGGACTGATTACGGTGCGCGTACCTGTGGAAGCGGACTGATTGCGGTGCGCGTACCTGTGGAAGCGGACTAATTGTGGAATGGTTACCTGTGGAAGTCACTAATTTTGGAATGGTTACCTCTGGAAGTCAGTGGTTTTGGAATGGTTACCTGTGGAAGTCTACTGATTATGAAGCGTGTGCCTGTGTGGTGCATTTCTTGTGGAGCACCTGCCTAAGAAAGGGGCTGATTACAGTGGACGCACCTGTGGAAGCGGATTGACTGCAAAGCACGTACCTGTGGAATCGGAACAATTATAAACAAATAATAGAGTGTGTACCTTTGTAGCGAACGACCGAAGGCACACCTCCGCAGTGGAATAATTAACGAGCGAGTACCCGCGTATCGAACTGATTACGAACGTTCGGAGCGATTTAACGGGAGTGTACCTGTGGATGCGGACTGATTACGGTGCACGTACCTGTGTAGCGGACTGATTACGCAGCGCAAATAATACACAGATTACCCCGCTTGACTGAGTTCGCGGTACCTTTGCTGTTCAACACCTCTGTTGCCTCTCTGGCCTCTTATTGCCACTGCAGGTGGCACCTGCAACAGTGGAGGTGGGGGTAGTTGTGGTAATTGCAGTCGGTGGGACTTGGAGGTGGGTGGTTGTTGTGGTAATTGCAGTGGGTGGGTTTTGGAGGTGGGTGGTTATTGTGGTAATTGCAGTGGTGGGTCTTGGATTTGGGTGGTAGCTGTGGTAATTGCAGTGGGTGGGTCTTGGAGGTGGGTGGTTATTGTGGTAATTGCAGTGGGTGGGTCTTGGAGGTGGGTGGTTATTGTGGTAATTGCAGTGGGTGGGTCTTGGAGGTGGGTGGTTATTGTGGTAATTGCAGTGGGTGGGTCTTAGAGGTGGGTGGTTGTTGTGGTAATTGCAGTGGGTGGGTGTTGGAAGTGGGTGGTTGTTGTGGTAATTGCAGTGGGTGGGTCTTGGAGGTGGGTGGTTATTGTGGTAATTGCAGTGGGTGGGTCTTGGAGGTGGGTGGTTATTGTGGTAATTGCAGTGGGTGGGTCTTAGAGGTGGGTGGTTGTTGTGGTAATTGCAGTGGGTGGGTGTTGGAGGTGGGTGGTTGTTGTGGTAATTGCAGTGGGTGGGTCTTGAAAGTGGGCGGTTATTGTGGTAATTGCAGTGGGTGGGTGTTGGAGGTGGGTGGTTGTTGTGATAATTGCAGTGGGTGGGTGTTGGAGGTGGGTGGTTGTTGTGGTAATTGCAGTGGGTGGGTCTTGGAGGTGGGTGGTTATTGTGGTAATTGCAGTGGGTGGGTCTTGGAGGTGGGTGGTTATTGTGGTAATTGCAGTGGGTGGGTCTTAGAGGTGGGTGGTTGTTGTGGTAATTGCAGTGGGTGGGTGTTAGAGGTGGGTGGTTGTTGTGGTAATTGCAGTGGGTGGGTCTTGAAAGTGGGCGGTTATTGTGGTAATTGCAGTGGGTGGGTGTTGGAGGTGGGTGGTTGTTGTGATAATTGCAGTGGGTGGGTCTTAGAGGTGGGTGGTTATTGTGGTAATTGCAGTGGGTGGGCCTAACCAATGTTCGGATCCCCTGTAAATGTAGTCCAGCAAGAGACGGACTAGTTGATTCGCAGTGTGCAGTTACCACACACTCATTACCTCTGATGATGGTCGACCTCCTCAGCCTCCTTCTCCATCTCTACCTCCTGCTCCACCACCACATCTCCAGCTGCTGTGACAGCCACATCGTCATGACGAACACAATCTATGCATCACCCTTAACTCATCTTGCAAGGCACGCTAAACGCTTTTCTGTCCTTCGCATCAACGACAATTCGCTTTCCCGGGAAAGGCTTCCCTTCACGAGTGAATAATTGTGCTGATTTTTTCCAGGGAGTGAATTGACTGTCCTTTGTTGACAGGTGTAAGGATAATCTAAGATATATGGGAAAAATAAAGATTAATATATATATATATATATATATATATATATATATATAATATATATATATATATATATATATATATATATATATATATATATATATATATATATATATATATATATATATATATATAATATATATATATATATATATACATACATATATATATATATATATATATATATATATAATATATATATATATATATATATATATATATATATATATATATATATATATATATATATATATATACAAAACAACCACTCTGAAAGAATAGAGAAATTCCAAGCGCTTTCGTGACTACTCACATTAGTTCCTTGATAATGTGAGTAGTCACGAAAGCGCTTGGAATTTCTCTGTTATATATATATATGTATACAATATATAGGGGAGATACACCTATGTGCTGGTGTTTACGTATGGACAATAATCGGTCTTGAACACATTCCACATCGTTTTTATTTCGGGTAATCAGTGTTGTTGATAAGAGGGAAGTGTGGTAGGGGCGGCGATGTGGAACTATCTTGAGGGGAGCAACGACACTGGTCTAGGTAATTGGCCCGAGTCTGTGGACAAGATTATAAGGTGTCAACACTCTCCTTAATGAATTTCTCACTTCTTGCTCAGCTCCCCTTCTCCTCGTCACCCCCCCATCCCTCTCCATACTTATCCTCCCTGCCTATTTCCCCAAATTTCCATCCCCACCACGCCATTCCTCCTCTATCTTACCAGGGGTCGAAAATATCTTACTCCGTGATGAAATGGGAATATTCTTGTCTGTTCTTCCTCTCTTATTTCTCCTCCTCTCTCTCTCCCTCCCCTTCTCTCTCTCTCTCACTCTCTCTCTCTCTCTCTCCTCTCTCTCTCTCTCTCTCTCTCTCTCCTCTCCTTCTCTCTCTCTCTCTCCTCTCTCTCTCTCTCTCTCTCTCTCTCTCTCTCTCTCTCTCTCTCTCTCTCTAATATCACTCTTGATAAAAAAAACTCAAGAAAGTGCAAGGAGACTTAAACACTAACAATAATAATTTGTGTTTGATTTATAACCATTTCAATAAATATTTCCAGCCGTCACATAAGATTTTTTCACTTTACACATTGTTCCTAAACCTGTGTTATTATTATTATTATTATTATTATTATTATTATTATTATTATTATTATTATTATTATTATTATTATTATTATTATAACTGTTATTATTATTATTATTATTATTATTATTATTATTATTATTATTATTATTATTATTATTATTATTATTATATTATTATTATAACTTTATTATTATTATTATATTATTATTATTATTATTATTATTATTATTATTATTATTATTATATAACTGTTATTATTATTATTATTATTATTATTATTATTAAATATTGCTATTATTATTATTATTATTATTATTATTATTAAATTATTAAATTATTATTATTATATATTATTATTAATATTATTATTATTATTATTATTATTATTATTATTATTATTAATTATTATTATAACTTATTATTATTATTATTATTATTATTATTATTATTATTAATATTGCTATTATTCTTCCTATTCTTATTATTATTATTATTTTTTTAACATAATTATTATTGTATTAACAGCATACATAACAAATTCACTCGACAGTTGCATTACACAGTTTAATCACTGCGTTAATAAATCAACTCAGCGAAAAAAGTGGAGAATCTTATACTTTTTTCTGCTTGTACATTAATCAGTATTATAATGGCCGCTGTTGCTGTCGCAGTTCAGCCAAAGTGTTGATGTCTGTTGGGTAGCAGTAAGCAAAGGGAGATGTCATCTGGTGTTGGACGCGGAGGCTGTCAAGAGAAGCGTTGGATAGCAGTAAGCAAAGGGAGATGTCATCTGGTGTTGAACGCCGAGGCTGTCAAGAGAAACGTTGGGTAGCAGTAAGCAAAGAGAGATGTCATCTGGTGTTGGACGCCGAAGCTGTCAAGAGAAGCATTGGGTAGCAGTAAGCAAAGAGAGATGTCATCTGGTGTTGGACGCCGAGGCTGTCAAGAGAAGCATTGGGTAGCAGTAAGCAAAGGGAGATGTCATCTGGTGTTGGACGCCGAGGCTGTCAAGAGAAGCGTTGGGTAGCAGTAAG
>NC_069442.1:30945253-30950253 GCF_026875155.1 Cherax quadricarinatus
AGGTCGAGAAAGGGAAGAGGGAAGAGGGTGAAACAAAAGGGAAAAGGGTTTGTGAGAAGGGGAGGACGATATAAAGAGCTGGTGATGGGAGAGAGAGAGAGAGAGAGAGAGAGAGATGGATGTCAGTGAGAAACTGAGAAAGGTACAATATGAACTGCAGATAAATGGGCCAGTAAACCGACAAGTTGGTATATTACATTGATGGACTGATTACATCGACTCCAGGTTGAGGGACTGATTACCTCTAACTCCTCCTGTTCTTCACCATTTTCGTATAAGACTGATGAAGCCTCTGTGTGGTGAAAAGCTTCGACAAAAAACACCCAAGTATCGCACTCGTGTCTAATTTATCAACGCTATGAAGTATCCAAGACCGGCCCAAACATCGTTTGACGTTTCCCTTCTTAATTGTGAATTGTTCCAGTCATGGTACTGTGAGTTGTGAATTATTCCAGCAACTGTGTTGTGGGTATAAAAAAAATGAGGATTGTACGGACTTGTATATGGCTGAAAGTGGAAAAATAAATAGTATAATTGAGACCTGTTTGTGACTTGATCAAGTCCACTGTGTGGGCGAAACGTTGTCAATAAAGGACCATGTTATACTACTTCTGTGTTCACTTTTCCATTGTGTCGGTATTATATACTATTTACTTCCATGGCTGAGAGTAATGGGGGGATGGGAGAGGAAGGGAGTAATAGTAGACGGGGGAAAAGGGGCTGAGGGAGGGGAGGGGGAGTTAGTATAGGACTGGGAGAACAATGGAACAGGTGGGAGAACCAGTGTTATTGTTGCTTTCCTGGGAACATATGATACAAGTACGCAATGACAAGGATAGATGTTACTCATTTCCTGGTTGCAAGGGTCACATTAATAGGTTTGCATAAATGCAGAACCCACGCACACACACACACACACACACACACACACACTGACACTGTACACTGTGTATGTTAGGCCCATACTGGAGTATGCAGCACCAGTCTGGAACCCACACCTGGTCAAGCACGTCAAGAAGTTAGAGAAAGTACAAAGGTTTGCAACAAGGCTAGTCCCAGAGCTCAAGGGAATGTCGTACGAGGAAAGGTTAAGGGAAATCGGACTGACGACACTGGAGGACAGAAGGGTCAGGGGAGACATGATAACGACATACAAGATACTGCGGGGAATAGACAAGGTGGACAGAGATAGGATGTTCCAGAGAGGGGACACAGGGACAAGGGGTCACAACTGGAAGCTGAAGACTCAGACGAGTCACAGGGACGTTAGGAAGTATTTCTTCAGTCATAGAGTTGTCAGCAAGTGGAATAGCCTAGCAAGTGAAGTAGTGGAGGCAGGAACCATACATAGTTTTAAGAAGAGGTATGACAAAGCTCAGGAAGCAGAGAGAGAGAGGATCCAGTAGCGATCAGTGAAGAGGCGGGGCCAGGAGCTGAGTCTCGACCCCTGCAACCACAATTAGGTGAGTACAATTAGGTGAGTACACACACACACACACACACACACACACACACACACACACACACACACCAAGGGGACACAGTTGGAAGTTGAAGACACAGATGAATCACAGGGATGTTAGGAAGTATTTCTTCAGCCACAGAGTAGTCAGGAAGTGGAATACTTTCGATGTAGTGGAGGCAGGATCCATACCTAGCTTTAAGCAGAGGTATGATAAAGCTCAAAGATCAGGGAGAGTGACCTAGTAGCGACCAGTGAAGAGGCGGGGCCAGGAGCTTGGACTCGACCCCTGCAACCTCAACTAGATGAGTATAACTAGTTGAGTACACACACACACACACACACATCGAATAGCGACCAGTGAAGAGGCGGGGCCAGGAGCTGTGACTCGACCCCTGCAACCACAACTAGATGAGTACAACTAGGTGAGTACACACACACACACACACATATGTGAATTTCGTGGACTTGCGCATAAGTAAATAGGGATATCGAAGCTTATTAACTGGGTAACATTGAAAATGGGTTGGACTAATATTGTTACTAATCGGTTTGGGTTTGAGAAGGACTTATCTAGTGTGGGCCAGTGGGCCTGCTGCAGTGTTCCTCCTTATGTTCTTACACCCGCAACCACCATTACAACAATCATCACCTACGTCCCCACCACGATCAGCAGCACTGTCACCATCGACATAGGTACCACCTGCATCACCATCACCACTAAAGTGTAAACAAATTGACCTACCCAACAATGTCTATCAAATCACTATCCACCACTCAATCATCACCACCAATCTACCAGTACCCAACCACCACTAGCCATTGAACTCCCAACCACTTCTAACATAAATCCTCGTCAACAATAAAACCCAAACCACCTTTCTTATTCACCACCTCACCTACCATCCACACCTAACCTACCATCCACCACCTAACCTACCATCCACCACCTAACCTGCCATCCACCATCTATCAAACCACCTATCCCTACTACGGGTAGGGGAAATGGTTTTCTAGATTCCCTCCAATTGAAGACGAGTGACACTGTATTCACATCCTGAGAAACCTAACCTAACAGCTCTCACTGAAACTTAAAAGCACAATTCATAATATTCTGTTTTAAGAACCGCCCATATTTGCATATGCCTTTTGTAAATATGTAAGAAAACACGTAGTTAGCCTATATAATAAAAAATTTACATACAATTGACGTATTAGAATAACTTAAGCGTCAATTACCTCATTCTCTCACGTAGAGATTCTTAAAAGTCTGCAATATTTACGACAGATAGTGTTTACGACAGATAGTGTTTACACGCCTGGTTCTTCTGTTACCCTTGTTATACTCCGTTACCTTAGTTTTATTATGGCACTTTTCTGAACACCTAGTCATCCTGAAGATTGAGACACTTATGCAACATATGGGAATCTTTATTCAGGAAACATTTCGCCACACAGTGGCTTCAACTTGTCGGTTTTTCAAACCATTCATCACACCTAGTCATCCTCTACGTCAGCGTCTTCAACGCTCGATGAACTCTCCCCTGGAGCAAGATTGTAAACCAAAACAAGAGCAAAAACTCTTTCTCGAGTACCTCTACCAAGTGGAGGTACTCGGGAGGTTGTCCTCGTAGAAGCTTATGCTGCAACCTGTTTATTTTCTGTACTACTGTCAGCAGTAAATCATTGGGATAAGACTTCAGATATAATCTCAACAGTTTTGTCTATGGGAAAGGCACTGGCGTATGTAAACAGGATGACATCAACAGTATTGACTGTGGAGTAAACACTGGCGTGTGTAAACAAGATAACCTCAACAGTATTGACTCTGGGGTAGACACTGGCGTATGCAAACTTGATGATTTCCACAGTTTTGATAATGGGGCACTGCCGAATGTAAGTAAGATCCTCTCAACAGGTCTCTCTGTAGCAAGACACTCGCGTGTCTAAAAAGTGATTACTCAGTGACGCTGTAACCAGGGAGAGGAAATTTTCTCTCATCACATTTCGCCCACAGTAGAACTTTATCAAGTGCTTGAGCCCCACTAGGGGTGAAACCTCGCAGTACTGAAGTTTCTCCCTGCAGAAACAGCATCTGAGTTACAGGCTCTTTCTGTGGCGGAAATGACTAGCCAAAAGGATGCCCTACGACTCGTGACTGACGGTAGGATGATGCAGCATCAGCAGCAGCAGCAACAGTAGCAGCAGCAACAATAACAACAAAAGCAACAGCAATAACAACAGCAACAACAACAGCAGTACTTCCAGCCTTCAGGGCCCAGCACTGGCTTAATAACTCGTTAATTAATGGCCGAGAACCAGTCTCCGGCGAGGGAAAAATGGCATAAGTAATCTAGCATTCTTGTTACGTTTAACGCTTATCTCCTGCTCATCGCCTGCCATTTTTCCTTCCTGAGGTCTTTTTGTTTCCCAATATTGCCTATTGCCCTTAAACCTCTCCTTCAGCTGTTCCAGGTTTTTTTAGTGCCCCTTCCAGCCATTCCAGTTCTGCTACTCTTTCACCCTCCCTCTTTTACTTCTACTCTTACATTTACTCTTCTTCCCTCCTACTTATTCTATTTCCATTCCATTCTTGGTTCTTTATTATAATCGTTACTCCTTTAGTCTCACTTTGTCCCCTTTCTCACCTCGCTACACTGCACACACACACACGCACACACACACACACACACACACAACGCACACACACACACACAACACACACACACACACACACACACACACACACACACACACACACACACACACACACACACACACACACACACACACACACACACACACACATACACACACACACTCGTATTTCCACATTCTGTTATCAGGTAGTCAGTTCCTCTCCCCCTGACGGGTCTTGTCCCATCCGTGTCCGGCTTCCAGGAACACAAACACCGGGAACTCCCTCACACACTGGTGTTTCACCTGTGTCCAGGGAGGAGGGTCGCCAGTACCCCCATCCCTACTTCACTCCATCACTATCACCACCAACACTAACACCACCACTTTCAGCAGACCCCACTATCACTATTACCACCACTACCACTATTACCACCACTACCACTATTACCACCACTACCAAGTCTTTAGACAAGCTGTTTCTAAGCGCCTCTGTTCCTTACTCCATACCCTACTTACTGGAAAAAATACAGTGCTTTACAAATTAATGTAAAAAAATCGAGCGTTTGTAATTATTAATTATAAAAAATCAAAAAATTACTGTAGTAATCGTAAATATATTTTTTGGGGGGAGGACACAATTTTCACAGGATTTCTGAATCTCAGAGATTAATAACAGAGGCGAAGATTTCTTTGAGACGGTAAGAATGAGTGTATGCAGAGAGTGACGGTAAGATGTCTCCGGAGGTCGTCGAGAGACGGTAGAATGCCAGTGGTTCCTTGAAGCGACGGGTGAAGGTGCTAGCGATCCTGAAAAGACTTCCGCTCTCTCATTCTCATTATGGTATACCGAGACGGGAAACAACAGCTGGTAGCGACTGTCGAGTTAAGCTAGTAACCC
>NC_069442.1:30955253-31097753 GCF_026875155.1 Cherax quadricarinatus
TTCCTCTCACTTAAAAACATTCAGATCGAGAGATACAGACATGTAATTTGGGGATGTGATTGCTATTCATTTTATAGATTTTCGGAATGTCACTATTTCCTGAGTACTGACCGTGTGGTTAAAGCGGCGCTGCCGGAACTAATTCAGTGTAGTTAGCCCTGCCTTTGGGCACTTACCAACTGGCTAGATGCGAGTCGTACCAGGTCACGTGAGGCGACACAAGCAACGCAAGAAGCTGGTGAAGCATCTTAAGTATCTAGTGGTCTTTTCTAAGGCAATAAGCTGAAGATGGTGACAATGTGTGCGAAGGGCTATATAAAGGAGTGGGAGAGATTTTTGACTGTTTCTACAGTCATTCTTGTTAATCAGTTGGACGATGCACGACTCGCCATGAACTTGGGTCAGGTTCCAATGACCCAGTGTAAGCAACGAGTTCATTTCTGAAGGTGTTTGTCATAACCCTCGTGTTCAACAGTGTTACAAGCTCAGGATAAACTGTGCTGTTGTGTTCAAAGATACTAAATAACACCTTAAGAAGATAAGTGAATAACGTCATGGTCCCAAATCTGCACACAGAAATCACTCCCTACGAAAGTAAAAGACTGGGCAGGCGATGCAAAATGCCGCCAATAAAAAGTAGGGGCGCCATTGGTACACTAAGGAAAACACCATAAGTGTCCGGGGCCCAAAACTGTTCAACAGCCTCCCATCAAGCATTAGGGGAATTGCCAATAAACCCCTGGCTGCCTTCAAGAGAGAGCTGGACAGATACCTAAAGTCAGTGCCGGATCAGCCGGGCTGTGGCTCGTACGTTGGACTGCGTGCGGCCAGCAGTAACAGCCTAGTTGATCAGGCCCTGATCAATCGGGAGGCCTGGTCATGGACCGGGCCGCGGGGGCGTTGATCCCCGGAATAACCTCCAGGTAACCTCCAGGTGTTGGCAGCAGTTATGATGCAGGAAGTAAGATACACGGGGAACCGTGCAGTATCCAAGGTCAGTGTGGCCTTAATTACCCTACAGGTAATTAATTAGTACTGTAGCATGGAATAATTAATGTAACCCTGGTGAGGTGCGGTATTAAGTGCACTGTGGTGGTGGTGGTGGTGGAGTGGTGGGGGAGGGGTTGATAATGGTGATGGGAGGTGGTGGTCGCGATGAAAGTGGTGGTGGTAATTGGGGTGGTGGTGGTTGTGGTGGTAGTTGGGGTGATGGATGGTGACGGAGATGGTGGTAGTTGGGGTGATGGTGGTGATGGTTCTGGTGATAGTGGTGGTGGTAGTGACAGTGGTTGATGGAGGTGGGAGCCACGCCCTGGCAGAGGTGCAGTGCCCTAGGGGCTTGTGGACTTCCTGGGTGGGGAGTATTGTGGGTGGTGGGATATTTGCCATCTTACTCTCGAGGAGACCGGTAGATAGCGGCAAGGGAGGGGAAGGGAAGGGAAGGGAAGGAAGGAAGGGAAAACTGAAGGGAAGGGATAATATTGGTGGAGGGAGGAATGGGGTGGGGATATCGTGGGGGTGTTGGGGTAGACTAGGGAGGCACAAACATATATATAACCAGGGTGAAGGTTTGGCGGTAACTAGCGACTTCCCCACAGAATTAATGAATGTGTGATCTGAGTTGCGTCCCGTGGCTATGTTGATAGCGCACTCAGCTCACACACTGAGTTCCGTGGTTCGATTCCCGGTATGGGTGGAAACATTAAGACGTGTTTCCTTAAGACACGTGCTGTCCATGTTCACCCAACAGTAAAATAGGTACCTGGGTGTTAGTCGACAGGTGTGGGTCGAAATCCTTTGGGGAACAAATTGACCAAATTTACCGGAAATGCTTTGCATAACAGGCTTCTGTATTATTATTAATTTTTTTTTTTATTATCCACTGGGCGATTCCACACAAGGCAGGTGGGCCCGAAAAAGTTAAAACTTTCACCATATTCAGTCCTTACTGTCTTGCCGAAGGGTGTTTACACTACAGTGTTTAAACTGCAACATTAAACACCTCTCCTTCAGAGTGCAGGCACTGTACTTCCCATCTCAGGACTCATGTCGGCCTGCCGGTTTCCTGAATCCCTTCATAAATGTTACTTAGCTCACACTCCAACAGCACGTCAAGTATTAAAAACCATTTGGTCTCATTATCCTGTCAACACGCTCAGGGCATGCTGCTGGAAGTCCAAGCCCTCGCACACAAACCTCCTTTACCCCCCCTCCAACCTTTCTAGGCGACCCTACCCCGCCTTCCTTCCACTACAGACTTGATACATCTTAAAGTCACTTGTTTCGTCCATTCTCTCTACATGTCCGAACCACCTCAACAACCCTTCCTCAGCCCTCTGGACAAAAGTTTTGGTAATCCCGCACCTCCTTCTAACTTCCCAAACTACGAATTCTCTGATTATTTTCAATATAATAATAATAAAATATAATAATAATAATAATTATTATTATTATTATTATTATTATTATTATTATTATTATTATTATTATTATTATTATTATTGTGAGGGTGTACAGGAGTTCAACACGGATGTGTGTCCACACTGCTCCAGTTGATAGATTTACGGTACTAATAATTTTTAGCTGAAGCATCTGAAGCAAGAACGAAGATCCGAGATGTAGAAGTGACCTGTACCAGGAGTCGATCACAGGTGCCCCTCATTAGCAAGCCGAGAGTGGTCCATGGAGAAAAGTTGACTAGAGATTTCTAAGTTCTGGGTCAGATGTGAATAGTTCTAGCCAGGGTTTTGAGGAGTAAATAATATCTTAGGGCGGGTTTCTCAGGGGAAAGAAAGCACTCTGAGATATAGGGAAGGAAAGAGCTCTGAGGGAAAGAGCTCTGAGATATGGGGAAAGAAAGAGCTCTGAGATATGGGGAAGGAAAGAGCTCTGAGGAAAAGTGCTCTGAGATATGGGGAAGAAAAGCACTCTGAGATATGGGGAAGGAAAGAGCTCTGAGGGGAAGAGCTCTGAGATATGGTTAAGGAAAGTGCCCTGAGATATGGGGAAGGAAAGAGCTCAGAAGGAAAGTGCTCCGAGATATGGGGAAGGAAAGAGCTCTGAGATATTGGGAAGGAAAGAGCTCTGAGATATGGGGAAGGAAAGAGCTCCGAGATATGGGGAAGGAAAGAGCTCTGAGATATGGGGAAGGAAAGAGCTTTGAGATATGGGGAAGGAAAGCACTCTGAGATATGGGAAAGGAAAGAGCTCTGAGATATGGGGAAGGAAAGAGCTCTGAGATATGGGGAAGGAAAGAGCTCTGAGATATGGGGAAGGAAAGAGCTCTGAGATATGGGGAAGGAAAGAGCTCTGAGATATGAGGAAGGAAAGCACTCTGAGATATGGGGAAGGAAAGAGCTCTGAGATATGGGGAAGGAAAGAGCTCTGAGATATGGGAAAGGAAAGAGCTCAGAAGGAAAGTGCTCCGAGATATGGGGAAGGAAAGAGCTCTGAGATATGGGGAAGGAAAGCACTCTGAGATATGGGGAAGGAAAGAGCTCTGAGATATGGGAAAGGAAAGAGCTCTGATGAAAAGTGCTCTGAGATATGGGGAAGAAAAGCACTCTGAGATATGGGGAAGGAAAGAGCTCTGAGGGGAAGAGCTCTGAGATATGGTTAAGGAAAGTGCCATGAGATATGGGGAAGGAAAGAGCTCTGAGATATTGGGAAGGAAAGCACTCTGAGATATGGGGAAGGAAAGAGCTCTGAGATATGGGGAAGGAAAGAGCTCTGAGATATTGGGAAGGAAAGCACTCTGAGATATGGGGAAGGAAAGAGCTCTGAGATATGGGGAAGGAAAGAGCTCTGAGATATGGGGAAGGAAAGCACTCTGAGATATGGGGAAGGAAAGAGCTCTGAGATATGGGGAAGGAAAGAGCTCTGATATATGGGGAAGGAAAGAGCTCTGAGATATGGGGAAGGAAAGAGCTCTGAGATATGGGGAAGGAAAGAGCTCTGAGATATGGGGAAGGAAAGCACTCTGAGATATGGGGAAGGAAAGAGCTCTGAGATATGGGGAAGGAAAGAGCTCTGAGATATGGGGAAGGAAAGCACTCTGAGATATGGGGAAGGAAAGAGCCCTGAGATATTGGGAAGGAAAGAGCTCTGAGATATTGGGAAGGAAAGAGCTCTGAGATATTGGGAAGGAAAGAGCTCTGAGATATGGGGAAGGAAAGAGCCCTGAGATATGGAGAAGGAAAGAGCTCTGAGATATGGGAAGGAAAGAGCTCTGAGATATGGGAAGGAAAGAGCTCTGAGATATGGGAAGGAAAGAGCTCTGAGATATGGGAAGGAAAGAGCTCTGAGATATGGGGAAGGAAAGAGCTCTGAGATATGGGGAAGGAAAGAGCTCTGAGATATGGGGAAGGAAAGAGCTCTGAGATATGGGGAAGGAAAGAGCTCTGAGATATGGGGAAGGAAAGAGCTCTGAGATATGGGGAAGGAAAGAGCTCCGAGGGAAAGCCCTCTGAATTATTGTATACTACTGCTTTGTGATACGTATTTATCAAACATTACATCTCCATTAAACGCACAATCATGCATATCATACCGTTTCTCATTTCCAGATGAGAAGACTCAAGGCGTTAAGAGGAGAGAGAGAGAGAAGCCTGCTCTAATTGGCCAATAAGCAGCCGCTAACTACACACACTAACTACTGAAACACCATCATAATTGTTTATCGCCACTGTGAATCACAGTTATAAACCCCCCAATAACTTTCACGAGTTGCTTTAATTCCAGCCATTAACATTTCCGCTTAAATTGCCTGTGTACTGTGACATTCTAATTGCCTTGTTAGTGCATAAAGGAGCTATGCAACATGGACTCTAACTGCCTCTTTGAATGCGATTTTTTTTGGTAACCCAATGGATGCTAAAAAAAAAAAAACGAAAAAAATTAGTAATTTTTTCGAGGGACGGATCAGTACTGAACGATTTTTTTTTTACCCATTGTATGCTAAAAAAACGAGAAAATCGGACAAATTTTTTGAAGAGACGAATCACTGCAATAAATTATAGAAAATACATAGATAAATACGTGAGGAGATTATACCATTATTATATACACAAAACGAACAGAGGCAGTGATTATCCATAAACCTGTCTGTCAAAGACAATGTGTGTATATATATACTTCAACCACTCATAAAAGCACCGTGTATATACTTTAATCTGTCATGCAAAGGGTAAGGGAATATATACATTAAGCTGAATTCCAAATTCTAAGCTGAAAGCACTTTCCTGGAAAAATGTTAATGTGAAACTCCAGAACTACAGGAAGTACCGAGAACTACAGTAAGTATTGAGAACTACAGTAAGTATTGAGAACTACAGGAAGTACTGAGAATTACAGAAAGTCGAGAACTACCCGTAAGTTTGAGAACTACAGTAAAGTATTGAGAATAAACCGTAAGTATTGAGAACTACAGGAAGTACTGAGAACTACAGGAAGTACTGAGAATTACAGAAAGTACCGAGAACTACAGTAAGTATTGAGAACTACAGGAAGTACTGAGAACTACAGTAAGTATTGGGAACTACAGGAAGTACTGAGAACTACAGTAAGTATTGAGAACTACAGGAAGTACTGAGAACTACAGAAAGTACTGAGAAGTACAGAAAGTACTGAGAATTACAGAAGGTATTGAGAACTACAGAAAGTACCGAGAACTACAGTAAGTATTGAGAACTACAGGAAGTACTGAGAACTACAAAAAGTACTGAGAAGTACAGAAAGTAATGAGAATTACAGAGAGTATTGAGAACTACAGAAAGTACTGAGAAGTACAGAAAGTACTGAGAAGTACAGAAAGTACTGAGAAGTACAGAAAGTACTGAGAATTACAGGAGTATTGGAACTACAGAAAGTATTGAGAAGTACAGAAAGTACTGAGAAGTACAGAAAGTACTGAGAATTACAGAGAGTATTGAGAACTACAGAAAGTATTGAGAAGTACAGAAAGTACTGAGAAGTACAGAAAGTACTGAGAAGTACAGAAAGTATTGAGAGCTACAAAAATTACTGAGAATTACAGAAAGTATTGAGAACTACAGTAAGAATTGAAAACTACAGAAAGTATTGAGAACTACAGAAAGCATTGAGAACTACAGGAAATATTGAGAACTATAGGAAATATTGAGAACTACAGGAAATATTGACAACTACAGAAAGTATTGAGAACTACAGGAAGTATTCATGTATTGATCACAAGATACTCGTGTATTGTTGTACTTCTAACGATGTCATTTCAAAAATGTACATTAGTTACTCAACTGAGGCTCAAACTGCGTATGCCACCCCCACGCACGAACGCCTGTGTTACCCCCTACAACTGCGTAACCACCCCGGCAACTGCGTATCCACCCCCATCCCTATATCAGCATGGCACACTGGGTCGCGTAGGTCATTGTCTGCACGCATCGTCTCCCGTTCTGTGTTCGCGATGTTTACGCACGGCATTCAACCGGCTGCAGCACACACGAACGACTGGCTCTAAATCAACAAATCAAAGACAAGAATGACTGCAGTTTAAGTGGAAACTATGGCTTTGGTTGCTTGTTCTCATTTCTCTCTACTAACTGCTTCATTACACTCTCCTCTCTCTCTCTCTCTCTCTCTCTCTCTCAGCTTCATATTCCCTACGTAAATCTGTTCGAAATTATACACGAACACGATAGAAATTTAGTGAATATATTGCATATTGTTATTTGCAAATAATTCACAGCATTTACACTCCTCAGAGTACGGTAAACATGTGAATTACAGTGTATTGTGTAAATGAAATCCTCTCGTCTTTTGCTACCCATCCTATAAAAAACAAAATGCAAGTTTTATTATGAATTCGAATGTTTGTAAATTCAGGGCCGCGAGTTTTATGAGACAAGTATCTTCGATAATACAAGTGGAGTGGTTTTCTTGACTTGTAATCTGGTGTTTTTTATTTTCTGGGGAGACCCTGGGAGGAGGAGAAGAAGAAGGAGGAGGTGGAGGAGGAGGAGGTGAAGGAGGAGGAGAAGAAGGAGGAGGAGAAGAAGGATAAGATTCTTTCTTTCTCTATTTAAGTCTTCTTAGTACTTGCTATGTGTGAGGTGTTTACTTACGACTTTCTTGTAGGAGATAGAGACGGTTTGTCCCGCCTCCTTTGCTCTCAAAAGAAAAATGCAGCAATACACACACACTCATAGGGATGTTAGGAAGTATTTCTTTAGGCTTAGAGTTTTCAGGAAGTGGAACAATCTGGAGTGATGTAGTGTAGATAGGATCCATACATAGTTTTAAGATGACGTACGTAAATGCTCTTGAAGAGGGGAGTGGACTTAGTAGCGACTTGCAAAGAGGAGGACCAGGAGTTATGATCAAACCCCTGCAACCACAAATAGACGAGTACACAGCGATGAGAAAGTAGTGTTTATCTCCGCCAGTCACATAAAACCATATTTACGTTATGTCACTCGGATCATCCAGCGCCTGACGGCACCTGTAGGCTTTCCCGAGGCAAAGATATCACGTTTTATATTATCTTCTGTCTAAAGCTTGGGAATCCTTCCAGGGCGCCGACTGGCCCAGTGTTTAGCTTCTCAGATAATAATTTACTCCAGCACAAATGTGTTCCAGAAGTACATCTGCTTTCAGTGGAAGTTTGATACACAGAATCACTTTTCATTGCTCACCGAAGAGAAGCATTTGCTGTGAGACTCTGGGTGAGTGTGTACACATTGTTTATTCCTGCCACATCGAGCAACTACGGTTATCACCTGCCCTGCCCCTGCCTCCCTACACACCAATGCTTCACCTCAGTCACCTTCACCCAGCATATGTGTTGCCTACCAATTCGCTAACAGGCGAAATTATATACAAACATTATCTCCCAGTCCACAGCAGGATTCGAGCCTGCAAACTTGGCATCAGAGTACACAGTACTTCATCCACACAGCCAGGCTCCTAGAATAAGTATGGGCGCCCAGCCGAAGCTAGACGGTCAGTCAACCATATTCTGGAGTATCAGGCTTGTACAAAGTGTCTGTGTGAGAGAGTTCCTTCACTCCCGTGTGTCTAGCCATGTCACAAGACGTGTCCAGTACCCAGCTTCGCTTCAGCCAGGATCGTCATGGTGACACTTGAGACAGATATGCCTGCCAGGAGTGTAATAAACAATGTGATCTCAACCCCACAGGCTTCATCGGTGCACAAAATCTCAATTATCTTGGCTGTTACGGTCCCCGGATGCCTCCAGTTGAGGATAACAACCAACAGCTCCTCCAGACAACCTGAGCCAAAAGCCTCACAAATCTTACCGCAACAAAGAATCTAACAACTATCAGATTAATAACTGCCAGAACAATGGCATACATCCCCAAAGCAGGTGAAACCTCTGCAACATTCACTGACCTCCTCATAAAAGGGTCATTTATGCCTCCATCAACTACAGGATCATGACACAACCTCTTGCTGCTTGGTAATGCCTGTTTTAATGTCCCACCCAAGAGGAGCAAGACCCTAGCAACATGTGTTAAGAAGGCACTACATGAATTCCCCAATCATGACAACCTCGCTGTCTTCTCTTAACAGCGGGGGGGAGGAAACGCCGGGTAAGTGTAACGAAAAGAAAACACACGAAACCACTGAAACCAAAGCTCACATTGGCAGGAAAATGAAAATGGAAAACACTGGTGGAACAATATAATTACTGGCGATGAGAGCATTGTCCCCTGACCACCTCCGCAGGACCAACACTCTCATATATATATAATATATATAATATATATATATATATATAATATATATATATATATATATAAGAGAGAGAGAGAAAATCAGGATAATGAAGAAGTGTGGGAAGGAGGAAATGAGCGAGACGAAAATATTCAAGGAAATCCAGAATGCAAATGAATATATATATATATATATATATATATATAATATAATATATATATATATATTATATATATATATATATATATATATATATATATATATATATATATATATATATATATATATATATATATATATTATATATATAAAGTGAAGTAAAAAAAAAGAATAAGAAAAAATAAAATATGAAGAAGTCGGAAAGAAAGACACGAAATGGGAAATGAGAAGAGAGAAAACAGAATAAAAATATATTATTAACATTTTACCGGTGCTGCAGGTGTTAAACACACACCAGGAGACATATTTTGGCTGTTTGGAAGTCCTGTCGACTAGCAGAAAGATGAAGTAAAAGACAGATAAGGAACGTTCTGTCTCCATAACTGTCTCACGACCCTCTGTTAGGGACACCTCTCTCTCTCTCTCTCTCTCTCTCTCTCTCTCTCTCTCTCTCTCTCTCTCTCTCTCTCTCTCTCTCTCTCTCTCTCTCTCTCTCTCTCTCTCTCTCTCTCTCTCTCTCTTCTTGATGCCCCTTCTGCGTATTAAGGGCACTTTACACCCTCCGCGAGAGCCGTAAGTCCTTACTCGGGCAGGGAGTGCAGGGAGGGCAGGGAGGGCAGGGAGTGCTGGGAGGGCAGGGAGGGCAATGAGTGTAGGGAGGGCAGGGAGGACAGGGAGGGTAGGTTGGGCAGGGAGTGCAGGGAGGGCAGGTAGGACAGGGAGAGTAGGTTGGGTAGGGAGGGCAGGGAGTGCAGGGAGGGCAGGTAGACCAGGAGTGCAGGGAGGGCAGGGAGGACAGGGAGGGTAGGTAGACCAGGGAGCTCAGGGAGGGAAGGAGGCAGGGAGGTAGGGAGGACAGGGAGGACAGGAAGGGCAGGTAGACCAGGTAGTGCAGGGAGGGCAGGGAGGGTAGGTAGACCAGGGAGTGCAGGAAGTGCAGGGAGGGCAGGGAGTGCAGGGAGGGCAGGTAGACCAGGGAGTGCTGGGAGGGTAGGTAGGGCAGGGAGTGCAGGGAGGGCAGGGAGGACAGGAACGGCAGGTAGACCAGGGAGTGCAGGGAGGGCAGGGAGGACAGGGAGGGTAGGTAGACCAGGGAGTGCAGGGAGGGCAGGGAGGAAGGCTGCTGCACCGTGGTTGGTGAAATAACCAGACACAGGAGTCAACTTCATGTATATGGTGAGGGTGGACGGTGGTGGGTTGATTTCCCGTGTGCCACAAACTTGCCGTCAGGACGTACTGCTGCTTCCATAGTCTTGCACTGGCTACGTTTTTCTCTTTTTCTCTTTCTTTCTGCGTCTCTCCTTTCTGCCCCGTCTCTGCCTCTTCCATCTCTATCGCTATCGCTTCTTTCTCCTTTTTACGAAGTTAAGTTAAGGGTTCCTAACTTTATTTACAAGCTAAGAGCTGTTACCTACACGGGCTCATCTCTCTCTCTCTCTCTCTCTCTCTCTCTCTCTCTCTCTCTCCCTCGTTTCTGACCCGCCCTACACCCTATTCTCATCATATATCTTTCCACTCCCTGTCATCGTTTTCTTGAACCCCCCCCCCCTTCCCCTCCTTCCCCACACTACCCCCCCCTCCCTACCTCCCCTCCTTTCCCACACTACCCCCCCTCCCCGCCTCCCCTCCTTCCCCACACTACCCCCCCTCCCTACCTCCCCTCCTTTCCCACACTACTCCCCTCCTTTCCCACACTACCCCCTCTCCCCGCCTCCCCTCCTTTCCCACACTACCCCCCCCTCCCCGCCTCCCCTCCTTTTCCCACACTAACCCCCCTCCCCTCCTCCCCTCCTTTCCCACACTACCCCCCATCCCCTCCTCCCCTCCTTTCCCACACTACCCCCCCTCCCCTCCTCCCCTCCTTTCCCACACTACCCCCCTCCCCTTCTCTCCTCCTTTCCCACACTACCCCCCTCCCCACCTCCCCTCCTTCCCCACACTACCCCCCTCCCCGCCTCCCCTCCTTTCCCACACTACCCCCCTCCCCTCCTCCCCTCCTTTCCCACACTACCCCCCCTCCCCGCCTCCCCTCCTTTCCCACACTACCCCCCCTCCCCGCCTCCCCTCCTTCCCCACACTACCCCCCTCCCCGCCTCCCCTCCTTTCCCACACTACCCCCCCCTCCCCTCCTCCCCTCCTTTCCCACACTACCCCCCCCTCCCCGCCTCCCCTCCTTTCCCACACTACATCCCCCTCCCCCGCCTCCCCTCCTTCCCCACACTATCCCCCCTCCCGCCTCCCCTCCTTTTCCACACTACCCCCCCCTCCCCGCCTCCCCTCCTTTCCCACACTACCCTCCCCTCCCCTCCTCCCCTCCTTCCCCACACTACCCCCTCCCCATCTGCACTCTGCTTACCTATAAATATAAAAACAGAGTTCTAATTTTTTTTACTCTTCCACACCACCAAACTCCATCTTTCTTCATTTCTTTCTCTCTCTCTCTCTCTCCACTTCCAATACCTCCCTCTTCCTCCGCCTACGCATCTCCCTTTCTTTGTACTGGCCTCTTCCCCCTTCCTCTCTCCCTCTTTCCCTCCCTCCGTCCTTCTCTCCCTCTTTCCCTCCCTCCCTCCTTCTCTCCCTCTTTCCCTCCCTCCCTCCTTCTCTCCCTCTTTCCCTCCCTCCCTCCTTCTCACCCTCTTTCCCTCCCTCCCTCCTTCTCTCCCTCTTTCCCTCCCTCCCTCCTTCTCTCCCTCTTTCCCTCCCTCCCTCCTTCTCTCCCTCTTTCCCTCCCTCCCTCCTTCTCTCCCTCTTTCCCTCCCTCCCTCCCTCCCTGCTTCCTTCCCGTCCTTCCATACCTTTAAACTGCTTTCCCCCCCACAAAAAAAAAAAATCCTGAAACATCACCAGGGAGACCTGGCGGTGGATGTAGCCTCGGGGGCGTTGACCCCTGGAACACCCCCCTCTGTAGACACCTTCCAAGAAGGTCTCCACAGACATTTCATTACAAAAACAGTGCCAAAATCGGTAAGTCCTTTGGCATTTTCTTTATAAATTCATAATTAGTGGCACGCCTAACCCGTGATTGTCTTCAAGAGGGAGCTGGACAGATATCTAAAGTCGGTGCCGGATCAGCCGGGCTGTGGTTCGTACGTTGGATTGCGTGTGTCCAGCAGTAACAGGATCGTTGATCAGGACCTGATCCACCGAGAGGCCTGGTCATGGACCGGGCCGCGGAGGCGCTGATCCCCGGAATGCCCTCCAGGTAGACCCCAGGTAGACTCAAGAAGCTACAGAGAGGAGCAAGATTCCCTGCCAGGAAATGGTAATGAGTGAGGGGGGAGGGAGGTGAATGTCGCATGCTCAGCCTCAGACAGCGTCAAACCCGTCAATATAACCAATACCCAACACAGTAATCTTCTTCAGTCAAACGCAAAGGCAGCAGTAGTAATGAAAAGAAGATGATTTAATCAGTCCACCAATTTTTGAGAAAAAGCATTTGAGGTGGACAGTCCCTCAGCCTGGAGAATCGTTCAACTTATCGGTATTTTATACCATTCACAAATAACCCGCACATAAAAGAGAGAAGCTTACAACGACGTTTCGGTCCGACTTGGACCATTGACAAAGTCACACTGTGACTTTGTCAATGGTCCAAGTCGGACCGAAACGTCGTCGTAAGCTTCTCTCTTTTATGTGTGGGTTATTTGTGTATCGTTCCAGTCACGGTATTGTGCCTTTTTGTTTATTTATTTTGATACCATTGTCAATATCTCTAACCTGCTGTCACTAGCCCTAACACCTGCTACTTATCTCAGGTGTTGAGGTATTACCTACCATCAAAACTAATACCAGGTGTGAACCCCTCGTCCAGACAGGTTCTTCAACGCTCCAGGTACAAATTCTTAAGCTTCGCTTTGCGTTATCATCTCTTCTCGTGTCAGATCATTTACACTTGGCTTTCTTCAGTGCTTTTATTACGAGACAATGACCTCTATCAAGTTATTAATCATACACTCTCGTTTTTTTTTACGTTATTCAGAATTCTCTAACAAAATAACTGGACCCGAAAGTTATAATTACGATTGGTTATAATAACTCGGTGTACAGCCGGATAATTGGTTGATTAACGGAACGGCTTTAGTTATTTCATTGTTCCCAGAGAGACAATTATTATTATTACAATCAAGGGGGAAGCGCTAAACCCGGAGGATTATACAGCGCCTGGGGGGGGGATGTGGAAGGCATTCAGGCTTAATTTGGGGAACTGGAGCACAGATCCAATTCCCTAAATCAAGAGCCCCTCACCAACATCAAGGAACCTTCCTTGAGGGGCCCAGAGAGACAAAAATCTGGTAACAGTGTTAATTGTCTGAATGCAGCCGTGATTGGCAATATTTTGATGTGGGGGGAGGGGTCCTTTTTCTCTTTCTCTAATTTGGTGGATTTTAATGGATTTTCTTCCAGTGGTTTTTTCATTTTTGACATCGCTGGCTGGAAAATATTTTTGACGGCAGAGTAACACTTTTGCTTTATGTATTCATAATTTTTTCAGCCTCTGCCACGACTGCTATGAGTAGTGGTCGTGGTGGTGGTGGTGGGATGGTCGTGGTTTTGTTTTGGATGTCGTGGTAGTGGTGGATGTTTGGTAGTGGTGTGGGATGGTCGTTAATACTGTTAGAGGGATCGTCGTGGTTTTGATGGTGGGAGGGTCGTGGTATGGTGGAAGGATGGTCGTGGTTTTTGTTTTGGATGGTCGTGGTAGTGGTGATGGAATGGTCGTGATAGTGGTGGAGGGATGGTCGTGGTTTCGGTGATGGAATGATTGTGGTAGTGGTGTGGGATAGTCGTGGTTGTTGTGGTGGTGGGATGGTCGTGGTTGTTGGGTGGTGGTTGATCGTGCTTGTCCTGGTGTGGATTGGTCGTGGTTGTCGTGGTGGGGTTGGTCGTGGTTGTCATGGTGGTGGGCTGGTCGTGGTTGTCATGGTGGTGGGTTGGTCGTGTTGTCGCAGTGGTGGGTTGGTCGTGGTTATCGTGGTGGTGGATTGGTCGTGGTTGTCGTGGTGGTGGGTTGGTCGTGGTTGTCATGGTGGTAGGATGGTCGTGATTGTCATGATGGAGGGATGGTCGTGGTTTTGGTGGTGGGATGGTCGTGGTAGTAGTGGTGGTAGGATGGCCGTGATAGTGGTAGTGGGATGGTCGTGGCCGTGGCGGTGGAATGGTCGTGGTTGTCCTGGTGGTCGTCTTGGTCTTGGTGCCACGGCTTCTCCGGAATCCACCAACCCTTCTGCTGCCACTAATGTTAATAGTACTGCTGCTGCTGTTGCTTGTACTATCGTTACTGTTCTGCTGTTCTGTCACCTTCGCCAGTCTCTCACTTTCCCGCGTCACCTTCACGGGAGAGTAACGAAGATACAGTCACCTTCATCATACCACCTGCCCCGTTTCCGGTCGACCAGATGCCACAAGACGTTGACCGGAAAGCGAATATTATTAAGATGGGTGTGTGTGTGTGTGTATATATAATATATATATATATATATATATATATATATATATATATATATATATATATATATATATATATATATCGTACCAAATAGGTAAAATTGGTCAATTAACAAGATGAAATTTATCTTTTGGTTAAGTTCAGAATGATTTTCGCGAAATTATTGCATGCACAAATTTTAGCTTACCCTATTCGGCAAGAAGAGCGTTGCTATTTAAGCCAAAAAAAATAAATTTTACCTATTCGGCACGATATATATATCATTCAGACGGAATGGTAGTGATCAGACCAGTTCTCTGCATAAGCCACAATATTTATTCTCATTAAACATAATCGGGTAGTAGTAGTAGTAGTAGTAGTAGTAGTAGTAGTAGTAGTAGTAGTAGTAGTAGTGAAGGTAACAGTATTTTCTAATTTTATTGTTGTTGTTGTCTTACAGAATCCGATACATCATAAATTATCTTCTATCCTAATTAACATGATGCTTACACAGTGGGTACAACAACTAATTATTCTTCCCTGCCCATATTCCATCACACAGGATGGCTCACATACATATACACAGCCACAAAATCCGTCAGCCTGAGCTGGGAGACTTGATTAGGGCATTGAGGATATCGTCAAGTGTTACGTTAGTACGTACGCTGCCTCCTTCTCTCTGTTAGTGTGACTTTGTAAATGGTCGAAGTAGACCGAGACGTTGTAAGCGACTCTCTGCTATGTAGGGGTTATTTGTGGAGAGGTTCGTCAGCCACGGCAGCTTCAAGAGTATTGCAACCCAGGAGTCCCAAAGGCCTGTTATCCTGGGTGTAAAGGGAGCAAAATAAACACAGCAGAAAAAACTTTTGACTTATATTATCCTTCACCAATTTAGAACAGATGTACACTATGTACAGCAATAGGTATTAGTGCACTCCACGGTAAGCAAGGCAGAATGGAAGCCACTAGAGTGCAGACCGTGCTTCAACCAGCTCTAGAATGGGAATGACAAGGGCAGGCAGGAGAGAGGTACTCTCATCTCCTCTGCGATTGCCAAAACCATCTTCTCATTGGCTGGAACCTGGGTACTGGTTGAACGACGGGGCCCCATCGTCAACCCTCAGTCCCTGGTTTGCTGGTTGGGGGAGATAGCCTGTAAATGAGGGTGTGTACATGCGCCGAATAAAGGTTACGTACTCTTTGCATGCCACAAAGAGTATCTGTGAATGTGGTAGTTTGGAACTGGAGTGGTTATGGAAGGGTTAGTGAGGGTAGTAGCGAGGGTAAGAGTGGTAAGAGTAGCAGTAATGAGGGTAGCAGTAGTAAGGGTAGCAGTAGTGAAAGTAGCAGTAGTGAGGGTAGCAGTAGTGAGGGTAGCAGTAGTGAAAGTAGCAGTAGTGAGGGTAGCAGTAGTGAGGGTAGCAGTAGTGGGGACTAACACAACACAAGTAATCCTACCTGTTATTCTTAGCTGGGAAATTACAGATCTAACTTAGCAGGTTTTCGAGATGGGGTGGAACAGCGGAATGGCTACACAGAAGGACGGAGAAGACAGACAGGAAGAGGGAGATGGATGAGAGCCAGTGTAAGGGAGAAGGGCTTGAGGTAGACAGGTATACCCCTCGTGAAGGGCGTGTCTACACAGGCGGTGGAAGTGATGGTAATCTCCTTCTCTCTGTCACTCACTCAGACTCAGTCTTGGACTCCGTGTTTACATTGCAAATGATTCGATTTCCTCTTGCATTCGTTAAAATAAATGATTCCTCAGTGTGTGGAAAGTGAGGAGGGGGTGTGGGGACGTATTTGTGGTACGGAAAGGTAGAGGAGGGGTTGTGGGACGTATTTGTGGTACGGAAAGGTAGAGGATGGGGTTGTGGGACGTATTTGTGGTACGGAAAGGTAAAGGAGGGGTTGTGGGGACGTATTTGTGATACGGAAAGGAAGAGGAGGGGGTGTGGGGACATACTTGTGATACGGAAAGGTGGAGGAGGGGTTGTGGGGACGTATTTGTGATACGGAAAGGTAGAGAAGGGGGTGTGGGGACGTATTTATGGTACGGAAAGGTGGAGGAGGGGTTGTGGATGCGTGTTTGTGGGAGAAAAGGGTGGAAGAGGGGTTGGAGTTGGAGGGAAGAGAGGACAAAGTAGTGAGGTTTTAATGTTTAGAGAAGGAAAGATGGAAGGAAGGATCGTTGTGAGGTGGATAAAGTCTATTCCACTAAACACACACCTCCACGCGGATATGAAGAAATGCGGGCGTGTGGTTATGGAGAGATGCGGGCGTGTGGGCGTGTGGTTATGGAGAGATGCGGGCGTGTGGGCGTGTGGTTATGGAGAGATGCGGGCGTTCGGGTTTGGAAACCTGGGTAATGCAGTCACATGAGAGGCAGAAATGCAACAGTTAGTGTTGTGATCTATCGTCTCAAAGTCTCGGCTGAGCGCACTGGGAAAGGAGGAAGAATAATAGGAGGAGGAGGAGAAGGAGAAGGAGAAGGAGGAGAAGGAAGAGAAGGAGGAGAAAATACGTCAATAGGAGGACGAAGAGAAAGAAGAACAAATGCAACAGACCTAGGAGAAACTAGATCTAAAAACAATGGAAAGAGTGTGAAGAGAGTAGCAAGAGATATGAACGATAATGAACGAATATGAAAACGAAGAGAAGGTAAAGAAAGAGGAGAGGAATAGGAGGACAACGGAGGGAAAATAGAAAGTAGGAGAAAGAAGAGGCAACTTTAAGAACCAGCACAAGGAAAGGGATAAAGAGACGGGAAAAACAAGACTAAGAATGAGAAGAAGGAAATGTAATAAAAAGGAAAAATAATAAAAAATGACAAATAATAATAATAATAACATATAATAATAATAATCATAATATACAACAATAATAAAATAATAATCATAATAATAACAATAATAATAATAATAATAATAATAATAAATAATAATAATAATAATAATAATAATAATAATAATAATAATAATAATAATAATCATAATAATAACAATAATAATAACAATAATAATCATAATAACAACAATAATAATAAAATAATAATCATAATATAACAAATAATAATAACAATAATAATCATAATAACAACATAATAATAATAATAATAATAATAATAAATAATAATAATAATAATAATAATAATAATAATAATGATAATAATAATAATAATAATAATAAATAATAATAATAATACATATAATAAAATAATAATAATATAATGATTAATAATATAATAATCAATAATGAAATAATAATAATAATAATACTATAATAATTAATAAATATAATAATAAATCAATAATAATATAACAAATATATGTAATGGATAACACTTAACACAAAGAAAAAGACCCATGTCACAAGATTATCGTCACATATCTCCACAACTCGTTCCTCCCTGCACACGAGGGGAATTATCTCAGATACACCTGTCTACAATCGTACCTTTCTACATGCATCTGTAACTAAACTTCCTCTTGAATCCACATACAATCCAATTTACTCCATTTCTACGTATCTATGTATATTCGCCTCATGTGAACATCACCACACACACACACACACACACACACACACACTGTTCCTCCAGGTGGAAGTACAAGGTGTGTATATTTGTCTGAAATAAACTGGTTGTCTGGCTGGTACACACTAGGAGCTGGGCCCTGGATGCCCCCTAGGTGTATCGGCATCCGGTGATTATAGCCGGCCAGGGCTAGCGGCTATCAGGGGCTGAGGGAGAGAGAGTGGAAGAGGATAGGAGAATAGAAGGGCCCAAGGGAGTCTTAGAAGGGAGCGAGAGGCAAACGGAAAGAGGAGAATGATACGATAGAAGAGACCCAGAGGGTCGTAGAGGGAGGAGAGGGTGAAAGAGAGAGAGAGAGAGAGAGAGAGAGAGAGAGAGAGAGAGAGAGAGAGAGAGAGAGAGAGAGAGAGAGAGAGAGAGAGAGAGAGAGACGGGCAGAAAGCAGCAACTTCACTCTTCTGTACCCTTCTCCAGAACATCACTTCATCTGAGATCATTTATCCCCCGGATGATTCGAATCTGGAACACATTCGTACAACATTATGATGTCAACGAGATAAAGTCAGCTGATCAAATGAAAATGCTGGCCCACAGATGGCTCCAACTTCATCCTGTTCCCTACTTGTATGTCTCTAAACAATGAAAATGCTTTCAAGAAAGAGAGTTTATGTTGATGAAATGCTAGATTCATGCGTGTATATATATATATATATATATATATATATATATATATATATATATATATATATATATATATAATATATATATATATATATATATATGTATATATATATATATAATATATACCCTCTGTGTCCTTGTAATGTTTGTAAGGGCTTGACAAAGCTCCTGGAGACCGAAACGTTGCCACAATAAAATGTCACATTAGTTACGTCTGTGTCCATTTACACAACATGAAACATCTCGCACATACATTGTAATTAGTTGCATAGCGTATTTCCAGTATTTCAAGCCGCCATTCTTATTGCTCTCATTCGGATTGCCAGCCATAGCAGGTTCCACTTCACTGTGTCTTCTAAAAGTTTGTAGTTACCACGTGAGCTAAAAGATAGGTAGTAGTAGTAGTAGTAGTAATAGTAGTAGTAGTAGTAGTAGTAGTAGTAGTAGTAGTAGTAGTAGTAGTAGTAGTAGTAGTAGTAATAGTAGTAGTTACAGTACTACTAATATTAGTTACGTCTGTGTCCATTTACGACTTATTTCGTCGGTCATTCAACCATGGTAGAGAGCACGGTTTCAGTTAAGGAAATATGGTAAACAATACAGGAGGAAATAAGTTAATCTACAAGGAAAATAGAGATATTGTTTGAGCTTACCTAAAAAAAGCTGGGTTCAGACACTGCAGTGCCTGGGAATCTTCACAGGAATGGCAGACAGTAGGAAAACAATGTCATCCAAGATCAAGGAACTGCAGTTGGCCGGATTATTTCAAACAGGAATGGCAGAGGAAAAAACAACGGTCAACCAAAGTCAGGACACTGCAGTGGCCTGGGGATCTTCCAACAGGAATGGCAGACGGGAAAGAAAACAACGGTCACCCAAGAGTCAGGAAACTGCAGTGGCCTGGGGATCTTCCAACAGAAAGCAGACGGGAAAGAAAACAACGTCCCCCAAGAGTCAGAAACTTGCAGTGCTGGGGATATTCCCAACAGGAATGCAGACGAAAAAAAACAACGGTCCACCCAAGAGTCAGGAAACTGAGTGGACTGGGATCTCCAACAGGAATGGCTAGACGGGAAAGAAAAAAACGGTCACCCAAGAGTCAGAAACTGCAGTGGTGGGATTACTCAACAGGTAATGGCAGACGGAAAGAAACAACGTCACCCAAGAGTCAGGACTGCATTTCGCCTGGATCTTCCAACAGGAATGGCAGAGCACGGAAAGAAAAACAACGGCACGCCAAGATATCAGGAAACTGCAAGTGGCCTGGGGATCTTCCAACAGGAATGGCAGACGGGAAAGAAAACAACGGTCACCCAAGAGTCAGGAAACTGCAGTGGCCTGGGGATCTTCCAACAGGAATGGCAGACGGGAAAGAAAACAACGGTCACCCAAGAGTCAGGAAACTGCAGTGGCCTGGGGATCTTCCAACAGGAATGGCAGACGGGAAAGAAAACAACGGTCCCCCAAAAGACCCATTTCATCCATCTCGAAACCCCTTCCAACCTCACAATCATAACGTCAGAAAATAACCTCACTCCAAACACACACCTACACACACACAAACAAACACAACCCAACTGTCAACCAAGTCTGATGCAGCTGCAGGAGTGCAACCACTCACTGCGCTAGGTAACATCAAAATGTTTCCCAGGCACCAACTGACAGATGCATCGGTCATGATAGTCCGACAGCAAGGCAGGAGTGTTGAACACAGTATCCTATAAGAGCAATCACGAGCGCGTGAGGACGTCGGTTCTTCCTATAAAAAGTCCCTTTGCCATCAGCCTAGAGGCTATCACAAACGATACATCTGTCAGGATGGACTGGCAGTACACGAGAAAATGCCGAAGACATTAGACGAGGAAGGCTGATCGGTAGGCCGCGCATGCTCATATCTCTCAAGTATCTTTATAGCTGCATCACGATTTAATTGTAATAAATAGCGCTCGTTATGCCGAAGATCCCAGCTAGACCGAAAAATAATTGCTCCATTCCTTACTGTTAATCACTGCATAAGTGAAGATATGCGCTAAGTGCAATGAAAATGTTTCAGGACTCAACGCATGAATGTCATGATGCCGCGAAATGTTAACACTATGATTTTGAGCAATCACGACGTCTTATTGAATTTCTTCCATAATAATAAGTGACTTATATATACTAGACTATATAAATTATAAATATTATAACTATAATATATATACAAATATATAAGGTGTGTGGTTATGTGGTGTGTGTATGTTGTGTGTATGTGTGTGTGTATGTGTGTGTGGTATGTGTGTTGTTGTGTGTGTGTGTGTGTGGTGTGTGTTGTGTGTGTATTTTGTGTGTGTAATAAAGTTTGTGTTGTGTAGTTGTGTGTGTTTTGTGTATGTTTGTTTGTGTATGTTTGTGTGTGATGTTTAGTGTGTGTGTTTGTGTGTGTATGATTTGTGTATGTATTTTGTTTAATGTTTTGTTGTGTATATTTTGTGTGTATTTATTGTGTGTATGTTTGTGTGTGTGTTTGTGTGTGTATGTTTGTGTGTGGTATGTTTGTGTGTGTGTATGTTTGTGTGTATGTTTGTGTGTGTATGTTTGTGTGTGTATGTTTGTGTGAGTATTTTTCTTTTGTGTGTGTACTCAACTAATTGTGGTTGCAGGGGTCGAGACTCAGCTCCTGGCCCCGCCTCTTCACTGAGTGCTACTAGGTCCTCTCTCTCCCTGCTCCAGGAGCTTTATCATACCTCATCTTAAAGCTATGTATGATTCCTGCCTCCACTACCTCACTTGCTAGGCTATTCCACTTCCTTACTCTGTGACTGAAAAAATATTTCCTAACATCCCTTTGACTCATCTGGGTCTTCAACTTCCAATTGTGACCGCTTGTTTCTGTGTCCCCTCTCTGGAACATCCTGTCTCTGTCCACCTTGTCTATTCCACGCAGTATTTTGTATGTTATCATGTCTCCCCTAACTCTCCTGTCCTCCAGTGTCGTCAGGCCGATTTCCCTTAACCTTTCTTCGTAGGACATTCCCCTTAGCTCTGGAACTAACCTTGTCGCAAACCTTTGCAGGTTCTCTAATTTCTTGACGTGCTTGACCAGGTGTGGGTTCCAAACAGCTGCTGCATACTCCAGTATGGGCCTGACATACACGGTGTACAGTGTCTTGAACAATTCCTTACTGAGGTATCGGAACGCTATTCTCAGGTTCGCCAGGCGCCCATATGCTGCAGCAGTTATCTTGTTGATGTGTGCTTCCGGAGACGTGCTCGGTGTTATACTCACCCCCAAGATCTTTCTCCTTGAGCGAGGTTTGCAGTCTTTGGCCACCTAGCCTATACTCCATCTGCGGTCTTCTTTGCCCTTCCCCGATCTTCATGGCTTTGCATTTGGCGGGGTTGAATGGAGAAGCCAGTTGCCGGACCAGGTGTCCAGCCTGTCCAGGTCTCTTGGAAGTCCTACCTGATCCTCATCTGATTAAATTCTCCTCATTAACTTCACATCATCTGCGAACAGGGATACTTCTGAGTCTAACCCTTCCATCGTGTCATTCACATATACTAGAAACAGCACTGGTCCTAGGACCGACCCCTATGGGACCCCGCTCGTCACAGGTGCCCGCTGTGATACCTCATCACGTATCATGACTCGCTGTTGCCTCCCTGTCAGATATTCTCTGATCCATTGCAGTGCCCTTCCTGTTATACGTACCTGATCCTCTAGCTGTGTGTGTGTGTGTGTGTGTGTGTGTGTGTGTGTGTCCGTGCCGAATAGGTAAAACTGGTCAATTATTAAGAACTTATTTAAAATTAAGTCTTTTCTAATTTTTTCTCCTATGCGTTTAAATGTATATATTTTTCCTTTATGTTAATGTAAAAATTAATAATTTTGTACCAAAAGAGCCTTAGAAAATTTATCTAACCTTATTATAACAAGCGCAATTTAATTTAACTTAATCCAGCTAAATATATTTTAGATAAGTTCACAATAATTTAATAATAAGCAAACACAACGAAATATATTTTTCTCGTTAGGTTCAAAATGATTTTTGCGAATTATTGCATACACAAATTTTCACTTGTCTTATTCGGCAAAAAGAGCGTTGCTATATAAGCCCAAAATCGCAATATATATACGAACACAACGATGCCTTGATGTCCTTGAGAGGCTCTTGATTCAAGGAGTTGGACCTACCCTCCGTTTCCTCTGGTCGAACCTGATTATTGCCTCTTCTCCCCCCTCCCCTCAGCACCCTCCCTTCCCCTCCAGGTGTTGTATGACCCTAACCGGTTTATCGCTCCTCCCACCAATGTAATAATGATTGGGTACACACTGGTGTCACTGGTGTCCCTCTGGTGACAGCAACAGGCGAAGCCACTGCTCTATATTATTTATTGTCTGATGTCACAGTAAGGTGTCAAGAGCATCTCCAGGTAATGACATCTAAGATTTATATATATATATATATATATATAATAAATATATATATATATATATATATATATATATATATATATATATATATAATATATATATATAAATATTATTTTTTATTTTATTATCACACTGGCCGATTCCCACCAAGGCAGGGTGGCCCGAAAAGAAAAACTTTCACCACATTCACTCCATCACTGTCTTGCCAGAAGGTGCTTTACACTACAGTTTTTAAACTGCAACATAACACCCCTCCTTCAGAGTGCAGGCACTGTACTTCCCATCTCCAGGACTCAAGTCTGGCCTGCCGGTTTCTTGAACCCCTTCATAAATGTTACTTGCTCACACTCCAACAGCACGTCAAGTATTAAAAACCATTTGTCTCCATTCACTCCTATCAAACACGCTCACGCATGCCTGCTGGAAGTCCAAGCCCCTCGCACACAAAACCTCCTTATAACCCCCTCCCTCCAACCTTTCCTAGGCCGACCCCTACCCCGCCTTCCTTCCACTACAGACTGATACACTCTTGAAGTCATTCTGTTTCGCTCCATTCTCTCTACATGTCCGAACCACCTCAACAACCCTTCCTCAGCCCTCAGGACAACAGTTTTGGTAATCCCGCACCTCCTCCTAACTTCCAAACTAACGAATTCTCTGCATTAATAATTCACACCACACATTGCCCTCAGACATGACATCTCCACTGCCTCCAGCCTTCTCCTCGCTGCAACATTCATCACCCATGCTTCACACCCATATAAGAGCGTTGTGTAAAACTATACTCTCATACATTCCCCTCTTGACTCCAAGGACAAAGTTCTTGTCTCCACAGACTCCTAAGTGCGCCACTCACTCTTTTCCCTCATCAATTCTATGATTCACCTCATCTTCATAGACCCATCCGCTGACACGTCCACTCCCAAATATCTGAATACATTCACCTCCTCCATACTCTCTCCCTCCAATCTGATATTCAATCTTTCATCACCTAATCTTTTTGTTATCTCATAACCTTACTCTTTCCTGTATTCACCTTTAATTTTCTTCTTTTGCACACCCTACCAAATTCATCCACCAATCTCTGCAACTTCTCTTCAGAATCTCCCAAGAGCACAGTGTCATCAGCAAAGAGCAGCTGTGACAACTCCCACTTTGTGTGTGATTCTTTATCTTTTAACTCCACGCCTCTTGCCAAGACCCTCGCATTTACTTCTCTTACAACCCCATCTATAAATATATTAAACAACCACGGTGACATCACACATCCTTGTCTAAGGCCTACTTTTACTGGGAAATAATTTCCCTCCTTCCTACACACTCTAACTTGAGCCTCACTATCCTCGTAAAAACTCTTCACTGCTTTCAGTAACCTACCCCTACACCATACACTTGCAACATCTGCCACATTGCCCCCCTATCCACCCTGTCATACGCCTTTTTCCAATCCATAAATGCCACAAAGACCTCTTTAGCCTTATCTAAATACTGTTCACTTATATGTTTCACTGTAAACACCTGGTCCACACACCCCCTACCTTTCCTAAAGCCTCCTTGTTCATCTGCTATCCTATTCTCCGTCTTACTCTTAATTCTTTCAATAATAACTCTACCATACACTTTACCAGGTATACTCAGCAGACTTATCCCCCTATAATTTTGCACCTCTTTTATCCCCTTTGCCTTTAACAAAGGAACTATGCATCTCTCTGCAATCCCTAGGTACCTTACCCTCTTCCATACATTATTAAATAATTGCACCAACCACTCCAAAACTATATCCCCACCTGCTTTTAACATTTCTATCTTTATCCCATCAATCCCGGCTGCCTTACCCCCTTTCATTTTACCTACTGCCTCACGAACTTCCCCCACACTCACAACTGACTCTTCCTCACTCCTACAAGATGTATATTCTCCTTGCCTTACACGAAATCACAGCTTCCCTATCTTCATCAACATTTAACAATTCCTCAAAATATTCCCTCCATCTTCCAATACCTCTAACTCTCCATTTAATAACTCTCCTCTCCTATTTTTAACTGACAAATCCATTTGTTCTCTAGGCTTTCTAACTTGTTAATCTCACTCCAAAACTTTTTCTTATTTTCAACAAAATTTGTTGATAACATCTCACCCACTCTCTCATTTGCTCTCTTTTTACATTGCTTCACCACTCTCTTAACCTCTCTCTTTTTCTCCATATACTCTTCCCTCCTTGCATCAGTTCTACTTTGTAAAAACTTCTCATATGCAACTTTTTCTCCCTTACTACTCTCTTTACATCAATCATTCCACCAATCGCTCCTCTTCCCTCCCGCACCCACTTTCCAGTAACCACAAACTTCTGCTGAACACTCTAACACTACATTTTTAAACCTACCCCATACCTCTTCGACCCATTGCCTATGCTCTCTCATTAGCCCATCTATCCTCCAATAGCTGTTTATATCTTACCCTAACTGCCTCCTCTTTAGTTTATAAACCTTCACCTCTCTCTTCCCTGATGCTTCTATTCTCCTTGTATCCCATCTACCTTTTACTCTCAGTGTAGCTACAACTAGAAAGTGACCTGATATATCTGTGGCCCCTCTATAAACATGTACATCCTGAAGTCTACTCGAACAGTCTTTTATCTACCAATACATAATCCAACAAACTACTGTCATTTCACCCTACATCATATCTTGTATACTTATATATATATATATATATATATATATATATATATTATATATATATATATATATATATATATATATATATATATATATAATATATATAATATAAATATATATATATATATATATATATATATATAATATATATATATATAATAATATATATATAATATATATATAATATACTATTATCAGGAGCTTTTCAATTTGCAGAATATGATCACATACCACGCCATTATGTTCACTATTACACTTATCCTTACCCCAACCAACATACTCAAAACCATACCCATGCCGTTTTCCAAACCAGTACCCACGCTAGTAATCCACCACTGTACCCGACAGTACCAGGACCACCTTTTCAACACAGTCGGCCCGATGTGCGCACCCACACGTGGGAACTAGCGGACACTGTCGGTAAGTGACTCCGTAGAATACCTACTTGAGATCATCTGCCATCAATCAAAGCAACAACCACACAACACTAGCCACATCACAGCACCACACCAAACATGCAAACCACATCACACATACGTAGTAGCAGCCACAGCAAAACCAGCCACATCAGCAGCAGCCACACCAACAGCAACCACATCAGCAGCAGCCTCAGTAGCAGCCACAGCAACACCAGCCACAGCAACACCAGCCACATCAGCAGCAGCCACACCAACAGCAACCACATCAGCAGCAGCCTCAGCAGCAGCCTCAGTAGCAGCCACAGCAACGCCAGCCACAGACACCAGCACAACAACACAGCCACAATCAGCAGCAGCACCCACAGCAGCACAACAGGTCTAGGGCTGCCCTATCTCTAGACTGAAGACAAGTAAAACAGAAAACTGGAAGTAGGTCTGGACCTGAGGGCGAGCAAGAGAGATGTAGCAGCTGAGTTGTAGAACAAGCAAACACAACCTTGTAGTTTCCTACAAGGAATTTTGTACCATTATAGTAGTGGAGACGGTGCGGCGGATGTAAACGAGGTAACATGTGGCCCCCCCACCCACATTTGACCACATCTGCAGCTGCTGCATCGCTCCACTCCTTCCATCGACTTCACTATCAAAGGCCACACTCTCATATTTCTGAATTACCGTGATAAAGCCTCGGTGGGTGGGCGAAACATCTTTCAGCAAAGATACCCAGGTGTTGCACTTACCTCTTATCCGTAGACTGAACTGCCCGACTCACTACTATACAGCCACGGCGGTTGATGCGGCTACAGCAGGTCTAGATCGTGGCTTTTTTTTCACCACCGCTGCAAGGGTACTACAGTGGGGAGCACCAGACAAGACGGGAATATAACAGGAAGGGAACAAGCAACGAGGAAGGACCCCTACAAGACGGGAATATAACAGGAAGGGAACAAGCAACGAGGAAGGACCCTGCAAGACGGAAATATAACAGGAAGGGAACAAGCAACGAGGAAGGACCCTGCAAGACGGGAAATAACAGGAAGGGAACAAGCAACGAGGAAGGACCCTGCAAGACGGGAATATAACAGGAAGGGAACAAGCAACGAGGAAGGACCCTGCAAGACGGGAATATAACAGGAAGGGAACAAGCAACGAGGAAGGACCCTGCAAGACGGGAATATAACAAGAAGGAAACAAGCAACGAGGAAGGACCCTGCAAGACGGGAATATAACGGGAAGGGAACAAGCAACGAGGAAGGACCCTGCAAGACGGGAAATAACAGGAAGGAAACAAGCAACGAGGAAGGTACCCCTGCAAGACGGGTATATTAAACAGGAAGGGAACAAGCAACGAGGAAGGACCCTGCAAGACGGAATATAACAGAAGGGAACAAGCAACGAGGAAGGACCCTGCAAGACGGGAAATAAAACAGGAAGGGAACAAGCAAACGAGGAAGGACCCTGCAAGACGGAATATACAGGAAGGGACAAGCAACGAGGAAGGACCCTGCAAGACGGGAATATAACAGGAAGGGAACAAGCAACGAGGAAGGACCCCTGCAAGACGGGAATATAACAGGAAGGGAACAAGCAACGAGAAGGACCCTGCAAAACGGGAATATAACATGTAAGGGAACAAGCAACGAGGAAGGACCCCTGCAAGACGGGAATAAACGGAAGGGAACAAGCAACGAGGAAGGACCCTGCAAGACGGGAATATAACAGGAAGGGAACAAGCAACGAGGAAGGACCCTGCAAGACGGGAATATAACAGGAAGGGAACAAGCAACGAGGAAGGACCCTGGTGCTGACCAAACTCGGGCTGGAGAAGCTTGTTGTGTCGGTCAGTATCTGAGGCAAGAAGGGGTTATTTCCAAGATTATTAACATCTTCTGAAATATATCGCTGCTGTGGAATTCAAGAGACGCAAAATTGGAAAAAACAGAGATGTTTTGGGAAAAAGATTTGTGAATATATTACAAAAAAAAAAAGGTAAAGTGGGAGAAAGGATTACATAGCTGTGTGAAAGTAAGAAAGATTTACCCCAGGCGAGGATGAGAAATATTTCTGATTTACAGAGTGCTGGAGGAGTTCTGTCTCATTTGAAAAATGAATGGATCGTAAAACTGTCATTGATCTCTTATAACTGAAAGAAAGAAACATTTTTTTCCCCTTTTTTCACACCTCGGTGAGAGAGGTGCGGTTACCAACACTCTGGGATCACGGGAAGTCGAGTGAAGCACTCATTTGCATACGAGAAATGCTTCAGTGAGTTTTGGTTCTTGTGGAACTAATGAAAGCAAACAGTGCAGTGCATAAACCACAACGCTGTGGTTCTTGGTACTTGCAACTTGGAGGTTCTACTGACGTACCCCATAGGAATAACATTTTACGTGTGTATGTATGTATATATATATATATATATATATATATATATATATATATATATATATATATATATATATATATATATATTATATATATATATATATATATATATATATATGTATGTATGTATGTATGTATATATGTCGTGCCTTATAGTTAAAACTTGCGATTTTGGCTCCAATAGCAACGCTCTTCTTGCCGAATAAGGCAAGCGAAAATTTGTGCATGCAATAATTTCTCAAAAATTATTCTGAACCTAACGATAAAAAATATATTTTATTGTGCTTGTTTATTATTAAATTATTGCAAACTTATCTAAGATATATATATATATATAGTTGGATTAGGCTAAATTAATGACTATCTTATTCCCGACTAATCAACTGAGATATCACTAACAGCCTGGTTGGTCAGAGCTCAAACCGCGATTAGCGGAGAGGTTCGAGGTTCCGTGAGGTGGAGAGACTAAATGTCGGCTTCATTATTTATGAAACACAGTGCAATTCCCAGGTTCATACTGTATGTAGCGAAGGTTCAAGGAGTGTTTGGGGCCTCGAGAGTCTGGTTGATAATGAAGGTTTGGTTAAAATACTTTACAGACGGAGGTCGTATCTTATATTTCTCAGCCAATATCCATGCTAAATTATTCCATGTTGTCTATGTATTTGCAAGTGCCAAAACGTATCTCGTAGGGGACAGAGAGAGAGAGAGAGAGAGAGAGAGAGAGAGAGAGAGAGAGAGAGAGAGAGAGAGAGAGAGAGAGAGAGAGAGAGAGAGAGAGAGAGAGAGAGAGAGAGAGAGTTATCTCATTAAATTCATTGCCGTTCTCGAGATGAGCCGGAGACAACGCATTAGACACAGACCTGCAGCATCACTTTGAGACAAGGAACTACAAGCATCGTAGGTAAGCAATCAATAACTTGCGTGAGACAACTGGCCTCACTGCTGTCACTGGCATCTGTATGCGGATTCGCTTGGTGCGTATACGCGCGTTGGCATACATTGCCCGTGCTCCCTTCCCTGTGCCATGATTGCGTAATTACGCGTCTGGAGTAACAGTACAGCCTCCCGCTGTGATAATGTGTGCGTTTAATGCCGACCTGTCTGCAGCCTCTACGCTGTGCATGCCATGCTGTGTGCCATCACCCATAGCTTGGCTGATCAGAGACCGGGCAGAGATCATGGGATTACAGGAAGAGGTCGCAAGCACATACACACAGACAAAGACGGGATGTTCCAGAGATGGGACACAGACACAAGAGGTCACAATTGGAAGTTGAAGACTCAGATGAATCAAAGGGATGTTAGAAAGTATTTCTTCAGTCATAGACTAGTCAAGCCGTGGAATAGCCTAGAAAGTGAAGTAGTGGAGGCGGGAACCATACATAGTTTTAAGGCGAGGTATGATAAAGCTCATGGAGCAGGGAGAGAGAGGACCTGGTAGCAATCAGTGAAGAGGCGGGGCCAGGAGCTATGACTCGACCCTTGCAACCACAAATAGGTGAGTACAAATAGGTGAGTACACACACACACACACACACACACACACACACACACACACACACACACATATATATATATATATATATATATATATATATATATATTTTATATATATATATCCTAGGTAGTAGGTTGGTAGACAGCAACCGCCCAGGGAGGTACTACCGTCCTGCCAAGTGAGTGTAAAACGAAAGCCTGTAATTGTTTTTACATGATGGTAGGATTGCTGGTGTCCTTTTTTCTGTCTCATGAACATGCAAGATTTCAGGTACGTCTTGCTACTTCTACTTACACTTAGGTCACACTACACATACATGTACAAGCACATATATACACACCCCTCTGGGTTTTCTTCTATTTTCTTTCTAGTTTTTATTCTTGTTTATTTCCTCTTATCTCCATGGGGAAGTGAACAGAATTCTTCCTCCGTAAGTCATGCGTGTTGTAAGAGGCGACTAAAATGCCGGGAGCAAGGCTTAGTAACCTCTTCTCCTGTATATATTACTAAATGTAAAAGGAGAAACTTTTGTTTTTTCCTTTGGGCCACCCCCCCTCAGGGGGATAGGGCCGGTGTGTTGAAAAAAAGATATATATATAAAAAAATTTTATATAAAATTATATATAATATATAAAAAATATATATATATAATATATATATGTACATATATGGAAATGCTTCTCATCATTCTAAAAAAAAAAGTCGGGGCGGGGAAGATAAAGGGGTTTGCCGAGATTGACCCAAAATAAGACAGCGATATTTTCCCCTAGCCGGCGGGTGTCCCACCCCACCCCTCACCTGTCGGGCGCACGAGGCGGGATTGTTGTTTTTTTTGCGTTGCGGGCTGCTGCTGCTGCGCTCCTGCTGCTGCTGCTGGAGTTTCTCTTTATATCGTTGCTGTTACTTCTGTTCTACTGCAGATGTCATGCTGCTTTTGCTTTTTATGATCTGCAGTTGAGCTAGGTGTTTTCTCTTCCCTCTTTCTCTTTAGTTCTGCCCCTCTTCCTTCCCCTTCTGTACCATCCCCCCGGGAACGGAGAGAAGAGCAATAAGAGGCTCTAAAAAGACGCTCTGGGAAGCTTGCTAATGCAGTTGATTTACAACACAAAAGGAAAAAGGAATTGAAGAGGGGGGGGAGGGAAAAGTGTCAGCTAGAAAGGGGGCATAAGGGGGGAAAAAAAAGGGGGGTGAAGAGAGGGGAGATGATAAGGGGAGAGAGAGAGAGAGAGAGAGAGAGAAGAGAGAGGAAGAGAGAGAGAGAGAGGAGAGAGAGAGAGAGAGAGAGAGACAGAGACAGAGAGAGAGACAGGGACAAGAGAGAGACAGAGAGAGAGGACAGAAGAGAGAGAGAGAGAGAAGGAGAGAGAAGGAGAGAGAGAGAGAAAAGAGAGAGAGAGAGAGAGAGAGAGAGAGAGAGAGACAGACAGAACAGAGAAAACAGACAGAGGAGAACAAGAGACAGACAAGAGACACAGACAGACAGATAGACAGTAGACCTGTATGAAAAAGGAACAAGGCGCTATTAATCTGGCCGATCTAGCTCTTGGGAGAGCGAAAAAATAAGAACATGCACAACACCAGGGCCTTCTGTTGTGAAGCGTTTCGCCCTCAGGACTTCTCAGTTCAACGCAGGGGTTATTAAAGGGAAAAAACTGGGGACAGCAAGGGCGGGGTAATCAGCCCCTCAGCTGAAGGGGTTTTAAAAATCCCCGTAGCTTTGATAAAATGATGATCAGGGTGGGCAAAACTCTTCAAATAAAATCAGCCAGGTTTTGCAGCTTGTTTGTATTCATAGCTTTTTCAAACTGCATGACTTTGTTCATGGGAAGTTTGGGTTTCAACAGTGATGCGCATTGTTCAGTCCTCTCTTCCCTAAACCCAAAGTTCTTCTTCTCCTTCTCTTTTTCTTCTTTTCCCCTTTTTATTATTTTATTTTTATTATTTTTATTATTATTATTTATTATTAAAAAAGATTATTATTTTTATTATTAATTATTTTTTATTATTATTTCCTCCTCTCTCTTTTATTCTTCCTTCGGCTTTCCCAAATTTTTCTTTTCTTTAAAATAAATAAAATAATAAAAATAAAAAAATAATAATAATATAATTTTTATTATTATTACTACTACTTTTATTTTTTTTTTTTCCCCTTTTCTTCCTGTGTGCGCTCCCGAGCACGCACAAACACAACAACACACCACACCACACCAACACGCAAAAACCCTAGGGGGAAGGTCATGCAACATCTGGGGAAAAGGAGTAAACGATTACATTTTTTCGAACAAAAGGAAAAACCAAATTTCCTTGGGTTAAACCTTTCTCAGCGCTATGTCATATTAGAAAAGGGAAAGACGGTAGAGTGGTCCCCATCCCCGTGTACAGTGGGGCTGATGGACCCCTCACCCCCCCGTGTACAAGGGGCTGATGGCCACTTACCTCGTGACAGAGGACTGATGGACCACTTAAAATCGTGTACGAGGGGTAGGACCCCCTCTCCCCTGTAAGAGGGGCTGATGGACCACCTACCCGTGACAGAGGGAAATGATGGGCCATCTACCTCTGTACAGAGGGAGATGGACCACTTACCCGTGACAGGGGACTGATGGACCACTCTACCTGTGTACGAGGGCTGATGGCCACTTACCCCGTGTACAGAGGGAATGGGGGGGCCACCTACCTCGTTACGAGGATGATGGACCACTCTACCCGTGCAGAGGGACGATGGACCTTACCTCGTGACAGAGGGGTGAAAGGACCCCTACCCCGTGTACAGAGGACTGATGGACCACTCTACCTCGTGTACAGAGGGACTGATGGACCACTCTACCTCGTGTACAGAGGGACTGATGGACCACTCTACCTCGTGTACAGAGGGACTGATGGACCACTCTACCTCGTGTACAGAGGGACTGATGGACCCTCTACTGTGTAAAGGGGTGTGGACCACTCTACCCCTGTACATGGGGGATACCCCTCACCCCGTGTTTCAGAGGGAGTGGACCCTTCCCGTGTAAGAGGGATGGGGTGGACCCTTAACCTCGTGTAAGAGGGGGCTGATGGACCACTCTACCCGTTACGAGGGGGTGATGGACCACTCTACTCGTGTACAGAGGGACGTGGACCCTCACCTCGTGACAGAGGGATGAGGACCACTCTACCTCGTGTACAGAGGGGGCTGATGGACCCCTCTACTGTGTAAAGGGGGGCGAGGACCCTCACCTCGTGTACATTGGGGGATGGACCCCTCTACCTCGTGTACAGAGGGACTAGGGCCCCTCTACCTCTGTACAGAGGGACTGGGGACCACCTAACTGTTACAGAGGGCGATGGACCACTCTACTCTGTACAGAGGGACGTGGACCACTCTACCCCTGTACAGAGGGACTGATGACCAACCTACCTCGTACAGAGGGACTGATGGGCCCCCTACCCCCGTTAAGAGGGGCTGTGGACCACTCTACCCCCGGTACAGAGGGATGATGGACCATCTACCTCGTGTACAGAGGGACGATGGACCCCCTTACCCCCGGTACAGTGGGCTGATGGCCCAAATCTACCCCGTGTACAGGGGACATGGCCCCTCTACCTCGTTACGTGGGGCTGATGGACCCCCCTACCCCCGTGACTTGGGACTGAAGGACCCCTCTACCTCGTGACAAGGGGGGCCCGATGGGCCATCTAACCGGACAAGGGACTGATGGACCACTCTACCTCGGCAGAGGGACGATGGACCACTCAACCCCGTGTACGAGGGCTGATGGGCCCCCTACCCCGTGTAAGTGGGACTGATGGGCCCTCTACCCGTGACAGAGGGACCCGGACCACTCTACCCGGTACAGAGGAAATGAGGACCACTCTACCTGTGTACAGAGGGACTGATGGACCACTCTCCCCGTGACAAGGGACTGAGGGCCACTCAACCCCGGACAAGGGGGCGATGGAAACCCCTCTACTCTGTACAGTGGGACGATGGACCACTCTACCTCGGTACAAGGACTGATGGACCACTCTACCTCGTGTAAGAGGATGTGGACCACCTACCCGTTACAAGGGACTGATGGACCCCTTCCTTTGGGGCAGAGGAGATGGACCACCACCTCGTGTACAGAGGGATGAGGCCACTCTCCTCGTGTACGGGGGGACGATTTGGGCCATCTACCTCGTGTACAGTGGGGCTGAGGGCCACCTACCTCGGTCGAGGGACTGATGGACCCCTCTACCTCGTGACAGAGGGACTGATGGACCACTCTACCTGGTACAAGGGGCTGATGGACCCTCTACCCCGTGTACAGGGGATGATGGACCACTCTACCCCCTGTACAGAGGGACTGATGGACCCCTCACCCCGTGTACAGAGGGGGCGATGGACCCTCTACCCGGTTACAGGGACGATGGACCACTCTACCTCGTGTAAGTGGGGGGTGCCACTCTACCTCGGACAGTGGGACTGATGGACCCCCTACCGGTACAGAGGGACTGATGGACCATCTCCCCGTGTACAAGGGGCTGATGGCCACTCTACCCCTTTTACAGAGGGACTGATGGGCCACTCTCCCCCGTGACAGAGGGACTGAGGGGCCCTCTACCTCGGTACAGAGGGACGAGGGCCACTCTACCTCGTGACAGAGGGGGCGATGGGCCATTAAATCTGTACATGGGGCTGATGGACCACTCACCTGTGTACAAGGGGTGATGGCCCTCTACCTCGTGTACAGAGGGACTGATGGACCACTTAAACCCTGTAAAGGGACGTGGCCACTCTACCTCGTTAAAGAGGGGTGATGGCCACTCTACCTCGTGTACAGAGGGGGTATGGACCCTTTTAAAATCGTGTACAGGGCTGATGGACCACTCTACCCGTGTACAGTGGGACTGTGGGGCCACTCTACTCGTGTACGAGGGACTGATGGACCATCTACCCCCCGTGTACATGGGACTGATGGGCCCTCTACCCCGGGCGAGGGGAGGACCCCCACCTCGTGACAGAGGACTGTGGACCATCACCCCGTGTACGAGGGGCTGATGGCCACTTACCCCGTGTACAGAGGGACTGATGGACCACTCTACCCCGGTACAAGGGCTGGGCCACTCAACCCGGTACGTGGGACTGATGGACCACTCTACCCTCTGTACAGAGGGCTGAGGGCCACTCTACCTCGTGTAAGAGGGACTGATGGACCCTTACCCGTTCAGAGGGGCTGAGGACCACTCTACCCTGTACAGAGGGACTGGCCACCTTTCCCGGACAGTGGGATGATGGACCACCTACCCCGTGTACAGAGGGGCTGGGGGACCACTCTACCCCGGTACAGAGGGACTGATGGGCCACTTACCTCTGTACAGAGGGATGATGGATCACTCTACCTCGTGTACAAGGGATGAGGACCACTCCCTCGTGTACAGAGGGACTGAGGGGCCACTCTACCCCTTGACAGAGGGACGATTTGGGCCCTCTACCTTGACAGTGGGACTGATGACCACCTACCTGTGTACAGAGGGACTGATGGACCCCTTACCTCGTGTAAGGGACGATGGACCACTCTACCTCGTGTAAGAGGACTGTGGGCCACTCTACCTCGGGGACAGAGGGAGTGGACCCTCTAAAACCCGTTACAGTGGGACTGATGGGCCACTCTACCTCGTGTACAGAGGGGCTGATGGGCCACTCTACTCTGTACAGAGGGGTGATGGGGGCCACTTACCCCCGTTAAGAGGGGCTGGACCACTTACCTCGTTAAGAGGGGAGGACCCTCACCTCGTGTACAGTGGGGACTGATGGACCACTCCCTCGTTACAGAGGACGGGGAAACCCCTCTACCCCGTGTACAGAGGGGTGATGGACCACTTACCCCCGTGTACAAGGGACTGTGGCCCCCCTCCTCTGTAAGAGGGGCTGATTGGGCCACTCTACCTCGGGACAGAGGGATGGGGACCCCTACCCCGGTCAGAGGGATGATGGACCACTCACCCCGTGACAGTGGGGCTGATGGACCCCCTACCCTCGTGTACAGAGGGGCTGGGGCCCCTCTACCCGGTACAGGGGACTGAGGACCCACTTCCTCGTGTACAGGGGAAATGATGGCCCCCTACCCTGACGTGGGGCTGATGGGCCACTCTACCCCGTGTACAGTGGGGCGATGGGCCCCTCACCTCGTGTACGTGGGACTGTGGACCACTCTACCTCGTGTACAGGGGGGCGAGGACCACTTACCCGGACAGAGGGACTGAGGGACCACTCACCTCGGACGAGGGCGAGGGGCCCCTCACCCCGGACAGTGGGACGAGGACCACTCACCTCGTTTCAGGGGACTGATGGACCACTTACCCGGTTACAGTGGGGCTGAAGGACCACCTCCCCGTGTACAGTGGGAGGGACCCCTTAAAACCTCGGTAAGTGGGCTGATGGACCACTTACCTCGTGACAGAGGGGGTGATTGGACCCTCTACCCCGGGCAGAGGGGCTGATGGACCACTCTACCTCGTGTACAAAGGGGCTGTGGACCATCTACCCCCGGTACAGAGGGACTGAGGCCACCTACCCCGTGTACAAGGGACGAGGACCACTCTACCCTCGGTACGAGGGACTGATGGACCCCTCTACCCCGTGAAGGGGACTGTGGACCCCCAAACCCCTTACAGAGGACTGATGGACCCCTCTACCTCGGTACAGTGGGACGTGGACCCCTTAAACCCCCGTGTACAGAGGGCTGATGGACCCCCTAACCCCCGTGTACAGAGGGACGAGGGGCCACTCTACCCCCGTGTACGAGGGACTGATGGACCACTCACTCGTGTACAGGGGATGATAAACCCTCTACCTCGTATACGAGCGGGGGGGAGGGCCCAGTAACGGACATGAGAGGCGGGGCCCGGACTGAGTATGACCCTCAATCACAATTTGGGGTAGAAAGGTGAGACAATATAATAGTCACCGGCCCAAGGTCGCTCCCACAGAAAACGAAGTTCTTATACAATTGCGGTTCAGGAATGAACCCCCTTTTTCGTTATTCCTTGCCACCCCCTTTATGACGTGTGTGTGTTGTGTGTGGTGGTGGGTTGTTCCCCAATATTTGTACTCACCTATTTGTGGTTGCAGGGGTCGATTCACAGCTCCTGGCCCCGCCTCTTCGCTGATTGCTACTAGGTCCTCTCTCTTCCTGCCCCATGAGCTCTATCATACCTCGCCTTAAAACTATGTATGGTTCCCGCCTCCACTACGTCGCTTTTCTAGGCTATTCCACGGCCTGACTACTCTATGACAGAAGAAATACTTCCTAACATCCCTTTGATTCATCTGAGTCTTCAACTTCCAATTGTGACCTCTTGTGTCTGTGTCCCTTCTCTGGAACATCCCGTCTTTGTCCACCTTGTCTATTCCGCGCAGTATTTTATATGTCGTTATCATGTCTCCCCTGACCCTCCTGTCCTCCAGTGTCGTCAGGCCGATTTCCCTCAACCTTTCTTCGTAGGACAATCCCCATAGCTCTGGGACTAGTCTTGTTGCAAACCTTTGCACTTTCTCTAATTTCTTGACGTGCTTGACTAGGTGTGGATTCCAAACTGGTGCTGCATACTCCAGTATGGGCCTGACGTAAATGGTATACAGAGTCTTAAACGAATCCTTACTGAGGTATCGGAACGCTATCCGTAGGTTTGCCAGGCGCCCGTATGTTGCAGCAGTTATCTGATTGATGTGCCCCTCAGGAGATATGCTCGGTGTTATGCTCACCCCCAGATCTTTTTCCTTGAGTGAGGTTTGCAGTCTTTGGCCATCTAAACTATATTGTGTCTGCGGTCTTCTTTGCCCTTCCCCAATCTTCATGACTTTGCATTTGGCAGGGTTAAATTCAAGGAGCCAGTTGCTGGACCAGGCTTGTAGCCTGTCCAGGTCTCTTTGTAGTCCTGCCTGATCCTCGTCCGATTTGATTCTTCTCATTAACTTCGCATCATCTGCAAACAAGGACACTTCTGAGTCTATCCCTTCCGTTATGTCGTTCACATATACCAAGAACAGCACAGGTCCTAGGACTGACCCCTGTGGAACCCCGCTTGTCACAGGCGCCCACTCTGACACCTCGTCGCGTACCATGACACGTTGTTGCCTCCCTGTCAGGTATTCTCTGATCCATTGCAGTGCCTTTCCTGTTATGTGTGCCTGATCCTCTAGCTTTTGCAGTAACCTCTTGTGAGGAACTGTGTCGAAGGCCTTCTTGCAGTCCAAAAATATGCAGTCGGTCCACCCCTCTCTCTCTTTGTCTTACTTCTGTCACCTTGTCATAAAACTCTAGTAGGTTTGTGACACAGGATTTTCCTTCCCTGAAACTGTGCTGGTTGTCAATTATACACTTGTTTCTTTCCAGGTGCCCCACCACTCTCCTCCTGATGATCTTCTCCATGACCTTGCATACTATACACGTTAGTGATACAGGTCTGTAGTTTTAGTGCCTCATGTCTGTCTCCCTTTTTAAAAATTGGGACTACATTGCCATTTTCCATACCTCAGGGAGTTGCCCAGTTTCAAATGATGTGTTGAAGATCTTTGTTAATGGCTCACACAATATCTCTGCTCCCTCTTTAAGGACCCATGGAGAGATGTTGTCTGGTCCCACCGCCTTTGAGGTGTCAAGTTCGCATAGCAGCTTCTTCACCTCCTCCTTGGTTATATGTACTTCATCCAGCACTTGCTGGTGTGCCCCCCTGTTCTGATTTACTGGAGTCCTACTGCTTTCCACTGAAAATACCTCTTTAAATCTTGTGTTGAGCTCCTGACATATCTCTTGGTCGTTTCTTGTGAATTCCCCATCACCCTTCCTCAGTCTGATTACCTGGTCCTTGACTGTTGTTTTCCTCCTGATGTGGCTGTACAACAGCTTCGGGTCAGTCTTTGCTTTTGATGCTATGTCATTTTCATATTGTCTCTGAGCCTCCCTTCTTATCTGTGCATATTCGTTTCTGTCTCTTTGGCTGATTTCTTTATTTTCCTGAGTTCTCTGTCTTCTGTACCTTTTCCATTCTCTAGTACACCTAGTTTTTGCCTCCCTACACCTTTGGGTGAACCAAGGACTCGTTCTGTTCTTCCCATTATTTCTGTTTCCCTTGGGAACAAACCTCTCCTCTGCCTCCTTGCATTTTGTTGCTACATAGTACATCATTTCTTGTACTGGTTTTCCTGTCAGTTCCCTCTCCCACTGAATGTCTTGAAGGAAGTTCCTCATGCCTGAGTAGTTCCCCCTTTTGTAGTTTGGTTTTTCCCAGCCTATTCCTGCTACTCTCTCCACTTGGAGCTCAACTATGTAGTCGATGCACAGAACCACATGATCACTAGCTCCCAGCACCCTCGATGTCCGAACTACTCATGGTGAATACAAGGTCCAGCCTTGCTGGTTCATCCTCTCCTCTCTCTCTGGTAGTGTCTCTAACATGTTGATGCATGAGGTTTTCCAGTACCACATCCATCATCTTGGCTCTCCATGTTTCGGGACCCCCATGGGGCTCCAGGTTTTCCCAGTCAATCTCCTTGTGATTGAAATCACCCATAACTAGTAACTTTGCTCCCCCCATGTGTGCTCTCCTGGCCACCTCGGCTAGTGTGTCGATCATTGCTCTGTTGCTCTCATCGTATTCTTCTCTTGGTCTCCTGCAGTTCTGTGGTGGGTTGTACATTACTGCAATTATCACCTTATGTCCCTCAGACTGGATTGTTCCTACTAAGTAGTCCCTTTCGCCCATGCCATCCATTCCTGAGGTAGCAGTCTCTATTGTCAATCCCAAAATGTTCTTTAGTTCTTTAGGCTGTTTCAGATTTTTCAGTTCCTCTTCTAAACTCTGTATCCTAGCCTCTCCCTTTTGACATGCACCTCCCACTTCCTGCTTTCCATATCTATCCTCTCTTCCATTCTCACGCTAAGTTCTTCTAGTTTCTTTTCCCATTCATGATCTCTTTTTATGAGCTCTGCTGCCCAATCTTCCTTTGCATCTTCCTCCTCCTGTCCCTTGGTTTTTCTTGTTGCTCTCTGACAACCCATTTTCTGTTTTATCCTGATTGCCTCAGAGTAGGAAACCTATTAGTTCTGTATGTTAGGTTAGTAGTGTGTATGTCAGAGTGTGGGGGGGGAGGTAATGGAGGAACTGTGGCTATGTGGGAGAGGGGTGGGAGGGGGGGGGTGAACGAGGGGGGGGGAGGGATCAGGGGAAGAAGTGAGGGTGTCGGTGGTGAGGGGGGGAGGAGTGTATGGTAAGTCTGGATATGTGTGTGTGCATGTGTGTGTGTGTGTGTGGTGGGGGTGTTGTGTGTGGGGTGTGTGTGTGTGTGTGTGTGTGTGTGTATGTGTGTGTGTGTGTGTGTGTGTGTGTAATTTTGTGTGGAATTATGTGTGGGTTTATTATGTACTGAAAGGTAGGTGCTTTGCGTTTTAATGTAGAGTCTCAGTGGTCCTTTGCTGCCCCAACTTTTTTGTGACCTGACCTCCAACCTCCTGGGACTTGACCGGCACGTACTTACAGTGTGTGTGTGTGTGTTGTGTATGTGTTTTGTGTGTGTGTATGTGTAAAGTGTATGTGTGTGTGTGTGTGTGTGTAATAATAATTGTGTTTTGTGTGTGTGTGTGTGTGTATTGGGGTGTACTCACCTAGTTGAGGGAGCGGGGTCGAATCCGAGCTCCTGGCCCCGCCTCTTCACTGATCGCTACTAGGTCCACTCTTCCTGAGCCGTGAGCTTTATCATACCTCTGCTTAAAGCTATGTATGGATCCTGCCTCCACTACATCGCTTCCCAAACTATTCCACTTACTGACTACTCTGTGGCTGAAGAAATACTTCCTAACATCCCTGTGATTTCATCTGTGTCTTCAGCTTCCCCAACGTGTCCCCTTGTTACTGTGTACAATCTCTGGAACCATCCTTCTTTGTCCACCTTGTCAATTCCCTCAGTATTTTGTAAGTCGTTATCAATCCCCCCTATCTCTCCTGTCCCCATGTCGTCAGGTTGATTTCCCTTAACCTCTCCTCGTAGGAAAATAAACCTTTTAGCTCTGGGACTAGTCTTGTTGCAAACCTTTGCACTTTCTTCTAGTTTTTCACGTGCTTGGCTAGGTGTGGTTCCAAACTGGTGCCGCATACTCCAATATGGGCCTAACGTAACACGGTGTACAGGGTCCTGAATGATTCCTTATTAAGATGTCGGAATGCTGTTCTGAGGTTTGCTAAGCGCCCATATGCTGCAGCAGTTATTTGGTTGATGTGCGCTTCAGGAGATGTGCCTGGTGTTAACTCAAACCCCAGATCTTTTCCTTGAGTTTAGGTTTGTAGTCCCCTGACCCCCCTAGACTGTACTCCGTCTGCAGCCTTCTTTGCCCTTCCCCAAACTTCTGACTTTGCACTTGGTGGGATTGAACTCCAGGAGCCAATTGCTGGGCCAGGTCGCAGCCTGTCCAATCCCCTTTTTAGTTCCGCCTGGTCTTCGACGAGTGAATTTTTCCATCACTTCACGTCCCTCTGCAAACAGGGGCCCTGCGGGACCCCGCTGGTCACAGGTGCCCACTCTGACACCTCGCCACGTACCATGACTCGCTGCTGTCTTCCTGATAAGTATTCCCTGATCCATTGTAGTGCCTTCCCTGTTATCCCTGCTTGGTCCTCCAGTTTTTGCACCAATCTCTTGTGTGGAACTGTGTCAAACGCCTTCTTGCAGTCCAAGAAAATGCAATCCACCCACCCCTCTCTCTCTTGTCTTACTGCTGTCACCATGTGTGTATGTGTGTGTGTGTATGTGTGTGTGTGTGAATGTATGTGTGTGTATGTGTGTGAGTATGTGTGTGTATGTGTGTGTGTGTATGTGTGTGTGTATGTGTGTGTGTATGTGTGTGTGTATTGTGTTGTGTATGTGTGTATAGGGTAGGTATGCAGGGAAAGATACTGTTAATACATACCAGTAATTCTGGGTTATAAAAAGCGATAATTGCTACTAGGGTCTAAAGCTTCAATAAGTGTCTGCCCTTGTGTGTGTGTGTTAGGGGGGGAAGGAGTTAGGGGGGGTTTAGATCCGTTAAAACCTCTCTGTTAAGTCTTTCCTAGAAATGCTACATCTTTGCTTATTGTCCTTTCTGGATTTAAGTATCAATATTGCTGTTATTATCCAATTCCTTGTTCACGTTTAGAGAGGACTTCCTAGCTTCCTAAGTGTTCTACTACTAATAACTACGTAATAGCTTGCAGGGTGAGTGACCAGTATCTAACAGGATGCAAGGCCAGCCAAGCCAAGCCTGCGACATGCAAACCACAATATAGGTGATACTTGCGCTGGCAACGGTGGTGCCAAGTTGCCAGATGCTGATGACGTAGTCGTCGTACGTAGCCTAAATCCCTATTTTGGAGATCCTTCATCCGTGATGATTATAACCACATGTGCTCATACATCCCTCGTTCCTCACGCGATTTCACTTTTCATCTTATGATAGTATACACTTCACATTATATACACTTCACTTATATATGGGCACACAACCTGTGTGACGTCACTGCTTCAGGCTACCGCTGCCTAGTAACCAAAACGTTTGCTAATTTGGATAATGGAAATTTCGCTTTCTCACGACTTTTTCTAACAATAACTTTATACACTCGTATTATTGCTCACTGACGATGTCACTACCACTGATTACTGTAGCAGTCATGCACCCTAAAAACATAGATCTCGGCTTGTGTGCCCAGTCTGCACCCACGACCCACGCGGGTGTGTTGTGGTGTGTTGTGTGTGTTGTGTGTGTGTGTGTGTGGGGTGTGGTGTGTTGTGTGTGTAACGCTCTTAGCGTGTAAATAAAGTTAGAACCGCAAACCTAACCTTGAAAACTGTGTAAAAGTGAGTGAAGAGAGGAGAGGAGAGAGAAGAGGCCCAGCCCAGCTGGACTACATCAGAATATAATCAAGAACCACTAAAGGGCCAATTTACGTCAGTCGTAGTAAAATTAGGACAGGTCGAGCTCACCTCCCCTCGCAAACTAACAGCAATACAAATCTATACCGTCCAACACTGCTTATATAAACTTGCATGGGTGGGACAGTCATGACAACTGATGCGGTGTTCAGTGGTCGATCATGTGTCCTTCGTCCTGAGTGTTTTTTGTCGTACATGTGTTTTCTCTGTCAATACAAGTGTTCCGTGTTCAAGAAATGTTCCTCGTACACTGTCTCTGTTGGTACTAAACATTACTAACGTGTTCCTGTCACTATCAGTGTTCCTTGTCACCATCAGTGTTCCTTGGTCACTATTAGTGTTCCTTGGCCACTATCAGTGTTCCTTGGTCACTATCAGTGTTCCTTGGTCACTATCAGTGTTCCTTGGTCACTAAGGGCGTTCCTTGGTCACTAAGGATGTTCCTTGGACACTAAGAGTGTTCCTTGTCACTAGGTGTTCCCTTGGTCACTAAGGGTGTTCCTTGGTCACTAAGGGTGTTTCTTGGTCACTAAGGGTGTTTCTTGGTCACTAAGGGTGTTCCTTGGTCACTAAGAGTGTTCCTTGGTCACCAAGAGTGTTCCTTGGTCATTAAGAGTGTTCCTTGGTCACTAAGTGTTTTCCTTGGTCACTAAGGATGTTCCTTGGTCACTAAGAAAGTTCCTTGGTCACTAAGGGTGTTCCTTGGTCACTAAGGGAGTTCCTTGGTCACTAAGAGTGTTCCTTGGACACTATCAGTGTTCCTTGGTCACTATCAGTGTTCCTTGGTCACTACCTGGAGTCTACCTGGAGGTTATTCCGGGGATCAACGCCCCCGCGGCCCGGTCCACGACCAGGCCTCCAGGTGGATCAGGGCCTGATGAACCAGGTTGTTACTGCTGGCTGCACGCAGTCTAACGTACGAACCACAGCCCGGCTGATCCGGCACTGACTTTAGGTATCTGTCCATCTCCCTCTTGAAGGCAGCCAGGGGCCTATTGGTTCAACAGCCTGGTGGGAGGCTGTTGAACAGTCTTGGGCCCCCGACACTTATGATGTTTTAATGTACAGCAGTATTCCTGCCTAGAGAGAACAAGTGATTTGAAAAGGATCATCAGTGGTTGGCATCTGTCGTTTTGAAAGTTCTCATTATCCATCCTATCATTTTCTTTTGCACTGCGATGTGCCTGTTGTGATCCTTGAGTAGTGAATTTCCTCAGACATTACTACTCCCATCCCTTACATTATTTTTCCGCCTATTGTATCCGGGAGTCAGTAGTATCTCTGTTCTAGTTATTATCTCCCTTTTTCCAAAACGGAGTATTTGGGAATTTCCTCATTAACTCTATTGTTTACCGTTGCCCAGGGAAATTTTGTTTTATCTTCTTGGAGGTTAACCCCCGGCTCAGCAGATAAAGCCCATGCAGATCCTAAGGGTTTTCCTTTGGTCACTAACGCCCTCCTTGACAAACGATGTTTTTTGTCACAAAGGGGTGTTCCTTAAACTTTAAGGGGTGTTCCTTGCTTTTAACGGTTTTCCCTTTGGGTCACAAGAGTGTTCCTTGTCATAACAGCGTTCCCTGTTTTTCAAAAGTGCTTCTTATCGTACAGCTGTTTTTTTGGGTCGCTAAATTTTTTGTTGTCACTAAGGAATTTTCCCTAGGTGGCTATTATTCCCATTCCTCAAAACCCCTTTTCCCCCTTTTATCCCCCTTCTCCCCCCCCCCCTTCCCCCCCATCCCATTTGCCTCGCCCCTTTCCTAAAGGGTACCAACCCTGAAAGACGGGTGGTTCCCTTTTAAAAAACCTGAAATGTTTTTTAACTTTCTTTGAAAAAAAATTTTTTTTTTTTTTGGGGTTTAAAAAACGACTTTGTTTTTTTTGTTTTTTTAGGGGAAAAAGTCTGGTTTGTTTTTGTTTGGTTGTGGTGTGTGTGGTTGGTGTTTTTTTTTTGGGGGGTTTTTTTTTTTAAATTCACCCTCACCCCCTTTAAAACCCCCCTTTTTTTTTTTTTTCCCCAAAACTTCCCCCTTTATATAACACACGCTTTTTAATTCTTGCCTCCCCGGGCGGTTCCTCCTTTCTTTAATACACGCCCCCTTTCCCCACCCCCCTTTTTCCCCCACATGCTCCACTCCCCCCCCCCTCTCTTCCCCACTACTTTCACACCAACTTTTAATTACTGCCACCCTACTGCTGCCCACTACTGCTGCCACCACACGCTCCCAAAACCACTACTGCTGCCACCATACTGCTGTACCCTACTGCTCCCACCACTACTGCTGCCACCACTACTGCTGCCCACCACTACGTTGTACCACAAAACCTGCCCACTACTGCTCCACCCTACTGCGCCCCCACACTGTGCCCCCACACTCGCCACCATACTGCTGCCACCACTACTTCCCACCTATTGCTCCCCCCACTACTCTGCCCCATCTGTTTCCCACCCTACGCTGCCACCACTAACTGCTACCCTTTTGCCCACTACGCTGCCCCACTACTGCTGCACAACTATTGCTGCACCCTACGCTCCCAACCACTACCTGCCACCACACTGCTCCACCACTACTGCTGCACCCACTCGCACATCTGCTGCCACCTTTTGCTGCCCCCAAAAGCTGCCACCCTACCCGGGCCCACCCATGTGCACCACTATGCTGCACCTTCTGCTGCCCCCACTACCCTCCCACCCCCCTACTCTGCAAAAAAATTGGGGGCCCCATACTGCTGCCCCAACCAACTATGTGCCACCACTACTGCGCCACCACTACTTGCACCACTCCTGCCACCATACGCGTCCCCCTTTTCTCTGCACACAGCGTCCCAACTGCTCCCACCACTACTCTCCCAAACCACTACTGCCCCCCATTACCTCACCCCTACCTGCCCCACTTGCTGCACCCACTGTCCCACCACTACTCTCCAACCTTTTTCCCCACCACTACTACTCCCACCACTACCCTTCAACTACTGCTGCCCCCCACTACTTCAACCATCTCTCCACATTTGCTGACCCCCACCCACACTGGCCCCCACTACGCCCCACCACACTTTGTGCCACCATACTGCTGCCACCATACTGCCACCACCACTATGTTTCCCCCTACTGCTGCCACCACTACTGCCACACCCATTTGCGCCCCCACTACGCTGCCACCACTAGCTGCCACCACTACTGCTGCCACCACTACTGTACCAATCTGCCCCACCAAACCCACCCATTATTTTGGATTTTAAAATGCTGGGAATTTAAGATAAGTTACTGTGTAAGGTAATTGTACAAACGTAGACCTTATAAAAATAAAGTACATCCACCACTGCTACCATCATTTTTTCTGCTATCACCATCATCACCATCACATACTATTGTTCCCATCATATGTTTTTATCCCATCGCGTTTTACTAGGGAACCATTACCCCATACTCTACTATTTTTTTCACATCTACTATACTATATTACTATTATATACTTCTCCTACTCCTCTCTTCTCTCTACTAATACTAAATATCTACTACTACTATTACTACACTTTACTACTACTTACTAAAACTATAAAAACATTACTATTTACTATATTCACTACTACTACTATTTTTTCCCTACTTCTACTTTACTACTCTCATTCCCTACTAAAAACCCTTAACTTACTACAATACTACTAATCTGCTGCTCTGCGCTCTGCGTAAACTACTTATGCTGCTGCTACAACTACTACTAATTACCTCTTCCCTTTAAACTAACAACTTTCCCCCTTCCCTTCTATCTCCTTTCCCTTTCCCTAGGTCCCCCCTTTTCCCTTCCCCACTTATGCTAAAAAACCTTGGGTTTTTTTTTTGCATTTACGTCGTACTCTTATCACCCAATCCTAAGACTTTCCCTCTCTCTCTCTCTCTCTCCCTCTCTTCTCTCCTTCTCACCCCCCCCCACTTTTCCCCTGCTGGGGGCCCTACACATGTACAGCATAGTGTATCGACAGCTCCCTGCCCCCCGGGCAGCACCCACGTGCAGGGGCGGCCTTTTTGGCCGTTTGGGGGGGCGGCGCTGAAAGACAGACGGTCATCCCTTTCCCACCTTCCCCCCCCCCCCGGCGCGGATGTGGGCACCCCGTCTAACACCGCCCCCCCCTGTTGTGGCTGTTGTTGTGGCTGTTGTTGTGGCTTTGTTGTGGCTGTTGTGTGGGTGTTGTTGTGGGGTTGTTGGGCTTTTTTGTGGGTGTTTTGTTTCTGTTATGTTTTGCTGGTGTTCTGCCTTTTTTGCTCCTGTTTTTACGGTTGCTGCTATTGCTGCTGCTGTTTTCTGTTTGCTCCGCTGTTGCGTTCCGGGAATGCTGTTGGGTGCTGTAAAATTTTCGTTGTGGTGCTGTCATTGTTGCCTTGCTTCTGTGTTGCGCTGCTGATGATGATGAATAACATTGCTGTAGCTACAATTTTGCTGCTATTGTAGCTGCTATTGTAGCTGTTGAAACTGTTGTTTTTGTAGGTGTTGGTGTTTCTGCTGTGTAGTAGTGCGCTGAAATTGTTGTAAAGCTCCTTTGTTGCTGTTTTTTATTTAAGATTGCGCGCTGCGACGTTGCTACGGCTGCCGCGCGGTGCCCCCTGCGGCCCGCCGCTGCGGCTGCCCCGGGGCGGCGTCGCTGCGGTGGCTGCGGGGTTTTTTGGGTTTTCTTTCTTTGTCGCCTGTTAAAAGGGGTTTTATTTTCTTTCAACAGGCCAAAAATAATAAGGCACTGATTAGCCCTGGTTTTCTTTTAAGGGGGGCTGGACAAAACCCAAAGTAGTGCCAGTCACCGGGCTGTGGTTCGTAGTTGGAAATACTGCGCCAGCAGTAAAAAGCCCCCTAATTATGCCCTGATCCACCGGAGGCTGGTCTGGACCGGGGCGGGGGCTTAATCCCGGAATACCCCTAGGGAGACTCTAGGTAGGCCCCCCCCTTTTATGGGGCCCGAGGCCCAGTGATGTTTCCTCCATTCTTATGCCTATACTAGTTAGTTTCTCCGGGAGGCTTTCACAAAAAACAAAAAAATGTCAACAAATTTTGAAAAATTAAAGCCAGGGTAAACACTAAGATATAATCATCATTTATTCATCTCCACCAGCATTTTTTTTGCAAAAAATTTTTACTACACTGCTTTTATTCCCCCCATGCTACACCACTTTAAAAAACTATTCCTTCTCTCGTACACCCCTCCCGTCCCGCCCCTCACTTGTTTATATTTTACTCTTCCTTTGCTCTTCTTGTGATAGTTCATGATCCCCTTCAGACGAAAACGTTGCTATAAACTTTTTAAATTTCCCGGGAGGTTATTTGTCTATTGTGTGTTATAAAACCGTCTCCGTGGGAAAAACCGATTCTACAGCGCCCCCGGTTATAAAGACAACTCTTTTTTACATAGGACGACAGGGCGGTAGTGGGACCTCGGGTTACGAAATTAATTTGTTCCAGAAGGGGTTCGAATCCCATACCGAACGAATTTGTTCCCATAAGGAATAATGTAAATTAGATTAATCCATTTCAGACTCACAAAAATGCACTTACAAAAGCACTTACAAAATTACACTTACATAATTGTTTGAGCTGGGAGCTGTTCGTGTGCCGAGGTACCACTGTATTTGGGCAAAAAATTAAATACAGAAGGCTGTTTGATTTTTGGCTTTTTCCGCGTATAGAATTTTTCGATCATGCTGTCAAATGAATTAGCTTAACACCCAAGACAATTTCAAGGCTTTCGTTGGGTGGCACTGGAAATCTACAGCCGAATCTGTGTTGAAGGAACATATTCCTGCAGTTAAGAGGGAATCTAGGATAACACAATTAACCCAAGTATTTTGACTTTCTTACAAGGAGGATTTCCCAGGTCCTTCCCCTGTGCACCCCCAAAAATTTTTTCGATCTTTTAGGGGCCTATTTATGCTAAATAAAGGGGGGGAGGGGGGCATCAGGGTTTTGGTTTGTCCATAGGTCTCTTCCGGCCCCCGGGGTACGACCCGGTACTTTGACTGTGAGCGAAACGGCACCCCCACGCTAGTCGAGAAATTTCTATCCGAGAAAATGCAAATTTAGACGTGTTAAAATACATTAAATTTTTGGACTTCCGACAATTCTCGCAGTTATTGGGACAATAAATTTTTACTCGTGTTGGTGAGGCAATTTTTGATTATAAACCCCAAACCGCAAGGTTGTTTTGGTACCTTTGGATTCCCGCCCTTTGGGGGAGCTAAAGAAAAAAGGGGAGTGCAGCCATGCTTTGGGCATCATTGCAGAGTTTCAAACCTCCATTACCATCCTGCCATTGACGTAACTGCAAGTTAATTCCTTAACTGGAGTCAAAGACATACCGAAATATTAAAAAAAAATTTTTTTTTGCTGTGGTGTTCTTTGTGTACATTAAACAGGTGATATTATCGAGGTTTGAGGTGTTAGGTGTCTTCGATGATTTTTATTGTACGGGGAACCCGTATGGGCGAGTCACAGAGTAGTCGAGCCTCTACTTTCGGTCGATTAATCCATCAGGAGTTGAATTTGAAATAATATCAAGTGGTAATAATCATAACCATAATTTTTAAAGGAGTGGAGGGGTAAGCCAGTGGAAGGCCTCGGTCAGATGACCAAAAGCTGCAGTGGCGGGTTATTCTTTGACTAAGATCTGTATCAAGAAACACTTGTCCTATTTCCTGACAAACCTTAACACTCCACGTAAATATAAGGATGATGTAGGCGCAGGGGGAGGTCGAGCCTCAGCTCTTGGTCTCACTTCTTAAATCAATATAACCGATGGCACCAGTTTCGTGTGGTGGACTGTCATATCTATCCTTAAAACTGTGCATCATCCACTTGACTATATCAACTCCTAGCGTCCGCGAGGCTCGTCTGTGTTTCTCTAGCCTGTGTGTTCACTTGCACTGTCTGTTCCTTGCTCTCCTGGAAGGTTCACTTAAAGTTCAGGTGGCTGAAGTTGGTAGCTTTTTAGAACTGTCTTGCAGCGGGTTCGTATCTCTCACCCATTTCCTGACTTTGTTTGATCAGGTGTGTACTCAATGATGGTGATGCATATTTTATGGTAGTCGGGTGTGTGTGTGTGTGTGTGTGTGTGTGTGTGTGTGTGTGTGTGTGTGTGTGTGTGTGTGTGTGTGTGTGTGTGTGTGTATGTGTGTGTAAGTGTATATATGTGCGCTTTCCTAGTTGGGGTTCAAAAGATCGATTTCAGGTTCGTGCTGATGAGTGACTGTTCAAACGCAGTGATTAATGAACACCTGACGAACAAGTGCTGCGTCTGGCTTCCCCAAGACCCGCCTTGTCCCCCCATCAAAAAAAAAAAAATCCCTGATACACATATACAACTTTTAAAAGTGCATCATTTTAATGTTTTTCGATGTTACCTAATTTTTCAAGGCAAGACTTGTCCTCAGGGAAACGAGCTGTTTCCTCTATTTCCTCTATTTCCTCTCCTTGGGCAACGATCCCTGGTCCTTCTATTTTTTAATTCTTTATTGCCAATGGTGATTTTCTTCCCCCAGAGCGTGATAAGCTTTATCTCCTTCTTTATCTCCTTGTAATATCTCTTAGTTCTCACATTTATTGCTTCTTCCACTCCCGTTTTATCAGTCTCTTCAGAGCCGGATTTTGGCCAGCTGAGGCCCGGAGGTCCAGAAGTCGAAGTAGGCAGTATTAACCTATGGGGTAAAAGAAAAAAAACTGAGGCCTATAGTGAGTTCTTAAGTAGTACCTGGGTTTCCGTATGTCGAAGTCCGACCCCTCGGGTCGTTGTCATTCCCTTCATGGAGACATCGTTATACATTCCCCTCTCTGTCTTCAAGTCGTTTCCGACGGTCTCAGTGTATAAGAGTGATTGTCGTGTTCCTACACCCCCGGCCCCTAATCTCTATCTTAGAATTCACACTCAAAACGCACTTACCATTCTGGGCTCCTCCGCCTTCTTTCTGTTTCCCGAACTTTATCGTTATCGTTATAATCATTCCCGTCCCATTTCAATAATTCTTGAGGCCTTCTTTTTTCACAGTTTTCTCTATCTCTCGTCCTGCGTCACCAGTCCTGTGTTACAATGCCTCTTTGTTCGTATATTCGCAGACGGGGAAATATTCTTCCTTTCCATCGTTTTATCTTATATTTTGTGTATTTTTAACTCTGTATACTCAGTGTCTCTCCGTCCTTCTAGGGAGAAACACCTTGATGCCGGAGAAGAGCTCTTGATCCCAAAGAAATCGAGCTAATAGTCCCTTGGGTTTTATTCCCTACGGGCATAATTCCTTCCTCAGTATCGAAGTAGTAGTAGTAGTAATAATAATAATAATAAAATCATTATTTCCAGCGTATAATTGGCAGCATCATTGTGGTAATTGTCTCTTCTGTTCATTTATCTTTCATTTTATTATCGCCGCTGTCTTAAGTATTATTTATCGGCTTTCATACCTTCCTCCTCCTTATCCTCCTACCTCACGTCACTCCCATATTTCTCCCCCGTGTTCCCCTTTCATCTTGTCTTACACATTTCTACCAAGGTCCTCCCAAGTTCACTGTCTTCTTGTATAAGAATTCCTACTGCTGCTGTTGCTGAGATGCTGCTGCTGCTGCAACTGCTGCTTACTTTTGCTGCGCGCAACTTCTGTACTTTTGCATCAGCTGCTGCTGCTGCTGCTCCTCCTGCTGGTGCTGCTGTTTCTAGTTCTGCTCCTTCTATGGAGTAGAAATATTCCTAGTTGGATGAATCTTATTGTAGCCAGCTGGTCCAGTGGCTAACGCGTCGGTCTGGAGTTTTATGACTCTCTGACACAGCGGTTTCTTAAATCCACCGTGTATGGGTTGTTTGCAATCGTGTCATTGTCTGATTTGTGATTCAGCGCTTCTTGTTTGCGATTGTTCCACCTCTTCCTGAAGATGACTCCCCTTTGGCCTTCTATTTATTTTCCGCTTCATTGTGACTTGACAATGATCCAGGGCGGATCTCTAATAAGTGCGGATCACTTGTGAGTTAAAAGAGGTTTACTCTGAGCGAAACGTACGTCTGTACTCAAGTCAGTCTCCCCTGCGGGACTCAGAGATAGTCTTCGTATAACATCACTATCACAGTAGACATCAAAATCACACAGCCGTTGACATCAGCGATAGTCTTCACACAACATCCCCGCACAGTAGTGACATCAACGCCACAGTAGTGATATCAGCGCCACAGTAGTGACATCAACGCCACATCAGTGACATCAACGTCACAGTAATGACATCAGCGCCACAGTAGTGACATCAGCGCCACAGTAATGACATCAACACCACAGCCGGTGACATCAGGGATACACACGTAACAAAACACCACAGACCATACCCAGGGTTAAAGCCACGTAATTCTTGCTTATAACTTTAATGTGATGTCTTACCTGGAGTATGACATGGATATACCTGGATATACCGGAGAGGGTTCGGGGTAAACCCCCACGGCCCGGTTTGAGACCAGCCCTCTTGAAGGCTACAGATTAGCCAGTTACAACGTCAAGTATTATGAATTAGTAAGTGATACTGTTTTAAATTATACAAATCCATTGTAAGAGCTATTGTTGAAATTATACATCGTACTGTTGTATAATGTATTATACAATGTTCTATTTTTTTTTAATTTATACATTTACAGAACTGATTTAAATTATTCATACCAATCTGTTTTTATCTATTAAACAAATGATTCGCCAGTTAGTACAAGTTTTAAGGTTAAATTGTCTTAAACTTATGCTATTGTTAAGCGTCTATTGTTAGATTTTATGTTAGTATTGTGTGTTCTAATGAGTTAAGACGTTTTTAGATTTTATATAGATGGTAAGTGAAGATTACGGAATTCCCTGTTAGAGTAGTGTATATAGTATATACTAAACAGTAGTAGAATAAGTTGGTATATATAATTTTTTGTTGTGTTGGGTTTTTGGTGTGCTGATTGTTGGGGTTGGGGTGGTGGTGGTTGTTGCTTGCTGCTGTGTTTGGTGTTGTGGTGGTGACTTTTTGTTGTGGTTGGAGGTGGTGGTGGTGAGGTGGTGTGGATTGTTGCTGTGGCTGCTGGTGGTGTGTTGTGGTTGGTACTGTTGTTGTGTTGGGGTGGTGTTGGTTGTTGCTGGGGGCTGTGGGGTGGTGTGGTTGTTGACTGTTTGGGGTTTGGGGTTGGTGGTTGTTGCTGTGGCTGCTGTGGTGGTGGTTGTGGTGGTGACTGTTGTTGTGGTTGGGGGTGGTGGTGGTGGTTGTTGCTGTGGCTGCTGTGGTGGTGGTTGGGGTGGTGGCTGTTGTTGTGGTTGGGGTGGTGGTGGTTGTTGCTGTGGCTGCTGTGGTGGTGGTTGTGGTGGTGACTGCTGTTGTGGTTGGGGTGGTGGTGGTTGTTGCTGTGGCTGCTGTGGTGGTGGTTGTGGTGGTGACTGTTGTTGTCTTTGGGGAGTGGTGGTGGTGGTTGTTGCTGTGGCTGCTGTGGTGGTGGTTGTGGTGGTGACTGTGTTGTGTGGTGACTGTTGTTGTGGTTGGGGTGGTGGTGGATGGTGGTTGTTGCTGTGGCTGCTGTGGTGGGGCTGTGGTGGTGACTGCTGTTGTGGTTGGGGTGGTGGTGGTTGTTGCTGTGGCTGCTGTGGTGGTGGTTGTGGGGGTGGTTGTGGTGTGGTTGTGTGGTGGTTGTGGTGGTGGCTGTTGTTGTGGCTGGGGTGGTGGTGGTGGTTGTTGCTGTGGCTGCTGTGGTGGTGGTTATGGTTATTATTCTTGTTGTAGCTGTGATTGTTGCTGTGGATGTTGTGGTAGCTGTTGTAGTGGTTGTTGTGGTTGCTGTTGTTGTGGTTGTTGTTGTGGTAGCTCTTGTGGTTATAGTTGATGCTAACCTCTTAACCCACTAACTGCGACTCACCTTCGTTTACAAATAAAGGGCCATTAGAATAAATTAAGGCCTTTTATGCCTTTACTCACTCAAGTTTACTCCTCTGATATGGGTGGTTCAGTGAGAGGTATATAAGTGCCCGGTCGAGACTCGAGCCTCCGTCCGCTGACAGCGAGAAGGACGAGTCACCTAGTGTGTGAGTATGTACTCACCTATTTGTACTCACCTATTTGTGGTTGCGGGGTCGATTCACAGCTCTGCCCCGCTCTCGCTGATTGCTACAGTCCTCTCTCACCCTGCCCCATGAGCTCTATCATACCAGCTTAAACTATTATGTTCTGCCTCCACCACATCACTTTCTAGGCTATTTCACGGCCTGACTATCTGTATGGGCTGAAATACGTCCTAACATCCCTTTGTTCATCTGAGTGGTATGTGTGTGTGTGTGTGTGGTGTGGTGTGTGTGCGTGTGTGGTGTGTGTGTGGGGTGTTTGGTACTCGACTAGTTGAAGGTGAAGAAGATTACCTTCAACCCAGTACCAGGAAATTTTCCAGCTTCAGTTTTTTTTTATTCACAGTGGTGGTTGTTGGTGGAGTGGTGTGGTAGTGGGTGGTGGTTGCGGTGGGGTGGTGCTGGTAGTGGTGGTGGTTGCGGTGGTGGTGGTGCTGGTATGGTGTGGTTGCGGTGGTTTGGGGGTGCTGGTAGTGGGGTGGTTGCGTGGTGGTGGTGCTGTAGTGGTGGTGTTGCGGAGGTGGTGTGCTGGTAAAGTGTGGTTACGGAGTGTGGTGCTGAAGTGGGTGAGGTGATTACTAGTTGTCAAAGACAATTGCGATAGCCACTTTACCTTGGTAAAGGGTTAGATATGGTGGAGGGGTTTTGTTAGTGGTGGTGGTGGTGGTGGTGGTGGTGTGGTGGTGGGTGGTGGTGGTAGGATTTATGGTAGTGGTGGTGGTGGTGGGGGGTGGTGGTGGTGTGGTAGAGTTAGTGGTAGTAGTGGTGATGGTGGTGGTAGGGTAAGGTGGTTGTGCTGGTGGTGTAGGAATGTGTGGTGGAAGGGTTACGGGTAGTGGTGGTGGTGGTGGAGGTTAATGTGGTAGCAGTGGTGGCTATTACTGGTATTAAGACGAAAACAGGTTCACTCGTGAAATCTTCGCGATTCATACAGCGGGTGAGCTGTGAAACGGCTCCATAGGCGCATAATTTGCATAGCATACCAAACTGTGATAAATTATGGGGTTTATCTGAGATAACGAAGTGTTTGTCTTTTTTCCTCTGTCCTTCTCCAGTGATGGTGAAGGTATACCACCCGGTGGTGCGATTGGAAGGTACACTCCTGGGTGCTGATTGTGAAGGTACACCTCCTGTTGTGTGATTGTGAAGGTACACTCCGTGGTGCTGATGTGAAGGTACACCTCTGGTGGTGCTGATTGTGAAGTACACCTCCTGTGTGCTGATTAGCGAAGCAGCACTGCTCCCTCCGTACAGTAAGGTATGCTCCTCCACCAGCAGACTAAAACATACCTCTCTGTGGAGAGTACACTACTCCTTCTTAACCTCAATCTCATTCTGCCTCTTCCCCCTCCCCAAGGGATGGGGGAGAGGTTCAGGGGTGATTCTCTCCCTCCAGCAGCGGACGCAACCTGCCCGGGAGGGAGGTAGTGGTGCCACTGGCTACACCTCTGCCTGACCGCTGCCACAACACTGCGTCCTGTTCCTCAATGTTTGGCTCCCCTCGCCTACTTTATCCCGCATTATTCCTTACTCCCTTGCTATACATTCGTAGTATCCCTTACACCCACTAGTTAACGTAAGTCTCTGTACACCGGCCCGTCGTTGCTAGCCGCCATACAGTGACCGCCACGCCGGAAAACCCAGATCTCACGGACGAAGTCGGTCTGCTGAGCAAGCGGCTCCGGTGATCAGACTCTAGGGTTTCGTGTGCGAGATTAGCATCGTAAACATCTCGAGTTCTTGAGATCACCTGAAAGGGTTAAAACATCCACATCCGGTCGGCGGTGGGAGCGTGGGAGCTGGGGCATCCTCGATCCCCGGGATCCGCCCAGTTTTTGTCCTCACTTTCATTATCATCGTCCCGGAGGGCAGAGGAGGGAAGGGCAGCCTGGGGTGACTGCTTGACTGTACTTGGGTGTCTCCTGTGTGTGTGTGTTGAGGTAGGTGACCGCTGAGATGTTGCTTCACTGGAATTGTGTTCATTTGAGTATGTGGGGCCGAGTTTTGATTCTTGGATTCGTTGTCTTAACTTTCGACTGCGTATTGGGAAGGGGGGGTTGACTGTGTTAGATGACTCTGTTATTGAGGTTGGGAGGGGTAACTCTTGACTCTTGACTAAACGTGAGCCCCTTCGGTTCACAACCAACGAACCCGTACTCTATCCCTGGGCGGGTGGAGACGCTAGGTAAATCTCCTTACACCTGGGGTCAGCCAGCCCAGGGTCAGGTTCCAGACCAGGTCTCCTCGCGGATTCAGCACTGATGAATCAGGCTGTTACTGCTGGCCGCATGAAGACTAACATACGAACCACAGTCCGGCTGTTCAATTTGTCAGGGACGTTTATCGTTTTTCTAATAAATAAATAAATTAACTATTATATAAATAATATATATATATTAAAATATATATATATAATATATATATATATATATATTATAATATATATATATATATATATATATTCCAGGTCTCACAGCTCCAGCACAAGGTTTCTCGAAGCACTGTTTGGTTCGGTGATGGGTTGCACACTGGCGCTGCATACTCAAGCAATTTTTGACGTATTTATAGTAAGCAATGGCTAGGAATCCTTGCTTAAGTTTCCGACTCCCAGAGTTGTTCTCTGCCAGATGGCACACTCAGTGTTGTCCTCCACCAGCAGTTTCGCTATACTGTTGATAAAGCTCCGTGTAGAGCTTTATCAATGATTCGATGAAGCTTTGTACCGGGCGAAACGTTGCAAGAGAAGCTTGCAACGTGTCGGAATATGATAGTGACATACAATATAGACAAGTTGAAAAGACACGTGAAACAGTTGGGTATCTTTATTCCGAAACGTTTCGCCTTCACAGCAGACTTCTTCAGTCGAATACAGAAAAAGACAGTAGAAATATAAAGACTATGTAATCAGTCCACCACCCTTGAAAACGTAGCTTTGAGGTGGTCAGTCCCTTAGCCTGGATAAGAGTTTTATTCCACAGTCTTAACTGTGCTATTATGCTTTGAGGCCTGGTCTCAGACCGGGCCGCGGGGGCGTTGACCTCCCGAAACCCTCTCCAGGTAAAACGCCGTTGGAATATAATCTTGCAGGGTGTCCAGGGTCTTCAACTACAGTGCTCTTCCCTCCGAATCCTTCTCATAATTCTGACAGCATCCTCGACCACAGCTGTGTATGCTTGTCTCCGCCCTCAGGTCGTTTACATAGTCTAGAAACAGTATGGGGGTGTAGGAGAGACATAGATTGCTGATATCGTTTCGCTCTGTGTAGAGCTTGTCAAGTCATGGCTTGATAAAGCTTATTTGTAGAGCTTTTTCAAGATTTTCCTGTAGAGGTTAATAAAGCTCTATAGGAAATTATTCGCTCTGCATACCGAAATTACTGTAAATGAACATAAGACGCTCCAATAAGTGTCAAGGGGCCACGACTCATCAGCGCACTCCCGTCATGCTTAAGGATGATCACTAAGGAACCCCCAAACTGTCTTCAAGGGGAAACTCGACAGATTCTTCAAAGCAGTTCCTGATCAAGCGGGTTGTGGTGCAAACATTGGGCTGCGGGCGTTGGGCACCAGCAGCTAGATTAACCAGGCCAGAAACCAGGAGGCCTGGTCTGGGACCGAACCACGGAGGCGGTGACCCTCTGAAGAGACTCCAGGTAATCTAGAGGTTGGTAAACAAGACATGTTCAACAACATGGCCGAAAGTTCCAGCTGTGGGTCATCATATGACTAATACCCACGTCAGGAAATATTTGTCTTGTTTCTTGGCAAACAAGACAAGAAATTAAGTGTCTTGAATGAAACAAATATTTTAGATACCCTAAAATTGGTTACCCCAATATATCTTTTTACACAAATCAGTTTTACAGGCTATAATTGATTTGTTGTCCCGTCTCAGCTCATTTAAAAGCCCAGTCTTGTCTCGGGTATACTACCACCCTCCAGGACGCCACTCACACCAGTCGACTAATACCCAGGTTCCTATTTACTGCTAGGTGAACAGGGGCAGCAGCTGTAAAGAAACGTGCCCAACGTTTCCACCCGTACCGTGGATCGAACCACGGACACGCAGTGTGTGAGCTGATTACGCTACTGACCGAACCCCGGGCGTGAGAAGAACGTTCTTAGCATGGACCTGTAGGCCTATTGTAGTGCTCCACTAGTCTTTTTTTTTTTTTGGGGGGGGGGGGTATTCTATTTGCTTTGCCAATGTCCAATTATTGAGGAATACAGAGACAGGCAGTATAATAACGTATGTGACATGTCAAGATTAATGAAAATAAGATACCAGATGTATTAAGCAAATTTCCTAAATTTGCTTGTAACAGGTAAGTGAACTGAAGATATAAATCCAGATGTACTCTTGCTAACCTTTTTGGGGCCTAGTTCCTAGGCCTTTTGTATATCCTTATGCTTTTGCGCTACCATCCACAGGCTACCATCCACAGGCTACCATCCACAGGATGGATATGGGATCACAATAAACTAGCCACTTCGGTGGCAAAATCTAATCTATTTAAAAAATTCAATACTAATGATTATATTAAAATATTATTTTTCAATTAGATCTCATCGTCACCAGTTTTTACTGATTTTAGTTACTATAGACCTTATTTTGTCACCCAAATATTTCTGGTCCGGGACCAGTCTTGTGGTAAATCAGTGATTCTCCTCACACAGTATCTTGAAGGATTCCTTGTTCAGTATCCTGAAGACAGCGCTTACATCACCATCCACAGGCTACCATCCACAGGATGGATATGGGATCACAATAAACTAGCCACTTCGGTGGCAAAATCTAATCTATTTAAAAAATTCAATACTAATGATTATATTAAAATATTATTTTTCAATTAGATCTCATCGTCACCAGTTTTTACTGATTTTAGTTACTATAGACCTTATTTTGTCACCCAAATATTTCTGGTCCGGGACCAGTCTTGTGGTAAATCAGTGATTCTCCTCACACAGTATCTTGAAGGATTCCTTGTTCAGTATCCTGAAGACAGCGCTTACATCACCATCCTTGGGTACACCCTTGATGATAGTTTAGGTGTTCCTAAGTGCCTCGAGTGACTGTGTGTGTGTGTGTGTGTGTGTGTTTTCTGAATATCTTGTTATCGTATTTCCCCCTTTTAATATTTCCTCTAAAATCTTCTGATATAGTATTTTTTTTTTTTCAACTCCTAGGTCAGCTCTTGTAAAATCATTCTTATTTCTATACATGATCAGGTCTGGGCTTCTAGCAGGTGTTGCATATTCTACGGTAGGTCTGACAAGTGTCGTGTCTATGATCCTAGGTGATTCTTTGTTGGGTTTCCTGAAACCTGTCCATATGTTTGCTAGGTGAGCACATGACGTTGACACAAGTCTGGGTACATGCTCCTCAGGTGATATCTTCGGTACTCCGATTACCCCAAGGCCCTTCTCTATAGTCGAGGTTCCCCTTAGTGCACATCCCGTCACCTACGTCACTCATAAACTTGCAATTACGGGGTTTGAATGCAAATAGCCATTTGTAGTGTGTAGTCTGTGTCAAATCCTCTTGTAGTCTTTCCATATATCTTCTCCATTTTTTATCCTACCCATTTAAACTTTGCTTGCAAACCGTCAAATATAGATCCGTATCTCCTCCAATAACAAGTTAAGTAGGTAAGGTGGGTACGTAGCAATTACGGTTCTAATTTAGATGGTGTTGATAGGCCAAGTAATTTATATTATACAGCGGTAACAGGTACACATACACAAAATCAACAGCCCGCGACGGAGTGTTAAGGCTAAAACAGTTTTTAGGTAATGTTGTGAATTAGAATGTGGGAGTGGAATCAAGTGAGGGCGAGAGGTGCATACAGATGAGGCTTCTGAGTATTGCTCGTTTCCCCACCCCCCACCTGTTTGCTCGTGTTAGTATCTTTATGATTAAAACGTTTTGCCTACACAGTAGACTTCTTCAGTCAAATATAGAGGCACCAGATGTAGTAATGGTTGAGGGACTGATTGCATCAGCGTTTCACTACTACACCTGCTGCCTCTGTATGTGACTGAAGAAGGCTACAGTGTAAGTGAAACGTTACAACAATAAAGAGACACAACTGATGCACATCATATTATAAATCATACCACAGGCGGGGTTAGAACCCGCGATCAGAGAACCATAAAACTCAGACCGCCGCGTTTGCCACTGGACCAGCTAGCCACAATAAGATTCATCCAACTAGGTATATTTCTACACCATAGGATGGTTAGCATAGACACCACTGTGACCACAAATGCAAATTTTTACAGACGAATCTCCCGCTAACATGGCCGTGGCAAACTCTAGCTCAAGTCTTGAGGATTCGAATCCATCTCCCCGTCAAGTCGTATCAAAAACCACTTCAGGACTGCTTGTTTTGTTGTTTAGTCCCTAGTGTGGGATGTGATCCTTCATACGTCATGGTCCAGACGTAATAATTCCTCGGTCGGAAATAGAATCACGGAATCGGGTTGAATTCGATTACTTCCCATACCCTTATGCGTTATATGACCCTTGGGAATATAGTGCTACCCCACGAATATAGTAATAATAATAATAATGATAATAGTTATAATAATAATACGTATTACCAATACTATTATTATTATTATTATTACTATTATTATAATTTAAGTACTAATTTGTCTCAACGTAATCCAGGTGTCACGCAAGGCGTTACAACCACGCTTAACGTAGGATAGGAGCGACAGGGACGGACGAAGGGGTAGATTGACTTTAGCTTAATAACACCTCAGAGTTGTGAACCAGACCCCTTCTCCCCTCCCTCCCGTTTCAAAACACGCTAATCACAGCATCTTACAATTCACGCAAGCGAAGCTCTCGATTTTGTCGTTATTCTGCCCCGAGATGCATTAACCGCGAAATTGTCATGATATTTCAATACGCCATGGCCAAATTTTCCTCTTTCCTGGCGGCCATGACGGGTATTACCTGGAGTTTACCTGGAGAGAGTTCCGGGGGTCAACGCCCCCGCGGCCCGGTCTGTGACCAGGCCTCCTTAGGTCAGTGTTAAGACTAACACCCAAGTACCCATTTTACTGATGGGGAACATAGACAACAGGTGGAAAGAAACACGTCCAATGCTTCTACTCTGGCTGGGAATCGAACCCAGGCCCTCACCGTGTGAAGCGAGAGCGTTAACCACCAGGCCATGGCATGAATAAGCGTCCGAAGTCCTGATCTTCGGTCCGGTGGCCGAATATTAGGACTCAGATGATATCAGGCTGGAGGGAGAGAGTATGGATATCTGGTAGTGGACTTGTCGGCAGATGGTTATGTGAAAAACGAATTGAAACAGAAATTATGAAGGTTCTCATGGTGAGGTATAACCAACATATTCATCCAAGAATATGTTGGTTATACCTCACCATAAGAACATTCTTGATATACCTTCTCTACTTAAGAATTTTAAAAACAAAGTTGTATTTATAAATCTTCATACAATGAAAAAAAAAAAAACACTTTTGGTTAAGAATTTTCCGAAAATTGCTGATGGCTGGATTTATAAGATTCCCTGTATTAAATGCAATAAAGTTCACTACGGTCAAACTGGGGAAAGTTTTGAACGAAGATTACAACTTAAATATATATACTAATTAGAAATGGGCAATAATTTAATGCTCTGTTTATTCATGTGAGAGACTTTAACCACACAATTGATTTTCCATAGGTCGAGAAATTTTGATCAATCAGGTGTTTACCTGGAGTTTACCTGGAGAGAGTTCCGGGGGTCAACGCCCCCGCGGCCCGGTCTGAGACCAGGGTGAAAGAAATTTAATTCAATCAACTTTCATAAAAAAAATAGTATTGATTTCAAAATGAATATTAGTTCAGGGTTATATAAATTAGATTAATTCATAATTAATAAAATTTGCGAGGAATATAAGCTATGCCAGACACGCCACTCATGGAGAAAAATACTTGACATGTGAGGTGACCAAATCTTCACTACACTTCCACGTTCGGTGGGACGGGTTGTGTGTCATGTCATAAGTGAAGTGAAATCTAAGCCTTATAAGTATTTTGGTGTAATATTGTAAAAAACCAGCCTCGCCAAAGCATAGTTAAGAGCTCTTGGTCCAAGGCTGTACAGTCTCTCTCTCTCTCTCTCTCTCTCTCTCTCTCTCTCTCTCTCTCTCTCTCTCTCTCTCTCTCTCTCTCTCTCTCTCTCTCTCTCTCTCTCTCTCTCTCTCCTCTCCTTCCGTTGGGGCGCTTTATGACCCCTAAGGGTTTTGCTCTTCCACCCTGAAGCACGAATGGTTGTTACTGGCCTTGTTCAGGTTGTTATTGTAGTTGTAGTAGTTGTTGTGATGTGATGTAATCTTTTGTGTTATGTGATGTGATGCGTTCAGTCGCGTTCACTCACCTATAAGTACTACTATTACTACTACTACTACTACTACTACTACTAACTACTACTACTACTACTACTACTACTACTACTACTACTACTACTACTACTACTACTACTTTACTTACTACTACTAACTACTTACTACTACTATATTACTACTACTACTACTACTACTATATACACTACTATACTACCTACTACTACTACTACTACTACTATTACTACTACTACTACTCACTACTACTATTACTACTACTACACTACTACTACTATATTAACTACTACTACTACTACTATTACTACTACTACTAACTACTACTACTATTACTACTACTACTACTACTACTATTACTACTATACTTACTACTTACTACTACTATACTACACTACTACTACAAACTACTACCACTACTACTACTCTACTACTACTACCAACTACACTAAACTACTAACAACTACTACTACAATACTAAACTACACACTATCCCCTACTACACACTACTACCACTACTACTACTACTACTACCTACACACCCTACTACACTACTATAATAATTTATATATATAAATATAAATTTATTAATATATAATATATATATATATTAAATAATATATATTTATAAATATATTACTAATACTTCTAAAATTATAAAAACTTCTAAAATACAAAATAATTATATAATATTACTACTATTTAAAAATTTTACACCACACTATACTACTACTATAAACACTACTACTACTACTCCCCACCACTACTACACTCTACTACTACTTACTATACAAAACTACTACTATACTACTACACACACACACTACTATTTACTACTACAAAATTTACCACTACTACTCACTACATACTACTACACCACATACTACTACTACTACTACATTTACACTACTACAAACTCTAAACTACACTACACACTACTACTACTACCACTATTCTACACACTACTACTACAAAAAAATCTACAACTACTACTACACAACACTACTACTACTATTCTCACAACTACTACCCTAACTATACTCTACACTACTACTACTACTCTACCTATCTACTACTACTACACTACTACTACACTATACTCTACACTACTACTACTAACTACTACTCCCTCACTACTACACTACTACTCAAACACTACTACTACTACTACAAAACACTACTACTACTACAAACTCTATACTACTACTACAAACTACACTATACACACTTATATACAATAAAACTCTACAAACAATTTACAAACTACTACTACTACTATACTACTCTACTACATATAATACACTACTTTTTATACTACACTACTCTATTTACACTACAAAAATTCTACTATACTACTACTACACTATCACTACTACACTATATACTACTACTCTACTACTATACTACTTACTACTACTATACACTTACTACTTTACTTACTACTATACTACTCCCTACATCAACACATACCACTACTACTACTCTACTACAACTCCCCCTCTCTACTACTTCTACTCAAAACCCCACTACACAACTACTATTCTACTACACTATACACACTCCCCAACTAACACTACTACTACTACTATACTACTACTATAAAACTCAACTCCCACTACTACTCTATATAACTACAAACTATTATTTACTACCACTATACTACATACTAAAACTATACTATACTACTACTACAAACTCCCAATACTACTACTACTACTACCACATACTATACTACACACTACTACACTACTCTACCACCACCACTACTCTACTACTACTAACTACAACTACACTCACTCACCACCATTTACACTACTACTACTAAACAACTACTACTACTACACTACACTACTACTACACACTACTACTACTACTACTACTACAATACCACTACTACACTACTACTACTACACTACCACTATTACTACCTAACTACTACTACTACACACCACTACAAACTACAATTTCACACACTACTACTACTCACACTCACACTACTAAAACTATACTACTACTATTCAACACTACACTACTACAACTACTCTAAACTAAACAACTACACTACACACTATTCACACTATACTAACTACTACTACTAACTGCTACACTAAAAACAACATCTACTGCTCTACTAACTACAACTAACTCCCTACACGAACTACTACTGCTACTAAACTACTACTACTACTACTACTACTAACTCTCTGCACACTACTCTACTACTACTACAAAACTACAAACTACACTACTACTGCTAATACTACACTACTACTACTACACTACTATACTACTACTCTACAAACTACAATACACACTACTACTCTATATACACACTACTCTACTCTACTAAAATACTACAAACTTTTACTACACTACTATGCATACTACTACTACTATTACTACTATACTATACTATACGCACTACTCTACACTACTACACTACTAATACTACAATCTACTACTATACTATACTACAACTACTACTACATAATCTACTACTATTACACTACTACTACTCTATTACTACTACTACTATTACTACTTACTACAACAACTACTACTATCCCATAATACTACTACTAATACACTAAATACGCTATTACTCTATTTTACTAATATTACAACTATACTACTCTACTTATTTTAAAACTAATACTACAAATACTCTACTACTACTACTACTACTACTATTACTACTACATATACTATACTTATACTAAAACTACACTACTACTACTATACTACTACTACTATACTACTATTACATTACTACTACTACAAATACTACTATTAGCATACACTACTACTGCTACTAAAAACTACTCTACTATTACTGCACAAACTATTACTGCTACTACCTGCTACTCACTACTACTACATACTACTACTACTACTTTACTATAATACCATACTAACACTATTATTGCTACAAAATTACTATTTACATACTACTAAACTAAAAAATACTACCACTACTACATTACTATTTACTACTACTACACTATTACTGCTACAAATACTTTTATGCTACTACTACTCTACTAACTACTAATACCACTACTACTGCTACTATTACTGCTACTAATACTATTACTATTCTACTACTACTAAACTATTACTAAACTACTACATTACCACACTATTTTTCATTAACACTACTTTATACCTACTTCATATTACTACTATTCCGCTAACATTAATACTAAAGCTATTACTACTACTATACTACTATTACTACTACTAGTACTATACTACTACTACACAAATATATTAATACTCACAGACAGTGTAAGGAGAAATTTACTTCCAGAAAATACAATAAAGAAATGATAATCGTATTTTTTAGATAAAAGCTCATTTTTTTTTTGTCTTATTGCTTGAGACCCTTTTTAAAATATGTATTTATCTAATTTAAAAAAAAGTTCACACTTTATTTTTTTTGGAAACCCTAGGGTTCCCTGCAACCCGGGGTTTCCCCCGGGAAAACCCTAGGGTTCCCTGAAACCCCTAGGGTTCCCGGGAAACCCCTGGGTTTTTCACGCAACCCTAGGGTTCCCGGGAAACCCCTAGGTTCCCCTGCAACCCTGGGGTTTCACTGAAACCCTAGGGTTCCCTGGAACCCTGGGGTTCCCTGAACCCTGGGGTTCCCTGCAACCCTAGGGTTCCCTGGAACCCGGGGTTCCCCGAAACCCCTGGGGTTTCCCCCGCAACCCGGGGGGTTTCCCCCTGCAACCCTAGGTTCCCGCAACCCTGGGTTTCCCCTGCATCCCAGGGTTCCTGGAACCCTAGGGTTCCCTGAAACCCCTAGGGTTCCCCAACCCTAGGGTTCCCGCAACCCTAGGGTTTCCCCTGCAACCCTGGGGTTTTCCCTCACCCTAGGGTTCCCTGCAACCCTAGGGTTCCCTGAACCCCTGGGGTTCCCGCAACCCTGGGGTTCCCTGCACCCCTGGGGTTCCCTGCAGCCCTAGGGTTCCCCTGCATCCCGGGGTTCCCGGGAAACCCCCTTGGGTTCCGCCAGGGTCGCTAGGGTTTTTCCGACGTCTTTGGCCCAAGCATTTTAATTTCAGTTTTTTTTTCACTCTCATTAAACTTGAGAAAATAAGTTTTTTTTTTTTTTTACTTAACCCAGTTACCGGGAAAAAAATTTTGTTTTATATTCCTTACAAACTTGACGCTGATAAATTAGAAAGATGTGTATTAATAACGATACATAATAAAATTTTAGAAAAAAAGATACCTCATTCTGGATTATAGACAGATTCGCCTTCCTTTATTACCCCTGGCAGAAAAACCCCCTTTTTTTTTTAAAAACCCCCTTTGATACGCAAGCCCTGTCTTTTTGATAATTTAAAACCGGGGACAATTTCCCCTTTTCTGGTAGGGTCGTTTTTTACTAGCTATAAGGGCGGAAGGAGGGGAATTCCGCAGCGCCTGCGAGGGAATGTGAGTGAGGCCTTTTGTCGCTCGCACCTACTTAGGGGCTTTTGCAATTTCCAGTGACCCGTAATCAGGTGATGGCCGGGGGTCCCCACGCGAGGCCTCGGCCGCTGTGTTAGGGTGTAAGGGGAAGGCTCATTCTGTGTTTATTCTTGGGAACCTGCTGCAATTCTCTCTTGTTTTATAATTAATTAAATAAAATATTGATAGAATTATTATTTTATTATTATTATTATTAATTATTTTATTATTATATTATTTTATTATTTTATTTTTTTTATTATTATTATTATTATTATTTTTATTATTATTATTATTATTATTTTTATTATTATTATTTTTTTTATTTTTTAGGGAAAACGTTAAATCCTTTTGGATGAAACATTTTACCCTTACTTTTGACTTCTCTTCGATAAGGGGGAAATTATTAAAAGGTTTTGCGTTTCATAAAACTGCTTTAAAAAACAAAATTTAAAACAATTTAGTATGTTGTAACTGTTATTATATATATATATATATATATTAAAATTATATATAATATATATATTATATAAAATTTTTAAAATATATATATATATATATATATTATATATAATTATTTTAAAAATATATATATATATAAATATATATAATATATTTTAATATTATAATATATAAATATATAAATATATAGGGAGTAGGTTGGTAGAAAGCAACCGCCCAGGGGGGACTACCGTCCTGCCAAGGATGTAAAACGAAAGCCCCGTGAAAAGTTTTACATGATGGGGTTGTGGGGTCCCTTTTTTCGTCTCATGAACAGCAAGATTTCAGGTACATCTTTCTACTTCTACTTACACTTTTGGGCACACTACACATACAGTCAACGTAATATATACATACCCCTCGGGTTTTCTTTTATTTCTTTTTAGTTCTTTTTCTTGTTTATTTCCTTTAAACTCCATGGGGAAGTGGAAAAAGAATTCTTCCCCGTACCCAGCGTGTTGTAAGAGGCAACTAAAAAAGCCGGGAGCAAGGGGGTGTAACCCCTTCTCCTGTATATATTAAAATGTAAAAGGAGAAACTTTTGTTTTTCCTTTTGGGCCCCCCCCGCCTCGGGGGGAACGGCGTGTGTTGAAAAAAAAATATAAAATATATATAATATATATATATAAAAATTATATATTAAAAATAAATAATGTATGTATGTGTGTGTGTGTGTATATATATATATTATATAATAATATAAATATTATATAATTTAATGCATGGAACGTCAGTGTTCGAACGTACAGGATCCGAAAATTTGTTCAGAGAAAAAAAAACCCGGGGTTTAAAATTTTTCCCGGAGTCCAAAGTTCGACTTGTTTACGTTCCCGTTACCGCGCGCTCCCGGACACGATGCGCTTTTTCTCCCAACTCTTTCTTCATTTTCACTGGTTTTTGTGGTAACTATAAATACATACTAAATTTTAATGTTATTACTAAAAATTAATAACCATATTCTCGAAAATGACCAGTGCAGTTTTTTCGCCCCCAACAACCACTCAATTTTAAAAAAAAAAAAAAAAAAATGCAGAAAAGGGGTTCAAAAAAAGCTTTTAAATGACCACTGACACTGACCTGACTCTCAGAGACTTTTGAAAGAGTCTTTAACATCCTGCAGGTTTTAGGCCCGATATTTAAAGGTTGCGTTTTTGAGGAAGCTTTTCAGGGCCCAGAACCAATTAAATTATATCTAAATGTATTTAAATGAGAAATATTGTTTCGGATATGGAACTTCTCGCAGTTCGAACACCTAAGAACCAGTTAAGTTCCAACACCGATTTTACAGACTTTACCTTAATCTGTTCTTTAAGTACTAAAAGCCTGGTGTAGAAGACAATCTTTAAACCCAATAAACCAAGGAACCAACAAGCCCGAACCAGCCTGCAACTGCTTATTCACATTGCAAATTGCACGCCATCTTTGCATTCCCCGCTGCTTCTCGTTTTCTTGTCATCAAGGACTCCTAAGTCGCCCTAGAATTAAGCGAGTCCCAAAACATATATATCTCGGGGTGATGGTTCAAAGAACCTTGATCAAATGTAGTCATTTACATAGCTCACGTCATGCAGTATTTTTCGTAAATCGTGCCAATGGACTTTGGGTGCTGGTCTGTGTTCTTAAGTGTCTGGCGGAGCTCCTTACACACACGTCACATTTGATATCTTAGAGATTTGTACTTCTTGAGTATGTAATGAGCAGAGGAAAGGTAGTATTTGTGTGTAATATAAAGAGGAATCACGTGAATTGGGGTGTAATATATATATATATATATATATATATATATATATATATATATATTAAAATATATATATATATATAATATTTATATATATATTATATAATTATATATATAATGTTGAAGGGTATGAAGCATTTAGACAGGAAAATAGCAATAGAAATTAGACTATAATTCGACACCCAGCAGGAACCCTTATCAGAAGAATGAACTGATTAGGATTCCAGCTGAGAGTCGAAGCAGCTTCATTTCCATTGGTGTTTTCTTCTCTACATGTGTTATATACTTCATATAACTGAAGATAAGTTGTAATGAACAACTGTCAGTGAATAAGAAGAATGGATTGGTACTCGAACTTTGGCGCATTTTACCACCCTGAGTTCCTGTGAGAAGTTGTACCATCTTCCACGTCAGAGGTAGCTTACCCTACTCTCAATACTTTGGTTTTATTCAGCAGAGAGGTACTCCCAAGGCCCAGCTGGCAGCGGACTCAGCACAAATAGAGTCCGTGGTACGATCCCCGGAGCGGATGGAAATGTTGGGCATAGTTCCTTAAACTTGAGGCCTGGTCGCAGACCGGGCCGCGGGGGCGTTGACTTCCGAAACCCTCTCCAGGTATACTACAGGTATACTCCCCTTGTTCACCTAGCAGTGACCTGGGTCTTATTCGACTGTTGTGGTTGGCATCCCAGAGGGTGCTAGTACTTAAGACAGATCTGGACTTTGAAACTTAGGTGTATTAAAAAGCAATAGGACTGTCGCCAAGCCTGGTCATTGGTACAGGCGTGCCCAGAGGTCTTTCCCAGCATGGTGGTATGCGAGGGTACCCCGGTACCCCGAGGTCACCAGTGGAGAGAGAACCGGTGAAGTGGATACCCGCAGGGACTCGTCAGACCAGCTCTGATACCCGGGGCTGCGGAAGTTGCTTGATACCACCCCCCCGCTATAGTGGTAAGACCCCAACATCAACACACCACTACCACCATTTATTTCTCCGCTTTCTCGCTCTCTCTAGCTCTCCTCTCGCTCACTCTTCTCTCTCTCTTTCTCTCCGTTTCCTCGTGTAGATGCACAGCTTTTCCATAAATTTAGATTTGCTTAGAGTTCTTCTGAACCTACGTCGTCTGTCCCTCATACTAGCAACTGGGGGCTAAAAACAACAGAAAGAAGAGAGAAGTCCTAACCAGAGCTGTGCTGTGGCCATGACAAACTCTAGTGTAAGCTTGACAGTCATGCCTTGTGTCATCTGAACTTGACAATCAAGCCTGGAGTCAGATAACACCAGGTATGTTGATAAATTAGACACAAGTGCAACTCTTGGGTATCTTTATTGAGGAAACGTTTCGCCACACAGTGGCTTCATCAGTCCATACGTAGGAGAAACTTGAAGAACAGGAGGAGAATGAGGTAATCAGTCCCTCAACCTTGAGTCGATGTGTTCAGTCCATCAATCTATTCAAGATTGATGGACTGAACAGGTAACTCAGCACACTTCATTTATAACTGGTCAGCTGAAGTCTGATTTACTAAAGTCCCCCCAGTCTCGAGTGCATAATTAAATCATCATGAGACAAGAGAAAAAAACAAATTCCTACGTAGGTCTCCGGGTCGAGTCTCCATGCGATGTGTAAAACAGTCGATTGAACTTAATTAAATCATTGGTGTAGTGAGCTAGAAGTACTACTAGACTGTGCTTCTTCGCTTACTGTACTGGTCCAGGTCGGACCGAAACGTCGTCGTAAGCTTCTCTCTTTTATGTGCGGGTTATTTGTGTATCGTTCCAGTCACGGTATTGTGCCTTTTTTTGTTATTTCTGGAGAAACGTGACTGACCTGACGAGATCAGTCACGTCAGTCAATTCTCCCACCGGCTTAAGCCGGTGGGAGAATTGGACCTGCCTCACATGGGCCAGTAGGCCTGCTGCAGTGCTCTTCTTTTTTATGTTCTTAAAGATCCAAAGTGCAACATAACTCAAAGTGCAATTACACGATTGCGGAGAATCACAAACGAGTCGGGGGGCGGGGGAGGGGGCTGGGGAGGGGGCGGGGGGAGGGGGGGGGGGAGGGGGGCGGGGTGATAAAAACCAATGGCAGGTCATAAATCTCTCGGTCATGAAGCACGAATATTGATCATCATCTTTCAGGTCTTGAAACACGAATTTTGGGATCATCTCTCGGCCATAAAGCACGAATATTGTCATCTCTCAGGTCATGAAGCACGAATATTGATCATCATCTCTCAGGTCATGAAGCACGAATATTGATCATCATCTCTCAGGCCTTAAAGCACGAATATTGGATCATCATCTCTCAGGCCATAAAGCCGATTATTGATCATCATCTCTCAGGCCATAAAGCCCCGAATATTGTTCATCATCTCTCGGGCCAAAAGCCGAATATTGATTCATCATCTCTCAGGCCATAAAGCACGAATATTGATCATCATCTCTCAGGCCATAAAGCACGAATATTGATCATCATCTCTCAGGCCATAAAAGCACAATATGATCATCATTCTAAGGCCATAAAGCACGAATATTGATCTTCATCTCTCAGACCATAAAGCACGAATATTGATCATCATCTCTCAGGCCATAAAGCACGAATATTGATCATCATCTCTCAGGCCATAAAGCACGAATATTGATCATCATCTCTCAGGCCATAAAGCACGAATATTGATCATCTCTCACGCCATAAAGCACGAATATTGATCATCATCTCTCAGGTCATGAAAACAGAATATTGATATCATCCTCTCAGGTCATAAAAACACGAATATTGATTCATCACCCTCTCAGGTCATGAAACACGAATATTGATCATCATCTCTCAGGTCATGAAACACGAATATTGATCATCATCTCTCAGGTCATGAAACACGAATATTGATCATCATCTCTCAGGTCATGAAAACAAGAATTTGATCATCATCTCTAGGTCAGGGAAGCACGAATATTGATCATCATCTCTCAGGTCTGAAGCACAAATATTGATCATCATCTCTCAGGCCATAAAAGCAACGAATATTGTCATCATCTCTCAGGCCATAAAGCACGAATATTGATCATCATCTCTCAGGCCATAAAGCACGAATATTGATCATCATCTCTCAGGTCATGAAGCACGAATATTGATCATCATCTCTCAGGCCATAAAGCACGAATATTGATCATCATCTCTCAGGCCATTAAAGCACGAATATTGATCATCATTCCCCAGGCCATAAAGCACGAATATTGATCATCATCTCTCGGGCCCATGAAGAACGAATATTGATCATCATCTCTCAGGTCATGAAGCACGAATATTGATCACCCATCTCTCAGGTCATGAAGCACGAATATTGATCATCATCTCTCGGGTCATGAAGCACGAATTTTTGATCATCATCTCTCAGGTCATGAAGCACGAAATTGATCATCTCTCTCATGCACATAGAGCCGAATATTGATCATCATCTCAGGCCAAAAGCACGAATATTGATCATCATCTCTCATGCCAAAAAGCACGATATTGTCATCATCTTCAGGTCATGAAGCACGAATATTGATCATCATCTCTAGGTCTGAAGAACGAATATTGATCATCATCTCTCGGTCATGAAGCACGAATATTGATAATCATCTTCAGGCCATAAAGCCGATATTAATCATCATCTCTCAGGTCATGAAGAACGAATATTGATCATTCATCTCTCAGGTCATAAAGCACGAATATTGATCATCATCTCTCAGGTCATGAAGCACGAATATTGATCATCATCTCTCAGGTCATGAAGCACGAATATTGATCATCATCTCTCAGGTCATGAAGCACGAATATTGATCATCATCTCTCATGCCATAAAGCACGAATATTGATCATCATCTCTCAGGCCATAAAGCACGAATATTGATCATCATCTCTCATGCCATAAAGCACGAATATTGATCATCATCTCTCAGGTCATGAAGCACGAATATTGATCATCAATCTCTCAGGTCAGAAGAACGAATATTGATCATCATCTCTCGGGTCTGAAGCACGTTTATTGATCATCATCTCTCTGGCCATAAAGCCCCGAATATTGTCTCATCTCTCAGGTCATGAAGCACGAATATTGATCATCATCTCTCAGGTCATGAAGCACGAATATTGATCATCATCTCTCAGGTCATGAAGCACGAATATTGATCATCATCTCTCAGGCCATAAAGCACGAATATTGATCATCATCTCTCAGGTCATGAAGCACAAATTTATTGATCATCATCTCTCGGGCCTTTAAAGCACGAATATTGATCATCATCTCTCAGGCCATAAAGCACGAATATTGGGATCATCATCTCTCAGGTCTGAAGAACGAATATTGATCATCATCTCTCAGGTCATGAAGCACGAATATTGATCATCATCTCTCAGGTCATGAAGAACGAATATTGATCATCATCTCTCAGGTCATGAAGCACGAATATTGATCATCATCTCTCAGGCCATAAAGCACGAATATTGATCATCATCTCTCAGGTCATGAAGCACGAATATTGATCATCATCTCTCAGGTCATGAAAGAAACGAATATTGATCATCATCTCTCAGGTCTGAAGCACGAATATTGATCATAAATCTCTCAGGCCATAAAGCACAATATTGTCATCATCTCTCAGGCCATAAAGCACGAATTGATATCATCTCTCAGGTCATGAAGCACGAATATTGATCATCATTCTTAAAAGGCCTAAAGCACGAATATTGATCATTCATCTTCAGGCCATAAAGCACGAATATTGATCATCATCTCTCAGGTCAGAAGAACAAATTTATTGATCAATCATCTCTCAGGTCATGAAGCACGAATATTGATCAATCATCTTCGGGTCATGAAGCACGAATATTGATCATTCATCTCTCAGGTCATGAAGCACGAATATTGATCTCATCTCTAGGTCATGAAGCCGAATATTGATCATCATCTCTCATGCCATAAGCACGAATATTGATCATCATCTCTCAGGCCATAAAGCACGAATATTGATCATCATCTCTCATGCCATAAAGCACGAATATTGATCATCATCTCTCAGGTCATGAAGCACGAATATTGATCATCATCTCTCAGGTCATGAAGAACGAATATTGATCATCATCTCTCGGTCATGAAGCACGAATTTGATCATAAATCTTTCGGGCCCATAAAGCACGAATATTAATCATCATCTCTCAGGTCATGAAGAACGAATATTGATCATCATCTCTCAGGTCATGAAGCACGAATATTGATCATCATCTCTCAGGTCATGAAGCACGAATATTGATCATCATCTCTCAGGTCATGAAGCACGAATATTAATCATCATCTCTCAGGTAATGAAGCACGAATATTGATCATCATCTCTCATGCCATAAAGCACGAATATTGATCATTTCTCTCAGGCCATAAAGCACGAATTTTGATCATCATCTTCATCCCATAAAGCACAAATATTGATCATCATCTCTCAGGTCATGAAGCTCGAATATTGATCATCATCTCTCAGGTCATGAAAAAACGAATATTGAATCATCATCTCTCAGGTCATGAAGCACGAATATGATCATCATCTCTCAGGCCATAAAGCACGAATATTGATCATCATCTCTCAGGTCATGAAGAACGAATATTGATCATCATCTCTCAGGTCATGAAGCACGAATATTGATCATCATCTCTCAGGTCATGAAGCACGAATATTGATTATCTCTCTCAGGTCAGGGAAGCACGAATATTTGATCATCATCTCTCATGCCTAAAGCACGAATATTGATCATCATCTCTCAGGCCATAAAGCACGAATATTGATCATCATCTCTCATGCCTTAAAGCACGAATATTGATCATCATTCTCAGGTCATGAAGCACGAATATTAAATCATCATCTTTTCAGGTCATGAAGAACGAATATTGATCTCATCTCTCAGGTCAGGGAAGCACGAATATTGATCATCATCTCTCAGGCCATAAAGCACGAATATTGATCATCTCTCAGGACTTTGAAGCACGATATTGATCTCATCTTCAGGCCATAAAGCACGATATTGATCGTCATCTCTCATGCCATAAAGCACGAATATTGATCATCATCTCTCAGGCCTTTAAAGGGCACAAATATTGATCATCATCTCTCAGGCCCATGAAGAACGAATATTGATCTCATCTCTCAGGTCTTTGAAGCCGAATATTGATCATAAATCTCTCAGGCCATAAAGCACGAATATTGATCATCATCTTCAGGCCATTAAGCACGAATATTGATCATCATCTCTCAGGTCATGAAGAACGAATATTGATCATCTCTCAGGTCATGAAGCACGAATATTGATCATCATCTCTAGGTCATGAAGCAGAATATTGATCATCTTTCTCCAGGTCATAAAGCCACGAATATTGTTAAATACATCTCTCAGGCCATAAAGCAAGAATATTGATCATCATCTCTCAGGTCATGAAGAACGAATATTGATCATCATCTCTCGGGGTCATGAAGCACGAATATTGATCATCATCTCTCAGGTCATGAAGCACGAAGTTGATCATCATCTCTCATGCCATAAAGCACGAATATTGATCATCATCTCTCAGGCCATAAAGCACGAATATTGATCATCATCTCTCAGGCCATAAAGCAAGAATATTGATCATCATCTCTCAGGTCATAAAAGCACGAATATTGATCATCATCTCTCAGGTCATGAAACACGAAATTGTCATCATCTCTCAGGTAAATGAAGCACGAATATTGATCATCATCTCTCAGGTCATGAAGCACGAATATTGATCATCATCTCTCAGGTCATGAAGCACGAATATTGATCATCATTTCTCAGGTCATGAAACACGAATATTGATTATATCTCTCGGTCATGAAGCATGAATATTGATCATCATCTCAGGTCATGAAGCACAAAATATTGATTATCATCTCTCAGGTCATGAAGCACGAATTTTGATCATCATCTCTCAGGTCATGAAGCCCCAAATTATTGATCATCATCTCTCAGGTATGAAGCACGAATATTGATCATCATCTTCAGGTCATGAAGCACGAATATTGATCATCATCTCTCAGGTCATGAAGCCAAATTATGATCATCACTCTCAGGCCATAAAGCACAAATTTTGACCCATCATCTCTCAGGCCATAAAGCACGAATATTGATCATCATCTCTCAGGTCATGAAGCACGAATATTGATCATCATCTCTCATGCCATAAAGCACGAATATTGATCATCTCTCAGGCCATAAAGCACGAATATTGATCATCATCTCTCAGGCCATAAAGCACGAATATTGATCATCTCTCAGGTCATGAAGCACGAATATTGATCATCATCTCTCAGGTCATGAAGCACGAATATTGATCATCATCTCTCAGGCCATAAAGCACGAATATTGATCATCATCTCTCAGGTCATGAAGCACGAATATTGATCATCATCTCTCAGGCCATAAAGCACGAATATTGATCATCATCTCTCAGGTCATGAAGCACGAATATTGATCATCATCTCTCAGGTCATGAAACACGAATATTGATCATCATCTCTCAGGTCATGAAGCACGAATATTGATCATCATCTCTCAGGTCATGAAGCACGAATATTGATCATCATCTCTCAGGTCATGAAGCACGAATATTGATCATCATTTCTCAGGTCATGAAACACGAATATTGATTATCATCTCTCAGGTCATGAAGCATGAATATTGATCATCATCTCTCAGGTCATGAAGCACGAATATTGATCATCATCTCTCAGGTCATGAAGCACGAATATTGATCATCATCTCTCAGGTCATGAAGCACCAATATTGATCATCATCTCTCAGGTCATGAAGCACGAATATTGATCATCATCTCTCAGGTCATGAAGCACGAATATTGATCATCATCTCTCAGGTCATGAAGCACGAATATTGATCATCATCTCTCAGGCCATAAAGCACGAATATTGATCATCATCTCTCAGGCCATAAAGCACGAATATTGATCATCATCTCTCAGGTCATGAAGCACGATATTGTTTCATCATCTCTCATGCCATAAAGCACGAATATTGATCATCTCTCAGGCCATAAAGCACGAATATTGATCATCATCTCTCAGGCCATAAAGCACGAATATTGATCATTCTCAGGTCATGAAGCAACAAATATTGTTTCATCATCTCTAAAGGTCATGAAGCACGAATATTGATCATCACTCTCAGGCCTTTAAACCCACGAATATTGATCATCATCTCTCAGGCCATGAAGCACGAATATTGTCATCATCTCTCCATGCCATAAAGCACGAATATTGATCATCATCTCTCAGGCCATAAAGCACGAATATTGATCATCATCTCTCAGGCCATGAAGCACGAATATTGATCATCATCTCTCATGCCATAAAGCACGAATATTGATTCATCATCTCTCAGGCCAAAAAGCACGAATATTGATCATCATCTCTCAGGCCATGAAGCACGAATATTGATCATCATCTCTCATGCCATAAAGCACGAATATTGATCATCATCTCTCATGCCATAAACCCACGAAAAATTAATCATCATTCCCCAGGCCATAAAGCACGAATATTAAATCATCTCTCAGGTCATGAAGAACGAATATTGATCATCATCTCTCAGGCCATAAAGCACGAATATTGATCATCATCTCTCAGGCCATGAAGCACGAATATTGATCATCATCTCTCATCCCAATAAAGTACAAAATATTGATCATCATTCTTCATGCCTTTAAAGCACGAAAAATTGATCATCATCTCTCAGGCCATAAAGCACGAATTTGTCTCTTCTAGTCAGTATTGCACGCCGTTATTAAGTGCACCGAGTGTTCGTTGTGCAGTTGTAATAATGTATTCATTTATCAGCCTTCCCCATTTGTACCCCACGTATCCATGTACACCCATGTACTCCCACGCGGCTACTCCAGGCTAGGGAAGCACTCTCCTCCCATGCAGCACCGTGCACTCCTAGAGACAAACCTCGGCGCGCCTACCCTCTCCCCCGGCCTCGCTTCAGAACCATTAATAAAGAGAACGATACGCTGATTATCACGCACCTGATTGGCAGGAAGACCTGATTGATCTTCAAGAGAGAGTAGTGGGAGTTCTTAGTAACAAGTTTTAATCTATTCCGACGGGTGATTTATATCTAGTTGGGGAGGGAAAAGGGGAGAGGGAGGAGTGGGACGGGGAGGAGAGGGGGCTGGAATAGGAGAGGGGTTACCGGACAGGGATACGAGGGGTAGAAGAGGATGGACCTGATGGAGCCGTACAGGTAATGCTTTAGCTTCGATGGATGAGTCTTATCATAAGCAAATTTATGCACGTCTAATTGCTTATAATAACGCTATTTTTTTTTCTAGACTATAGTGCCTTTAATTTAAAACCTAATCTGACACCGATGGCTTGGCAGGCAGGCTGCATGGAAGGTTGGCTGACCGGCTTGCTGACTGACTAGCTAGTGGATTGGCTGACAGACTGACCGACTGGCTGGCTAACCAGCCATCAGACTGACACATTAATTGCTTCGTGAGCAGGTTGAATTTCATGAGACGAATACCCCAGGATAACCCAAGAAAGAGAATTTAGTTGGTTGTGATCCTTTGTCCTGTTCTCCAGAATGCCACTCACAGCAGTCGGCTAACACCCAGGTACCTATTTACTACTGGGAGAACAGGGTCAGCAGGTGTAAGGTGACTAACACCCAGGTACATACTTACTGCTGAGTGAACAGGAAAAACAGGTGTAAGGAGAGTTACCAGTCTCGAGACTCTCCCGATCGAACCCGGGTCCGAGAGGACCCGGGTTCGTTCATCGGGAACTATAAACCCAACCCAAACGCAGCAGCCAGAAAAACCCTCAACTGCCAGCGTTAATGTGACGGCTGGTAAAGACACACAGTATTATTATTATTATTATTAGTAGTAGTAGTAGTATTAGTAGTAATAGTAGTAGTAGTAGTAGTAGTAGTAGCAGCAGTAGTAGTAGTAGTATATGGAACTATGAGTGTCAAAGTATATGGAACTATGAGTGACACAGTATGTGGAACATTGAGTGCCACAGTATATGGCACTAAGACAGCCACGATGCCCGTCTTGTCTGTAGGCCAGACAGATTCCCATCTGTACCTGTGATGTAAATGATTTTGAAAGCCCATTAACTTTAGAATAAGACACATGTGCAACATTTGGGAAGCTTTATCGCACATGTCTCTCATTCTTCAGCTTCCTATGTCTCATTCCTTTAAAGGAGAGTGTCGTGATGCTTACGAAGGGATAACACCTACTCTCACTCCCTCTCTTTCCCCTTTCTTTAACCAGGCTTCATTACCACTCATTTATCAAATGCTCTGTGACCCGCCCCACTGGGTTTAATGCTCCCATGAATAAAATAATAGCGACAACAAACTCCAATCTTAATTTCCTCCGTAAGACTTTTCTTTGTCTCCAACACATTGCCATTATTGACCAAAAAAAAAAAAAAAAACAGGAGACAGGTTTTTGTGTTGTCGTTTACATAGCCAAATTTCCGCGTCTGGAATTTCCTTTTGTTTGTTCAGAGAGTCACGTGTTCATTATAACTGTTATATCCTCCTCGCAGACGACGGCCATTGATGCTTTTGTTTTTTTTACACAAGGGTTTTACAAAGTTAAGGCTTCTTAACTTTATTTACAAGCTGAGAACTGCTATCTACGTCAGTTGATTTTAAAGTCTTTTCACTGTTATGAGACAGATATATGGAACACGATGAAGTTGGAGCCATATGTGGGCCAGTGATTTTCTGTCTGTCTGTCTGTCTGTCTGCCTGTTTGTCTGTCTCTCTCTGTCTCTCTCTCGCTTGCTCTTTTGACCTCTTCAGAGACCAGCTTTTACGAGGTTAGTGTTCCTCCGCGAATATAATAATGACGCAACCAGTTAGGCGAGTTTATCTGAGAAGATAGTCAATCCCTCAGTTAATTTGAAACGAATGGAGGATATCTGACTGGAAATCGAAAGACAGTCCGGCTCGTGAGGATGTCATCAGATGAGCACACCGTAGAGGCAGTGATCCTGACGAAGAATCGTGTCGGGAAACACTCGTTATATTTCCTGACAATAAACCTCCTTCATATACTCATTCCTTGTGTGTTTGTGTACTCACCTGGTTGTGGTTGCAGGGGTTGATTCACAGCTCCTGGCCTCGCCTCTTCACTGGTCGCTACTACGTCACTCTTCCTGCTCCAGGAGCTTTCATACCTCGACTTGACTCACGAAATCGTAATGACACGATTGCAAACAAACCATACCCCGGCCGGGATTGAACCCGCGGTCAGAGAGTCTCAAAACTCCAGCCCGTCGCGTTAGCCACTAGACCAGCTATGTATGGCTCCTGCCTCCACTACATCACTTCCTAGGCTATTCCACTTCCTGATAACTCTGTGACTGAAGAAATGCTTCATGACATTCCTGTGATTCATCTGAGTCTTCAACTTCCAATTGTGACCCTTTGTTGCTGTGTCCCATCTCTGGAACATCCTGTCTCTCTCCATCTTGCCGATTCCTCTCAGTATTTTATATGCCGTTATCTTATTCCCCCTATCTCTCCTGTCTTCTAGTGTCGTCAGGTCGATTTCCCTTAACCTCTCCTCGCAGAACATTCCCCTTAGCTCCGGAACTAGTCTTGTTGCAAACCTTTGCACTTTCTCTAGTTTCCTTACATGCTTGGCTAGGTGTTTGTCTCAAACCGGTGCTGCATACTCCAATATGGGCCTAACATACACAGTGTACAGGATAATAAACGATTCCTTATTAAGATGTCGGAATGCTGGTATTAGGTTTGCTAGGCGCCCGTGTACTGCAGTAGTTGTTTGATTGATGTGCGCCTCAGGAGATGTGTTCGGTGTTATACTCACCCTAAGATCCTTTTCCTTGAATGAGGTTTGTAGTCCCTGGCTCCCTAAACTGTACTCCGTCTGCGGTCATCTTTGCCTTTCTCCAAACACGGACACTTCTGAGTCTATTCCTTCCGTAATGTCATTCAAAAACACGAGAAACAACACCGGTCCTAGGACTGACCCCTGTGGAACCCCGCTATTCACAGGCGCCCACTCTGACATCTCGTTACGTACCATGACTCGCTGATGTCTTCCCGAAGAGGTATTCCTTGTTCCATTGCAGTGACTTCCCTGTTATATCTGCCTGGGCCTTCAGCTTAAGCACTAATCTCTTGAGTGGAACTGTGTGTGTGTGTGTGTGTGTGTGTGTGTGTGTGTGTGTGTGTGTGTGTGTGTGTGTGTGTGTGTGTGTGTGTGTGTGTGTGTGTGTGTGTGTGTGTGTGCGTGTGTGTGTAAGCTCAGAAGTACTTGTAGGACGCGACACTGGAGACGAGTGGTTGAGGGATGGAGGTGCCTCGCATACTGACAGTGCCAGAGCAAGCACCTGCACACACAGATGTTTGTCCTGGCAGGCATTGTCATGCACACACACACAAGTACACCCATCCAATGAGATGACAGTAAACAAGTAATATCACAATATGAAAAAAATAACCAATGTGAGAAAACTAGTGAATTTTAAAGCACTTTCGGGATTTCTCACATTATCAAGGAACTTTTCAATTCAATATTTTTCACACTGGTTATTTTACATATTGCAAGTATATCCATGCATTATATATATAATATATATATATTATATATATATATATATATATATATATATATATATATATATAATATATAATATATATATATATATATATATATATATATATACATATATATATATATATATATATATATAATATATATATATATATATATAATATATATATATATAAATGTATATTAATTTTCGCTTGCCTTATCCGGCAAGAAGAGCGTTGCTATTTAAGCCAAAATCACAAGTTTTACCTATTCGGCACGACATATACACAAACATAAACATTCTCTCGGTTATTTCACACACCGCTTCTTCAGGTCATTAATTTCACACGTATATATATTTTTTTCTCTGAATTCCCGTGATGAATTAAATTTCTTTTCACATGGACGGAGAAGATATTATCTTAGTACATTATTTGATGATGTTCCTTAGGGATGCCGATTTGATCAATTTGGTCGCATTTACATCCGTAGGCAAATACTAGTTGGCTGGTTGACCGAACACTCCAGTGTGTATGTGTGTGTTACTGTGTGGATGTTTGCAGTGCTGCACTGTGTGTGTTACTGTGTGGATGTTTGCAATACTGCACTGTGTGTGTTACTGTGTGGATGTTTGCAATACTGCATTGTGTGTGTTACTGTGTGGATGTTTGCAATGCTGCACTGTGTTACTGTGTGGATGTTTGCAATGCTGCACTGTGTGTGTTACTGTGTGGATGTTTGCAATGCTGCACTGTGTGTGTTACTGTGTGATGTTTGCAGTGCTGCACTGTGTGTGTTACTGTGTGGATGTTTGCAGTGCTGCACTGTGTGTGTTACTGTGTGGATGTTTGCAGTGCTGCACTGTGTGTGTTACTGTGTGGATGTTTGCAGTGCTGCACTGTGTGTGTTACTGTGTGGATGTTTGCAGTGCTGCACTGTGTGTGTTACTGTGTGGATGTTTGCAATGCTGCACTGTGTGTGTTACTGTGTGGATGTTTGCAGTGCTGCACTGTGTGTGTTACTGTGTGGATGTTTGCGATGCTGCACTGTGTGTGTTACTGTGTGGATGTTTGCAACATTGCAATGTGTTTGTGCGTGTGTGTGTGTGTGTGTGTGTGTGTGTGTGTGTGTGTGTGTGTGTGTGTGTGTGTACTCACCTATTTGTACTCACCTATTTGTGGTTGCAGGGGTCGAGTCCTAGCTCCTGGCCCCGCCTCTTCACCGGTTGCTACACACCGGTGTGTGTGTGTGTATGTGTGTGTGTGTGTGTGTGTGTGTGTGCGTTACTGTATGAATGTCTGCAAGAGAAGAATGTTGCCAGAAGATCACACAGATGAAATGGCAAGAAACTCAGATCTTACACTGCCATAAATCAAGACAACCTGATCAATAACAAAATATCTCCTTCGTAAAGTTTCTGTAGACTGAAGGACAACATTCAGCTACAAACATGTGGCGACAAGACAGAACATGCATGGAAAACTGACTCTCAGAGCTAAAAAGAAATTTACTAGTAACGAATAATGGCTCTAAACCGCGCTAGTGTCCTCGTCATCTGGTCGAATAAGAGGAGACATGATAACAACATGAATGATTATAAAAGAAATAAGAAAAAGGAAACGCGAGATGATGATTTCTGAGAGCATTTTAAAGGTATAGCAATGACCCATAACAGTAAACTAAGATAAGGGAATGAAGATATCTAGAAAGGATATTTTAAAACTTTCTTTAGAGAGTGGTAGCACTCTGCGATCTTCAGAGAGTGATAGTACTCTGGGATCTCTTCAGAGTACCCATATTTTCACAGCAGGTGCCTTGATGCTAATAAAGGTACCTTTATCCAATGGACTGGGACTACCCTCCCCTTCCTTGGATAAAACCAAATAAACTAATTACCTTTTAAGACCCCCAATGAGATTAACTCTGCCCTTTTAATATAATAATTCTAAGAGCAGTGGAATGAGTTAAAATAACAGAAGGTAAACCCTACAGCTACTGAGAAATGAAAAAAAAAACGATAAACACAGACGAATAACAGAGATGAGAGAGAACACAGATCTTCTCTAAGATACCGAGTGAGATGAAAAGCATCTCTATTCTTTGCAGCGTCGAATATACACATTCATAAGTTCCAGTACAGTCTCAGGTATACTCTCACCTCCCAGGATGTCACTCCTCAACAATCGACTAACACCCAGGTACCTATTTACCGCTAGGTGAGCAGGGGAAGACAAAAATGAACCTGTGTCTGCTGACTTTGAGCCGATGGCGTTACCACAGAGCTGCGAACCACCTTCTCTAGTTGTATGGAGACCTTAGAAGAGAGTGGGTCTTCTGCAGCATCCGGTAGGGGAGATGATCTCACGCCACTGTGGCTACGATCTTAAACCTACTTAGACTCCAACACTGCCTCCAGTAGAAGAGATTCAATCGCAAAGGCTTCCGACCAGAAATGCTGTGAACTTGTATCCCTTATAGATGCTATGTCCGATACAGTTTGGTCTATATATGGTTACATGTGCTTAAAACTACTTCGATCTGTTCAGTAGCACTGAGAAAGGCTAGTCAATGATCTACCCCAAAGAAGGTTGTGACGAGTGCCCAAGGCGAAATTAGGGACTGCCAAGAGGAAATCCCAAGCATGTGGCGCCCTCACTGTTAAGCGGTAAGCTTTGTCCTTGAGGGTTTGTCGTGCACTGAAGGCGATTTTCTATAGAATGCGGCTAATACATGATGGGTACTCTCACAGCTCTTGGCTACTCTATGCTATGTGATAATTACATTGTGTGAATTTAAGCTGATTATTCTTCCTCCACGTCATACTCCATCACACAGGATGGATATCCTGACCATACTCCACCACACAGGATGGGTATCCTGACCATAATCCATCACACAGGATGGGTATCCTGACCATACTTCACCACACAGGATGGGTATCCTGACCATAATCCATCACACAGGATGGGTATCCTGACCATACTTCACCACACAGGATGGGTATCCTGACCATAATCCATCACACAGGATGGGTATCCTGAACATACTCCATCACACAGAATGGGTATCCTGACCATATTCCATCACACAGGATTGGTATACTGACCATACTTCACCACACAGGATGGGTATCCTGACCATACTCCATCACACAGGATGGTATACTGACCATACTTCACCACACAGGATGGGTATCCTGACCATACTCCATCACACAGGATGGGTATACTGACCATACTTCACCACACAGGATGGGTATCCTGACCATAATCCATCACACAGGATGGGTATACTGACCATACTTCACCACACAGGATGGGTATCCTGACCATAATCCATCACACAGGATGGGTATCCTGACCATACTTCACCACACAGGGTATCCTGACCATACTCCATCACACAGGATGGGTATCGTGACCATACTTCACCACACAGGATGGGTATCCTGAACATACTCCATCACACAGGATGGGTATCCTGACCATACTCCATCACACAGGATGGGTATCCTGAACATACTCCATCACACAGGATGGGTATACTGACCATACTTCACCACACAGGATGGGTATCCTGACCATACTCCATCACACAGGATGGGTATCCTGACCATACTCCATCACACAGGATGGGTTTCCTGACCATACTCCATCACACAGGACGAGTATTCTGACCATACTCCATCACACAGGATGGGTATCCTGACCATACTCCACCACACAGGATGAGTATCATGACCATACTCCACCACACAGGATGGGTATCCTGACCCTACTCCATCACACAGGATGAATATCCTGACCCTACTCCATCACACAGGATGGGCTTCTTACATCTGTAATTAGGACGGATGCTGAGAAGTTGATCTTCCAGGAATATGCTTTTGCTGTCTTTTTTTGCAATAGTTGAAGCTTGTTCCATTTTTTAAGTAATTACGTACAGGCGGTACCTGTTATTATTGTAAATTTAATTGTATATTAAGGGTGGGAGTGGGTGGAGGAAGGGAGTGAGTTGAGAGTGGAGAGATGAGATGAAATTCGGAGTGGGTGGAGATGAAGGTGGGAGTGGGTGGAAATGAGGGTGGGAGTGGGTAGAGATGAGGGTGGGAGTGGGTAGAGATGAGGGTGGAGTTGGTAGAGATGAGGGTATGAGTGGGTAGAGATGAGGGTTGGAGTGGGTAGAGATGAGGGTGGGAGTGGGTAGAGATGAGGGTAGGAGTGGGTGGAAATTAGGGTGGGAGTGGGTAGAGATGAGGGTGGGCGTGGGTAGAGATGAGGGTGGGAGTGGGTAGTGACGAGGGCGGGAATGGGTGGAGATAAAGGTAGGAGTGGGTTTAGACTAGGGTGGGAAATGGTGGAGACGAGGGTGGAAGGAGGTGGAGACGAGAGTGGATATGAGTGGAGGGTGAAAGTGGCAATTGCTGGAGGCGACTTTGACGGTAAATGCGGAAAATGGTATATGCAAATGGGCTTAAAACTGCAGTCTTCTTAGAAATTATTCACAATTGACCACAAACCAGCAAAAATACCAAAACACAAACGATGGGGTTTCCTGAAGCGTCCCCTCATGTCTTTTTCAACTGAGCGACATGACTTCTAGGGAAAATTGCTGCGATCATCTCTGAGGGCAGTCAGTGAGTGTCTGGAAGCACCAGTTACCAAAACATAGCAAGAAATGAAGCCGACGATAAAAACCGCAGCATCGCGATTATCTGCGGTCGTGGTGATCACCTCAGACTTGAGGTGTCGCAGGCTGGTGTGCCGGGGAAAGAGGTGCCGCTGCTATGCAATCCCCACCACTATTCCCGCAAATATCCCCACCACTGTACCCACAACAGTCCCCACCACACCAGGACCTCCGTCCTACTCAGATCTTCGTTAACATCTTTGAATATTCCCGGCAGAGAGCGGCTACACTAGTCTGTAATAAAGTTGGTAGAATTACCGACAATATGTAAAGTAAAAGGACACAAGTGCAACTAATGTGACATTTATTGTGGCAACGTTTCGCTCTCCAGGAGCTTTATCAAGCCATTACAAACAATACATGGACACAGATGGTATATATAGGAACAGAGTGAGGTGAATACTAGTGAGGTACCATTTCGATGTTCACTAGTGGTAGTAGTAGTAGTGGTAGTGACAAAAGTAATACAATATGGTAGAGCAATTAATTCGTACATGAGTAAAAGGATATAAAAGCTATTACTTGGGTAACATAAAAATAGGTTGGACAAATATAGACTGGAATGAGGCAGCTTGTTTCAGTGTTCACTCTCTGTGCTGTGTGTAGTATAACAGGAGAGACTATGTGATGGCAGGGTTTACTGTTTTCAGGAGGATTCTTGCTAAGACTTCGGAGATGGTGAAGCTGCCGTTGTTTTGTTTAATTGTATTCGAAACAGCGATCAGTGCTGATTCAAGGCACTTGCGTGTGCGGAAATTAGTTTCTTTAATCACTAATTGGGCGTCTCTGAATTTCATGAGATGATTGGTTGGAATTCCGGTGTTTTACCAAGCGTTGTTTAAGTTGTCGTTCCTCATGCGTAAATGTGTTTCATGAGGCGGGTGTCGAGGTTTCTTGCTGTTTCACCTACGTAGATCTTGTCCCCACAGCCTCCACAGGGTTATAGTGTAAACTCCTGCATTGACTGGTTCGTGGTGCTTGGGTTTTTGTCCTGGTTAGATCCTTAATTGAGTGGTAGAAGCGATGGCGACTCATGGTGTTAGCTTGTGAAAGTACTTTTTGAGACGTTTAGTGCAACCTGGCTGTTGGGAAGAATTATAAACTTTGTTGGGAGCGGTGTTTGATGCGTGGAGAATTGATGATCTGAAGAGCTCTTTTCTTGCAGTCTTTGATGAAAAAAGAAGGAAATTGTAACTCAGTGAATGTTTGGTGAATGTAAGTACATTCCTCGTCAAGACTCAGACTACAAATTCGGTATGCTCTTAGGAAAAACCGATGATGATGCCTCTTTTGGTCTTGGTATCTTGACTGGAATAGAAGTGTGTGAGATCATTTTTTGGTGGGTTTCCGATAAACTTGAAATCTTAGGTTGTTGTCTACTTTGTGAATGAGGACGTCGAGGAAAGGTAGCTTGTCATTGGACTCTTCTTCTGTGTAAACTGAATCGCTGGTTCAACTGCGTTGAGCTTGCCTGAAGATCCGTACATCAAAACGTTTTGGAGTTATTACGAGGACATCGTCCACGTAACGTAACCAGTGACGCTTGAAGGGATGAATGTGGCGAAGTGTTCGGACTCTAGGTGTTTCCATTTAAGTGGCTAGGACGGCACTTATTGGGACCCCATTCCCATGCCGTAGGTTTGTTGTAGAGCTTGTTATTGAAAGAAAAAACATGAATGAGTTAACACAGATTCAATCAAGTACAACAAAATCTCCGGGAGGTAAAGGAAGATTAAGTCCTGGTTGACTTTACGTCAGAATAGGCAGTGCTCCCACAAACAGCCGGATTTTTGCCAAACATCTTTCCTGCCTTCTGGGACCATCAGCCCGGCTCATCTTAAACACTCAGGCGACCTTCTCAACCGCATCCGTACCTAAGCAGTTTGGATGTGAACTTCCCTTCACAAAAGTACCTACCAAAAAAGCCATCGAGTTCTACGACGTAAAGTCAACCAGGACCTTAATCTTCCTTTACCTCCGGAGATTTTGTTGACTTGATGAACTCTGTGTTAACTTCAACTGTTTTTACTTTCAATAACAAGCTCTACAAACAAACCTACGGCATGGAATGGGTTCCCCCAATAAGTGCCGTCCTAGCCAACTTATACATGGAACACCTAGAGTCCGAACACTTCGCCAACATCATCCCTTCAGCGTCACTTGGTTACGTTACGGGACGATGTCCTCGTAATAACTCCAAAACGTTTTGATTGTACGGGATCTTCAGGCAAGGCTCAACGCAGTTGAACCAGCGATTCAGTTACACTAGAAGAAGAAGTCCAATGACAAGCTACCTTTCTCGACGTCCTCATCACAAAGTAGACAACACTAAGTTTCAAGTTTATCGGAACCACCAATAAAAATGATCTCACACACTTCTATTCCATCAAGATACCAAGACCAAAAAGAGGCATCATCATCGGTTTTTCCTAAGAGCATACCGAATTTGTAGTCTGAGTTTCTGCAGGGAATGTACTTACATTCACCAAACATTCACTGAGTTACAATTTCCTTCTTTTTTCATCAAAGACTGCAAGAAAAGAGTCTTCAGATCATCAATTCTCACGCATCAACACCGCTCCCAACAAAGTTATAATTCTTCCCAACACCGGTTGCATTAAAACGTCTCAAAAGTACTTTCACAAGCTAACACCAGAGTCGCCATCGCTTCTACCACTTCAATTAAGGATCTAACCAGGACAAAACCCAAGCACCACGAACCAGTCAATGCAGGAGTTTACACTATACCCTTGGAGGCTGTGACAAGATCTACGTAGGTGAAACAGCAAGAAACCTCGACACCCGCCTCAATGAACACATTTACGCATGTAGGAACGACAACTTAAACAACGCCTGTGTACAACACCGGAATTCCACCAATCATCTCATGAAATTCAGAGACGCCCAATTAGTGATTAAAGAAACTAATTTCCGCACACGCAAGTGCTTGAATCAGCACTGATCGCTGTTTCGAATACAATTAAACAAAACAACGGCAGCTTCACCATTCCGAAGTCTTAGCAAGAATCCTCCTGAAAACAGTAAACCCTGCCATCACATAGTCTCTCCTGTTATACTACACACAGCACAGAGAGTGAACACTGAAACAAGCTGCCTCATTCCAGTCTATATTTGTCCAACCTATTTTTATGTTACCCAAGTAATAGCTTTTATATCCTTTTACTCATGTACGAATTAATTGCTCTACCATATTGTATTACTTTTGTCACTACCACTACTACTACCACTAGTGAACATCGAAATGGTACCTCACTAGTATTCACCTCACTCTGTTCCTATATATACCATCTGTGTCCATGTATTGTTTGTAATGGCTTGATAAAGCTCCTGGAGAGCGAAACGTTGCCACAATAAATGTCACATTAGTTGCACTTGTGTCCTTTTACTTTACACTAGTCTGTATTAATGTTACGTAGTGGGAACTCCGGCAATGTGCAACTTCTCTATTCCTCAAAGAATGGGTCGCATGCAAGAGGTGATGAAGCATGTCTTCTAAGCTGGGAGACTTCAGTGAGGCGATGAGGATATCGTCAAGCATTCCATTATGGGTTCATTAGCTACGGCAGCGTCAGAGATTTCGTCTGGGCAGTATCTGGTTCAAACCCTGGCTCATTTTCTGCCCCTAGTAACGTTCCTCTCACAAAGCTCTTCTTCATCTATCCCATTTTCCATCCTCAATCCCCCTAAAGGATCTTTTCTATATATGTAGCTAACGTTTCATCTAGTCAATGAGGAGAGGCTATTTTGTGTCAGGGGATCATGGCGGACTCTCATCCTGGGCGAGAGTCTTGGCGCTAATGCCGCAGTTTTTTTGATGAGGTAAAGCGATATCATCTCCCTTGACTAGGGATCAAAGGAGCAATCAAGGACCACACTCACCCCCCTCGATCCCTACTCTCTCCCTCAAAGCACTCTTGTGGAATCCTTGATGACATCCTCATCGCTCTACCGATGTCTTCCAGCTCACACTTAAATATGTCATTACCTGATGCACGGAACCCATCCCCTGTGAGGATGCCAATGTTGTTGTTGGGGGTTTATAGGGGCACTGACAGCGTGCGCCGTACCGAGCCCTGCCTTCTAGTGTCCTAAAAAGAAACTGAGAATGCTAATGGTGATTAATACGAAGGGGACACATAGGTAGCACTTGTTACAGCTCTGTAATCAAATTATGATGATATACATTGCAATTCTGTTGATGAAGAAAAAACATGTGCAACACTTGGGTATGTTTATTGCCGTAATAAGTAACTTTGTCTAACTTTCTTGAGGTTATTCTAGGTAATTTACACATATGTTACTATCCAAAACAACCACTGTGGACAAAATAGTGAAACTCCAAACATTTTCATGATTTTTAACATTATCAAGAACCTTGATAATGTGAGATATCACAAAATCGCTTGGAATTCCACGGTGGTTGTTTTGCATACTGTGATATCGCCTGTTTACTGTGATCTTATTGCATATGTTACTATGTATGATCATTGTACTTATATGTACCTGTACCTAAATAAACTTACTTGTCTACTCTACATTTTCCTTCAGTCGAATACAGAGGAAAGAAATTCGGCAAACAGAAGTGAAGATGCAAAGACTAAAAACTAGAAGTCTGGTAGACTTTAAGAACTAAACAAGTACCATGCAACCATCCAGAGTAGGACAGCAGCACACTTCTCATGAACCCAAATCTTAAACTCTAAACCCAACGGGTTTACAGCTTATGAACGAATATAATAATATAATCAATTCCCCGTACCACGGCCACCGCCGGCCACCCTCATTCGACATTTATCATAATTCCCAATCAAAGGACATTACACCAGGTCCGTTTATGGTCCGGTAATCGCACCACGGCGGCATTAGGGCTCATTCAGGGTACCAAAATCCTTTCATTTACATGGCAGACTCTCATCAATTGTTATTTATTTCTCAGGTGAGAGGCTAGTGTCAGAGCGCTGTATGGCCCTGGTGGTTTAGCGCTTAATTTTGATTATAATAATGATAGTGTCACAAGAGTGATTTTGGAAGGTCGTACTGAGACTCTCATCCATTCCTCACTCCCAGCTTCATTATTATTATTATTATTATTAATATTATTATTATTATTATTATTATTATTATTATTATTATTATTATTATTATTATTGTTATTTCTATTAATATTATTATTATTATTATTATCATTATTATTATTATTATTATTGTTGTTGTTGTTATTAATATTATTATTATTATTATTATTATTATATATATATTATTATTATTATTATTATTATTATTATTATTATTATTATTATTATTATTATTATGATGATATTCATGGGGAAGCGTTAAGTCATAGTGCCTGAAGAATGGGAGGTAATCTGATGTGATCCAAGGAAAGGGAGGACAACTCCAATTCCCCTGATCAAGAGACTTCACTAGCATCAATTCAACCTATAAGACGTAGAGGTTATATATATATATATATATATATATATATATATATATATATATATATATATATATATATATATATATATATATATATATATATATATATATATATATGCAAAGGGTTATATCTGTTAAACATTAGATTTTTGAGATGCAGTCTTTGAACATCTTCTAAAATAACATACGAGTCTTCAATTCGTAAAATGCATGCACAGTTCATGTGCAATGTTGCACTGTGTAATGTTGCACTGTGTAATGTTGCACTGTGTAATGTTGCACTGTGTAATGTTGCACTGTGTAATGTTGCACTGTGTAATGTTGCACTGTGTAACACTTCATGATTGCTACAGGATCATAATGTCATTACAGCTGATATGAGTGTCATTAAGGTCGAGAAGCGCACGTTGGTCGATTTACACATATGTCGTATATACTCACCTGCTTGACCTTTACTCCAGTAGGGGGAGAAAAAACTGGACCAGCCATGACCTATAAACACTTCTTCCGGCGGCCTCTTCTTTACCGTTACCTGTTTGTAACTGTTTACGCTAGAATACTGTTAACGGAGAGTGTTTTGAGCGGTGATGCCCGCCCACCTCTCAAAAGACGGCTGCTGGCAGAACAGTGAATGCTTTTCACCTTCTTGCGTCACCAAACTTTAGTGGGAAACCGCTAACTTGTTAGTAAATTTAGAAAAATCAGAGCTTAGGCAAGGAGAAATGAGTAAACATTTTAACGGGTTAATGAGATCTACTCCTCTCACTCCAGCCTGGCAAGGGAATAAATTCTATGTCTCCTTGAGAAAGACAGTTACCTCATAAATAACTGGGCCGCAGCACCGAAGCGTAAAATATAACCCATAATATTATCTTGAAATTGGGTTGGACGCTGATATAAATGTAAGTAAATTAGCTACCCCTGGAGACATGTTCAGAAACATGAAGCCAGTACCTAGTTACTCTGTTAATATTATTAATATTATTAATACTTGTAGCCAGATTCGCTCTAAGAAAAGGGAGGGAAGTTCCAGTTCTGTGAATGAAGAGAACTTCGCCGGCGTCGAAGGTCCTGTCTGGCTTACAAGTATATCCCGATCTTGGATGACGAAGTCAGCATCTTTTGACACCTGCTGGGTTATCACCCACACTGCCTCTTCTCACACCTGCTGAATTATCACCCACTGCCTCTTCTCACACCTGTCTTGCACGCCTGTACACCTGTAAGAATATCGACCACTCTACCTTGCAACCCATGAGACTGTAAGCCACATGTACACTACGAAACACACCTTTCCCCACAACGCTGATCCAATGAGGATATTAGACACATTCATCTCAATAAGATGATCTTATCATAGCGATTAATCAAGACTTATTGCATCTGGAGTTATAGGTGACTTGGAAGATATATCAGGTTACTACCATGCTGGTGAACACTCTCTTAGGAGGAACTGTGAACTGAAAGCTGGCTGTCTTGGATCAAAGTCTAGCGCAAGCTGGACTCCAAGGTATTGGTCCAGTGTGGTGAGTTTGGTATAGCACTGCGTACCTTGTTCCAAGGTTCGTAGGTTCGAGTCTCCTTCAGCCAGAGATCAGTGTTTGTGTATATTTCGCCTGCTCTCACGAATTCCTTGCATTGTTAAAATCTCTAGTAAGGCTGATGCATGCAGGGGATGAGATGAAAAGCTGTAAGCCTTCTCCATGAAAGCTGGCTGCCTTGGATCAAAGTCTAGCGCAAGCTGGACTCCAAGGTATTGGTCCAGTGTGGTGAGTTTGGTATAGCACTGCGTACCTTGTTCCAAGGTTCGTAGGTTCGAGCCTCCTTCAGCAAGAGATCAGTGTTTGTGTATATTTCGCCAGCTCTCGCGAATTCCTTGCATATATATATATATATATATATATATATATATATATATATATATATATATATATATATATATATATATATATATATATATATAATATATATGCAATAAGATCACAGTAAACAGGTGATTTCAGAATATGCAAAACAACCACTGTGAAAGAATAGAGAAATTCCAAGTTCCTTGATAATGTGAGTAGTCACGAAAGTGCTTGAATTTTTCTATTCTTTCACAGTGGTTGTTTTGCATATACATACATATATATATATATATATATATATATATATATATATATATATATATATATATATATATATATATATATATATATATATACATATATATTTATATATATATATATATATATATATATATATATATATATATATATATAATATATATATAGTATATATGTATATATATGTATATATATTAATATATATATATATATATATTATATATATATATATATATATATATATATATATATATATATATATACACACACTTACCCGGAGTCTACCTGGAGGGTATTCTGGGGAGAGAGAGAGAGAGAGAGAGAGAGGTGAAAGAATGAGAGCCTCAAGAGAGGCTAGAATAATCTGAATTGCAAAAAACAAAGGAATGAAACAGGAAGACTGGGAGGTTTCCGTATAAGCTAATAAATGGCATGGGCAGCGAGGCTTCTTCCCTGTAGTTGGTGGCTAGGGCATGGAGTGGCTCGGGCATGCAATGGTTTGGGCACGCAGTGGCTTGGGAAAGGAGTAGCTTAGGAACAGCGTGACTTCCCTGGCGTCTTTCTCACCGCTTGGAAACGCTTAGAACCACAAACATTAACTACCAACACTACTCCCAGCCACTGGCAATCACCACCTCTACCAACAACAACATAAGAACATAAGAACATAAGAAAGGAGGAACACTGCAGGAGGCCTGCTGGCCCATACTAGGCAGGTCCTTTACAATTCATCCCACTAACAAAACATTTGCCCAACCCAATTTTCAATGCCACCCAAGAAATAAGCTCTGATGTGAAAGTCCCACTCAAATCCAACCCCTCCCACTCATGTACTTATCCAACCTAGATTTGAAACTACCCAAAGTCCCAGCCTCAATAACCCAACTAGGTAGACTGTTCCACTCATCAACTACCCTATTTCCAAACCAATACTTTCCTATGTCCTTTCTAAATCTAAACTTATCTAATTTAAATCCATTACTGCGGGTTCTCTCTTGGAGAGACATCCTCAAGACCTTATTAATATCCCCTTTATTAATACCTATCTTCCACTTATACACTTCGATCAGGTCTCCCCTCATTCTTCGTCTAACAAGTGAATGTAACTTAAGAGTCTTCAATCTTTCTTCATAAGGAAGATTTCTGATGCTATGTATTAATTTAGTCATCCTACGCTGAATGTTTTCTAACGAATTTATGTCCATTTTGTAATACGGAGACCAGAACTGAGCTGCATAATCAAGGTGAGGCCTTACTAATGATGTATAAAGCTGCAGTATGACCTCTGGACTTCTGTTGCTTACACTTCTTGATATAAATTCCAGTAATCTATTTGCCTTATTACGTACGCTTAGGCATTGCTGTCTTGGTTTAAGGTTGCTGCTCACCATAACCCCCAAGTCCTTTTCGTAATCTGTATGGCTAAGTTCTACATCATTTAATTTATAAGTACTAGGGTTATGGACACTCCCAAGCTTCAGAACCTTGCATTTATCTACATTGAACTGCATCTGCCACTTTTCTGACCAAGAATAGAGTTTGTTTAAAACCACCTCGACCAGGATCAACGCCTGCCAAAAACTACAACTATCAGCAACTCTCACAACCACGAGCTACCACAACACCCTTCCATTTCAAACCGGTTTCTTCCACTACTGCCAGCAATCTATCCCTTCAGTACTAATCTTTGCATTAACAACCCTATACGCTGAAATGACCTGCATCCGTGACCATCGGCGATAAAGCCTGAGCTATCCGGACGAATAGGAGTTAACGAATGAATGCTAGATGGTCGAGTATCACTCGTGGGATGTGGGATGCTCGCACCTCAGTGTCGGGGTGTCTGGAGCATGTTCATGGGTTTGTGATTGTTGTGATTGAGGTGAAGATTTGGGTCATTCGAACACCGGGAAGGAGGTTCGTCTCAGCCCGGGGGACGGAGATGGTGTGTGTACTCACTTAAGTGTGGTTGCAGGGGTCGATTCATAGCTCCTGGCCCCCGCATTTTCACTGGTTGCTACTAGGTCACTCTCCCTGCTCCGTGAGTCTTATCTTATCTTGGCTTAAAGCTATGTATGGATTCTGCCTCCACTACATCACTCTCCAGACTATTACACTTTCTGACAACTCTATGACTGAAGAAATACTATGTGTCGAGTCACATCTCCTGGTTCCTGCGTATGTGTGTGTGTGCGTGTGTGTGTGTGTGTGTGTGTGTGTGTGTATGTTTGTGTTTGTGTACTTATTTTCACCTGAGCTTTTCTTTCCCAGGATAAATAGGTACCTACCTAGGTGCCTATTTACCGTATTTATTGTCAGGTGATAAGAGGCAGCAGGTGAAAAGGAGACTTCACCCCCCACAATTCCCACCTTCAACCAGGATGAGCATGCTGAACGCTAGCTCTTGGACCCGTGGTCAATTCATTATGTATGCTTTTTTAAAAAAAAAACGTACAGTGATTTAGCTTTTGTTTCGTGTGCATTGACCCATCTGACTTCAGGGGTGTTGAGCTCCAGCTCTTCGACCCACTTGAAGCTTTCTGTTGAGCGACGCGACTTATCTCCGTCGTGTATACGTTAAAATTCGCTGCCAGTTCCAGCATCAAATGACTACATCTCGTTCCTTATTGTCTACCACTTCTATGGTTATTTTTGTCTCTGTCTTCTAGATACAGCCTTTTTGTGTGATTGCTAATTGATGAGAATCACTTACACTGTACACAGAACATGGTCTGTGTTAATAAAAGGTTGGGGTAAGCCAGTGGTAGGCCTCGGTCAGATGACCAAAAGTTCCAGTGGTTGGTCATCACATGACTAAGACCCGCGTCAGGAAACACTTGTCCTGTGTCACGATAATATATATACATTTCCTGAGATCATATCTCACTGAATAGCATTCCACAGCCGCTCCATAACCCCAAGGGTTTAGCGCTTCCCAGTGAATACTAATGACCCCTATATTTATGTAACGGAGAGATGTGGTCATCATTATTTCTCCTCTTGTTCCGTGATCTTCTCAAATCGTGAAATAGAGTTCGTTTTAATCTCATTTCCGGCGCCCTACAAGTGGCACTGTCCCCTTGTTGTGCTTTGCTGACCAGGGGGGTCAACCCTGGAGGCATTGACCCCCGGAACACCCTTCAGGTAGGGAGCTTCCGCCATTAACCAGTGTCACACTTCCTTACCCTCAATTCTGGAGTTTATCTTGGAGTTCGAGTCTAGTCTCTGTTTATTCTTTCACATATTTTCTTTTTATTAATCAGTAACTTTGTCTGTACTCTGTTCACATCTCACCTTAGTTAATTTTAATTTGCTTAAGTTACCCTTTTAATTTCTTGCAAAATCTTCCCGTATCGTCACTATTTACGTCTTCCTGATCGTATATGCGGCAATTTTCTTCACCTGTTTTCCATATCACTTTTGTGTCCACCGTGAGTCTATACATCAGGGATTCTCAATTTTTCCTCCTAAAACTACCCCTCGGTTTGACGTATTTCTCCATTTACTCCCTTCCATACAATAAATTGATCGCCATCATCAGGGGTCAGGAAAATGTCAGAGCAAGTTATTCTGGTTTTGTACAAAAATAGTAATGTACATTCCTATTACCAAAAATAAAAAAAAAACATTCTTTTGTACAGAAATAATTATACAGTCCATTTTTATAGCAAAAAATAAAACCAAACAGAAATATCAAATATTTACCCCCTGCCATGTAATTTTTTTTTTACCACCATGGGTTAAATTTACCCCTGGTTGAGAATCACTGCTTTTCATGGTGCATTATTTACGTGGAGGTGAATTAGAGTGGGATCCCTGACACGGGTCCATTCCAGTGTTTCACCTGTGTGATAACTCTGTCTGACATCCAGGTATTCTTTTAGCCTAGGTAATATTGTGCCCGTCACTTCGACTCGCGTCTCTGGTTTGTGTAATAATTTACGTTGTAGTTCGCTCACCTTTTGTCTTTCGTGTCTCATTTCCGACAGTCTGTTGCATGTGTTTATTAGGTTTCAATCTTGTCTGTCGAATTTCTTGAACAGTAGAATTATGTAAGCAGTGTTCCATTTGTCTGGCAGACTTCCTGCTTGTTCTGTAATGTTGCAAACCTGTGTCAGCGGCCTGCACGATGTTGCTGCTCCCTCTGTCAATAGCCACCGTGGTGGTGGTGCTGTCTCGGCTTTTATCGTCTGTTGTTGTTTTGTTTTTCTTGTTCTGTGTTGCTAGCTCTTTCACCTTATTTTTACAAGTACCTAACCAGACCACAGGCGGGGCTTGAACCGATGCTAACGTGTCGGTCTAGAGTTAAAAGCTCTCTGACTGCGGGTTCAAGCCCCACCTGGGTTATGGTTCGTTTGCAATCGTGTCGTTACGATTTCGTGAAATACTAGTACCTGTTTGGTTGTGAAAACACACGAACCTGTTAAGTTTCAAGCATTGGTTACTGTTATTTCACGTATTTCCTTTTCTTAAGGCAGTCTTAGAATTTAATCTTGGATGGTCATCTTCCTTTGGAGGCGCATGTAAGGTGACCTTCACTCTCTCTCATCCCTTTTATTGCTGCATCATTATCAAAATGACTTTCTGAATTCCTTGTTCAGTAGTTATGAGGCACATATTTCTTGTTCTCCTTCTCCTATTCCTTCTCCTTCTTCTCCTACTTCTTCTCTTTCTCCTCTTCAACTATTTTCGTTTTAATATCTTATATGCTACTTTCCGATATTAAACGAATCTGTTGGATACTCCCTAGCATCCACGGTTGAAGATATCAGTTTGTCTTCGTAGTGTTTATCTACTGAGCTCGGCGTTCCATGCTAGGTGTTCCATGCTCGGTGTTCCATGCTCGGTGTTCCTTGCTCGGTGTTCCATGCTCGGTGTTCCTTGCTCGATGTTCCATGCTCGATGTTCCATGCTCGGTGTTCCATGCTCGATGTTCCATGCTCGATGTTCCATGCTCGATGTTCCATGCTCGATGTTCCATGGTGTTATTCCTTCTTGGGAAATTCTCGTGTCTTTATTTTCAAACTCTTGATCTCATATTTCCTCTAAACTACACTAAGCTATCAATAAACACTTGTCAATGCTCTGTAATAACCCTCATGTAAATAGAAACTCGGGAGAATAATTGGATTGTGTATTTCGATCCCTTTCTGGGATCCTGTTCAGCAGATGTCAGTATCCAGTGGGTAGCTTTCTGCATTCTGAAGTTACCAACATCAGTGAAGCTGCCCGTATCATTGAGGCTACCCACACTGAAGCTACATCGTTCAAGCTACCCGCATCAATGAAGCTACCCGCATCAATGAAGCTACCCGCATCAATGAAGCTACCCGCATCATATCAAAACTCTCACCTCCCGACAATGAGGATTCCATCGTGTTACACAGACGTCTAATTCACATAGGGTTGAGAAATAATTCTAACCGGCCTTCTCAGAAGGAGAAGAAGAAGAAGAGGAAGAAGAAGAAGAAGAAGAAGAAGAAGAAGAAGAAGAAGAAGAAGAAGAAGAAGAAGAAGAAGAAGAAGAAGAAGAGAATGAGGAGGAGGAGGAGGAAGTAGAAGGATATCTCTTCTCAGATTACTAACCTAAATGTATTTAATAAAGAGAAGATCTAGGCAAAGAGATCAAAACAGTGCTGTTTACTTCCATTCAGCTCTATCCTAGATCCTCTCACCTCAGGAACTTATCCACTGACTGCTAGGTAACAGGGACAGCAGGTGCTAGGAGACTTGCCCAAACCTCCCCAGAGCAGGATTCAAACCGATTCCTTTGGGCTGTCAGCCGATTGCGTCCCGAATAAGCTGAGGTGACGAGTGTCACCTCAGCGTAGGTGCTCAATTGAGCATTGCGCCAATTGTACTCAGATGCTAAGGCGTCATCTTACGAAACTGAGCACAGGTCGAAGTGTTGTGAAGTGGAAGGGGAAAAATCTAGTTCATTCAGTTAGGTGATGTGTTTCTTGACCGCTGGTGACTGGAGGAATATTTACACAGCTGCAGCAACGATTGTGGGAAGACTAGGAGGAGACGGAGGAAGATTTATACATACGGACGGGGATAACGCTACAAGACAAATCTTGCACAAGACGCACACTGTAGAATGAGACGCCTGCGCAGTATTTGTGCTTCTTTATTGTCGAAACGTTTCCCCAACAAGTGGCGAGACGTTTCTATAACGCTGCTCAAGTGTCTCATTCTTCAATGTGTCAGTTAACCAAATCATTTATCCACGTTGTATTACATAACTGCAAATGGAGCAGAGTTTCGCTCGGTGATAAAAACGCAAAAACGCCACGCTTACGAAACGTTCTCACAATGAACGTTTGTTGTGCACTATGTTTTTTTTATCTACAGTAACCCACCGAGGGAAGCTGACATAAAAAGAAAAACGAGAGTTTGGACGTGATTTCCCTCTTCACTAAAGCACCTACCACACAAGCCATCGAGGTTCAACGACGTAAAGTCAATCAGGACCTTAATCTTCCTCTACCTCCCGGAGATTTTGTTGACATAATTGAACTCTGTGTTAATTTCAATTTTTTTTTCTTTCAATAACAGGCTCTACAAACAAACCTACGGCATGGGAATGGGGTCCCCCCATCAGTGCCGTCTTAGCCGACTTGTACATGGAACACCTTCAAGCTGAACACTTCGCCAACATTATCCCTTCAAGCGTCACTTTGTGAGACCTTTACCCACTCTGCCTGAGGTATCCCAGCAAGTGAGCACGTCTCCTGTGTATCCCAGTGCTTAACAGAATAGGGAATAGCATAGGAAGGTACAAATAAAAAATGGGAACTATGGCTATAGTTTACTTAATTACATAAAAGGGCTAGAATACAACATATCCTGATGGAAATTTACACAATATAACAATTAACCTATGAGGCTTATTACCAGAGGGAAGGGTAGATGTTATCAGTAACACGGACTAGTGTTCACTCTTAATTCACCGACCAGCTGACCCGAGATTCACAATGCGTGGTCCACTACACACGCGGCTGTTTGGAGCTCTCTCTCACCGAACCTGTCACCAACAACCTCCCATTGCTCAGTTGTACCCTGGCTTATATGGTCCTCTAAGCCCCCCCTTCCCCATAAGGCGTAGACCACGTGTTACGACCTGACGCCGAGATCTGACGCCAGTGACGAACAAGGGAGCTGAGACTTAAGCCAAAAGGCATGTCTAACAGCTATTTGCCAAGGCAAGGTGTGACCATATAATTGGTTAAATTACGTCTCCCTCAGAGACCTCACAGACATAGTGACCTACATCACAACATGGTTACGTTACGTGGACGACGTCCTCGTAATAACCCCCAAACGCTTTGATGTACGGAATCTTCAAGCAAGGCTCAACGCAGTTGAACCGGCGATCCAGTTTACCCTAGAAGAAGAATCCAATGACAAACTACTTCTAGTCGTTCTCATTCACAAAGTAGATAACAACCTGAAATTTTAAGTTCACCGGAAACCTACAAATTTTAAGTTCACCGGAAACCTACAAATTTTAAGTTCACCGGAAACCTACAAATTTTAAGTTTACCGGAAACCTACAAATAAAAATGAACTCACACACTTCTATTTTTTAATCTAGTAATTCATACTGGAGAAAGGGTTACTAGTCCCTTGCTCCCGGCATTTTAGTCACCCCTTAAGACAAGCATAGCCTACGGAGGAAGGATTCTTCTCCACTTCCTCAAGAAGAAGGCCGGTTATTTTTACAAATTCATCCTGCTGTCCTACCGGACCAACCTGTAACTGTGCATCGTTATATTTCACTATCATATGATTACTCTGGTGACCTGTAAATTCCTATATTTTAACGATAATCTACAGCAAAATATACACCATCAAATATTTTATTCCCTTTCTATTTATGTGCAAGTTCCAAATCCATTTTTTTAATAGTGATAATCATCCAAATCAACAACATCAGACGATTTGATAATGTTTATTGCTCGTTGCAATCAATAGCTGCAATTGCTGCTGTTGTTACCACAAGCCGTGTTAAAAATTCAACTGGTGGTCTACCTTCCATTCACGCTGTCAAGTTCCACTTAACCCACTATCTGGCGGCCAATGAAAAATACGGATTCATAGCTGTGTAATTATTCATGGTGATGGTTTATTGACAAGGGTGACTGGTAGGAGGGGAACTGGGAGCGAGGGGGAGGAATGAGGGCAGGAGGAAGGGAGGGGAAAGAGGGAGAGAGAGAGAGAGAGAGAGAGGGATGAAGGCTAAAGGAAAGAGGAAGAAGAGAGAGAGAGAGAGAGAGAGAGAGAGAGAGAGAGAGAGAGAGAGAGAGAGAGAGAGAGAGAGAGAGAGAGAGAGAGAGAGAGTAAAAAATTTATTTACAAGAAATTAGTAAATAGGAATATGTGTTTCTGTGAAGATGTTGATATCTATAATGCAGGAATTGCTGTCTACCTGCATAATGTGGCCTCTGCTGCTTACAGTGTATGCGTTGCTACTGCTTACAATGTAAGAGTTGCCGCCTACAATGTACGTGTTCCTGTTTACAATGATACTTCTCATTTTCATCTTCTTCTCCGCCTCCATCATCACCATCATCATCCTATTCCTCTTACTATTATTATTAGCATTATTTAGGAAGCTGAATAGATCCTTCAGGCACGTATAGTAAAGATGAAAAGAGTGTACCCCCCATTTCCAAAATCAAAAACCCTTCACCACCCCAAAAGCTCCCATCACCAGCATCAAGATCCCATCACCAAACAAAAGGGTGCCCCCCTGGGTGGGCCTCGTAGGGGATCATGTCGCTGGACACAATGTGACCTTCCTGCATGATTTAGGCGGCCGCAAGCAATCTTGCAATACCAAAGCCGGCAGCAGGTGGAGGGGCGCCTGCACCTGCCCTGCGTTCATCACGGGGCGTCATGCGGGATTGTCCCCTACAAGCGAGGTCCTTGACACGCTGATTCGACAGTCGCTGTGTGGGGAGAAAACAAGAGCGGAACATTGTCTTTCCAGGACTGTTACGCATCATCAGCATCGTATGAGGAAAGGAGCAGCTGCGGGACGACATCTGCAATTACAGCAATTGCGGTGTACAGCAGTTTGTGGTTAAAGAAACTACAAAAGGGACGGGAGATGTTGTGGTTACATCTTCCAAGAACAGCAGCTCGGAAAAAGCAGCTGCGGTTTACAGCAGATGCTGGGGTTTAAACAGTAATGCAGGGGGGAAGCAATTTTTGCGTTACAGCACTGCACTTTTTTGACACACTTTGGAGCATCCCCGGCTGTGCGGGCATCACCCAGCACTCAGCATGATCGGGAGCATCCTCACCCTTCTGTTGCACCCCCCCCCACCCCCCCCCCCGCAGCAGCTGAACATACTCTGAAGCCTCCCCGGCGGCCACGTGGCGCATCCCCCACGCGCAACAGCACCGTGCAACACGGTGTAAGTACCGGACAAACACCGTTCATACTTTTTCACCACCAGCACTAACAACATTGCCCATCGAAGACCTCTGTGCGGAACCGTTAATCCCGGGGGAGGAGGGGGAGGAGCGGGAGGAGGAATTGTTTTCCCCTCCCCGTGGGATGGGGAGGTGGGGAATAGAGATGGGGGGGGAAATCATTATAAGTTTGCTCATTCCCCCCCCTTCCTTTTTTCCCCAACCCCATCTCCCCCCCCCCCTGCCACCATTCGCCCCTAAAGCAGGGAAATTACCCCCGAAAACCAGCCGATTGCTTGTTACGGTCAAAAGGGGGTTGGATTGGCTGCCAATGTTCCCTGTCCTTTAGATAACACTTAAAAAAATGGGAAGGGAGCCCCCTGGCGGGACGGGAAATGCCAAACCCTCAGAAAAATTAATTTTTTTATCTAAATGCGCGGGTGCTTTTCGTATTCTGGGGGATATTTATATAGACTCTTCCAGAGCTTCGACATGTGGGGAGGATTGATAAAAGAAGAAGAGAAAGAGAGAGAGGGGGGAAAAGGGGGGAGTGTGTTTCGATAAGGACCCCTCCGGGGTCGCTGGTTCGAGGGTTGGGTTTATTAGGATTTTAGGTTAGGTTGGTTGGGTTAGGTTGGGTTGGGTTGGGTTTAGGTTAGGTTAGGTAAGGTTTGTCAGAAACAGAACAAGTTTTTCCTAACGCCGGTCTGAGTCATTGATGACCCGCCACTGGAGCTTTTGGTCATCGACCGAGGCCTTCCCCGCTGGCAAAACCCCCCCCCCAATTTTAAAAAATTAGGTAAAAAGTTAAACCATTTCTGTGCTTCTGAACTATGGAAATAAATTTTTTTGGAAAATCAACCGTTTAAAATTTTGAGACAACTGGGGGACTGATTACCCCAACTCCCCCCTCTCATTTTCCACCTTTCTCTAATTGGACTGAAAAAGGGCACACTGGCAAAAACGTTTCCAGAATAAAGACACATAAATTTTGCACTAGTGCCTCATTTATCAATTTAAAGGGAAAAAAACTGAACCAGAATAAACATAAAAGGGGTAAAATATTTTCCAGAAAAGACTAAAACTCTAAAACTCGAAATAAACATTTTTTTTAAATGAAACATAAACAAAAAAATTTGATCAAGAAAAAATAAATGGTATAAAACCGACACAAATGAAAAATAAACCCATAAGCATATAATGTAAATCCTTAATGAAACGTTTCCCCCACACAGTGGGGTTTATTTAGAGTTTACCCAAACCCAAATGGTTTGCTATCGTCCAGGCAGGGATCTACTAAACAGAGAAGATGTGGAATCATCCCGTTGTGCTGAAAGTATGTCTGATCCTGTTAGGTAAGACACTATGCAACATTTTTAAAACAACTTTATTCCAAAAACGTTTCGCCTACACATAGGCTCTTCAGTCAAATACAGAAAGTGGGCAGGAACATAGAGATGTGAAGACGATGTAATCATCCTCACCCTTAAAGTCCAAAATTTTGATTTTGTCATCCCTCGGCCGGGAGAAGTCAGTTCCATATCAGGAACTATCAAATGGGGGGGCCGACAGTGGGGGAGATTTAAAATACTGTGGGAAGGGAGGTGCGGGGTAGTAGTAGTAGATAGTAGTAGGAGGGGGCAACTGGGGGGTCTGTCCCTTCAAACCAACCCCTTCTCACTTGAAAAGCTTGAAAGGGTTTTTCTGTACCAAGATCCACGTGTGCAGTTCGACAAGATGAACATCGGAATAAAGTTGTCTAACTGTTCATATTGTCTTACCTAACAACCTGTCGTTATTGTATACCATTTTGATGTTCATGTCTGATCCTTCCTGCCTACCTGGAGTCCCCGTGGCCTAGTCCCTGACCAGGCCTCCTGGTGGATCAGGGTCTGTTCAACCAGGCTGTTATGCTGCTTGTATCCTCCACCACGTTTTCATCCAGATCCAGAAGAAATGAAAGGGGAGGGGATTTTTCCAAATTTTTTGGGATTTACTGGGAGGCTTCACTCTCATCTCGCCTCCCAGGGAGGGAGGTCCTCGTATTCCTGCCTTGGGATACCCCTTGACCTTGAACTGGTATCCAGTCACCCGCAGAGGGAAACCGGGCACAGGTACCCCCTTTAAAAGCTTGTACAATCAGAGGACTAAATTTTTTTCTTTAGCCCACCATCGTGCCGAGGGAAGAGAGAGAGAGAGAGAAGAGAGAGAGAAGAGAGAGAGAGAGAGAGAGGGAAGAGAGAGGAGAAGAGAGAAGAGAGAGAGAGAGAAAGAGAGAGGGAAAGAGCACGGTGTTGCAACCGATTTATATGCGAGGCAGTTAACATACCCTCGCCGGAGTGAACATGGGCACTGGGTATATTGCGGCAAGGTGTGTCATTTAGTCGGGGCCGCCGCCCCCACCAGCATCCCGTCTTGGAATAGCGATGCCCTCCTCATAGAGACGATCATCTGGGCACTGTCTTTGTGCCCAGACTTGCTTACCTCCTCCTCCTCCTCCTCCTCCCAGGTACTGAACCCATACCCAGAATTGCTTACCGCCTCTTCCCAGGTACTGTACCCATGCCAAGATTTGCTTACTACTACCTCCCAGGTACTGTATCCATGCCCAGACTTGCTTATCACCTCCTCCCAGGTACTGTAACCATGCCCAGAATTCTTTACCACCACCTCCCAGGTACTGTAACCCAGGGCCAAATTTCCCTTTAAACCACCCCCTCCCGGTACTGAAACCATCCCAGAATTGCTTCCCCTACCCCACCTCCCAGGTACTGTACTCATGCCCAACTTTTTTTACCACTTTCTCCCGGGTGGTACCCATGCCAGACTTGTTTTACCACCACCTCCCAGTGCTGTACCCATGCCCCGACTTGCTTCCCAAAACCCCCCCCTCCCAGGTGCTGTACCCTGCCCAGACTTGCTTACCACCACCCCCAGGTGTGACCCATCCCCAATTTTCTTCCACCTCCCCCGGGTACGTCCCAGCCCAGATTTCCCTTTACCACCACCCCCCGGGTACTGTACCCAGCCCAGCCCTTCCTTACCACCACCTCCCAGGTACTGTACCTATGCCCAGACTTGCTTACTACCACCTCCCAGGTGCTGTACCCATGCCCAGACTTGCTTACCACCTCCTCCCAGGTACTGTACCCATGCCCAGACTTCCTTACCACCTCCTCCCAGGTACTGCACCCATGCCCAGACTTCCTTACCACCACCTCCCAGGTACTGTATCCATGCCCAGACTTGCTTACTACCACCTCCCAGGCACTGCACCCATGCCCAGACTTGCTTACCAAGACCTCCCAGGTACTGTACCCATGCCCTAGACTTGTCTTGTTTACCACATTCTCCCAGGTACTGTACCCATGCCCAACTTTTTACCACCACCCCCCAGGTACGTACCCATGCCCGGCTTGCTTACCACGACCTCCCAGGTACTGTACCCATGCCCCAGACTTGTTTACCACATTCTCCCAGGTACTGTACCCATGCCCAGACTTGCTTACCACCTCCTCCCAGGCACTGTACCCATGCCCAGGCTTGCTTGCCACCTCCTCCCAGGCACTGAAAACCTATGCCCAGACTTCTTCCCAAAACCTTTCTCCCAGGTATTTCCCCATCCCAACTTTTACCCAAACCCTTTTTTCCCAGGTATGATCCTGCCCAGCCTTGCTTACCACCCCTCCCGGTATGTCCCATGCCCGGGCTTGCTTCCCCACCTCCCCCCAGGTACTGTATCCATGCCCAACTTGCTTACCACCTCCCCAGGTACTTTTCTAATGCCCCAAAACCTTTCTACCACCTCCCCCCAGGATAAAACCCATGCCCAGACTTGCTTACCACCCCCCCCAGGTCTGTATCCTTTTCCCCCCAAACTTTTTACCACCTCCCCCCCCCCGTACGTACCCATCCCCAAAATTTGCTTACCACCCCCTTTCCCAGGTCAAAAACCCTTTTCCCCAGACTTGCTTACCACCTCCTCCCAGGTGTCGCATAGTTGCGATCCCTGTTTCCCGTATTTTAAACAAGCATATTATATCACCCTGTGCTTTGACACAAAATCCCCGTACCTTTGGTTTTGGGGACGCATAGGGATACACATGGGCATGACCCCCTGTCCCGCCTCACTCCGGGCGGCAACCTACAAGACGTGAACAGGCTTGGCACCCCGGGCCCCCATCTCTCATCTCAGTCTGAAAATAATTTACCATCCTACAATGTGTCTCTTTCAAAACCCACGATATCTCCATTTTAAAACCCTTACGATAAAAGGTACAGCGGGGGGCCTGTAATTTTGACGATTACAGCGATTTCTGGAATAAAATTGCGACCACAAGACGCCATTTCGTGTTTTCCATAGGCCTACCCAGGTTTTACCCCACCATACCTCAAGCCACTACTCACCAGCTTTTACATTATTCACTGGGCATCTCTTTTTTAGTGTTTAACTGCTTTTTTTTCATTACCCCGAGGGGGTTTACCCGGTTTTTCAAAAAAAGCCAGCTTTCCCGTCTGTGGTGGGGAGTCTACACCCAGCCCAGTCCAGCCAGCCTACCCATCCAATTATTTTCCTCCCAAACCAGCTTCCACCCCGCTGGCCCCGGTGAAGTTATCAAGCATTCTGTGTGAGGGTTAAGATAAGCCCCAGCAACAACCCAGGTGTCTTTAAAACCCCCGTACTCAAGCAAGCCACATGAGAGCCTTCATCGCTTGTGATTCTAGTTCCAACATTCTGAGTGCTCCCTTTTCATCCTTTTTGGGGTTTTGTAGAAATTTTGGGGTTTTTTTTTTAAGGGGAGCCGGCTTAGAATTTTCTTCGCGGGAGTGTGGGTTTTCTCATGAGGCTTACGACGTTCAACCCATAAGCCCACCACTACGATCACTGGTTCCGCACCATTTCCGGTCTCAGACGCCTCGCCAGCCATTACCCACAAACCCAACTACAGTCGGGCCATTACAACCACCTCCCATCAGTTTTGGGGCAAATTAAGGGTTTTAGCCCCCATATTTTAAAAGGCCACATAGGGGGGCAAGACAGAGTGTGGCGCGCCATCTTTAAAAGCCTCCTGTGTGTTTCTCTCGCCGATTTAAACGCAAATTTTACGATCATCTGTGCAGAGACAGCAGCAAGACGATAAAACAATCCACAAACTCATTTTTTTCAAGTGTTTCAGCTATAAAATTTTTTTTTTTTGAGACTTTGCAGTGTTGAGACATTTTTTTTTGTGTTTCCCGTGAATTTTCTCTTTTACATTTGTGACTCTTGATCAGACTCATGTTTTTTCATGTATGATTGATTCATTTCTTTTAACCCTTAATCAGTGTTAATTTTTTCCGGCATTATTTTATATCTGTTTTTTTTGTATTTTTATACACTTGAAGTAAGTACTTTTGTTTCCTTGTGTGTGTGCAACATGAGCAAAATAGAACTTGTGTTTTAAACTTAAATTCCAGTGAAATTTAAATCAGTAAAATTTTTTACCTCATATTTTGCATCACAACCATTTGTCTGTTTTTTTTTTTTCTTCCCAGCATTGTGTAATTTTATATTTTGTTTCCCCGGTGTTTTAACATTCTTGTGTTCATATTCCCTTTTTTCAGCAGTGTTTAAATTTTCTTATTTTTCCCAGACAATATGCCAATTTTTTTTTCCCCCCCAAAAGCTCGTATTTACAAAAATTTTTTCACACATCAAGTTTTTTATTTCAAAAAATTCTGTACTGTGTTATGTTGATGTGTTTGTCCTGCACTCTGTAATGTTGTATTCCTTTTTGTTTTTGTTTTAGCACCTATATTTTTCATGTTTTATTAACAAATTTTACTCTTAGTGCAATTTTAAGTTCTCCTTCTAAAATAAATTGTTCTTTTTGCTTGTTGTTTTTAAGTCAGTTAAAAGTTTAAAATGTTCATTCCTTTATATATTTTTTTTCTTGTGTGTTATAATTTTTATTATTTCACATTGACCATTTTGCAATAATTCTTTTGAAAATATTTTGTTCTATTTAAAATTTTTCTTCAAAAATTTAGCATGTTTGGGGAATACATTTATTACAGTCAGTTTCTTATGCCTTCTGTGCATAGTATTTATTCTGTCGCATTTTTTTTTTTTTTTAATTTCAGTGAATTGGTGTTTGTTTTAAATTTTTTCACAATTTAAAAGATCCCTTTTATTATTTTATTGTTTTTTTCCTTGTTGCATTGAAAGTAAAGACAACTCATGTGCCATTTATTCCAAAATTTAAAATAAAAATGGGATATTAGATTTGAGCAAAGTACAAGCCTCTTTATTTTTAGTTTTTCTAAATTCATATTCTTCTTTTGTGAGTTCTTTGCTTTTCTGTGTAAAATTTTAAAATTTTAATTCTTATGCAGAATATTTAAGCATTTTTTTTCCCTTAAGCTTACTGTGTCATTCTCTCCATTTTTCTTTACTTTTCCCTTCAGTAATTTTTACTGAAAAATTTTCCCAGTCCTTTTGAACGTTCATTAGTTATCACCATCAAAGTCAAAAATGAATCAGTCCACAGACCCAACTTCCCTTTCTGACGAAAGACAATACCTACCCTTGACAATGTGTTTGTTCCCACAGCTTGTACTGAGATTGTTAAAGGCGCTAAATTGAAGTTTGATTAAGTTCCTATAGATCCACAAATTTCTTTTTAACGTAGCCGAGCGGGCAGGGACTAGTAATTCTTCACTCCCCCTCTGTGTTCCACCTATACCTTCAGACTTGCAGGAAGTGTTCCGTTGCCCAAGTTCCGGGGAACTCAGACTGCCTTTGAGTGCAAAAGCCTACCCTCAAAGACTGCAGTTTGAGTAGTAGTTTCTCCACAGGGAGCCCTTTCCCGAAAACGTTACTTTCAACTATAAACCATCTCTTGTGATGTGACATGCCGTTTGCGAAAGACGTCTCTTTGCGGAGTGCTCCACAGGTGTCGTTGTTGTTCCAATGTTTTAGATGGGGATCCCCCCCAGTTGACAGTAAAACAGTATTGTAAGAAGTTTTTTTTTTTTTTTAATTTTAATTATTTTTTTTTTTTTTTTTTTTTTTTTTTATTTTTTTTTTTTTTTTTTTTTTTTTTTTTTTTTTTTTTTTTTTTTTTTTTTTTTTTTTTTTTTTTTTTTAAAAATTTTTTTTTTTAAATGTTGAAAATTTTTTTTTTTAAAAAAATTCCCCCAAAATAATTTCACATGGAACGTTAGTGTATTTTTATTGATCCTCCTTACTGTGGTTTTTTTGAAACCCAAGAAACCCTTTGTTCGGGGGGTTCATTCTCTCCGGCTTTTCATGGAAGACCGTCCCTTTAATGCTTTTAAAAGCAAATTTTTTTCAAAGTCATTTAACTCCAAAAGTTTTTTCCCAGAAGGGGAAACTTTTGATACCTTAATTTTTCCAAACGAAAACCATTTAAGGAAAACCCCAAAAATGAAAACCTTTGCTCAAATTCCCTCCAAATTTTTTAAAAAAAAATTTTTGCCAGTGAATGTTGGGCCTGGTTTTTTTTTATTGCGACCTTTGAGTTTTTTGCAGTCCCTCCTTTTTTTTGAGTTGCAGATTTTTGGGGGCCGAAACTGTTTCTGTTAAACATTCTTTTTAAAATTATTTTCCCCGTGAAGGCCCAAAAACAGTGAGCTTTAATTGAAAAATTTTTTTTCATAGTTTGAATTATTACTTTCAAAAAATTAGTCCAAAATCATGTTTTAAAATTTAGTTTTAAATTTTTATTTTTTATTGTTAGAAACCCCAGCCCCTGTGTTTGCCCCTAGAAATATGATGTCACGCATACGAAACATACCACGCAAATTGGGTTTAGTTAAAAAGCGCATTTAGAATTTCCCCGTGGTAAAAGGTCCTGTGGTTTTTTTGTGATCATGGGGACCCAAAACTGTCCCCCCCTTTCCCTCCTATCCGGAGATAAAAGTCAGGTTTGGGAGGGGCCCATCTCTTTCCGTAAAACCTTTTTGGTTATAATAATTCTTTCCTTTTAAAACCCTTTTGAAAGCATAATCCCCAACTTCTTCCCCCTCCCCCTAGTTTGGATTGTTCCCAAATAGTGAAAGGGTTGGGGTTTAACCCCCCCATACTTAAAATCCCATTGTACCACCATGCATAAAATGCCCAATTGTTAATTGGATGAATGCCCAGGGTTCCCCTCCTTTCCCGGACTTTTTATTGTAAATTTTTTTAATAAAAATTGGACCGGGGGGGCTTTTTCCCGAAAAGGGCTGCCCTTTTCATAAAAAATACTACTATTTATCAAAATTTTTTTTAATAAAATAATTTAATTTTTTTAAAAAAAAAAATAAAAAAAAATTTTAAAAAAAGGGAGCTTTTTTTTGGGACGTGAAAGGTTTGCGGGAATTTTAAACCCTTGTTTAATTTTACTTTTTTAAAATGTTTACGGGGTTTTTTGTTTCTTTTTAAAAAAACTTTTTAATGACTTTTTTAAATGTTTTTTGCTTGTATTTAAGGTTTTCTTTTTTTAATGAGCTTGTTTAAACCAAGGACCTTTTTAAAGGGACTTGTTTTTTTTAACTTTGAGTCTGTAAAATATATTTCCATCCCAAAAATAAGTTTTTCAAAAAGGTAATTTCCTTAAAACCCTTCCCAAAACAGTTGTCCCCATCCTTTCCCCCAAAAACCTTTGTTTTTAATTGCACCCGGGCCCGGCCCCCCTTTAAAGGGGCCCCATATTTGTAACCACACCCCTAACATGACCCCGGGCCCATATTGGGTTTCCCCTTTAACCCCCCCGGGTTTAATTGTAAAAAATTTGAAAACCCCTTGCTTTAAAAACCAACCCTGGGGCCCACTTGGGAACCAGGGGCCCGGGACCCCCTTCCCCCTCCTCCCGGGGGTAAAAGGAAAAACCCCTTGGGCCGGGGGTTTTCCACACCGTCCTCCCCCTACAATTTTTTACCCCCTAAATTTTTCATTTTAAAACCTGTTTTCTCCTTTAAGGGCCTTGATCCGGGAAACGGCCCCTGCCCATTTGGTTCCCCTTCCCCCCGGGTGGAACCCAAACCCCCCACCCCCCTACCTCCCCTTTTAACGGGAATTTTGGGACAACAATAATTTAAAATAATAATTAAATTGTTAAAATTAAAAATTAATAAAATTTTAAAAAAAAATTTTTAAAAATATTTTTTACCTTGTTTTAATTTTTTCGGTGGTTTAAAGTTGGTTTAGCTGGTGAAGGGTTTATTTTTAAGGGGGGAGCTGGTTTAAAAAGTGAAAACCCTTTTTAAATCGGGTTTGTTTTTAAATTTTTAAAAATTTGTTTAATTTTTAAAAAATTAAAAATTAAAATTTTAAAAATTAAAAATTAAAAAAGGTGTTTTAGCTGTTTTAAGGTGTTTAGTTTGGTTTTTTTAAAAGTTTTTTTATTTGTTTTTAAAGTTTTTAAACCTGGTTTTTTAAGGTGTTTAGCGGGTTTTTAAAAGGTTTTTTTAAAGGTTTTTAAACTTGTTTTTTAAAGGGTGTTTGGGGCTGGTGTTTTAAGGTTTTTTATTTGGTTTTTAAGGGTTTTTGGCGGGTTTTTTAAAGGTGTTTACCCTTGTTTTAAGGTGTTTAGCTGGTGTTTAAGGTGTTTTATTTTGTGTTAAGGTGTTTTACCCGGGTTTTTTTAAAGGGTTTGTTTGGGGCGGTTTTTAAGGTTTTTAAATTTTTGGTTTTTAAAGGTGTTTAGGGGGGTTTTTTAAAGGGGGTTTTAGCTTTGTTTAAATTTGTTTGGGCTGGGGTTTAAGGTGTTTTGGGCGGGTTTTTTTAAGTGTTTAGCTGGGTTTTTAAGGTGTTTAGCTGGTGTTTAAGGTGTTTTTTTTGGTGTTTTAAGGTGTTTAGTTTGTTTTTTTAAAGGTTTTTTACCCGGTTTTTAAAATTTTTTAGGGGGGTTTTTAAAGGGGTGTTTAGTTTGGGTTAAGGTGTTTAGGTTTGGTTTTTTAAGGGTGTTTATCGGGGTTTAAGGTGTTTGGGCTGGGTTTTTTAAAGGTGTTTTCGGGGTTTTTAAAAGGTGTTTTTTGGTGTTTAAAGGTTTTTTAAGGCCGGGTTTAAGGTTTTTGGGTTTGGGTTTAAGGGTTTAGGGGGGTTTTTAAGGTTTTTAACCGGGGTTTTTTAAGGTTTTTACTGGATTTTTTAAATGTGTTTTAGGGTTGTTTAAGGGTTTAGCTGGGGTTTAAAGGGGGTTTAAAGCTGTTTTTAAAGGTTTTAGCGGGTTTAAGGGTTTTAAGCGGGTGTTTTTTAAGCTGGGTTTAAGGTGTTTAGCGGTTTAATGGTTAGGGGGGTTTTTAAAGGTTTTTTAAAAAGTTTGGGTTTAAGGTTTTATGGTGTTTAAGGTGTTTAGCGGGTTTTTTTAAGGGGTTTTTTTAGGGGTGATTAAAGGGTGTTTTAGTTTGTTTTAAGGTTTGTTTAGCTGGGGGTTTAAGGTTTTTAAAGCTGGGTTTACGGTGTTTTTGGGGCTGGTTTTTAAAAGGGTTTTAGGGTTTGTTTTTAAGGTGTTTAGCTGGTTTTTAAAAGGTTTTATTTTGGGGTGTTTGGGGTGTTTAGCGTGTTTTAAAGGGTGTTTAGCGGGGAGTTTTAAAGGGGTTTTTTTTGGGGGTTTTTTGTTTAAGGGTTTTCGCGGGGAGTTTAAGGTGTTTAGCGGTTTTTTTAAAGGTGTTTAGCTGGAGTTTTAAGGGTTTGGGTTTTGGTGTTTAAGGTTTTTTAAAAGGCGGGGTTTTTTTAAGGGTTTAGCGGGTTTTTAAAGGGGGTTTAAGCTGGGTTTAAGGTTTTTAAGCTGGTTTTTTAAGGGGGTTTGCTGTTTTTTTTAAGGTTTTTAGCGGGGTTTTTAAAGGGTTTTTAAGCGGGGTTTTTAAAGGGGTTTTTTTAAGTTTGGTGTTTAAGGTGTTTAGCGGGGTTTGGTTTACGGGGGGTTTAATTAACTGGGTTTAAGGTGTTTGGGGCTGGTTGTTTAAGGTTTTTGCGTGGTTTTTAAGGTTTTTAAGGCTGGGTTTAAAATTTTAAGGGTGTTGTTTAGCGGGTGTTTTAAGGTTTTTAGCTGGTTTTTAAACCCGTTTTTAAAAAAACGGAGTTTACCGGATTAACTTGAAAGGGTGTTCCTTTTGTTAGGTTTTTGCTTTTTATTTTTAATTGCTTTTGGTTTTTGGGGTTGTTTGTTGTTGTTTTGGGTTGTTGTTTGTTTTTTGTTTGTTTTGTTTTTTTGGGTTTAATTGGTTGTTGTTGTTTTTGGGTTGTTGTTGTTGGGGGTTTGTTGTTGTTGTTTTTTGTTGTGTTGTTGTTTTTTTGGGTATTTTGTTTTGTTGTTTTGTTTGTTGTTTTTGGGGTTTGTTTTTTTGGTTTGTTTGATGTTGTTTGTTGTTTTTTTTGGTGTTTTTGTTTTTTGTTTTTTGTTTTGGGTTGTTTATGTTTGTTGTTGTTGTTTGTTTTTTTGGGTTGTTGTTGTTTGTTTTTTGGGGTTTTGTTGTTGTTTTGTTGTTGTTGTTGTTTTTTGGTTGTTGTTGTTGGGTTTGTGTTTGTTGTTGTTGTTTTTTGGTTGTTGGTTTTTTTTGGGTTGTTTTGTTGTTGTTGTTGTTTTTTTGGGGGGTTTTTGTTGTTGTTGTGTTTTTTTTGGTTTTTTTTTTGTTTTTGTTGTTGTTTTTGGGTTTGTTGTGTGTGTTTTTTGTTGTTGTTGTTGTTGTTGTTTTTGTTTTTGTTTTTGGGTAATTTGATTTTTTTGGGTTGTTGTTTTTTTTTGTTGTTTTTGATGTTGTTGTTTTTGTTTGCTGTTTTTTGGGTTGGTGATTTTGTTGTTGTTTTTTGTTTGTTGTTGTTTTTTTGATGTTGTTGTTGTTTTTTGCTGTTTTTGGGTTGGTGATTTGTTTTTTGTTTTTTGTTGTTGTTGTTGGTGATGTTTTGGGTTTTGTTTTGTTGATTTTTGCTGTTTTTTGGGGTTGTTTTTTGTTGTTTTTGGTTTTTGGGTTAAGTTTTTGGGTGGGGGTTGTTTTTGTTGTTTTGTTGTTGTTTTGTTGTTGTTTTTGGGGGGATGTTTTGTTTTTGGGTTGTTTTTGGGTTTTTTGGGTTGTTCTGTTTTTTGTTGAGGGTTTTGTTGTTGTTGTTGTTGTTTTTTGTTGATAAAGTTGCTGTTGTTGATTTTGATTGTTGTTTTTTTTTGTTGTTGTTGTTTTTTGGTGATATTGAGGTTGGGGTTTGTTGTTTTTTTAGTTTTGTTGTTTTTTGGTTGTTTTGTTGTTTTTGGGAGATGTTGTTGTTGTTTTTTAATTTTCCCTTTTTGTTGGTTGTTTTTTGTTGTTGTTGTTTTTGTTGTGTTGTTGTTGGTGATTTTGGGTTTTTTGGGTTTGTTGTTGTTGTTTTTTTGGGTTTGGGTTGGGTTTTGTTTTTTGTTGTTCTGTTGTTGGTGAAGGGGGGCCCGGGTTATTTGTTAACTGCCCATATTTTTCCTTTGGGCTTTTCTTGTTTTTTTCTTTTTTTTTTTCTTTTTTTTTTTCTTGTTTTTTTCTTTTTTTTCCCTTATTTTTTCTTGTTTTTCCTTGTTTTTCTTGTTTTTCTTTTTTTCTTGTTTTTCTTTTTTTCCCTTGTTTTTCTTGCTTTTCTTGTTTTTTTTTTTTTTTTCTTGTTTTTCTTTTTTTTCCCTTTGTTTTTTTTTCCTTGTTTTTTTTTTTTTTCTTGTTTTTCCTTGTTTTTCTTGTTTTTTTTTGTTTTTTGTTTTTCCCTTTGTTTTTTCCTTTTTTTCCCTTTTTTTTTTTTTTTGGTTTTTTCGTGTTTATCTTGTTTTTTCTTTCCTTTTTTTCCTTGTTTTTTTTTTTTTCCCTTTGTTTTTCGTTTTTTATCTTTTTTTTTCGTGTTTTTCCCCTTTTTTTCTTGTTTTTTTTTGTTTTTCGTTTTTAAATCTTGTTTTTTTTCGTTTTTTTCTTTTTTTTTTTCTTGTTTTCTTTTTTTTCCCTTTGTTTTTCTTGTTTTTCCCTTGTTTTTTCTGTTTTTCCTTGTTTTTCTTTTTTTTCCCGTTTTTTATTTTGTTTTTTCGTGTTTTTTCTTTGTTTTTTCTTGTTTTTCCTTTTTTTGGGTTTTTAAACTTTTTTTTTTCCGGCTTTTTCTTTTTTTTCCTTTTTTTCCTGTTTTTCCCGTTTTTATCTTGTTTTTTCGTGCTTTCTTGTTTTTCTTGTTTTTCTTTTTTTTCCTGTTTTTTTTTTTGTTTTTCGTTTTTCTTTTTTTTTCGGGGTTTAACTTTTTTATTTCTTTTTTTTCTTGTTTTTTTTGGGTTTTTTCTTTCTTTTCCCCTTTTTTCTTTACATTTTTTTTTGTTTTTCGTTTTTCTTTTGTTGTTTTTTTTTTAATATTTGTTTTTTTTATAATTTTAATTTTTTACACGGGGAGGCCCAAAACCCGTGGGTTTCCATACAACGTCTGAGGGGTAGCTCCTTTTTCCTTGGACCCGTTTGTTTCCCCCTCAAAAGGGAAAGTTTACTTAGTAAATGTTCCTTTCAAGGAGGGAGCGCTAAAATGGTAGGGGGTCATATTTTTTCCCTTGGGAATGGAGGATAGTAAAGTTTTGTTTCCGAGGAGAGGGAAAAGGGTTTATAATTTTCATGGTTTCAAAAACCCCTTTCGGCTGACATCAAGGCCTTGACATCACCCCAACAAAACACCTAGGGAAACCTGCGTCAAAAACCCCTCCTGGATTTCCCAATGACAGGTACAGAAGTAAAAAAAAGGGGGAGAGGGTGGGTGGTTTGCTTTTTCCCTTGGACTGTAAGAAGGCTTTTTGACACTTTTCCACACAAGAAAAGGGGTGCAAAAACTGGAGGACCAACCCGGGATAAGGGGGAAAGGGGGAAACTAATGGTTTCGGGGAATAACTTGTCAGGAAACAGGAGCGAGTCATGAAACGTGGCGAGGGGGCAGAGTGGGCGCCTGTGACCAGCGGGGCCCCAAAGGGGGGCAGCCCCCTAACCAGTGCTTTTTCCTAGTATTTTTTTTAACGACATTAACGGGAAAGGAATAGACCTGAGGTGTCCCTTTTTTTGGCAGATGACTGAATTTTAAATGAAAGGGAATTTTTTTCAAACAAAGACCGGGCAGAACACAAGGGGATCGGGGGCCAAAGACGCAGGCCTAGTCCCGGAAACTGGCTCCTGGAGTTCAACCCCCCCAAGTGCAAAGTCCAGGGAACATTGGGGATGGGCAAAAAAACCCCGCAGACGAGAAACAGTCTGGGGGCCCCCAGAACTAAAAAACCCCAAAACTCAAGGAAAAAATCTTGGGGTGAAAAAAAACCACCAGGAAAACATCTCCTGAAGGCACATAAACCAAAAAACCCTTCTGCAGCATAGGGCCCTAGAAAAAACCTCAAAAACCAGAGCTTTCCCGGGCATCTTAAAAGGAATCGTTCAGGACCCAAAACACCGTGTACTTTACCCCCAAATTGGAAGGGGGAAACCTTTTTTGGAAACCCCTTTCAACCTGGGGCCAAACCATGAAAGGGAAACTAAGAAAAGGTGCAAAGGTTTTTTTAAAGGGGGAAAAGTCCTACTGGGAGATTAAAAGGGAAATCGATCTGCCCACACTGGAAAACAGGGAGGGGTTTGGGGGATATGAAAAACGACATATAAAATTCTGAAAAAGGTATAGTTTAAGGTGGACAGAGAAAAGCGCTCCAGAATGGGAAAACAGCCCCCAAGGGTCACATTTTGGAACCCGATGACTCAGTTTAAGCCACAGGGATTTTTATAAGTATTTGCTTCAGCCACAGAGTTGGTCAGGAAGTGAAATAGCGGCAAGTGTTTGTAGTGGGGTAGAACCAAACATATTTTTAAAAACGGGGTATGAAAAAGCCAGGGAAACGGGGAGAGGGGGGGACCCATAGCGGTTATTTGAAAAGGGGGGGCCAAAGCTGAAAATTCCCGCCCCCGCAACCACAATTAGGTGAGTCCACACACAAGTGGATGAGGCCAGGGGGTGTGAATAGCAGGGGGAACAAGGTTTAAAGGGGGGGAAGGGTGACGAAAGGGGAAAAGGGGGAAGAATGGGGGAGGGGAGAAAAAGTAGGGGGTAAAAAGCGAAAGGGATGAGGGGTTTTGGGGTAGGGGGGAAAGGTGAAGGGTAAAAGGGGTGAGGGGGGGGAAAAGAAAGTGAGGGGGGGGTGAGAGGGGTAAGGGTGGGGGAGAAGAAGTTGGGGGGGGTTTCGAGAGGGATAAAAGGGTGTTGGGGGGCGGGGGAAAAAGGGTGAGAGGGGGAAAAGGGGTGAGGGTAGGGCAAAAGGGAGGGGTGGTGGGGGAGGGGAAAAGGTTTTGGGGAAAAAAGGGGGTTTAAAGAGGGGTGGGGGGAAGGGGAGGAAAAAGGGAGAAGAGGGGTAGGGTTTGGGGGAAAAAGGTAAAGGGGGGGTTGGGGGGTTTGGGGGGGGGGAAATGGGAAGATGGGTTGGAAAAGGGGGGGTTTAGCCCGAGGGGAAAAGGAGGGTTTAAAAATCCAAATTTGGTTTACGAATCAGGGAAAATGGCATTTTGGGTTTCTTTTCGATTTTATACCAACCCCCCACCTAAAGGGGACCCCCCTCTTACCACAATTTTTATTTTATAATTGCAAAGTCAGCACCAAAAGGCACGTAAAATAAAAAGTTATCCCGCGTGGGGCCCACAGTACAGCCTATTTGGGATAGGGCCCTGATCCACCCGGGGGGCCCTTTTGGGTTTGTTGGACCGGCCGGGGGGGGTTCACCCCCGGAAAAAACCCCCTCCAGGTAACATCTGGGAAAATTTAAAATTCACAGTTTGGGAAAAGATCACTGGAAAATAAACTACAAAAATTTTTTGGGCGAAAAGGAAAATATCCCCAAACCATTTGGGGCAAAAAAGGGAAGGGTCCCGGGTTTTCTTTTTTTAAAGGAAAACCAAATGAAAACGTTTAAAATGAAATGCTAAACCCGGAACTCGATTCTCCGTTCCGTAGCAGAGACAGAGACTAAACCCCCCACTCAACTTCCCCTGCCACAGCCCCAGAGGAAAACCTAGTGGGGAAAATGGGGTTTAAAAACTCCAGGGCCCCCAAAATGCCCCAGCGATGGTGTAAAAGGAAAGGGAGGAGTGGGAAAGCCGGGAAAAGGAGGATGGGGAGGAGGAAAAAAAGGGTTGGGGGGCTCATTAACCGCCCAAGGCGAAATTTTGAAGGCTTCTTGGGGGTCAAAAATGTCCACTGGTGGGGTAAAAGTTTGGGGGACAAAACCCCAATTCTTTGGTTTATTGTCATTTTTAAAGTCCCCTTCCCGTGACGGGAGGGGAAGGGATAATGTGGAGATGAGGTGGGAGATTTGGGGAGATTGTTTTTGGGGAGATGTTTGGGCGGAAAAGAGGGGGGAAAGGATGCTTGGGGGAAGGGGGGAGGGTGGGGAGGTGCTTGTGAAGATGAGGGGGGATCTTGTGGGGGATGGGGGTGGGGGGGATGTTTTTGGAGATGAGGTGGGGATCTTGTGGGGATGGGGGTTTGGGGAGGATGCTTGTGAATGGGTGGGGGGAATTCTTGTGGGGGGATAAAGGGGTGGGGGGATTTTTGTGGGTTTAGGGGGGGAAGGACCCTTGGGGGAGAGGGGGGGGAGGGGGTTTTGTGGGTGGGGGGGAAAGGTTTTTTGGAGGAGAAAAGGGAGGGGGGGTGTTTGGGAGATGCCCGGGGGGTGAGGCTGCTTGTTGGAAAAGGGTGAAAGGGAGTTTTGTGGAAAATGGGGGTTTGGAGAATGGTTTTTGGAAAGAGGTGGGCCGGGGAGGGTATTTAAGATAGAAAAAAGGGAGGGGGGGGGAAAAACCCCAGAAGGCGGGGTAAGGAAATGGGAAGGGAAAACGAGGAAGGGTGTTAGAAAAAAGGGGGGGGTGGTAAGGGGTTTTTGGAAAAGTTACAGGCCCGGGCGGCAAAAACCCAAAACCCCCCGCTTAAAACCCCTTCACCCCCCCCGGGATTTCCCCAAAAACCCCGGGGGGCCCCTTTTGAGGAAATAAGGGGGAGCCCCTGGATGCGTCGGGAGGCCCTAAGGCCCCACGTGGGAACCCCCCCAAAGGGCGCCTTAAAGGGGAAAAGGGTCGGCACGGTGCACTGAAAATTACGGGGCCACAGGGGGAAAGGGTTAAAAGGGGGCCCTTTTGCTTTAAATAAGAATGATTATCTGATGTCGTAACCCCAAACACCGCCCATAATTGCAGAAGGAATACAATTTTGTCGGGGCAAGCATTTAAAAACCCGCAAAAATAAAAATAATAATAATAATAATAAAATAATAATAAAAATAAAATTTAAAATAATAAAAATAATAAAAAAAAATATTTATTTCCACAAGAGAAAAATTCGAGTGGAGGAAGAGAGATCATTTATATATTATATTTTATATAATATATAAAAATATAAATATAAATAAATATAATATATAAAAATTTATATAATATATATATTATATAAATTTTTTATATATATTAATAATATGTATAAAAGAAAAATTTTAATGTGTAAATTCAAGAAAAGGGTTTAAAGAAAAAGGTTTGGAAAGCAAAAAAGTGGGTCAAAATAAGCGTGTATGCCCCGGAAAAAAGGAAAACCTGTAAAGGGAAGAAGAAATTTTGGGGGAAAGATGTTAAGTGAATTAAAGGGGGGCCCTTTGAACCAAGAAGGAGAAAACTTTTGGAAAAAGGTTGGGGAAAGGTTTTTTTTGGGGTCCCCCGGGTGTAAATGATAAGGGGACCCTTTTTAAATTGAATTTTTTAAAAAAAGGGGTTTTTTAGTTTGGAAATACATATTTAAAAAGAAAAAAGGAAAATGTCCCCCAAAAATATGATGGGGGCGAAAGACAGTATTTGTTGGATTATTATTGGTAGAAAAAAGGGCTTTTTTATAACCTTTCAGGATTTCCATTTTTAAATAGGGGGGCCCCCAATATTCAGATCACTTTCTTTTTGTAGTTTAAACACGAATTTAAAAGGTAGTTTGGGATCCAAGGAAAAAAAGAAATTCAGGGAAGAAAGGTGAAGGTTTATAAACTAAAAAGGGGGAAAGTTAGGGTAAGATTAAACAGCTATTGGGGGAAAAAAAGGGGGGCAAAGAGACAAAGGCAAGGGGGTCGAAGAGGTTGGGGTATTTTTTAAAAAATTTAGTGAAAGATTTGCCCAGCAGAATTTTTGGGGGTTCCAGGAAAGTGGGTGCGGGGGGGAAAGGAGCGATTGGGTGGAATGAAATTGAAAAGAAGAAGTAGGGAGAAAAAATTTAGCAAATGAGAAGTTTTTACAAAGTAAAGTAAACCCCGGAAAAAAGGAATTGGGAAAAAGAAAGGGGTTTAAAAGGAAAAGGGGAAAAAGAAATGTAAAAAGAGACCCAAAATAGAGTGGGGTGGATGTTACCCAACAAATTTTTTGAAATAAAAAATTTTGGGGGAAAATTTAACCCAATTTTAAGAAACCTAGAAAACAAATGGATTTATTTCCATTTTAAAAATGGGGAAGGGGAGTTTTTTAAAGGGGAAAATTAAGTATTGGGAAGAGGGGGGGAATATTTTTGGGGAAATTGTTAAATTTTGGATTGAAAGTGGGGAAAAGCTGTGATTTCGTGTATGGGGAAAGGAGGAAAACCCCTTTTGAAGAATTTGGGGAAGACCCCAGTTGTGAGTTTTGGGGGAAGTTCGGAGGCAGTGGTAAAATAAAAAAGGGGAAAGGGCACCGGGGATTGAGGGAAAAAGTTTAGAAATGTTAAAACAGGGGGGATATATTTTTTGGGGGGTTTTGGGAAATTTATTTAATAAATGTATGGAAGAGGGAAGGAACCTGGGGAAATTGGCAGAGAGCAGGGCATTTTTTTCCTTTTATAAAGGAAAGGGGGGATAAAAGAGAGTGAAAAATTTTTGGGGGGGTTAATCTGTTTGGTATACCTGGAAAGTGTAAGGTAAGTTATTATTAAAAGAATTAAGAAAGAGGGAAAATGGAAAAGCGAAAAACCCAGGAGGTTTTAGGAAAGGAGGGGGTGGGGGAACCAGGTGTTTCCGTGAAACATGTAAATTTGAACAGAAAAAAGAAAAGGGCTAAAAGAGGTTGTTGGCATTTAGGTTTTTAAGGGAAAAATGGGGGCCCCAGGGGGAAAAGGGGGAAAAATGTGGCCCTTTGTTGCAAGTGAAGGTGTAGGAGGTAGGTTACTAAAAGCAGGGAAGATTTTTAAAAACGAGGATAGTGGGGGGCTCAGTTTGGAGTATGAAGGAAAGGGAAATTTTCCCATAAAAGTGGGCCCTTTAGCAAGGATGGGGAAAATGTAAACCGGTGGTTTTTTTATATATTTATAAAAAATGGGGTTGAAGAGAAGTAAAGGGGCGGGGGCCCTTGGCAAGGGGCGTGGATTTTAAAAGATAAAGAAACAAAACATAAAGGGGGAGTTGTCACATTTTGTTTTTTTGCTGATGACACTTTTGCTCGGGGAAATTTTCCCTGAAGAAATTTCGAGAAGGGTTTAAATTAATTTTGGGAAGGGGTGAAAAAAAAAAAGAAAAAAAAGGTGAAAACAGGAAAGAGAAAGGGTTTGGGGGTAACAAAAAGTTTAAGGTATGAAAGATTGAAATCAATTTGGGGAAAAGAAGTGGGGAGAGGTGAATGTTTTTCCAGATATTTGGGAGTGGAGGGTTTTCAGCGGTTTGGTCTATGAAAGATGAGGTAATCATAGAATTGTGGGGGGAAAAGAGTGGGGTGGGGGCCCTTGGGAAGTCTGGGGAAAGAAAAAAGAACTTTGCCTTTGGGGCAAAGAGGGAAGTATGAATTAAAGTTTCCCAACCTCTTATATTGGTTGAACCGGGGTTTAAAAGGGAAAAAGGGGGGGGGCAGCGAGGAGAAGGTTTGGGGCAGGGGAGAGGGTAAAGTCAAAAAACAATGGTGGGTAAAAATTTGCAAAAATTTCTGTATTTGGAAGTTAGAGGAGGTGCAATTCCCAAAACGTGTCCCAAGGGCTGAGGAAGGGGTTGTTGGGGTTGGGGGACATTAAGAAAATTTGGAGCGAAAAAAGAATGACTTAAAAGGGGTTATCCCCCCCCCTGTAGGGGAAGGAAGGCGGGGTGGGGGGTCGCCTGGGGAAAGGTTGGGGGAGGGGGGAAAAAAATTTAAATTTTTGGTGCGAGGGCTTGGGCCCCCCACCCGGCCTTCGGAGAGTGTTTTGGAAAGGATGAATGGAAAAAAAATTTTTTTAAACAATTTGACTCTTTTGGGTAAAAAACCCTTTTAAAAGAGGGGTTGGGGGAAACGGCGGGCCCGGGACTTAGCCCGGGGAAAAGGGAAGTACAGTGCCTAAACTCAAAAGGAGGGTTAATGTGCAGTTTAAAAACTGTAGTGAAAAGCCCCCCTTCTGGCAAGCCCGTGATGGGTGAATGAGGGTTTGAAAAGTTTTTCTTTTGGGGCCACCCTCCCTTGGGGGAAATTTGGGCCCCTTTGAAAAAAATATATATTATATAAAATTATATATATAAAATATATAAAATATATATATAAAATATAAATATATAATATATAAAAAATTAAAAATAAAAGATTTAATTTAAATTTTTTTGAGATACCATTAAAATTTTTTAATATTTAAGTTAAAGCAAATGAACCCCCGAAAGGGAAAATTTAACGAAATTTTAAAAATTTCTGCAGGTTATCAATGGGGGGATAACCTTGGATAAAATTTCTTTTAAACCCAAACCCCACAGTGGTGCCCCTGTTAAACCCAATTTGCGCCAAAAGAAAATAAAATTTTGGTTTAAATCAACTGGTTTTTTTACCCATGGGGGGAAATTTAAAGTGTTTAAGGGGTTTGGTTGAGCAGGTGACCAGGATGGGGATACAAAAAAAAATTGCAGTTTTTGTTGACGGGGGGACCTGATTTTCGACTTGATAATATTTTTGGGATTTTTGGGCAAGGGGAATTTTTTGGGATTTTGCATTTTTAAACTGTCCTGTCTCCAGCGGGTGATTTGGTCAACTTTCCAGCTTTGCAAACCCTCCCAACGGTAAACTGGTCAACACGTCCAGCCGGCAAACCCCCTCAGCGGTGTTTCGGAAACTTTTTCCAGAGGGTTTACCCCAGACTCCTAGATGGGCTGTTATGTTAGGACTAAAGAAAGGGTTCAAATCCTCCGTCACGAGACACGTGTCCACTACCCCTCCATTAAGCACCATTTTCCGGGTTGACTTAACAGGCCCAGGTGGGGGCACGGGAACAGGTGCAGAAGGTACCTTTTTCCCGAAATGCCTACCTGAAAGCGTTTCTAGTGGTACACCTATAAATTATTATTTTAAACCCCTGTAAGCTACACAAAAACCCAAAATTTCCCGAAAAACCCGCTTTTGTAATACTTATAAAAGAATAAAGTTTTAATTTAAATTTTAAATTTTTAAAATTATAAAAAGGGGAGAGAAAATTTCCCTTTTTGGCCCAGTCCATGAGAAAATTTAACTGCATTCGTTCTCAGTCCTTATTTATTTCCCTTAAACGGGAAAAAATTTGGGGAGTCGAGGAAAAGGGATTACAAAAAAAACAAAAATCTGCCACACTGTAATAATGGACAACCTTGGTACAAAGAAATGGGGACGCTGGTACAGGGCGGGAAAACTCTTTGGATCTCTTAATTTTCCGGGTTTTGGGCCCAAAGTTGTCGCTCCTGAAGCCCCATTTGTTTTGGACCTCTGCTCTCAGATCTTTTCTCTTCTTTTCTCAAGGTTGTTGGAGTCTTTGTCACCTCTTTCCAACACCTAACTCCTCAAACCAACAAAGTTTGCTCTTCTCAGATAAAAGTATCCAACAAAGTGGTCGGTATATATTCGGAGCCCAAACCCAAGAATGTGCCTTTAAAGCAGGTCTATAAAAAGCCATGGCACAGGGCCACGTTTTTTTAAGGCAATGAGAAAACTGCCAACGTGGACTCAGAGCTTTCTAAAAAAGGTGACGCTAATACATTACCCTCGCGGGGAAAAAGAGATCGACACTGAAAAGGGCCATTTTGAAAGGAGAATCGAATGGAGCCCAACCTGATAAAGCATGCCAGGAAGGTGAAAAAAATGCTAAGGGTTTACAAGGAGTTTAGTCCTCTGCTAAGGAGAGAAGTAAATCTTAAGTAGATAACTGATAGAACACATCCAAGAAACACAAAAAGCTGCGGGACGGTCACAGCTGAGATTGCACGGAAATGCAGGTACGAGTACATCAATAAACAGTAAAAGGTTAACTTAGTACTCTAAGCCAATCCTTCTTTCCCCACACACACACACACATCATGGTTCATCACCTCGTTTTTCAGTAAAAAATTGAGTTCATCCCAGATTTGCGGGGGATACCATTACCATGTTTACTGAATTTTGGCGTCAAGATTTATGCCTTAAAAAGTGGTGGCTGGCCTCCCCCCGACCTGACTGATTTAAACACCCCCCCCCTTCCCCCCCCATCCCCCCGGGGCCAAGCCTATTCATCATGCCTGGAAAAATGAGTTTCAAAGAGGCGGTCATCACCCAAAGAAAGGGTGAGCCCTTCCCCGCCAAATCTGGGAAAAATTATCTTGTTTACCCGGGGGTCTTATAAATCCGAGGCTAGAAAGACTAAAGGAAAGATTTTATAATTATAGTATTGGAATCATTTTTATTGTTTTTAAATTTATTATTCTTAGCACCCGCGCGTAGCAGTCAATTCCTAGGGGGCCCCCAAAGGGCAGGCCAGGGAATTTTCTGGGGGCCCCGTAAAAACAAAAATTTTACTCCATGGTCCCCCCTGGGCTCAACACTCTCATGTCGGGTGTTATTTAGGATTTGTCTTCTGGTTTTTTTTGATATTGTTAATGTGTCTCTCACCCTGCACGCCCCTCTCACACCCCGCCATCCTCTCTCACAACACCTCCTCTCTCTTTTTCTCTCCCCTCTCCTCTCCCTTCCCATTCCTATAAAATCTTTTAGCTCCTTCCCCTACTCCATCCCCCCAGTCTCACCCTTATCCTACCCCGTCCTCCTCACCCCCAAAATATCCCACCACCGTCTCACAACTCCACATCAATATCCTCCGACCCCTCCAAGTTTTCCAGAAATTGCTGGGGGCCAGGGCGTTTTTAACGCCGGTGAAAGGGGGTCTCAGGCTCAAGAAACCCCAAGACACGCAACAGACAATATTCCATCTTTCTCGAAACCAGGTTTTGCACGGCTCTCCCCTCCCCCACAGGCAATGGCAGAGTGCATTTTCAGGAAATGAATTCATAGAAAACCCTTTTTTGGGGGTCGTCACCCTCATCTAACACTTAATAATTCGCCAAAAAAGCGAAATTATTTACTAACATTTTCTTCGGTCCTGAGCAGATTCTAACCTGCGGATTTTTGCATTTAAAGGTACAGAGTAGGTTAGCCACATAGCCAGACCCCAGATGATTGGAGCCTAGCCGAAGCTAGGCGGGTGTTTCCTACACCGGGGTACCCGGCTTTGGGGAAGTTATCTATCAAAAACTTGTCACATGCAAAGAAAATTTGAAAAAGATTTTGAAAAGCTTAAAAATTCCCAATTCGCAAACCCCTGGGATACCCGTTCACTGAAAGGGTCTTAATGATATGATGAACCACTTGTGATTAGGCAATCACGTCATATTTCTATTGGCCTTCCACCCTCAACAACCCTTCCCTCTGAAACTGACCATAACCGTGAGGAGAACTGAGTTATTAACCCCCCAAAGGGGGAATAAAGCTGGTAAACAAAAAAACCATAGGGGGCTACAGGGACCTTTTTTAAGGAAACGCCCCTGGACACGGGATCCCTTGCCCCTACTACGGGGTGCCTGGGAGTCAAATCTGTTTTGGTTGAAGGCGAACATGTACCATGAGTACGAGGGGGTGTGTCCATTCCTTCACACTTTCGCACTTAAAATGATCCTTTTCCCAAAACCTCTTATGGTGGGTTTTACAACCTTGTGTGTCGTAATTACTGCAGTTTCTTTGGGTGTTTACGGTCACTGCGGAGATCTTCTCGCTCATTATGACTTGCTGGCTACATTTTTTATCATGGCTTCACTTTTTCCCCCCTTGAGTCTTCCTAAAGCTTTTTTTTTTCAATTTTTTAAACCCAAACGCATCCCTTGGAACGGGTCTTCATTTCGTAAAGATGATATAAACAGTGGCGATTACTTTAGGGTTTTGCGAAGTAAAAATTTTTTAGGCTTCAAGAGAAGAGAAACACTTTGGAAACATGACTCTCTGTTCAGGCCTCTTGGTAGTTTCCAATTACCATAGTGCATTTAACTGTTCTCGGGTGGTCGACCCGACAGGGATACCAGGCTATTCATTTTTGCTAATATACTAAACTGCGTTATCAGGAGGTCGTAAAGAAGCAATTCTTTTTGTCATTTTCAGCTGGCTTTTAATAAACTTGAGAATAACGGGTTTAGTATAGAACTGAGTCGTATTTACACCTGTTCTTGGGTACGTAATTCTTCTGGTAACGTCGACGATCCTTCTCTGCCTTGTTGAGGTTCCTTCGGTAATATCAAGGTTTATGATGAGAGAAGTTCTAGCGATCCCACTCCACTAAGAGCAGTACAGGTCAGCCTGTGGTCGCTGCTGCCGCGGCACTCTTGTAAGACTAGTCAAATGGGTGGCTGTTGAAGGCGGCTTGGACAGTAGTAATCTAGTCTTGTTGCGTCCCAACATAATGCCAGCACACACACACACACACAGTGAAGAGACGGGCCAGAAGCTGTGACTCGACCCCTGCAACCACAACCAGGTGAGTACACACACACACACACACACACACACACACACAAACACACACACATGCACTCACGCACACAGGCACTCACGCACACATGCACACACGCACACACGCACATTAGATACCTCCAAGGCAATGTGACCAGATAACATCCCTCCATGGGTCCTGAGAAGCGGAGCAGAGGGGCTATGTGTACCCCTAACAACAAACTTCAATACATCTATCGAAACAGGGCGACTACCTGAGGTATGGAAGACAGCAAATGTAGTCCCAGTTTTTAAGAAAGGAGACAGACAAGAAGCACTAAACTAAAGACCAGTGTCACTAACATGAATAGTATGGCAATATAAACACAAATGCAGTATAATGTGATCCTTTATTGACTACGTTTCGCCCACACAGTGGGCTTTTTCAAGTCACAAACAGAACTACCTGGGGTGGAAGGAACGCGAGTATTTATAGTCCGGCTGAGGTCAGGTGAAGAATGCTGCATCTGATGATGTACCGAGTTGGGTTGTAGAGTCTAAAAACTTGGGTAGCTTGGGAAGGAGACTGGACAAGTTTGTGAGCAGACCTTCTACAGTGTTCTTATGTGGGATAGCGATGAAGAAGTTTCTTGGCAAGTGGTTTCAGCTATGTTATAGAAGCCACCTATTTGGTTGAGTTGTCGGATATAGAAATAAGTGATGATTCCAGGATTCTTCGGTATTGAGTGTTGTCTTCTGTGGCGATAAGTCTTGAGTTTCTGTAGTTTATCAAGTGGTTGTGTGAATTGCGGTGTTGTACGCAGGCATTCCTTGTGTCGTCAGACCTGCTTGCGTATTGGTGTTCTGAAATACGTGTTTGGAGGTCCCTTGATGTTTCGCCCACGTATAACTTGTTGCAGTCATTACAAGGGATTATGTATACCCCTGCAGAGGATGGAGGCTTGTCCTGCCACTACTGGTGATGTCCTTGATGGTCGTGGTTGTGGAGGTAGATACTTGGAATGATGTTTTGGCAAAGATGTTGGAAACATGTTTGGCAATGGAGTTGGTGGGAAGGACTATGTATCTCTTCTCGGCAGTGTCTTCTCTGGGTGTGTTGAAGATGTTTAGTGCTCGCCGTCTGCAGTCTCTGATGAAGTGACGAGGATAGTGGAGTTTGGAAAATACTTGTTCAATTATAGTGCATTCTTCCTCAAGGAACTCGTTGCTGCAGATTCTGAGTGCACGCAGGAAGAAGCCTATAATTACACCACGTTTGGTTTTGGTGTCGTGGTGAGAGTAGAAGTGGAGAAGATCGTTTTGGTTGGTGGGTTTTCGATAGACTTTAAAACGAAGTTCGTGGTCAGCTTTGCAGAGTAGAACATCAAGGAAAGGAAGAGTGTTGTCGACCTCTTCTTTCAAGTGTGAACTGGATTGAAGGCTCGACCTGGTTGAGCTTGTCTTGGAGAGCTTGAACGTTGAAGCGTTTAGGAGTTATGAGGAGAATGTCGTCAACATAACGGAGCCAGGTGACAGACGAAGGAATAATGGTGGAGAAACGTTCGGCTTCTAGATGTTCCATGTATAGGTTCGCCAGGACTGCACTGAGTGGCGAACCCATGGGTAGTCCAAAAGTCTGCTGAAAGAGGTGATTTTCAAAAGAGAAACACGTAAAGCCAACACATAGTTCAACCAAAACCAAAATCAAACCCACCAACCAAAACGATCTTCTCCACTTCTACTCTCACCACGACACCAAAACCAAACGTGGTGTAATTATAGGCTTCTTCCTGCGTTGCACTCAGATCTGCAGCAACGAGTTCCTTGAGGAAGAATGCACTATAATTGAACAAGTATTTTCCAAACTCCACTATCCTCGTCACTTCATCAGAGACTGCAGACGGCGAGCACTAAACATCTTCAACACACCCAGAGAAGACACTGCCGAGAAGAGATACATAGTCCTTCCCACCAACTCCATTGCCAAACATGTTTTCCAACATCTTTGCCAAAACATCATTCCAAGTATCTACCTCCACAACCACGACCATCAAGGACATCACCAGTTAGTAGGCAGGACAAGCCCCATCCTCTGCAGGGGTATACATAATCCCTTGTAATGACTGCAACAAGTTATACGTGGGCGAAACATCAAGGGACCTCCAAACACGTATTTCAGAACACCAATACGCAAGCAGGTCTGACGACACAAGGAATGCCTGCGTACAACACCGCAATTCACACAACCACTTGATAAACTACAGAAACTCAAGACTTATCGCCACAGAAGACAACACTCAATACCGAAGAATCCTGGAATCATCACTTATTTCTATATCCGACAACTTCAACCAGAATAGTGGCTTCTATAACATAGCTGAACCACTTGCCAAGAAACTTTCTTCATCGCTATCCCACATAAGAACACTGTAGAAGGTCTGCTCACAAACTTGTCCAGTCTCCTTCCCAAGCTACCCAAGTTTTTAGACTCTACAACCCAACTCGGTACATCATCAGATGCAGCATTCTTCACCTGACCTCAGCCGGACTATAAATACTCGCGTTCCTTCCACCCCAGGTAGTTCTGTTTGTGACTTGAAAAAGCCCACTGTGTGGGCGAAACGTAGTCAATAAAGGATCACATTATACTGCATTTGTGTTTATATTGCCATTGTGTCGGTATTTTATACCATTTATTTCCATGAATAGTATGCAAAGTTATGTAGAAGATTATCAGGAGAAGAGTGGTGTAGCACCTAGAAAGGAATGAGCTTATCAACGACAACCAGCACGGTTTCAGGGACGGGAAAGCCTGTGTCACAAACCTGTTGGAGTTCTGTGACAGGATGATAGCAGTAAGACAAGGGAGAGAGTGAGGGATAGATTGCGTTTTCTTGGATGTAAGAAGGCTTTTGACAGTTCCATACAAGAGAATTGTGTATAAGCTGGAAGACTAGGCAGGTATAACAGGGAAGGAACTGCAGTGGATGAGGGAATACCTGTCGGGAAGACATCAGTGAGTCATGGTACGTGACGAGGTTTCAGAGTGGGCACCTGTGATGAGCGGGGTTCCACAGGGGTCAATCCTAGGACCGGTGATGTTTCTTGTGTATGTGAACGACATGACGGAAGGAACAGACTCATAAGTGTCAATGTTTGCAGATGATGTGAAGTTAATGTGAAGAATTCAATCGGACGAGGACTAGGCGGAACTACAAAGATTTTTGGACAGGCTGCAGGCCTGGTCCGGAAACTGGCTCCTTGAGTTCAACCCCACCAAGTGCAAAGTCATGAAGATTGGGGAAGGGCAAAGAAGACCGCAGACGGAATACAGTCTAGGAGGGCCCCGACTATAAACCACACTCAAAGGAAAGGATCTTGGGGTGAGTATAACACCGGGAACATCTGAGGTGCACAACAACCAAATAACTGCTGCAGCATATGGGCGCCTAGCAAACCTAACAGCATTCCGACATCTCAATCAGGAATCGTTCAAGACCCTGTACACCGTGTATGTCAGGTCTATACATGCAGCACCAGTTTGGAACCCTCACCCAGCCAAGCATGTAAGGAAATAAGATAAAATAAAGTGCGAAGGGTTACAACAAGACTAGTCCCTGAGCTAAGAGGTATGTCCCACGAGGGGAGGTTAAGGGAAATCGATCTGACGACACTGGAGGACAGGAGAGATTGGGAAGATATGATAACGACATATAAAATAATGAAAGGAATTGACAAGGTGGACAGAGACAGGATGTTCTAGAGATGGGACACAGCAACAAGGGGTCACAATTAGATGTTGAAGACTCAGATGAATTACAGGGATGTTACGAAGTATTTCTTCAGTCATAGAGTTGTCAGGAAGTGGAATAGTCTGGGAAGTGATGTAGTGGAGGCAGGATCCATACATAACTTCAAGAAGAGGTATTATAAAGCTCATGGAGCAGGGAGAGTGACCTAGTAGTGACCAGTGAAGAGGCGGGGGCAGGAGCTGTGACTCGACCACTGCAACCACAGCTAGATGAGTACAACAACTTAGCTGAGTACACACGCACACACACACACACACACACACACACACACACACACACACACACACACACACACACACAGGGACAGCGAGCGCGCGAGTCATGCCTTCCGTGCTCCGGGAATATAAGTGTTTTTGAGGGCTACCTAAGTGTTATGCAAGGGTTGCTAAGTGTGTCAGGGTAGTGAACAATCCTAGAAGTGATTTTTAATCTGCTTGAGCCACATAAGTGTGGGGAGAGCCACAATTTTGTAAGTGATCTAGAAAATAAAAACGTTGTGGCGCAGAGTGGGCAGGCTAGTGTGGGTGGTAAGGCGACGTTGTCAAGTATCACCCAAGAAAGATAATGAAGTGAAACAATCGTGTGACCAGTGAGAGAAATACAGTGAACAGGGTACATTATTAACGAGAAGAAATTGAGGTGGATCTACGCCAGGACGTACATCGAACTGGATCTACGCCAGGACGTCACATCGAGCTGGACAATCTACAGGCTGCAACAGCTGCCCTGAAAAAAAATCCCCACAAAACCCACAATTAAAAAATGATTGGCATAGGAGTTGGGGTAGTAACGAAATTAAAAAAAAAGGAAGGACAATACAACCCAATTTCCAGAATAACCCAAAACAAAAATTTTTTAAAAAAAAAAAACAAAACCACAAAAAACAAAAAACAAAAAAAATCCAACAAACCCAAAAAGGTATTTTGCTCAGGAGCGGGAAGTCCTAAAAAAAAGGGGCGGGGGCAAACGAAATAAAACCCTGAAAAGCAAAGAAACAACACTGGTACCACGGGCCCAAAAAAAAAACCCCCCAAGGGGCAGCCGGATTTTCCTGTATTTTTGGGGGGGTTTTGGGAATTTTTTTTTGAGGGTCCCGGTTTGCAAGGGGTAAAGGGGTTTCAGGGATAAACCCCAAAAAAAAACCCCCAAAAAGGGTGGAAAAAAATTTTTTTGGGGGGGAAATCAAGGGGGGCAAAAGGCACCAAAATATTTTCCCCAAGAGGGGGTTTTTTGGGGGGGTTCCGGTTAAATTAAAACCGGTTTCCCGCACATAAAGAAATGGCACCGTTTCAAAAGGGAATAGGGAATCCATTGAAAAGGATTGGTTTTTGGGAACTTGTAATATACCAAAAAAGCCCGGGAGGGGGTGGATCAACAAGATTTTGGGAAAAAGGGAAAAAAATTTCCCCCAACACCCCAAAGGGCACGCCCCTACCGAAATTTAAAACCCCCTACGACACAAACAAAACCCAAAACAAAACCCCACCTAAAAACCCCCCCCCCCCCAAACAAACAAACCCCAAACCAAGGGAACACCAAAAAGTTTTTAAAAAAAAAACTTTTTCCCCCAAAATTTGGAGTATTCAGTATTTGAAAAAAAAACCAAAAACCCCCCTTTGGGGACAAAAAAATTTAGGCAAATAAAAACCCAAAAACCCCAAAAAACCCAAAAAAACACAAAAACAAACCCACCAACAAAAAATATAAAAACAAAAACAAAACAAAAACCAAACACAACAACACAACAACACACACAAAACAAAAATAAAAAAAAAATAAATAAAAAAAAAAAAAAAAAAAAAAAAAAAAAAACCCCAAAAAACCCCAATGAATACGGGGGAAAGTCCCGGATTTTCATCAAAAAAAAGGGGAGCCAAGGCCACTGGGCCCCCCAAAATTAAAAAACCCCTCCTTTTTCAAAAAACCCCTTTTCCCCCAAAAAAAAAACCCCCCCCCCCCCCCCCCACCCCCCCCCCCCCCCCCCCCCCCCTTCCGCTCCCCCCTCCCCCCCCCCCCCTCTCCCTCCCCCCTTCCCCCCCCCCCCTCTTCCCCCCCCCCCCCCCTTTTTCCCCCCTCCCCCTCCCCCCCCCCCCCAACCCTCTAATGCCCGCCTTCACACCCCCCCCCCCCTCCCCCACTCCACTAAACCAAACTACAAAATACAATTTTTTTCCCTGAGGGTAAAAAAAAAAATTTGCCCCGGGGAAAAAAAAAAAGGGGGGGGGGGAAACCCGGGGGTTGGGCGGGCCCCAAAAAATCTTTAAATTAAAAAAAAACTGAAGCTTACAGGGGAAAAGGGAAAGTTAAAAAAATGGGGGAAATTAAAAAAAGAGGTTGGGGTTTTAAAAATTTAAAAATTGAAAAAAAAGAAAAAGAAATTTGGGTTACAAAGGCTCACCTAGCCCCAAAAAGGGACAAGGGGAAAAAAGGGCCCCATAAATTTACAAAAAAAAAAAAACAACAACCCAAAAACACAACAGAGCCCCGGAAAGGGGGAAAATGAAAGGATGAGCAAGAAAATTCAATAAGCTAAGAAAGGAAACCGGGGGGGGGAAAACCAAAAAAAGGGGGGTAAAAAGGGACATGGGGAAAAAGGGGGGAAGGTCGTCTTTTTTATCTGGGAATTAAGGGGGAAAAAAACAAAAAACAAGGGGGGAAAAAAAAAAAGAAATATAAAAATGGAAAAACCCCCCTGGAAAATTTTGGAAAAGGGGGGAAAAAAAAAAAAAAGGCCAGTAAAAGGGCCCTTTAAACAAAGGCTCAACCGGCCCGAGGGGGAAAAAAATTAAAGGGCTGGGATAGGAAGGTGTTGACCCCCCGGGAAAAAAAAAAAAAAAGGAAAGGGAAAAAGGGTAAAGGGGAAAAAAAAAAAAAGGGGGCCAGGAAAAAGAAATAAAAACCCCCCCCAAATTTCCCTTTTAAAAAAGTCCCCGGGGGAACCCCATGGCCCCATCAAAAAAAACCCTGCCAAACCCCATAATTTTTTTAAAAAACCCCCCCCACAAAACCCCCCCTTTTTTCCAGGGCCTCCCACTTCCCCCCCCATAATCCCCAAACGTCTTGGAAAAGAAGTTAAATGTGGGATCAAAAAAATGGGTAAAAACAAATTGGGGGTGGCCCAAAGTCAAGGGGAAACCCCAAAATTAAACTACGAAAAAAACTACCAAAAAAAACAATTTAATTTTTCCCCATTTAAAAGGAAAAAAGGGAAAGGGGGGGGGGATTACCCCAAAAAAAATGGGGGAAGAACATGGGGGGGGGAAATTTGGGACGGGAAAGGGATAAGAGGGAAAATCCCGGGGGGGGAAAAAGGGTAAGCGAATTACAAAAAAACCAAAGGGGGAAAAAAGGGTGGGAAAAAAAAGGCCGAAAAAAGGGGGTTTCCAGAGGAAATGGGGGGGAAAAATTTTTTTGGGGGGTTTTTAATCCGGGATTGCTGGTGGGCCCATGGGGTCCCGAAACATGGAGAGCCAAGATGATGGATGTGGTACTGGAAAACCTCATGCATCAACATGTTAGAGACACTACCAGAGAGAGAGGAGAGGATGAACCAGCAAGGCTGGACCTTGTATTCACCATGAGTAGTTTGGACACCGAGGGTGCTGGGAGCTAGTGATCATGTGGTTCTGTGCTTCGACTACATAGTTGAGCTCCAAGTGGAGAGAGTAGCAGGAATAGGCTGGGAAAAACCAAACTACAAAAGGGGGAACCACTCAGGCATGAGGAACTTCCTTCAAGATATTCAGTGGGAGAGGGAACTGACAGGAAAACCAGTACAAGAAATGATGGACTATGTAGCAACAAAATGCAAGGAGGCAGAGGAGAGGTTTGTTCCCAAGGTAAACAGAAATAATGGGAAGAACAGAACGAGTCCTTGGTTCACCCAAAGGTGTAGGGAGGCAAAAACTAGGTGTACTAGAGAATGGAAAAGGTACAGAAGACAGAGAACTCAGGAAAATAAAGAAAATAGCCGAAGAGCCAGAAACGAATATGCACAGATAAGAAGGGAGGCTCAGAGACAATATGAAAATGACATAGCATCAAAAGCAAAGACTGACCCGAAGCTGTTGTACAGCCACATCAGGAGGAAAACAACAGTCAAGGACCAGGTAATCAGGCTGAGGAAGGGTGATGGAGAATTCACAAGAAACGACCAAGAGGTATGTCAGGAGCTCAACACAAGATTTAAAGAGGTATTTACATTGGAAACCAGTAGGACTCCAGAAAATCAGAACAGGGGGGCACACCAGCAAGTGCTGGATGAGGTACATATAACCAAGGAGGAGGTGAAGAAGCTGCTATGCGAACTTGACACCTCAAAGGCGGTGGGACCAGACAACATCTCTCCGTGGGTCCTTAAAGAGGGAGCAGAGATATTGTGTGAGCCATTAACAACGATCTTCAACACATCATTTCAAACTGGGCAACTCCCTGAGGTATGGAAAATGGCAAATGTAGTCCCAATTTTTAAAAAGGGAGACAGTCATGAGGCACTAAACTACAGACCTATATCACTAACGTGTATTGTATGCAAGGTCATGGAGAAGATCATCAGGAGGAGAGTGGTGGGGCACCTGGAAAGAAACAAGTGTATAATTGACAACCAGCACGATTTCAGGGAAGGAAAATCCTGTGTCACAAACATACTAGAGTTTTATGACAAGGTGACAGAAGTAAGACAAGAGAGAGGGGTGGATCGACCGCATATTTTTGGACTGCAAGAAGGCCTTCGAAACAGTTCCTCACAAGAGGTTACTACAAAAGCTAGAGGATCAGGCACACATAACAGGAAAGGCACTGCAATTGATCAGAGAATATCTGACAGGGAGGCAACAACGAGTCATGGTACGCGACGAGGTGTCAGAGTGGGCGCCTGTGACAAGCGGGGTTCCACAGGGGTCAGTCCTAGGACCTATGCTGTTCTTGGTATATGTGAACGACATAACGGAAGGGATAGACTCAGAAGTGTCCTTGTTTGCAGATGATGCGAAGTTAATGAGAAGAATCAAATCGGATGAGGATCAGGCAGGACTACAAAGAGACCTGGACAGGCTACAAGCCTGGTCCAGCAACTGGCTCCTTGAATTTAACCCTGCCAAATGCAAAGTCATGAAGATTGGGGAAGGGCAAAGAAGACCGCAGACACAATATAGTTTAGATGGCCAAAGACTGCAAACCTCAATCAAGGAAAAAGATCTGGGGGTGAGTATAACACCGAGCATATCTCCTGAGGCGCACATCAATCAGATAACTGCTGCAGCATACGGGCGCCTGGCAAACCTACGACCCATACTGGAGTATGCAGCACTAGTTTGGAATCCACACCTAGTCAAGCACGTCAAGAAATTAGAGAAAGTGCAAAGGTTTGCAACAAGACTAGTCCCAGAGCTACGGGGATTGTCCTACGAAGAAAGGTTGAGGGAAATCGGCCTGACGACACTGGAGGACAGGAGGGTCAGGGGAGATATGATAACGACATATAAAATACTGCGTGGAATAGACAAGGTGGACAAAGACGGGATGTTCCAGAGAAGGGACACAGACACAAGAGGTCACAATTGGAAGTTGAAGACTCAGATGAATCAAAGGGATGTTAGGAAGTATTTCTTCAGTCATAGACTAGTCAGGCCGTGGAATAGCCTAGAAAGTGACGTAGTGGAGGCGGGAACCATACATAGTTTTAAGGCGAGGTATGATAGAGCTCATGGGGCAGGAGAGAGAGGACCTAGTAGCAATCAGCGAAGAGGCGGGGACAGGAGCTGTGACTCGACCCCTGCAACCACAAATAGGTGAGTACAAATAGGTGAGTACACACACACACACACACACACACACACACACACACACACACACACACACACACACACACATATATATATATATATAATATATATATATATATATATATATATATGTATGTATATATATATATATATATATATATATATATATATATATATATATATATATATATATATATATATATATATATATATATATATATATATATATTATATATATATATGCCATTGAAGGTCATATATCTTAGTTTTTAATAACGTTTGAGTTACAGTTCACGAGTAATAAATCAACTAAGACAAATAATAAACAGGAGTCAGTGTTCACTTGCCGGCGAAAAGCATGTTGATAAAATATTCTCTTTTATCGCGGAGTTGCTGTTTGTGTACACTCTTGTTTGATGTTGTGGTCCCTGATGTTGCTGGTGCCTGCCTGCCTGCCTGCCTGCCTGCCTGCCTGCCTGCCTGCCTGCCTGCCTGCCTGCCTGCCTGCCTGCCTGCCTGCCTGCCTGCCTGCCTGCCTGCCTGCCTGCCTGCCTGCCTCCCTGCTTGCCTCCCTGCCTCCCTGCCTGCCTGCCTGCCTGCCTGCTTGCCTGCCTGCCTGCCTGCTTGCCTGCCTGCCTGCCTGCCTGCCTGCCTGCCTGCCTGCCTGCTTGCCTGCCTGCCTGCCTGCCTGCCTGCCTGCCTGCCTGCCTGCCTGCCTGCCTGCCTGCTTGCCTGCCTGCCTGCCTGCCTGCTTGCCTGCCTGCTTGCCTGCCTGCCTGCCTGCCTGCCTCCCTGCTTGCCTCCCTGCCTGCCTGCCTGCCTCCCTGCCTGCCTGCTTGCCTGCCTGCTTGCCTGCCTGCCTGCCTGCCTGCCTGCCTCCCTGCTTGCCTGCCTGCCTGCCTGCCTGCCTGCTTGCCTGCCTGCCTGCCTGCCTCCCTGCCTGCCTCCCTGCTTGCCTCCCTGCCTCCCTGCCTGCCTGCCTGCCTGCCTGCCTGCCTGCCTGCCTGCCTCCCTGCCTGCCTCCCTGCTTGCCTCCCTGCCTGCCTGCCTGCCTGCCTCCCTGCCTGCCTGCCTGCCTGCCTGCCTGCCTGCCTGCCTGCCTGCCTGCCTGCCTGCTTGCCTGCCTGCCTGCCTGCCTGCCTGCCTGCCTCCCTGCTTGCCTCCCTGCCTGCCTGCCTGCCTGCCTGCCTGCCTGCCTGCCTGCCTGCCTGGCTGCCTGCTTCCCTCCCTCCCTTCCTTCCTGCCTGCTTCCTTCCCTCCCTTCCTTCCTCCCTTCCTGTTTATCTATGACCCCTGCCTCCCTGCCTTCTATCTATCTGGATGCTCGCCTTTCCACCTACCTGCCCGTCTGCTTGCTTGCTTTCCTGCCCACTACCTACCCACTACCTGCCCACTACCTTCCCACTACCAACCCACTACCTACCCACTACCTACCCACTACCTACCCACTACCTACCCACCTGACTGCGTAGGACAGCACGTCATAATATTGACCCTGGGGAGGGTGACGGAGGGGTAAGGGAGTGTTAATCACCCTGGTGTCTGGCTTGTGCTCCCGTGACTGACGACTCCGTCTAACTCTTGACTAATTAAAGATTCACAATACTGATGGCGTTACAGGGGGAGTAAAAACTCGGTAAGTTAATAAAAAAAACTTACTTGTGGTCTTTATTTTAGGAGTTTTTGATGCATGTCCTGTGCAATTTCTCTTCATTTTTTTAGTTCGTTGATTACAGTCTGTAACTTTAAAATGAGACAAGGGAATTCCTGCATTTACTGGCTACAGCAATATGAGGCATGTTCACAACTTGTTTTATTCCGTTCTCTCATTTTCTCATATTCATACACACACACACACACACACACACACACACACAATCACAGAGTTGTCAGGAAGTGGAATAGTTTGGGAAGTGATGTTGTGGAGGCAAGATCCAATCATAGCTTTAAGAAGAGGTATGATAAAGCTCATGGAGCGGGAAGAGTGACCCAGTAGTGGGCAGTGAAGGGACCTGGGCCAACAGCTGTGACTCGATCCCTGCAACCACAACTAAGTGAGTACAACTAGGTGAGTACACTGCTACTACTATTACTACTACTATACACAAGCAAGAACCACTTTCAGAACTGGGAGAGGATATAAGTGACCGGCCAAGCAGTACCTGGGTACCTGGAAACAGCGAGGGAGGAAACAACGAAAAAGACACATGGGGGAAACAAGCATAACACAGGCAATACTTCAGACAAGTTCTCACACTGGGTGCTGAAGGTCGTTCAGGTTACAGAAAGGTGAGTGGACTGTATATTCATAAGCTGCCAGGATGCCTTTGACAGTGCAGTGCAAAAGTAATGTTAAAAATATTCTATAAAAAATCATATTGGAATGATAGGTACAAGATTCCACTGGAAAAATGTTAGACAGTAAGGGTTTCTGCTGTACATGGGAAGATAGTACACTGGATAAATGAATTTCATCCCGGGGTAGAATCACAGTGAGGGAGAAAGTGTCGTGATGGGATATAGTAGCAATTAGAGTTCCTCAAGGTAAAGTCCTTGAACCTCTAGCCTAGCTCATATATGCTTTGTATAAAGTTTAGGCTCATCTGTACATATATTCTTGAAGAATTGGTCACATGTGCAACATCTGGGTATCTTTACGTTTCCCCACTAGATGGCGAAACGTCTACATGAGCACAACAGAAGTATATACAACAAACTGTATGTATTTCTATTACGTCCACATATTGATAAAACAACTGGATGGCGAAACGTTCACGAGATACCCAGATGTTGCACATGTATCTAATCGATTATCTTGACGGTAATGAACAACACCGTCACGTATATTCTTGCATGACCATGTGTTAAGATGCAACATAATGAGAAACACAAACCGAAGCTCAGAGTATAAAAAGACAAGAGGACTTGGGTTAGATACAACAAAAGAACATCGAGCGGTTATTGATACTCTGTGCTATCGAGTGAAAGGTGATAAAGATGAAATGAAAGATAGACACAGGCGGAGAATTTAGCTGAGAGGTGAGGAGGCGAGGTCCCAGCAGAGGTGAAGTCAGGACGCGATCCACAGAGTTGGATACAAGGTGAACACTGGCTGAAGTTTGAAGTTGCCGACAAGGGGTTAGTAAGACATACACAGCAGGTTGATTGGTTGCAGGTTTCATGTGCACGAGGCTCTATCGAATTCGTGATAGTCTCGTGTTGGCGAAATGTCGTGCCAGTGAAGGCCTTTTGCTGTGTGTTGATGAATTAGAATCACGGGCAACATTTGACCATTAAGAGGTAGTCAGTCCCTCAGCCTTTCTACATGAGGTAAATATATCAACAGAGCTGTACAGGAAGCCTAGAAGCTAGTATTCTCATACCCTTTATATCGACAAAGCTCCGTGTACAGAGAAACAAGTGCCACTATACTCCATGTCTCCCCTTTATTTCCGTTGTTATTACGCCTTTGAATCCAAAAGCAACGGAAGGTGGGGAGAAAGAAACCAGAGATAATGCTTCAGCATTATCTAGAGAAGCATGAACATAATTCACACTAAGACCTGCGGGTACTCAAACCAGACAGCACTGGCAGCTTATAATCAACGGCTGCAAATGTAAAAATCTTTCTCGGGGGCCCGAACAAGGCGTAATTCAGGTTACTGCACATAACGTTCATGAGATATCCTCGAGTACGCAGCATCAGCATGGAGCCTTAATATGGCTAAACGAAAAATCAAAAACTGGAGTTAGAGGAAAGGCTTAGGAGGATATGAATCTCCTGTCGTAGAACATAAAAAGAGGAGATAGTACCATGATATGCAAGATACTCAAGGAAAAATACATGGATAGAGAAAAGCATACTGTCATGAAAGGTAACAGAACAGGGGCTTAGAGAGGGGAAATTAAATGCAGACGTGATTTTATATGGCAGTAGATGGAACATCTCCGGCATGATAACGGAGTTTATTATTATTATTATTATTATTATTATTATTATTATTATTATTATTATTATTATTATTATTATTATTATTATTATTATTATTATTATATAAATCCATGAGAGTTATTTACCACAGTGAGTGTCGCTGGTTCCTCCACCTGAAAACAGCAAGACAGAAACCTTACTCTAACAGTCCGTCAGGCGTCCCTCGTGAGGGTAATGAGGAAACTGCACATCCTAGAGGAAAACATTCACGGTTCTAAACATTGATTTCGCCCGGACATAATGAGACGAAGAAGCATCGCACCAGTCAGACCGATGCTGGAAGGTCCCACTGAGACAGCCGGAGCACAACACCTCAAAACATTGTAAGGGTATAATTTATATTTTACCTGTGTCAAAGAAGGTATTGACGGGGGGATGTAGAATGTGGTCTTACGTGCCAGTCAGAACTTGGTTTTCCCATTAGAGTGTATTCACTGATTGCTCTCGGTTTCATTTCTTGTCATTTTGTTCGAGACATAATGTCTGTTCAACTAGCGTTGAGGGGATAGACAGCCTTAATGTCCAAGGTACAGTCACTGTTGCTAATATTAGTGTTGAGGAGATATGCAATCTTAATAATATTTATATCAAAGGTTTGTGGCTCAGTATACTGTCATCTAACAGCCGAAGGACCCAGGCTCAGTAATGACGAAAGTCGAGACATTATGCTGATTTCCTTCCACCTATAACCCCTATTCACCTAACAGTAAATAGGCACCTGAGAGTTGGGTGACTGCTGTAGGTGGCATGCTGAAGACGGCAAGGGGGCAGTAGCATATCTTAACAGACAGGATTGGACTTGCAAATAAATTGAGACAGAACAACCACCTCTTCCGCTATAAATTCAACGACAAAGAGAATGTAATTGACTTCTCACTGAAGCGATATTTATAGTGCGCTGATTTGTT
>NC_069442.1:31102753-31110253 GCF_026875155.1 Cherax quadricarinatus
GGCAGGTAGACTACAAGCAAGTAGACTACAGGCAGGTAGACTACAGGCAGGTAGACTACAAGCAGGTAGACTATAGACAGGTAGACTATGGGCAGGTAGACTACAGGCAGGTAGACTACAGGCAGGTAGATTGCAAGCAGGTAAACTACAGGCAGGTAGACTACAGGCAGGTAGACTACAGGCAGGTAGATTACAGGTAGGTAGACTACAGGCAGGTAGACTGCAGGCAGGTAGACTACAGGCAGGTAGACTACAGGCAGGTAGACTACAGGCAGGTAGACTGCAGGCAGGTAGACAACAGGCAGGTAGATTACAGGCAGGTAGACTACAGGCAGGTAGACTGCAGGCAGGTAGACTACAAGCAGGTAGACTACAGGCAGGTAGACTACAGGCAGGTAGACTACAGGCAGGTAGACTACAGGCAGGTAGACTGCATGCAGATAGACTACAGGCAGGTAGACTACAGACAGGTAGACTACAGGCAGGTAGACTACAGGCAGGTAGACTACAGGCAGGTAGACTACAGGCAGGTAGACTGCATGCAGATAGACTACAGGCAGGTAGACTACAGGCAGGTAGACTACAGGCAGGTAGACTACAGGCAGGTAGACTGCAGGCAGGTAGACTACAGGCAGGTAGACTACAAGCAGGTAGACTACAGGCTGGTAGACTACAGGCAGGTAGACTACAAGCAGGTAGACTACAGGCAGGTAGACTACAGGCAGGTAGACTACAGGCAGGTAGACTACAGGCAGGTAAACTACAAGCAGATAGACTACAAGCAGGTAGACTATAGACAGGTGGACTATGAGTAGGTAGACTACAGACAGGTAGACTACAGGCAGGTAGACTACAGGCAGGTAGACTACAAGCAGGTAAACTACAAGCAGATAGACTACAACCAGGTAGACTATGGACAGGTAGACTATGAGCAGGTAGACTACAGACAGGTAGACTACAGGCAGGTAGACTACAGGCAGGTAGACTACAGGCAGGTAGACTACAGACAGGTAGACTACAGGCAGGTAGACTACAGGCAGGTAGACTACAGGCAGGTAGACTACAGGCAGGTAGACTACAGACAGGTAGACTACAGGCAGGTAGACTACAGGCAGGTAGACTACAGACAGGTAGACTACAGACAGGTAGACTACAGGCAGGTAGACTACAGGCAGGTAGACTACAGACAGGTAGACTACAGGCAGGTAGACTACAGGCAGGTAGACTGCAGGCAGGTAGACTACAGACAGGTAGACTACAGGCAGGTAGACTACAGGCAGGTAGACTACTGGCAGGTAGACCCCAGCGGTACTTACCTCCCTTGTGATTTCTTTCAAGACAATGTGCTGTTTATGGCATATAGAGAAGACGTTTCGCCCACCAAGGACTTTAAAAATTGATAAAGTCCCTGGTGAGCGAAACATTGCCTCAGTAAAATACCTATAAGAACATAAGAACATAAGAAAGAAGGAACACTGCAGTAGGCCTACTGGCCCATACAAGGCAAGTCCTTCCCAATCCGTCCCAGTAATGGAATATTCGCCCAATCCAATTTCCAATACTATCCAAGAAATAACGTTTAATAAATCTATTTACTTATGTACATATTGACGGTATATAATACCGTTGATACACGTATTTTTGTTACTTAGGGACCCGACCAAAGCTGTCACAAACGGAATGTTTTAATATGTGAAATATATGTGTGTGATAAATGAAATAAACAGGAAATAATTGAAGTGGGTAAAAATATGTGGGAAATTACGCAGATAAAAAAAAATAATTACCCAGAAATTAACCTGACAGGTAAATTTTATGTGAAATTTCCAATTATTGACTCACCACCAACACACACTACACATCCGCTACCACTACTACTACTACTACTACCACTATCTTCACTACCACTACTACCACTACCACTATCTTCACTACCACCACCACTACTACTACCACTATCTTCACTACCACTGCTACTGCCACTATCTTCACTACCACTACTACTACCACTATCTTCACCACCACCACCTAACCTACATGTTCTGCCCACCTACATAATACCCTTAGTCGGTACGTAAATAAAATGGTGTTGCAAGGTTGGTGGGTCACACCAGCCAGTATGACGCCAGGCCACACCTGTTGGCACCTCTGTCCTCACCGCTGCCGTCAGTGACGCAGCTTTCTCCCGGAGGCAAGAATGACGGAAAGGAGAAACAAACAGCCGTCCCAAGAAACACATTTGGTAAATGCTGGACCTGGGGTAATAGTGGAATTTACTTAAATTGTGGTGTGTTGTGATAGAGGACCAGACCGCTGAGTAAAGTACTGTTAGGTTAGTGGTCGCTACTGGGCCATAGGGCCACAGAGACGACAAAGTCCAAGCAACGGAGAGATAGTGGTCCCTCCTGCCTTAGTCCATCCTAGGAACATCAACTACCCCTTGCTGAAGTGTTTGAGACGACATTCCAGTGGCTCTCCTTGTCACAGTGCAGGCATCACTGAACAAGTCATCCACCCTGCCACAGTGCAGGCATCACTGAACAAGTCATTCACCCTGCCACAGTGCAGGCATCACTCAACAAGTCATCCACCCTGCCACAGTGCAGGCATCACTGAACAAGTCATCCACCCTGCCACAGTGCAGGCATCACTGAACAAGTCATCCACCCTGCCACAGTGCAGGCATCACTCAACAAGTCATCCACCCTGCCACAGTGCAGGCATCACTGAACAAGTCATCCACCCTGCCACAGTGCAGGCATCACTCAACAAGTCATCCACCCTGCCACAGTGCAGGCATCACTGAACAAGTCATCCACCCTGCCACAGTGCAAGCATCACTGAACAAGTCATCCACCCTGCCACAGTGCAGGCATCACTCAACAAGTCATCCACCCTGCCACAGTGCAGGCATCACTGAACAAGTCATCCACCCTGCCACAGTGCAGGCATCACTCAACAAGTCATCCACCCTGCCACAGTGCAGGCATCACTCAACAAGTCATCCACCCTGCCACAGTGCAGGCATCACTGAACAAGTCAACCACCCTGCCACAGTGCAGGCATCACTGAACAAGTCATCCACCCTGCCACAGTGCAGGCATCACTCAACAAGTCATCCACCCTGCCACAGTGCAGGCATCACTGAACAAGTCATCCACCCTGCCACAGTGCAGGCATCACTGAACAAGTCATCCACCCTGCCACAGTGCAGGCATCACTGAACAAGTCATCCACCCTGCCACAGTGCAGGCATCACTCAACAAGTCATCCACCCTGCCACAGTGCAGGCATCACTCAACAAGTCATCCACCCTGCCACAGTGCAGGCATCACTCAACAAATCATCCACCCTGCCACAGTGCAGGCATCACTGAACAAGTCATCCACCCTGCCACAGTGCAGGCATCACTCAACAAGTCATCCACCCTGCCACAGTGCAGGCATCACTCAACAAGTCATCCACCCTGCCACAGTGCAGGCATCACTCAACAAATCATCCACCCTGCCACAGTGCAGGCATCACTCAACAAATCATCCACCCTGCCACAGTGCAGGCATCACTCAACAAATCATCCACCCTGCCACAGTGCAGGCATCACTCAACAAGTCATCCACCCTCCCACAGTGCAGGTCACCCTCAACAAGTCATCCACCCTGCCACAGTGCAGGCATCACTCAACAAATCATCCACCCTGCCACAGTGCAGGCATCACTCAACAAATCATCCACCCTGCCACAGTGCAGGCATCACTCAACAAATCATCCACCTGCCACAGTGCAGGCATCACTCAACAAGTCATCCACCCTGCCACAGTGCAGGCATCACTCAAAAAGTCGCCCACCCTGCCACAGTGCAGGCATCACTCAACAAGTCATCCACCCTGCCACAGTGCAGGCATCACTCAACAAGTCATCCACCCTGCCACAGTGCAGGCATCACTCAACAAATCATCCACCCTGCCACAGTGCAGGCATCACTCAACAAGTCACCCTCCCCCCTGCCAAGTTTACCAAGACTCACATTTAACAGCCACACCAACCAAGATGAAGAAGCCGAAAGAACTCCCACGGTAACAGAGCAAAACAAAGAGATCAGCACTCATCCAGCTGGACAGAAGAAATCACGATGGATGCAGATATACACAGTGTACCGCAGGGCGAGTCGCTCTGTCCTCACCAACAACCTCAACAAGCGCCTGAAAAACATAATGACAGATATTAACTGAAAAGTTAATTTACGTGATAATGCAAGTGATTTATATATATATATATATATATATATATATATATATATATATATATATATATATATATATATTATATATATATATATATATTATGCAATAAGATCACAGTAAACAGGTGATTTCAGAATATGCAAAACAACCACTCTGAAAGAATAGAGAAATTCCAAGCGCTTTCGTGACTACTCACATTATCAAGGAACTATGTGAGTAGTCACGAAAGCGCTTGGAATTTCTCTATTCTTTCAGAGTGGTTGTTTTGCATATTTTGAAATCACCTGTTCACTGTGATCTTATTGCATATATATATATATATACGTACGCGTACACGGGTAGGGTTGCGTACGTGTGTTTGAGGACCTTAGCTTGCGTGTGTACACATATATATGTATGTACCTTCACTCGTAAATAAATGAGACCTTTACTGTTCAGGGAACCAGGAAAAACGTGTCCGCAAGATGCTAGTGTTTAGCCGCTCATGTCCTCGTAAAACTAACCACAAACACTAAATCCTCGGGAAACCAGGAAAACTTTTCGCTCGTCTTCGTTTCGCCAATGACACACAACGGCGACGTTAATTGAAAGTATAATCGAAATGTTTTCACGGCTGTAATTTTTATGACGAGGTTCGATATATATAAATTTTCCCGATTTTTTTTTATATATATAAAAAAAGTTCATAGGTGTACTATTAGGTCACCAAATTTCGGCTTTTTTTTTTTTTTTTTAATTTCGTTTCAAATTTTGAAAAATCTTCCTACGATACCCCAAAAAAAAAATTCTGAGGTTACCGCTCTGAGGTCACCGTGGGGGTCACTGCGCAGTCCGAGGTCACCGCGGAATCACGGCGCAGACTGGGGTCACTGAAGGGTCAGTGAACATGTCGTTTGCGCATGACTTCGCGGTATGCACAGTGGTAATGATAGATCGCGTTAAACGCCACCGTCATGCAAAAGCGGTTGGCTGTGAATTCATGGGCTATGTGCATGCCCAGGGGATAATATCCAGTCTAATATAACGCACGCATGACTGTATTTTGTGTGTGTGTGTGTGTGTGAGTGTGTGTGTGTGTGTGTGTGTGTGTGTGTGTGTGTGTGTGTGTGCGAACTCACCTAGTTGTGGTATCAAGGGTCGATTCATAGTTCCTGGTCCCGCCTCTTCACTGGTCGCTACTGGGTCACTCTCCCTGAACCACGAGCTTTATCATACCTGTGCTTAAAGCTATGAATGGATCCTGCCTGTGTGTGTGTGTGTGTGTGTGTGTGTGTGTGTGTGTGTGTGTGTGTGTGTGTGTGTGTGTGTGTGTGTGTGTGTGTTGTGGTGTGTGTGTGTGTGTGTGTGTGTGTGTGTGTGTGTGTGTGTGTGTGTGTGTGTGTGTGTATGTGTGTGTGTGTTTTGTACTCAGATTATCGTCTACTCTCCGTACTTAACATCTACCATAACCGAATTCAGTTAGTGACCTTGCTGACCACCTCAGCAGCTTCTGCAAGTCTTCTTGCGGCTCTCTCTCTCTCTCTCTCTCTCTCTCTCTCTCTCTCTTCCCTCTTTAAAATCTTCGCATCATCCTCTACAGTGACAGCTACGATTCGCTTCCCTCTGACAGCTCATTCTTAACACAATGAGATATATTAACAGTGTTGCCACCTCATTCTACACAGTGGGAACAAAAGGTATCTATATCTCAGGTCATTGTCACTTCCTGAGGGTAAGGGGTAGAGGGGAATTAGGAGAGGAGAAAGGATGGTGGGGGTGTGCAGGCTAGGGGAAGGAGAAGAGGGGAAAGGTGTATATATGTGTGTGTGTTGGGGGGAGGGGTCTGCGCGCCACGCAGTCTGTCACGATTAAATTTAGCAATGCGGGCTCAGTACACCGGCCAGGCAGATGACTTTCTCAAGGTTAATCGCCTCCTTTCTGGCCACATTTTATGCCTGTCTTTGTTTCCCAAGCTTCTGTGTTATTACGGAAATTCTCTCTCTCTCTCTCTCTCTCTCTCTCTCTCTCTCTCTCTCTCTCTCTCTCTCTCTCTCTCTCTCTCTCTCTCTCTCTCTCTCTCTCTCTCTCTCTCCACACACACACACACACCTGCACACACCTGCACACTGACGTCAACAGCACCCTGATCTCTAAAATAGGAAGATGAGAAATCTTTCACCGTATATACAGATATATATTCCTGATGAAATATATACCAGTGTTAGCCATATATTCCCTGTGTCATAAGTGTTTACACCTGATGGGAATAAACACTGTCATCTATATTCTGAACAGCCCCACCATGATTTAAATTATTATTATTATTATTATTATTATTATTATTATTATTATTATTATTATTATTATTATTATTATTATTATTATTATTATTATTGTTGTTGTTATTTAATTATATATATAAATAACTAACCACTTAATATTCAGTTTTCTTACCGAATAAGTAATTCGATGGTCTAAGCTGAACGGTGTTTTACGGGCCAAAACGACATGGGTTCGAGTCCTCGGCTAGTCGCAGTTATTAAAGTATATAACTGAGAACGAATATTATATAACATAGCTCAGAATAGATAGCATGTAATATGGGAAGTCATATTAAATATGTTAAAGGGTTATATAGCGGAGAGTTGGCAGTGGTGGACGCCAGGGACATTCTTTTGACCTAGTATCGGAAGAGGCTGGCAAAGAATCTTGATAAACAGGAGTAGGAAATTGCGAGGCGCCAGCACAGTGCCAGAGAACGGAGTCTGGAGTGCCAAGGCGACTAAATCCATGACACTGGCACCGGTAGACACCATCTGGGCGTGGTAGTTAATTACCAGCTGTAGAGGGCATTTGAAGATCGACTCTTGGCCTACCGTGAATGCCTGTGTGTGTACTCCCTTTGATGGACTCGCTTATATGTACTCTCCTATATGTACTCAGTTATGTGTGGTGGCCTATGTGTGGCTGCAGGTGTTTCTCCTAGAATGTGACGACACACATGTGTTTTTCCCTCTCACATTATGCAGGTGTGATAGATAACAGGAGATAAGAACCCCTAAATGGGAGATATAATAGGGGGGAGGGGAGACGAGTCTCTTAACCTGGAGGTTACCTGGAGGTTATTCCGGGGATCAACGCCCCCGCGGCTCGGTCCACGACCAGGCCTCCCGATGGATCAGGGCCTGATCAACTAGGCTGTTACTGCTGGCCGCACGCAGTCCGACGTACGAGCCACAGCCCGGCTGATCCGGCACTGACTTTAGGTATCTGTCCAGCTC
>NC_069442.1:31117753-31157917 GCF_026875155.1 Cherax quadricarinatus
ATAGAGAAAACGTGTCTGCAATAAAGATATCTATGTGTTGCACATGTGTCTTACCCATCATTGACGGGTAGTTGCACTGTATGTGTGTGGTGTGTTTTTGAGTGTGTGTGTGTGTGTTGTGTGTGTGTGTGTGTGTTTTTTTTAAGATCACTACCCCTGGGTGGTTGGGGGGTGGTTGTGTCCTTTGTTGGGTTGTGTGGTGTGTTGTTTTTGGTGTTGGTTTTTGTGGTTTGTTTAAGTAAAACCTATCACTGGGCCAAAAAAAAGGGGGGATTTGGGGCCCGGAATTTAGGGCTTGGGGGGTTTTTGGGCTCTTTCTCCTCTCCCACTTGGCCCAAGCTTAAGAGGAAAATAAATTTTCATGCGTCCGCAGAAAGCCACTCCTGAAAAGGATTAAAAACTTTCCCTTTGAATTTTTCTTTTACCCTCCTTCCAATCTCGCTTCTCGGAATTAAATTATATAATTATTTTAAAATATATTTTTTATAAATAAAAAAAAAAAAAGGGGGAAAAAAAAAATTGAAGAATTTTTTAAAATTTAAAGTTTTGAAATTTTTTTTATCATTTAAAGGATATATTTTTTTATCTTTTTAATGAAAAATTATTTTTGCCAGGGGAAAAAACAAACCTTACAAAAGAAATTTTAAAAAATTATTTTTTAATTTCGGGGGTCTTGCCCCAACACGCTCCGAAAACCCCAGTAACTAAACAACACGTGATATTTTTTTTCTTATTTCGTTTTTTCTTTTTTTTCCTTTTCCCTTTTCCTTCTCTCTTTGTAATTAAAAAATAATTTATTTTAAATATATATAATATATATATTAAAAATTTATATATAATATAATATATATATATTATATATATAATATATATATATATGTCGTGCCGAATATGTAAAACTGGTCAATTAGCAAGAACTCATTTAAAATAAAGTCCTTTCGAAATTTTCTCTTATACGTTTAAAATAATTTTTTTTCATTAATGTTAATGTAAAAATTTTAAAATTTGAAACCAAAAGAATTTTAGAAAACTTACCTAACCTTATTAAACAAGAACAATTTATTTAGCCTAACCCAATAAATATATTTAGATTTGCTTACAATAATTAAAAACCAAACAAACAAGTGAAATATATTTTTTCGTTAAGTTAGAAAAGATTTTGGCGAAATTTTGCATACAAAAATTTTCGGTTGTCCTATATGGCAAATGAACGTTGCTATTAAGCCAAGGACGCAAGTTCTGGGCCCATTCGGCACGAAAATATATAATATATATAAAATATTTTATATATATAATATATAAATATATATAATATATATATATATATATATTTAGGTAAATATAGTTTATATATATATATATAAAAATATATAAAATAATATAATTAAAATATATATATATATAAATATATATATATAATATATAGTAGATGTGAGTATCCGGGTAAAATTTTTTAAATAAAATACAGATTATACCCGGTGGAGCGAATAAAAACCGAAGGCTGGACCAAAACGAAGGGACCAGCACCCCAACTAAAACACTTTGTCAAATAACATATTTCTGGAACATAACTTGAAAGAAAACGCACTCACAGAGACTAGGGGAGAGAAAGACCTTGAGATAATGAAGGGCAATGACCTGATACATGATAAACAATATGTTGTTGCCAGGAATAATAGCAACAAAATGCTTGTGACTTCATTGAGGAAGAATTTAAACACTGATGTTTCAATATTTTTTTCAACTACGGTCAATTTATTACAATTATTTAAATTGGTCACTTCAACTCTGATGTTTTATTTTAACCAAAAAGACCTTAATCTTATTGGAAAAAAATGAACTTTCTTGAACATTATGAACACTGGACAATGCTCTCGACATACCTCTTGTACAATATGAACACTGGACAGTGCTCTCGTCATATCCAGTCTTGAACACTATGAACACTGGACAATGCTCTCGTCATACCCAGTCTTGAACACTATGAACACTGGACAATGCTCTCGTCATACCCAGTCTTGAACACACTCTACAGTTTTATTCTCCAGTTATACAGAACAGGAAGTTAAACACTAAAAGGTACAACGAGAATTTACACAACTCGTACCATTATCTAAGAACGAGCTGTATAAAGAAACGCTTACTGTAAAATAGGGACTTCGAGGCAATTAACCCATAAGATATTGAAGATAGTAAACGAGTGAGTCAATCTTAAACTTGCAAGTTTTTTTTCTCTTTTGAAGTGCATTGCGATGTAGTTTTACAGTCACATGAAATTCTTTGATGGTTTAACACGATTTTAAGCAAGAACTTCCTCTCAGAGCCACACGAGAATCATTACATTTACTGACATCCAGTACGGATAAGGCGATGCTCAGGAACTGGTTACCTCGTCTTGAACTGTCTTCGTCCATCACCTTTGCACTGAATCGAAAAAGCCAACGGGTTTGCGAAACGTCTTCAAATAAAGAATACGAAGGTTTCGCACACTTGTCTGAGTCCTCCCTTTCTAGGCAGAGTTGTGGAGCACTGGAATAGTCTTCCCAGCAATACTCTTCTCCCCAAATCTATCTAGAACATTTAATAATCAGTTAGGTAAACACTTTACATATAGAGGTCTCTGTTAGTCAATATCCCCTTCAAGGTCTTGGATTCCCCACCATCCTGGTGAAAGTTAAGGAAGTAAACGGGGCTGTCCTGTTCGTGTCGGCATAGCAACGAGGAAATGGATTTGGTTGAATCTAGAGATGGAACTAGGATTGCGGTACAGGTAGTGTGTAGCCCTCCATTAATTCCCGTTTATCTCCAGAAAGGTATACTTCTTGCGTTTTATACCTGCAGTAACCGGAGAAAGTGGATGGAGGGTAGAGAGCCTTCTCCTTTGCAGTCCAAACCGTTCCAGATCATGGAGTTGAAGTCTTCTCCAGGGTGAGGGACTGACCACCTCACACTCTTTCTCCAAGGTTAATGGACTGATTTCATCGTTTTTACCTTGCCACTATTCTTGCTGCCTACAATACATTCTGCATTTGGCTGAAAAAACTACCCAGCTGTCGCACTTGTTTTTTAATTATCAACCTGTCTCTAATTTATACCATTCTCAACAATCATAACCATCTAGGTAACAGTATATGTTATCTCTCAGTCCACAGCAGGATTCGAACCTGCACATTCTGTAGAAAAGTACACAGTGCTTTCGCCACTCAGATATCTGGAGATCTGGTTGAGTGGCGAAAGTACTGTGTACTTTGATACGAATCCTACTCTGGACTGAGATAATGTTTGTTAAAAGTTCGTCCGTTGTGTGTGTGTGTGTGTGTGTGTGTGTGTGTGTGTGTGTGTGTGTGTGTGTGTTGTGTGTGTTGTGTGTGTGTGTGTGTGTGTGTGTGTGTGTGTGTTGTGTGTGTGTGATGTTGGTGTTGGTGTGTGTGTTTACTGCTTTTATTAAAAATTCGCAATAAGCTAATGTCACACCTCACGTAAACAACGAACTGGGAGCCGCGATCTGGTGGTCAATCTGGTTTTAGGAAAGTATGTACAACTGAATGTCGTGACTTTTAGGAGAAGGAGGAGCCGGATGTGAGTGATCTTCCCAGAACGAACAAGAACTCTCTACCGTCCCCTCGTGAGTTAATGAACTGCAGACCTCCAGTTGCTTTTTAACACTCTGGACAGAACTTGGCAGCGATGTTCGACGCCGCAGTTGAAGGTTTGAACGATAGTCCGGCACTTTTAGATTAGTCTGCCTGGTGGCGCTCTTGGGGTGAACTCGCTCGTCCTGGGAGGAGATTGGTTGGGAAGGAGGGAGGGAGGGATGGTTGGAGGGATGGAGAGAGGGAGTGTGGGAGGGAGGGAGGGTTGGAGGGATGGAGGGAGGGAGAGGAAATAGAGGCTTCTACGTACTTGTCATTTACGTAACACTGACAATCAGTTTGTTGGTAAACAGCCAGTAGTTTGTGTGGTTCTGCCCCTGGCACTGTTGTCACTGTTCTTCTGCCCCTGGCACTGTCGTTCTATCACGTTGTTGCTGTCACTGATAGTGCTGTCACTGTTGTTGCTGTCACTGGAGGTGCTGTCACTGTTGTTCTGTCACTGTTGGTGCTGTCACTGTTGTTCTGTCACTGATAGTGCTGTCACTGTTGTTCTGTCACTGTTGGTGCTGTCACTGTTGTTCTGTCACTGTTGGTGCTGTCATTGTTGTTTGATCACTGTTGGTGCTGTCACTGTTGTTCTGTCACTGTTGGTGCTGTCACTGTTGGTCTGTCACTGATGGTGCTGTCACTGTTGTTCAGTCACTGCTGGTGTTATCACTGTTGTTCTGTCACTGATGGTGTTGTCACTGTTGTTCTGTCACTGGTGCTGCCGTCACTGCTGTTGTCACTGCTGGTGCTGTCACTGTTGTTGGTCATGCACTGGTGGTCTTGTCACTGTTGTTCTGCCCTGGCAGTGCTGTCACTGTCGTTCTGGCACTGCTGGTGCCAAACACATCTTGTCCTTCACTTTATTTGGCAGCGCCTTCGTCTCACAACCGAAGGACCCGGGCTCTATCTGGGGCATAGAGGATAAAACTCACCGGGGCGTCACGGTCGCTGGGCATCCTGTCACTCGCTAGAGCTCCGTGAGTGAACGCGTGCCCCGCGACTCACACTGCAGGCGGTCGAAACTGCCAGCAACCATTCTGGGAATGCAAGGGCAGTGTGAGGGGAATAACCCGGCCGGGTGCGGCAGCTTCTCTCTCTCTCTCTCTCTCTCTCTCTCTCTCTCTCTCTCTCTCTCTCTCTCTCTCCTCTCTCTCTCTCTCTCTCTCTCTCTCTCTCTCTCTTCTCTCTCCTCTCTCCTCTCCTCTCACACACCACACACACATGACCTAGTAGCGACCAGTGAAGAGGCAGGGCCAGGAGCTGAGTCTCGACCCCTGCAACCACAGTTTGGTAGGTGAGTACAGTACGATAAAGCTCTTGGAGCAGGGAGAGAGTGAACCTAGTAATGACAATCAAAGAGGAGGGGCCAGGAGCTACGAATCGACCTCTGCAATGACAAATAGGCGAGTACAAGTAGGTGAGTACACACATACACACGCACACACACACACACACATGCACACACACACACACACACACACACACACACACACACACACACACACACACACACACACACACACACACACACACACACACACACACACACACACACACACACACACACACACACACACACACACACACCACACACACATCACACATACAAACACACACACCACACATACAAACACACACAAACACACACACACAAACACGCATATACAACAGGCCTAGTGTCGAATCGACATGTGCCTAGGACAAAATGGTAACTAACACACACACACACACACACACACTCGTGCACTCGGGGCCAGGAGCTGTGACTCGACCTCTGCAATCACAACTAGGTGAGTACGCACAAAAACCCGTGTGGGTCATTCAACAGAAGGTGTAGTGCAGGCTCGATCCTCCATCCGTGAGTCGGCAGTGTACTTTCTATTTCTGTATACGACTAACTCACAGAAATTAAAAATCCACTTCCAAAGGGCTTTACCTGTTGTATACTTGTTGAGTAATAGATCATCGACCCCGCGCCCCGGGTTCGCGGAAAAGCTCCCGACCAAGTGCTCACTACCTGGATAATTAAGCTAAATTGCCCAGAAGTAGGTTAATTAGTATGCTGAAACCCCTGAAGTCAGTAAATTTATTTTTTAAGGAGGAAGGGGGTGGAGGGGTAAGCCAGTGGAAGGCCTCGGTCAGATGACCAAAAGAACTAGAGGCGGGTCATCACATGACTCGCGTCAGGAAACACTTGTCCTGTTTCCTAAGGAATCTTACATAACGTAACGTAACGTAACCTAACCTAACCTAACATAACATAACATAACATAACATAACATAACATAACATAACCTAACCTAACCTAACCTAACCTAACCTAACCTAACCTAACCTAACATAACATAACCTAGCATAACCTAACCTAACCTAACCTAACCTAACCTAACCTAACCTAACCTAACCTAACCTAACCTAACATAACCTAGTGTGCTGGGTAACTGAAGTATCCTGCATCGCCTCATCCTATTTATTTATTAGCGTTTTCAACTCAATTAAAATTTTTATTTTTAATAGAATTAATATTCTTACAACAAGATCTCAGGTATAAAGATTCTGTTTCTGGTGAATTCAGCTGTGTACACTTATGATGCATTTCTCACCATCAGTGCATCACCATATCATTGTTGTAATAACATCACCATGCCGTCATAACCATGGCTAAACTCTATAGTAAATTTCGTTATTTTTTTTTTTAATTTTATTATTATGGGTGATTACAGAAGCATTCTACTACGCAGCTTCATGTCCCGGGAAGCCACCGCAATAAACATGAGAACACACACACGTCTTGGGTTCAACTCTGGCTAATTATACTGTTTAATATTACGTTACTTTGGTCAGACAGCTGCCAGTATTTCTCAGAACTGAGAATGTGGTGATTTTTAGATAGTAACTGTGTGTGTGTGTGTGTGTTGTGTGTGTGTGTGTGTGGTGTGTGTGTGTGTGTGTGTGTGTGTGTGTGGGTGTGTGTGTGGTGTGTGTGTGTAATCACCTATTTGGGGGTTGCAGGGGTCGAGTCCTAGCTCCTGGCCCCGCCTCTTCACCGGTTGCTACTAGGGCCCTCTCTCTCCCGCTCCATGAGCTTTATCAAACCTCGTCTTAAAATGTTTTGGGTTCCCGCCTCCCACTTCATTTCTAGGCTATTCCACTGCCCTTTCAACTCTATGACTGAAGAAATACTTCCTAAATATCTCTCTGACTCATTGTGTCCCTTCCAACTTCCCAAATTTTGCCTCTGTTTCTGTGTCCCCTCCCTGGAACATCCTGTCCTTTTTCCACCTTTTCATTCCACGCAGTATTTATATGTCGTTATCTGTCCCCTGACCCTCCTGTCTCCATGTCGTCAGGGGCCCATTTCCCTTAATCTTTCTTCTAGCATTCCCCTTAGCTCTGAACAACCTTGTTGAAACTTTGACTTTCTCTAGTTTCTTGACGTGCTTTATCAAATTCGGTTCCAAACAGTGTGCAATCCGTATGGGGCCCGCTACACGGTGTACATGTCTTGAATGATCCTTACTAGGAACGAATGCTGTTCTCAGTTTGCCAGGCGCCCATATTGCCCCGCAGTATTGATTGATGTTGCTTCCGGGACATGCTCGTGTTATACCACCCCAAGATCTTCTCCTGAGTAGGTTTGCAGTCTTGGCCACCTAGCCTATACTCTGTCTGTGGTCTTCTGGCCCTTCCCCTATCTTCAGCTTTGCATTGCAGATTAAATCAGAAGCATTGTGCAGTGTCCATCTGTCCAGGCTTAGCCGCCTGGCCTCATCAGTTTATTTCCTCTTAACTTCCATCATCGCAAACAGGGCACTTCGATCTAACCCTTCGCATGTCGTCAATATCCAAAATAGCACTGGTCCTGGCCGACCCCTTGGACCCCGCTCGTCACAGGTGCCCACTGTGAACATCATTACGACCATGACGTTGTCTCCTGTCAGGCATTTCTGTTTCCATTGCAGGCCTTCCGTTATATGCGCCTGTGCTCTAGCTTTCACAATTTGTAGAACTGTTCAAAGGCCCTGGCCAAGAAATGCAATCAACCCACCCCCTTCCTGTCTACTTTGTTTTTTATCATAAACTCAGAAGGTTTACCAGTTTGCCTTCGTGAATCCGTGTGGTTGGCATTTACCCGTTCGTTCCAGGTGCTCCACACTCTCTCCTGATATCTCTCCATAATTTCAATAACCTATGCACAGGTCTATAGTTTTGGACTTTTTCTGTCTCTTTTTGAAATGGGACACATTTGCCTTTTCCATACTCATAGTTGCCCAGTTTCCAGGAGTGTTGAAGATGTGGTAAGTGGTACGACAAACATTGCCCCTCCTAAGGACCACGAGAGATGTTGTCCGTCCCATGCCTTGAGTATCGATGTCCCTTAGCAGTTCTTCACCTCCTCCTCATCTGATTTTCGTCCAACATTTGTTGTGTTTCCTTGTTGGTGCCCCATCTGTTTCCCCCAGAGTCTTCCTGTCTCTCTGTAAATACTTCTTAAATCTCGTGTTGAGCTCCTCACATACTCTGATCGTTCTTGGAGTTCTCCACTTCTTTCTCCTTATCACCTGTCTGACTGTTGCTTCCTCCAATGTGGCTATACAGCAGTTTGGGTAATTTTTTACTTTCGATGCATGTTTTTTTCATACTGTCGGGGGGCCTCCCCCCTTTATCTGCGCATACTCGTTTCTGGCTCTTTACTAATTCCTTGTTTTCCGGGGGTCCTATCCCTCCTGTACCTTTTCAAATCTCTGTTGCCTATTTTTGCCTCCCTACACCTTCGGTAAACCAAGGACTATTTTGGTCTTCCTATTATTTCTGTTTCCCTTAGGAACAAAACTTCCTCTGCCTCCTTCCACTTTGTGCCAACATTTCCATAATCTCGTTTCCCTAAATTTTCCTACCATTTCTCTGTCCCACTGAACCTCCTGCCAGAAGTTTCTCATAACCTGGTGTAGCCCCTTTTATAGTTTGGCCTGTCCCCTCATTTTCTGTTACTTCTTCTCACTTGAACTTACTAATAGTCAAAACTCAGAGACCACAATGATCGCTAGCTCCAAGGGTCTGTAATGATGGGCCAATGTCTGAAACTGCTCAGGGTGAAACAAATCAGTCTTGACTGCTCATCCTCCCCTCTCATCTCTGGTTGGTGCTGAATGTTGAAATTGGAGGTTTAAGTGAACAAATTAAGCATGGCTCTCCAGTTGCGGGAAACCCCCAGGGGACAAGCAAAGTTACCAGTCGGGATTCATCCTGTGGTTGAAAATGCGACTTAACAGAATTTGGGGCTGGAGAAAAGGGGGGAAGGGTGTGTGTGTGTGAGTGTGTGGTGGTGTGTGGTGTGTGGTGTGTGGGGTGTGGTGTGTGTGTGTGTGGTGTGTTGTAGCTTGAGTGCCTAATCTTAACAGCTCAGCAGCGAAGCATCACACTACTGTTATAACCTGTTTAAATGAAAACTAAAAAAATATGGATGGAACCAGAGAGCCAAGAGGTAACACTCACCTTCTCAGACACTAACTTGTCAAGTCCGGCACTGACAGTACCCACACGGGGAAATCTTTTGACAGAGACCCGTTTCGTAGTTCTACTCTGTCGAGTAAACTGTACACCACTGGTTAGAAACGCTCTAATTCCTAGTATGAATATTAGTCAATATATATACATACATTGAAGATTTATACCCATTGGTGTGTATGCACTGCTGCTCTCAGTACAAAAACCCTTGCGGGAGGTTAGTTGGCTTGCAGGTTTAATTTCTATCACGCACTAGAATCATTAAAAGGCTGCATGTCACCTGCATAACACCCGCCAAGGACACTTCAGTCCTCAAAAAATAAAAATTAAAATAAATACTCGGTATATGTTCACTGAAAGACGTGAAATCATGAGTGAAAATAACATGGACTTGGGACATCTTTTATTTGATTCGTTTCGGTCCCGGGACCGAAACGAATCACTCAAGTGATACGTGAGAATGAGAGAACACAATATAAATATATTGGTGACAGTAGGTCACTGGAGAAGGTCAGATAAACGCATCAGTCAGGTCATCTAATAGCCGTGCCAAGTGACAGCAAGGAATGAACGTGGAGCAGAATCACATTCTCAAGGGTAGTCGAGATGTTATGAGGAACGTTTCACCACACAGTCGTTTCATCAGTTCAATACAAAGAAGAACGTTGGAAAGAGAGGAGGAGTTTGAGGTAATCAAACCCTCAGGCTGGAATCGAGGTGTTCAATCCATCAATCTTGTAGAAAGTACAGTATATGGTCGGAGAAGTGGCTTATATACTGTAGTCAGGTGAGTGGAAGCAGGAGGAAGCGGAGCCACAGTGGAACCATCCACTAGTGTAAGTAGATCTTCGTCCAAAGGTTGGACAATTATTAAAGGATTTCTTAGAATCAAAATCCTATGAGATTGCAATGTCTGACGGATGTGATAAGCGGTTTCGAAAAGCCAACAAGTTTTTCGCCGTTCTTCTGCGCATTGGACTGATGAGGTCACTACGTGGGCGAAACGTTTCCTCAATAAAGATTCCCAAATGATGAATACGTCTCATTCATCAAGATATTATACTTGCCAGATCTATGGCTCATGGTGCAAGCAGTAGCAATTAAAGTTGCGTTAGACGTGACGGCTGTCAGTGCTGGATTCTCTGTAGATCAGCTCTTCTCTGCTCCAGTGCATGACATTCTTAAGATCTGTACAAAACACAAGTCATTGTCTTGCACAGATCTCAAAAGGTACGTCTGTATATGTACAGTATATATACGTCTGTATATATACTGTGTATATATATATTTATAAAAATATTATATATTAAAAATATATATTTATATATATATATATATACACCGCACACACCTCTCAGTGAGGTGTGTGTATGTGTGTGTGTCACACACACACATCTTACCATCTATACCCAGAGGTGTATATCTGTGTGTATTACACAGAGAGGTGTGTATTTCTCGGCAAATATACACAGATGTGTGTGTGCATCTCACTGTATATACCCAGAGAATAGACCTAAATTCCCATTTTAAGAATTGAAGTATTCTTGACGGGTGATGTACAGGTGACAAGAACAGGAGACGAACAGTACAGGAGACTGGTCAATGTTTCGCTCTGTGTAGAACTTTGCCATGGTGGCTAGGTATCACACATGTGACTAGGTATCACACATGTGGCCAGGTATCACACGCTGCCTAAATCAATGACGTGGCCAACACGATCGTGTTTACGAGTGGAGTTTCTCAGTAAGGTGGCCACAGCGATACAAATACTCCCATTCCGGCGGCAGCCTTAACGAGAATTAACAAAATAATGTTCTTCCCGGAAAATGAAGGGACGGAGGAGGAGGGGAGGATGAAGGGAGAGGATAGACGATGGGAAGGGAAAAATTGGGAATGGGGGAGATATGAGGAATGAGGATCAGGAAGGGAAGATGAGGTATAGGAAGAAGAGAAGGCAAGAGGGAGAGGGTTTGGGGTAGCAGGGGTGCTGGAAGGGGAAGAGGGAGAAAGAAAAGAGAAAGGGGAGGAAAGAAATGGGGAAGTAGAAAAGGTGGGGTTGTAAATGGAGGGAAAGGAAAGATTGGATAATGAGAGGAATGGGAAGTAGGACTGGAAAAAGAAAAAGGTGGAAAAATTGGAAGAGCTTGTAAAGGGAAGAGGAGAGAAGAATGGTGAAAGTTGAGGGGACAGGAAGGAGGGGAGAAGAGAGAGATAGAGAGAGAAAGAGAGAGGAGTGAGAGAGAGAGGAGAGAAGAGAGAGAGAGGAGAGAGAGAGAGAGAGAGAGAGGAGGGGAGGAGGAGTGGGAGAGGGGGAGAGAGAGGGAGAGTGAGAGGAGAGAGGGGAGAGAGAGAGAGAGAGGAGAGGAGGGGAAGGAGAGAAAAAGAGGGGGAGAAGGAGAGAGGAGAGAGAGAAAGAAGAGAGAGAGAGAGAGAGGAGAAAATGAAGAGAATAGGGAGGCACCTTAGTGACGTCAACTATACAACGAAACTGATTGTACTGAAATCGGAAGATGTTCTTGGAACCCGCTCTAACGGGTCCCTCACCTCAACTTACTAAAACGGGGCCTCACGAAAATTTAATCCAACGGGACCTCACCTGAGCCTCTTACAATGGGGCCTCACCTGAGCCTTCTACAACGGGGCCTCACCTGAGCCTCCTACAACGGGGCTTCACTTGAGCCTCCTACAACGGGGCTTCACTTGAGCCTCCTACAACGGGGCCTCACCTGAGCCTTCTACAACGGGGGGCCCCCGCTCACCTGAGCCCCTCCTACAAAGGGGCTTCACTTGAGCCTCCTACAACGGGGCCTCACTTGAACTTCCTATAACGGGGCCTCACCTGAGCCTCCTACAATGAGGCCTCACTTGAACCCCCTACAACGGGGCCTCACCTGAACCACGTACAACGGGTCCTCACCTGAACGTGTTAGCCACTACATTCCCATAACACCTTAAACACACACATGTGTCAAGCACACCCAGGGCACATATGTGCAGTACACCTACTGCAGACCTCCTCATATGACACAACCACACAACACACACACACATGAAAAAAAAAACCATACCACGGGCGGGGATAGAACCCACGATCAGAGAGTCATTACGATTTCGTGAGTCAACACACACATGTGTCAATAACACATCTGCATGACACAAGATTTCAGGACCACACATACATATTTGACACATAACTGACAATAAAAGACCTGTATGACAGTTAGTGGGCCCCTGTGCTGATTTTAAAACTCAGTGCCACTGGTGCTGATTGGGAAACTCCAGTGCCACTGTGCTGATGTAAACTCAGTGCCACTGCGTTAATGTAAACTCAGTGTCACTGAGTTGATGTAAACTCAGTGCCACTGTGCTGATGTAAACTCAGTGCCACTGTGCTGATGTAAACTCAGTGCCACTGTGCTGATGTAAACTCAGTGCCACTGTGTTGATGTAAACTCAGTGCCCCTGGTTAATGTAAACTCAGTGTCACTGAATTGATGTAAACTCAGTGCCACTGAGTTGTTGTAACTCAGTGCCACTGCCGTTTCTTCTGTTGCTGATGCTGTTCTTTACACTGTTACTGATACTGTTGCTTATAGTGTTTCTGTTACCGTTACTGATACTACTGGGTTACTGTATTTACCGTTTCTACTTGTTTCTGATACTACTGTTATTGATATTACTGTTTCTACTGTTACTGCTACTGATACTATCCTTTACACTGTTACTGATACTACTGTTGCTCATACTACTGTTCATACTGTTACTGATTCTGTTGTTCCTACTGTTACTGATACTTCTGTCCCTATTCTTACTGGCACTACTATTTTCACCGTTACTGATACTGTTGCTTCTACTCTTATTGACACTGTTACTTCCACTGTTATTGATACTGTTGCTTGTGCTGTTATTGACACTGTTGCTTCTACTGTTATTGACACTGTTGCTTCTACTGGTATTGACACTGTTGCTTCTACTGTTATTGACACTGTTGCTTCTACTGGTATTGACACTGTTGCTTCTACTGTTATTGACACTGTTGCTTCTACTGGTATTGACACTGTTGCTTCTAATGGTATTGACACTGTTGCTTCTACTGTTATTGACACTGTTGCTTCTACTGGTATTGACACTGTTGCTTCTACTGGTATTGGCACTGTTGCTTCTACTGTTATTGTTACTGTTGTGTCTGCGTTACTAACATTACCTTGTCACATCACAACTCATAATAACGTCATTAAAACATTACTAACAAGAAAACAGTGACAATTAAGACAGCTGGCATATTCCTTCAAGGTTATACTTGCCTGGTTCACCTTAATGATTTTTGACCGACAAAGACATTGTTAGTTCCTCAAAAGTTAACAATTATTTTAAAACCAAACACACACACACACAACACACACTATACAAAGGGATGTTAGGAAATATTTCTTCAAGAGTTTTAGGAAGTGGAATAGCCTAGAAGTGGGCGTAGTTTAGACAGAAACATCGTAGTTTTAGGACGAGGTTTGATAAAGCTCATGGAGTAGGGAGAGAGAGGATCTAGTAGCAATCCGTGAAGAGGCGGGGCCAGGAGCTATGAATCGACCCCTGCAACCACAAATAGGTGAGTACAACTCACAAGATAAAACTCTCTGAGCAGGGAGAGAGCGAACCTAGTAGCGATCAGTGAAGAGGCGGGGCCAGGAGCTGTCACTCGACCCCTACAACCAGAAATAGGTGAGTATATTCACACACACACTCTTCAAGGGGTGAGGCCTGGTCTGGGAAGGGGGCCACGGGGGCGCTGACCCCCGGAAGCGACTCCAGCTCATTTCAGTGCACAGCTTTACATAAGGTATGCTACCATTTCTCCCCCAGGATGCAACCCACACCAGTCGACTAACGCCCAGGTACCTGTTTACTGCTAGGTGAATAGTGGCAGTAGGTGTAAAAAGACATGTCTTTGAATATCCCAAGATTGATCACGGGTGTTTGAGATGTGAGATGAAGGTTCTACCACTAAGATACAAAATACCTTTAATGAAGGTTAAAGGGACTGATCCCCTTGAAACAAGGTCAAGGGACTGACCACATTTAACCAAGGCTAAGGGACTGATTCCCTTTAATCAAGACTAAGGAACTGACCACTTTCAATCAAGACTAAGGAACGGACCACCTTTAATCAAGGCTAAGGGACTGGTTCCCTTTAATCAAGACCAAGGGACTGACTACCTTTAACCAAGACCAAGGGACTGACCACCTTTAATCAAGACTAAGGAACTGACCACCTTTAATCAAGACCAGGGGACTGACCACCTTTAATCAAGGCTAAGGGACTGACCACCTTTAATCAAGGCTAAGGGACTGGCCGCCTTTAATCAAGACTAAGGGACTGACCGCCTATTTAAAATGCATATACTACCCTGTAATACATAACTACCCTGTACCGAATAGCCAGAACTGCCAAGATCACACCAATAGCTGTGTCCGGTGACGCCAGTGGTTACTCTTTTCCTAGTTCTGATGTACGGAAGATACCAGGCTTCCGTATTCCACGCTCGCCTCTGGAGTCCCGGTGAATATCGATGCGTTCACGGGGAAGCGTCAGATCCGTCGCGGTTCCCGGAGAACACTGGAGGTATTGATCAGAGGAGCATTGGGACGGGGGGGGGGGGAGCTCCATCTTCTCTGATCAATAGCTCCCTTCAATGTTGTGTTGTTATTTTAGGTCTGGTAGGTAGGTAATTGGGTTTAAAGTCTATCTACTGACTGCTCGAGGGTCATTAAGGCTGCATTTTAATGATGATAATGATGATGATGATGATGATGATAATAATAATAATAATAATAATAATAATAATAATAATAATAATAATAATAATAATGAAATTCGTCGTTAGAGAAAAGTCAATGAATTATTCAACATTTACACACACACACACACACACACACACACACACACACACACACACACACACACACACACACACACACACACACACACACACTCACACACACACACACACACACACAACACACACACACACACACACACACACACACACGAGTCAGCCTCTCAATTACCGAGAATCACACTGAAGCGGATTTCTGGTGAGAGCAGGAATAGCCTGATTGATCAGTAATGGAGCCTCTTGCGACGTCATGCGACCACCTGGCCGTGATTCTCGCTAAAACTTAATAAATCCACATTCCAAACTAGAGCAAGTGCTCTTGCTCCAAGGAACCGGAGTTATCCTTTCCATTCCCTTTCCGATTAAATTTAATAGTTACTCTCATATTTTTCTTCGTTATTAATGGTTTATTCATATCTCCTTCCTACGGACTGACAGAAAGGGGTGACAGCAGACAGTCGGGTAGACAGGAAGCTAGGCAGACATGCAGACAGGTAGGGTGGCAGGCAACCAACAGGTGGTTTGGCAGGCGAGCAGACATGCAAGTATGCAGACGGTAGCAGGCAGACAGGCAAGTATGCAGACAGGCAAGCAGAGCGACATGCAAGTATGCAGACAGGTAAGCAGGCAGACAGGCAAGTATGCAGACAGGCAAGCAGGCAGACAGGCAAGTATGCAGACAGGTAAGCAGGCAGACAGGCAAGTATGCAGACAGGCAAGCAGGCAGACATGCAAGTATGCAGACAGGTAAGTATACAGGCAGGCACAAGGTGTTGCAGACAGGTAAGTATACAGGCAGGCAAGTATGCAGACAGGCAAGTATACAGGCAGGCAAGTATGCAGACAGGTAAGTATACAGGCAGGCAAGTATGCAGACATGTATACGTTGATTGTATACATACACTCAATACATTTCTCTAAGCGTGTGAATATACTTCCTTAAACTGATCGTCTGATTGACAAGAATTCAGAGAACTTAAGATATATATATATATATATATATATATATTATATATATATATATATATTATATATATTATTGTAACCACGAACGAGTGGTATTTGATCAATAACATCACTACCACTAACCAAGGATTCGAACCCACGTTGTGTTTGGCCCGCCTCATGGTGAGCGAAAACCACATACGCTCTAACCCACAGGACCACCGAATCCTACAAGAATCACGCAACCAGCAGAGCTAGGTGTTTTACCGTTTTCGGATCACGGTAAAACACCTATCTCTGCTACATGCGTGATTCTTGTAGGATTTGGTGATCCTGTTGGTTAGAGTGTCATGCAACACACACACACACATATATATTATATATATATATATAATATATATATATATATATATATATATATATATATATATATATATATATATATATATATATATAGCTTGGTTAGGAAAAAGATCAGCAAGTGTTTAGACAGGTAATAGTTTAATGATAAATGCAACTACAGCTGTTGGGATAGTAGACACAGCTGCGCCCTGGGAAGAAAGGAAGGGGTGAGTAGCAGCATGAGGGAGCTGAGAAAGGGGTGAGAGAAAGGGTAAGGAGTTAAGGTTAAGAGAAAATAGAGAGAGAGAAGGGGAGTGGAGGAGGAAGGGGTAGGAGCATTGTGCAGGGAGAGAGGGAAGTGGAGGGTGTGGAGGTGGTGATGGAGGGAATAAGGGGAGGAAGTAGTAATGGAGGGAAGAGGGGAAGAGTGGGGGAGAAACAGGAGTATGAAGATGGGATGGAAGTGGAAGAGATGTTAGGGGGAGGAAGAGGAGGGGATGAGTGAGTGGAGGAAGGATAGGGGGGAGCTAACTGATGGGAATGGGGAACTACAAAATTAAAGAAAAGAGGGGAGACAAAAAAGACGCAGTGAATCAAGGAGGCAGAAGAGAGAGAGGAGGAGAGAGAGAGAGAGAGAGAGAGAGAGAAGCAGAGAGTGATTATGGAAGTGAAAGAAAGTGGCGAAGTGAGCAAGTGCTGAAGGGAGGGGTATGTGGATGTGAATCAGAGGCAGAAAAAGGGAGGACGGGAGGAGGAATATCGAATTAACAACGGGACACGTCACCACAGTAGGGACATGAAAAAGCAGGACGAGAGCGAGGCACAGACAAGAAAATGGCACCGGAATTGCAAAGAGGGAAAGAACAGTAAATGCAAACGAAGCAGGGAAAGAGAAGAAAGAGAAGAGAGACGAAGAACGAAGAGAAAGGAAAGACATTTAAGACACCACCACACACACACAACCACACATACACAACACAACACCACACACACACACACACACACACATACACAACACACACACACACACACACACACACACACAACAACACACACACACACACACACACACATACACAACACACACACACACACACACACACACACACACACACACACAACACACACACACACACACACACACACACACACAAACACACACACACACACACACACACACAAACACACACACACACACACACACAACACACCACACACACACACACACACACACACACACACCACACACACACAACACACACACACACCTCACCTTCAAGCCCCGAGATCATGACTGAATAATCTCAATAATTTCAATAATCTCAATAATTCCACCGCAGATTGCACAACTGTTGCAATTCCCTCAATAAAAAAAAACCTCAGTAGCAATTATTATTTCCTCATAATGCACCAAACCCGTGCGGGTCATTAACCGCAGTAAATCTCCGAACTACAAGACTCAAGGATATGATTTACCGCAGAATTTAGCAAGTCAGAATTTTTTCTCTTAACGACGCTGGAAATGTAATTCCTGGAAATGACAGAGAATTTCTCCTTCCGGACGTTCATTTTTTTAACTACGAAAAATAAAAATTCTATCATTAAACCGCGTTTTTTTTTATTGTCCGTCTTTATTATTATGTTAATTGTATTTGTAGTGGTAAATTGGATACATGTGCGAAACGTGTGTGTCATTATTGGGGAAACGTTTCGCCCCTCACGGGTTTCCTCAGTCCAATACAGAGAAGAATGGTGATCTTCACCACAATATTTATATCCCCTTTGTTATTACCCATTTTCCACTTAAACACTTCAATCGTGTCTCCCCATCATTCTTCGTCTTAACAAGATACTTCGTCTTAACAAAGGACTTCGTCTTAACAAGAGACATCGTCTTAAAAAGGGACTTACTCTTAACAAGGGACTTCGTCTTAACAAGGGGCTTCGTCTTAAGGGACTTAGTCTTAAGGGACTTAGTCTTAAGGGACTTAGTCTTAAAGGACTTAGTCTTAATTGACTTAGTCTTAAGGGACTTAGTCTTAAAGGACTTAGTCTAAAGGGACTTAGTCTTAAGGGACTTAGTCTTAAAGGACTTAGTCTTAAGGGACTTAGTCTTAAGGGACTTAGTCTTAAAGGACTTAGTCTTAAGGGACTTAGTCTTAACAAGGGACTTCGTCTTAACAAGGGGCTTCGTCTTAAGGGACTTAGTCTTGACAAGGGACTTCGTCTTAACAAGGGGCTTCGTCTTAAGGGACTTAGCCTTAACAAAGGACTTAGTCTTAAGGGACTTAGTCTTAACAAGGGACTTCAATCTTTCTTCATACGAAAGACATCTTATATTCCCACAATAATGATACCCGAGCACTGATGTCTCTAATTTATTCAACTTATCGGTTCTCTGAACCATTTATCTAATATTAGTAGTGGTTAACATGACTTGCATTTGTGGTCACAGTGGTGCCTATGCTAACCTTCCTATGGTGTAGAAATACACGAATCTTATTGTGGCTAGCTGGTCCAGTGGCTAACGCGACGGTCTGGAGTTTTGATACTCTCTGACCCCGGGTTCAAATCCCGCCCGTGGTATGGTTAGTAGTGGTATTTCTATTGAATTACAGTTATTATAGATATTATTTTATTTGCCTGGAAGTGGTGAACCCACAGGGGTTATTCAGCGACTTGGAAATAGGAGGTAATCCTGTTTGATCTAAGTAAAGAGTGTGTGAGTGTGTGTGTGAGAGAGAGAGAGAGATAGAGAGAGAAGCAGGATGAAGGTGAGACGCGACGGTCCTAGTTACATGCCCCGGGAAACGCCGCCCTCAGAACGTCGAAGTCTCTGACATAAACCTCTGAAAAAAGCGAACGCAGCAAAAGCAGACCTTCTTTTTATACTTTTATTATCGCCTTTTGTTGATGCTAATACAAGAGTCTTCACGAAGTGCGAACAGCATGCGAAGCGTACATTTACTTGAGTCAGACAGGTTATTGTTAAATACTCATGCAGGAGAAACCTGGAATTAATGAAAAATATCTTTATGCTCTATGTTTTCTCCAGTGTTTGTCATCTCAGAGATACGCTCCAAGGAGCAGCTGCTAACTCTTGGAGCAGCTGTGAAACTCTTTCGATCCACTCTACACTCCGATAAACACATGTATAATGTCTGTGTATCTTTATTCTGGTTAAAGATACCTAGATGCTACACAAGTGTCTCATTTATCAACTTGTTGGATTTCTAAACCATTTATTTATATCTTCGCTTTCTTGCGTCACACTTCATTGCCTTCCGTTCCTCTAGCGGCTGTGTCCTCCCTAGGGGGTTTAACGTTCCTAGATAAATATAATTTGGTACGGCGGTTTGTTCCCGTTTATCAGTTATTATTTGTATCCTGAGGTCCTTCTGAGAGGGGTTGAGCATCAAAGTCTATCTAGTATACACGTGGATGAGTAAGGGTATGATCACCCCCTTGGACTGGTCTTCAACCAGATCTCATAAGCGAGAGAGGAAATATCACGGGACTGAAGAAGCCGCTCGTGACAGAGAGGTTCTTTTAATATCCTAAAATGAGCATAAGTGTATTTATTCACAGCAAAGGTTGTTTGATGGGATCTGGGCCTGTTCACAAAAATCCCGCTAATTTTCTGTGACTTGTTCGCGAGGTATTGCTCGTCTTGTAAGATTTACTGGAGTAAAGGGACTTGCTTAAGAGGTACCACTAGTCTTCTAAGACTTACTGAGGTGAAGGGACTTGCTCACAGGGTACCGCTAGTGTTCTAAGACTTACTAAAGTTAAGGGACTTTCTCACGAGGTACCGCTAGTCTACTAAGACTTACTGATGTTAAAGGGACTTTCTCACGGGGTACGATAGTATTCTAAGATTATAAAAGTTTAAGGGACTGTATCACGGGGGTTCTGATTGTCTTTCTACGACTTACTTTAGTTAAGGGACTTTCTCACGAGGTACGCTAGTCTTGAAGACTTTTGAGTTAAGGAATTTATTAAGGGATACGTCTTCTAAGTCTTACTAAGTTAAAGGGACTTTCTCACGGGGTACGCTTGTATTCGAAGACTTACTAATGTTAAGGGACTCTTTCTCACGAGGTACCGCTTTAATCTTCTCAAGACTTATAAAGTTAAGGGACTTTCTCACGAGGTACCGTTGTCTTCTAAGGACTTATGAAGTTTGGGACTTTATCACTGGGTACCGCTAGTCTTCTAAGACTTACTAAAGTTAAGGGACTTTCTCACGGGGTACCGCTAGTCTTCTAAGACTTACTAAAGTTAAGGGACTTTCTCACGAGGTACCGCTAGTAATTCTAAGGATTACGAAAGTTTAATGGAATTTTCTCACGTTGGATTACCGCTAATATTATAAGACTTACTGAGTTAAGGCGACTTTTCACGACTACGGTAACGCTTAGTCATTCTATGACTTACTAAAGTTAAGGGACTTTCTCACGAGGTACCGCTAGTCTTCTAAGACTTACTAAAGTTAAGGGACTTTCTCACGAGGTACCGCTAGTCTTCTAAGACTTACTGAAGTTAAGGGACTTTCTCACGAGGTACCGCTAATCTTCAAAGACTTAACATAAAGTTAAGGGTCTTTTCTCCGGGGTACCGCTAGTCTTATAGACTTACTAAAGGTTTAGGACTTTCTCACGAGGTTCTGATAGTCTTCTACGACTTATAAAGTTAAGGGACTTTATCACGTAAGGTACCGCTAGTCTCTAAGTCTTTCTGGAAGTTAAGGGACTTTCTCACCGATGGTACCGCTAATCTTCAAAGACATTCTAAAGGTATCGGACTTTCTCTCGGGGTTTAACATAACACCGGTAGTTTCTAAGACTTACTAAAGTTAAGGGACTTTCTCACGAGGTACTGCTAGTCTTCTAAGACTTACTGAAGTTAAGGGACTTTCTCACGAGGTACCGCTAATCTTCAAAGACTTACTAAAGTTAAGGGACTTTCTCACGGGGTACCGCTAGTCTTCTAAGACTTACTGAAGTTATGTAGCTTGCTCACGAGGTACCGCTAGTCTTGTAAGACCCGTTTCTTCCGAGCTAGTCTAAGGATCTATAATGACTCTTTATTCCAGTTCGATTAATATCAGTCTTGTTCATCACTTTGTTTATATCTGAGCGGAACTTAATATTGCCATTCATATTAGGCAACCAGGAAGCTGTGGACCTTAGGGAAGGTATGTCCAACTTAGGCATATATCCCCTTAATTAACTCAGCTAAGATTTCACTTAGCATTAGCAATAACGCAAAAAAACACGCCAAAATCAGATTGTGGAAATCAATAGGATTAAGCTCTAATTTTTTTTAGCCAAAGTTTTTATGTATCAGTAACGTGCTCGGTCGTATATAATTATACAGTGGAATTGATTCAAACTTATGTCTCTTGTTATTTTCCTGGAGCTATGGCGAGTGCTGAAATGTTATCAGCATGAGCGGGAGACTTCAGTAGTGTCAGTCTGAGCTGGGAAACTTCAGTAGTGTCAGCCTGAGCTGGGAGACTTCAGTAGTGTCAGTCTGAGCTGGGAGACTTCAGTAGTGTCAGCCTGAGCTGGGTGACTTCAGTTGTGTCAGCGAGCTGGGAGGACTTATGTAGTTGTCAGCTGAGCTGGGAGACTTCGTAGGGTCAGCCTAAGCTGGGAGACTTCAGTAGTGTAATGAGGGGACATCGTCAAGCATTCCATAAAAGAGTCTTCAGCTACGGAAACTCAAAAAAAAAAAAAAAATAAGTAGGATCATTTAAAGTGGTATATGCTCCTTTAAGTCAACCATCTAGATAATAAATGGACAATAATCCTTAATGAAGACTGAAGTAGATAGCCCTTCTCAGCAGTTTAGCATCGGTTGTTGTACTCTAACCGTTATCAGACTATATGTCTTCTCACATGTACAAACAGGACACTAATGCAAGTGTTTTGCAAGGTGCAGTAAGCCAACAATTTTCTTCAGTTACAGCTCTTTCAAATACGGGTTTTTAATTAACAAACAGTCTCTCGTTAAAGGCGTCAATCTCTCTGTCGCTAACGTGAAGGACTGACGCCATTCATGAGAGGGCGCTGAGGCCAATTATGTTTATTGTATTGTATGTGTATATATATTATATATATTATATATATATATTATAATTTTATATTTATATATATATATATATTTTTATATATAATGTCGTGCGATAGGCAGACACTTGCGATCCTTGGCTAAATAGCATCGCTCATCTTGCCATTATAGGATAAGTGAAAAATTTTGTGGTAGGCAATTATTTCGCCAAAAAATCATCTGAAAATAACGAAAATATATATTTCCTGTGTTTGTTTAGTATTAATTGATTGTAACGAATATCTAAATTCGTATCCTTAGTTGATTAGGCTAAATATTATATTATTGGTATAATTAAGGTTAGGTGAGTTTTCTAACGGGTGCTTATTGTTGCAAGTTTAAAAAATGTAGTGGTTTTAGCCACCCTTCTGGCAAGACAGTGATGGAAGTGAATGATGGTGCAATTCGTTTTCTTTTTTCGGCGCCACCCTGCCTGGTGGTGAATGGCCCAGGGTGATAATAAAAAAAAAAAAGTTTTCTAAGTTTCTTTTGGTGCAAATTATATTTTTTAAATCAAAATTAAATGAAAAAAATATATACTTTAAATCGTCAAGAGAAATTCTTTAGAAGGACTTAATTTAATGAGTTATTGCTAATTGGAATAGTTTTACATATTCGGCACGAACTATATATATATATATATTTTTATATATACAATAACTGATCTCTGGATGTAGGAGAACTCGACCTAGAACTTTAGGACAAGGTACGCAGTGATTTACCAATATTACCCCTCACTGGAACAGTGTGGGTAGATTGGTAAAGCACATGCGTACCTTGTCCTACGGTCGTTGGTTCGAGCTCTTTACGCAGAGATCAGTGTTTGTGTTTTATATTTCGCTTGCTCTCGCGAACTTCCTTGATATATATATATTTAATATATATATATTATATATATATATATATTATATATATAGCCAGGGAAATGGGCACGGTTGGCACTAATAGGAGAGGCAAGTGTCGGTCTGCTTACAGCACTTCGTTGTCTCACTCGAATGGTTTCCCTTCCGCAAAACAGGTAGTTAGTTGCCCTGGTTCGGATGTCATCTGTGGAATGATGATCAGAGCCACCTCAGGCAACCAGAACCCTCTCCAACAAATTTCATCTCAATCAGACAATCTCTTGGGAAGCAATTAAAGCAACAGGTACCAGGACATCACACATATTCCCCAAAGCAGCCCCGTCCCTCGCAGCTGGGAAATTACAGACCTCCTGAAAAAGTAAACGATGGTTCCACTATCTTAAATGGCTCCACAACTATCAAGGCATGGACCACAACTTGCTACTTTTTGGCAATGTCCTGCTTTGCTGTGCCGGAAAGAAGGGGGAAAGAGGCTAGCCTCAATGATAATTAAATCCTAAGAGATTTTCCTAGAGTTGAATAACCTCATTGCCTTCCCGACAACACAAAAAAGGGAGAGGCAGAACCCACTCACTCTATCCCCGACAGTGAAAAAGTCATAGTCCAGGCTGAGAAAGGAAAATTGATGTGGGCAAACAGTGGGAGCATTAAGAATTTTAACATGTGATGATTACAGTTGCTCCCAGGGATGCTGACACGGTGAAGCATTTAGAGGAAAGCTCCCTGCAGGGAAAAAACACAGTGGCACCAACAGGTCCAACACCTCTGTCCCCATTGGATTCATTGTTAGTGCGAAGACTCCAGACATTACAAAGCAATTATGTCATTCCCATCTGGCTCTGCTGGGGGTTACAATGAATAATGGCCTTGCATTTAAAGGAATGGTTAAATCCAGTTTTTGGGGAAGGGAAATTGAAGAGCCACTGCTTTCTGAGATCACAAGGTTCGTCTATCAATTCCTTGGTGCGTCCTGATCCCTGATGGAAATTAGACCGTTCTTTTTTTGGTTGCATTCACTTTTGTGCACTTTAAAAGATGGATGGAGGAATTCGGCCAATTGCTGTAGGCAACACCCTTACGACGACTCGTATCCAAAGCTGCTGTCCGAAGTATTCGTGCACAGGCAGCATGATGCTTCAACCTAAACACACAGCTTGGCTTTGGGTCTCCAAGGAAGTGAAGCAGCGGTTTAATGCAACAAGGGGGTATATCAACAAACCTGATGAGGACATGCAGTGGTAGTGCGTAAAATTAGATTTCAAGAATGCGTTCAATCTCCTGAAAGAGGTCGTGGTTTTAGCAGCAGTACAAGAACATTTCCTGGTCTCTTCCCGTTTGTTTCAGACGGGTATTAGCAAGGGAATCTATGCTTCTCTTTGGAGAGCATTGAAAATACATCATCGGAGGGTGTCCTACAAGGCGATCTCTGCACCATTTCTCTTCTGTATTGCAGTTAGGGAAATCACAGTCTGACTGACAGCGAGCTAAAACATCTGGTTCCTAGTTGATGGCCACTAGAGGTACAAATGTCCATACTTAACATGACATTACACAGGTAATGACACGGGGACAGGAGGAAATGGGTCTCATCATGAATCATCCAAATGTGTAATCATCTCAGTCAGTCAAAAAAGTGCAAAATTGCAGGAGATCAAAACTTCCTGGGCAGCAGTCATATGCCCCACAATAGTGTCTTGCTAGGAGCACCTTGGAAGCAATGCCATTGACACAATTCTTCCAGAAGATATTGGAAGTTGTTAAGGAGGATGGAACTAAAAATAGGCCAATCTGGACACCCACGATGCCTTGTACCTTCTCACAAAGTGCTTGAGTCTGCCCAGGTTGCATATTTACCCTAAGATGTGCACCCTTCATATGATTACCATTTTCTGAACGAATCTGACAGTATTCTGAAGCAGTTGTTTTTCGAAAGTACTTAAAACTTACCTCTGAAGAACGGGCAGTGAATCAAGCTACAAATTCAGTTCCGACTAGGAGGCATTGGTGTCCCGCAAAACTAGTTCATCACAGATTGCGTTTCTGCTTTTCGGTTCTGTGTATGCATCCAGAGAGCTTTGTAGCATGCGATTCTCCTGAAATCTTAGGGCAAGATAGGATTCCAGGACCAAAAAAATTCATTGACGGAGCAATGATCTGGGATAAGTTAACGGGGCTCTGGTGCCAGACCTGGCTCCCCACAACAACTTCACAACAATCGCACTGGGATGGTCCAAAAGTGGAAAAAATATTGCCTCAACAATTGCTTCCAGAGTGTGTCAGGGAAGGATAGAGCCGACTCCCCTGGCTGTGAGAGCCCCTCATGACTGGGGACTTTCTTGTTGGCTGTTCCAAACTCCCAGCCTTTGGCACCAGTCCGGGACCCACAGAACCATCCGCATCGGTGTTGCCCTTCGACTTGCCGCCCCTATTCTCGCCGGAACTCAGGTGTATTTGTTGGCAGTGGAAGCAGCAAGACCGATTTCGGGGTACCATGGTTTGTGTGCGTAAATCCGAGGGAAAAGAATTCACTAGACATGAGGAGGTTAATAACATTATCAAGAGGGCCTCACAACAGCTGGATGCCAAGGAGTTAAGGGTGCCACACAAACTATGCAGAATTGTAGGCAGCCAGAAGCGTCCAGATGGTATCACCATTCAAGCCTGGACAGATGGGAAGCAGGTGTGTGGGACTATACATGTGGCATTCTACCTTGGCTGATACCTATCTCCATTAAACCAGGAGGAAGGAGGGGCAGCTGCCAGCTTAAGGGAGGTCACAAGTATAGAAAATATGGAGACTGCCCAATAATTAATATGTTTGTTCCAAAGGCTCAGAGACCTTGGGACTCATGGGGAAAGTGGCATCAAATTCTTTAAGGAGCTGGAAAGATAAAGACTCATCGGGTAAACTTGGATCCCGGGCAGATAAGTTTTTCTGTTCAAGCGGATACAGTGCCGGCTGTCTCAAGGGTATTGCCTGATGTATTTTGGGGGCACGCGCCCCAGCTTCTGAGGAGTCTGGGTGAGGATTTTCGCCTTATTATCGGTGATAACTCACGTAACAACATGTACCGTATGTGCACCTTTATATCTATAGATGTATCTCTTGGTTTTCTGTACCATATTAGTAATAAAATATTCATATTAGTAAAAAAAAAAAAAAATATAAAAAGATGGGGGTGGTAGGGGAAGTGGAATATTCAAAACGCTTCAGAAGAACTCCAAATATTTTTCCTTGAAGCCTTCTTTTTTATCCCTTATCGAGGTATGGGTCCCACAAATTTACACCAGAGGTGGACCCCAATATTATATATATATTATATATTTATATATATATATATAATATATATATATATATATATATTATATATATTTATATTTTATATATATTTATATTTTATATATATAATACACCATACCTATTTCGACACTATACAAGATATATATATATATACTATATATATTTATATTCTCAAGCAATAACATTGCTAATTATTATATGGTCTCATAATAACACCGACGGTAACAGAGTCTCTCCTCGGGACAGAACCATGACCTTTCAAACACGTTCATTGAGGTTTAGAATTGTCATACTCCTGGGGGAGCTGCAATTCTGTATGGGTCATACAGCTCTCTGGTGGAGGAGGGGAGTAGCTCAAATCTCTGGATCAAGAGTCTTTCTCAATCACCAAGGCACTTTTCTCCTATCTCTTCTCCTATTTCAAGGTTTGTTATTAAAAAACTTTGGTTTTGTTGCCGAAGGCAGACACTCCACGTATTCAGAATGATGATGGCATACAAGCAGGCAGATAGACAAGAAGCAGGAAGAATGCAGGTAGGAGGGGCAAAAGTATAGAGGACAGCAATTGGAAAATGCAGGAAGAATGTCAGGAGGCCGGCTGCAGGAGGCGGCAGCAGGAGGGCCGGCAGCAGGAAATCAGAATTTTTGGCAGAAAAGGCAGGCAGGCAAGCAAAAAAGTAGGCACTGGACAACTGGCAGACATTTCAGGCACAGGACAGAGGCAGACAGGAACTGTCAGACTAACGTGTGACAGGAAGTCAGCGTAATACGCATCTCTACGTAGCGGGTTTGCAACACTCCAGCCTCAACAGGCATTCTGTTACCCTTTGTTTACACTTCATTATCTTGAGGTACAAGCAAACTGACCGATCTTCAGGCTGTCTGAGGCTGACTCTAATTACTTTATCAAGACCATTTCCTCTTAATGAATACAAAGAGCTCTCGTAATGAGCTGGTCAGTCAATGTTTGCAGCGGTAAAGGACAACATACACGTGTTTCTACGGCGATAACCGCTGTGTTCCCGTGTTCTGTACTAGAAGACGCAGAGAACACGTTCATAAATTACCCGTACATAGGAGAGAGAAGCTATGACGACGTTCCGGTCCGGCTTAGACCATTGATAAGTCACAGTTAATGTGACTTGTGTATTCCATTCACGGTATTGTGGCCTTTTGCTCTTTGGAGAACAAGTTTGACTGTGTAGAACGCTAGATGAGAATCATTTTGTTTATGGTTTTTCCCGTGTGTAGGGGGACCAGGAGGTGACCATACTCGGAAACAGTTTTTCAAATTGTCTATCCAAACTAAAGACTCGCTCGCGATTATTGCACATTTTTCTATATTGATAGTCAGCAGTGGACACATAGAACAGATATGTCTTAGTCAGATACCCTAAACCTTCCCGAAGAAGGCAACAACAAGGCCAAAAATTCCTCCTAAGTATGTTTTCCCCTGTTAACCGAAAATGCTATTATGTCGTACATCTGTTTGAACACCTACCAACCAAATTCTCCCCCTCCAAGCTGGGCGGAACAGGAATGCAAGTCATGTGTGCCTGTGGCTTCCTGTACTGCCTTGAGGAATTGATTGGCTTGTTGCCAGAGGCCCCGTCCGACACTGATGATTGTTTTGCTAGAGATGTAGTAGTTCGACCTGCCTCCATGCCTTGCTGGTGGCTGCTTTACGGTGCAGGAAGGGCGCAGAGCCGTCTCCCTGGAGGGAGGATGAGAGGGTGATGAGCTGGAAGAGTGAGAGGCAGAGAGGGAGGAAAGGCGAGAGGGAAGAGGAGGAGTAGGTATGAAGGTTAGGGGAGGAGAAATGGAGGAAAGAATGGGAGAGTAATGGAGGGATGGAAGGGGGAAGAAGATAGGGAAAGGAAGAGAAGGATGAGGGGATACAGGGTTTTAAAAGCCTTACTAATGCTATTGCAATACTTTTGTATTACCACAATAAGATATTATATTTCCACAATAGGATGATGAACTACTACACTAGGATAAAAGTTAACCCCTGTGGGTTAATCAGTGACAGACTTGATGAAGGTTCGATACCCAGATAGTTATTATCCCAGAGACCTAGAACATGACCAGGCGAGTTAGAGAACTGAAATTAGTATTGTGCTATCCATACACTGCGAAATCCCTCACCTATCGACCCTTCTAAATTAATACAGGCATGGAAATTTCTCTTCACTCTCTAGCTGTACAATTTCGCTTGCCGTAAAAGGGGTTGCAAACATACAGCACTGAGAATACAAGGGCCTTAATGACTACCATCACTGACATGTTTTTAAGGTTCTTGTTATCCAACCTATCATTTTCGTGGCATTTGTGATGGGGACCGTTCTGTTCCACGAAAGTTAGATCGTCCAACTTGGTTGGCCCCGGGACTCTTACGATCTTCTTCCGCCCTGTCGAGATGTAAAAAAAGGGAAGCAAGGAGACAAGGAAGAGGCAGAAGAAACATAACAGTAGTGGCTGGTTCAATATGTGCCTCATATCATCCTGTGTACGGTAGTGGCTAGTTTATAGTGGGCGTCTCATACATATTGTAAAGGTAGGTAAGGTTTGTCAGGAAATAGGACAAGTGTTTCCTGACGCTTGTCTTAGTCATTATGAGACCCACAGTTGGAGCTTTTGGTCATCTCTCCGAAGCCTTCTACTGGCTTACCCTGTCCATCTCTTTAAAAATTGCTGTAATGATTATAACCTATTATTATTTGTATATAATATTGTGTAGGGTAGCTCAAGATCATATAGAGACATAACGACCTATGGACAAATCCCTCAGACGTTTAAACACGCGAATAAACGGAAATACATTACATAGGAAATCGATATTTTATCTGCTACAAGAAAAGTATGGATCGTATTCTGGAACCTCAGGGGTTAAACTTTCCAGAAAGCTGGTTCTTGCGTGATGTTGGTCTAGTCAGCTTCGCAACGTTCAGCATGAAGAAAGCAGTGACATCTTACGGCAATGTGTTTCCTATGGCGAAACTCTGGTAGAAATCTGGAGAGGTCTCGTGTTGAAATTAATGAGAATGATGAGGAGTTGGGCGTTTGCTGGGTGGTTTGGGCGGTGTCGCCGTGACCCTGGAAGTGTGAGTGCGTGAAGGTATGAGTGTGTGTGTGTGTGTGTGTGTGTGTGTGTGTGTGTGTGTGTGTGTGTGTGTGTGTGTGTGTGTGGTGTTTGGGTAAACATCTGGTATCTCTCACAGAGAGATCCTGGCCACCCAGAACTGAGAAACTGCTTTTTAAGTGGGGTAATTTAGTATGTGGTAGCGAGGGAGGCACAGGCGAAGCTCCAGTGTCATAAGATGCCCTCACTCACGCCATGGGTGATGCCCCTCACTCACGCCATGGGTGATGCCCCTCACTCACGCCATGGGTGATGCCCCTCACTCACCTCATAATGGAGTGAGGTTCTTTAGTGTTATTACTGCACTTCTCACATAAGCTCACCCTACAAGAGAAGTGCCCTTGATACTGGTGAAACACTCGTGAGTTGAGTGACGGGTGTGGTAAAAAAAGCAGGAAAAGTTGTACTTACCATCATTTTTCCTTGAGTTTATTGTGCATCTCACATCCATCCTGTTGATGGTATCGCAAAAATATATGGAGTATTAAATAGGGCCAAAAAATAAGGATTGAATGGGATTTGGAGACTGTCTGTAGGGAGAGAGAGAGAGAGAGAGAGAGAGAGAGAGAGAGAGAGAGAAGGTGAATAATGTGGGTGTGGGGATGAAATCGCAAAGTTGACGGTATGTAGGAATTAAAAGGAGCTTCAAGGAACATTTCAGTGATGTTACTGCATCTCAGTGTCTACCTTACCATCACCGTCACAACTTACAACTTCGTGTCTCCTCAGTGTCATTCTTACGTGCCTCCTGACATGTACACATACAGGGACATCGTCTCCTCTTGCCTTCTGACGTGCACACCCACAAGGTCATCGTCTCCTCTTGCCACCTGACGTGTTCTCTGGCATGCCCTCTTGAAGGCTTTCCCCTCCATCCTCCTAATATGTACCAAAACTTACACCCTGAAGACCCTACCATCCACGATACATAAACCTCTTCTCCGTCAGTGCTGCTGACGTCCTTCACCCTCTACCCAGAACCCTTGAGCATTTTTGTTCTTCACAGCCTGACTTCCCTTGTGGCGAGCCACACCTTGTATGCCCACGTCCCTTGAGGCCCTTCAACGTTTTACCTGAGAAGAGGCCGGAAACAACTGCCAACGGGAGAATGTGACCAGGCACCCATAACCTCTCCTTTCTTTCCTTCGTAGCGTCTGTTTGTAAGGCTAATTTTAAGGAGAAACATCATTCGAAGTCCTCACTCTAGAGGTCGAAAAACCTCACTCATGGAGATTCAGAGAGAGAGCATAGCGCCGAGCATATCGCCAAAGGCTCACTTGATCTAGGTAACCTCTGAAGAGAATGTACACATGCTAAATCTAATAATATCTTTATGAAATGTCAAAGGGTCAGTCAAGAGCCTACGAACCATTTCCTTCAAATCCATCTTGGAGTGTTCAGTACCAGACTGTTAGACGCACTACACAGAATATGTCAAGGTTCTTAAGAATGTGCTAAGAATCGCAACGAGACTAGTCTCTGAGCTAAAGAAAATTAACTATGAAGACACTGAACAACAGAAGGACCAGGGGAAAAAAAAGTAATATAGACGTACAAAATACTCATGGGACTCACAAAATCATAATGACACGATTGTAAACAAAACACGGTACGGGTGGGGAATGAACTCGCGACAAGTGATTCGTAAAACTCAATTTCAACCCATAGCGGGGTTTGTTTTTTTCGAAGGCGGGGAAACGGGTACTCAAGAGCACAAATGAGTTACAAGGATGGCAGGAAGTATTTCTTCAGTCTCAGGGTTGTTAGGGAGTGAAATGGCCTACGTAAGGCAGTGGTAGAGACAGGTTCGGTACACAATTTTATGGATAGGTAGGGTTAGGTCCACGAGGCTGGGAAGAAACGAACCCGGTATATATGACAAGATGACAAACAACCGCAAGAATGAGTTGAATAATAGTCTAGGCCTTTCGTGTTGCAATCAACACATTATCAGGAGCTTGCAATGTTCCAAGCATCCCTCTGAACGAATCGCTGAGATCTCTTGCTCATTTCTGCAACATTGCAAGCTCCTGATGATGTTGTGATTGCAACACAAAAGGCCTAGAGCTATTATTCAACTCCCCTTGTGGTTATTTTGCATCTTGTATCGCTTGTTCACGATGCTTCCATAATACGACAAGATGTATGGGGGTGAGAGGCACGTTCCTGATAATTAACAGCAGAAAGACGTGGCCCAGGAGCTGAAACTCGACTCCAGGAGAAAAAAAAATTTAAGAACACACACGTCAACAAACCATCAATTATATTCTCTTTTGTTCCTCTTAATCCAATACAGTCGGTGCTTTTACCCGAGCTGTGTACTCTGGATGGCTGTCCCCTCACATTCACACACTCACACACTCACGCTCACACATTCGCGCATTCACACACTCACACACTCACACTCACGCTAACACCCACACACTCACACCCATACTAACACCCACATACTCACTCTACCATAGATGTTGCCTCAGTAATTCGGGTAACCTGATCTGGGAGACACACTTGGCCCTGGTCTGCCCAACACACTCATTCACACACTCGTCTCGCAAGCTCTACCACAACTCTAGTTTTTATTTCTTACAAATTGTCCTCTGGATTTTACTTTCCGTATTTTCCCTCATAATTTGCTGCAATGAGTTGACAGCGTCAATGACGTGTCAGCTATTTCCGGATTTGTGAGGTCTTTATGGTGGCTAGTTCACTCACAGGATGTGTTCCTGGAAAACCCCTCTCATAGGAGAGGCAGATATGATGGCATTTCGGGCCATCCTGGTTCACTGACTTGACAATGGTCCAGGAGGGACCGAAACGTTGACTGGTTCTTCTCCTAAATGCGGGACTTTTGGTTAATTTTTCCAGTTAGGGAGCTGTTCCAGTCAGGGTATTGTTCCAGCCAGGGTGTTGTTCCAGCCAGGATATTGTTTCAGGCAGGGTATTGTTCCAGTCAGGATGTTTCAGCCTGTGTGTTGTTCCAGCCAGGGTGTTGTTCCAGCCAGGGTGTTGTTCCAGCCAGGGTGTTGTTCCAGCCAGGGTGTTGTTCCAGCCGGGGTGTTGTTCCAGCCAGGGTGTTGTTCCAGCCGGGGTGTTGTTCCAGCCGGGGTGTTGTTCCAGCCAGGGTGTTATTCCAGCCAGGGTGTTGTGACATATTCTCCAAATTACTCACATGTTACCTTCAGGTTACCTGTGAGTAATTTGCACCGTCTGACGAGCATTTTGCTTTCGAAGGGACCGATTTCGGTGCGTAGATTTAACATCAAACCCTCCAGAGCTTTCCAGTATAATTGATTTATTTTTATCGTCTGCATTCGACGGAGCATAGATCAAGGATCTTCACTCGTTTCCAGCAATTTAAAAGATTCACTTACAGGACAAGCACACCCACAACAAGAACTATGAATGGAACCCTGCAATCACAATTAGGTAAGTACATTTTTTTCCTTCTGTGAAGTTAAGAACCAAGTCGTCACGTTTGTTTACTGTGCACCGCATATTCATACAGTGGATGGTAGTGGCTAGTCTATTGTGCACCACATATCCGTCCTGTGGATGGATATGTGGATGGATTCGTGGCGAGTCGTAAAACTCCAGGCCAGCGCGTAAACCACTGGGCCAACTGGCTACAATACGACTACATTACGACTCTCTTGCCACGAGTTCAATCCCCACCCTTGGTGTCATTACATTTCGTGACCTAGGAACTATCTTTCACCAGGAACTTGTGTTATGTTGAGCTAACATTGAACTAACCCCCTTCTCTCTCTCTCTCTCTCTCTCTCTCTCTCTCTCTCTCTCTCTCTCTCTCTCTCTCTCTCTCTCTCTCCACAGCTCGTCCTGTTACTCTCAGACATTCCCTGTTACGAAGACAGTTAAATAGGTGACTGTTAAAGGCCCCTCAAACAGTGAAAATCTCACATAGTTATATATACAGCAGAACATTTTCCCACTTTTATTTCGTATTTATTTTTCTTCCGTTGTGGTACTTTATAACGTCTTCTTAAAGAATAAAGAATAAAGATTATATTTTTGTGTAAAGGTTATAATGTGTAATCACAATTTTGGTCAGATTAAAGAAATGGCGATCAAAGCTTTTGAGTCAGTGACTCGCAGAGACTCGTGCAGCTGTAACTTCTTCCCATAATTGCACACAAAAGTTTTCTGGCAGATTGGTGATCGGTGGAGACAATGGCAAGACGCTGACAGCTTTGAAAAAGACGTTAATGCATGTACTCTGATGCAGTTTATCACGTACGTCAAAGTACAGTACTTGATACATCAAGTATAATTTTTTTTCTGCGCTATGTTCACGTCTGCTGTTAAATTCGTTATGCATTCACTGCATTTATGATTACCCAGTGCTACGCGATCGGCTCATAATCGAAGACTTGGGTCGAATCCTGGGCGGGGGGACATGAACGCGTCTTCAAGGATGATGGAACGATATATCGTCGTTACACAACTCTACTTCTGCTGCCTCTCTTAACTCCGATAGAAGAAACCCTACCGTGTAGGCGGAAACGTCTCGGAATAAAGCTACCTAACTGTTCATAGTGTGTCCTACTTATCAAGTCTCCTATCGCCACGGCGCCCTGTAACTCAGCAGTCAGCAGGTACCTCATAGTCCGAGTGTTGTGGTCTCATCCTGGGGAACATCTCATACTGAATCAACATCATTTTATCAGGTTATTTTTGAGTTATAAGCCTCAGTAGAACTATAACTCACTACGATAACGTGAACGTAAAGGAGTCTATTTACGGCGTAACTTACAATGGCCTACACACAGACGATGAATTCAGAAAAATGCAAAGGTTGGCGCCACTCTCTTCAATACTGTATATGCTCTGATGTCCTACTTATTAGTAGAATAAGACGACAGATAGTATAATAATACCTATATATACTTTCCAGGTATCTGCTAATGAATATCCTAAATTTGCTGGTAACAGGAAATATAAATTGTAGACACGTATACATATATATATATATATGTCGTGACGAATAGGCAGAACTTGCGATCTTGGCTTAAATAGCAACGTTCATCCTTGCCATATAGGACAAGTGAAAATTTGGTTATGCAATAAAATTCCGCCAAAATCATACTGAACTAAACGAAAAAATATATTTTCACTGTGTTTGGTTTTAGTATTACAATTACTGTAAACAAATCTAAACTATATTTAGTTAGGTTAGGCTAAAATAAATTGTTTCTTGTTATATAAGGTTAGGTAAGTTTTTCTAAACTTCCTTTTGGTGCAAAATTATAAATTATTACAACGTATAAGAGAAAAAATCAGAAAGGACTTAAAATCTAAATGATATTCTTGCTAATTGACAGTTTTAAACATTTCGGCACGGAACATATATATATATAATATATATATATATATAATATATATATAATATATATATATATACTATATATATATATAAATATATATATATATTATAATATATATAATATATATATATACTCTTAAACAGGTAACACAGAGGACATTGCAGATCAAGTATTTTATGGGACGACGTTCAACCTGTGTAGAGTTTCATCCGCCAATGCTCAATCTAACTGCGCAGAGCAAAACGTTGTCTCACTTAAAGCTGAATCAAGTAACCACGTGTCCTGGCTATTGTTGCCAGTGGCACACTGCTGGTCAAACATGCACGCATCGTGTGCTAAACAAGCTTTTCAATACAGTATCTTATTTATAAGTAATGCTCTATAAAATTATGTCTTAATTAAATTTCGTTAATTAAGGTGATTAATTGGTAAAAATTTCTCTCATTGGCTGTTTGAATAGGAGGAGGAGGAAGAGAGGAAGAGGAGAGGAGGAGGAGTGAGAAAGGGAAATAGAGGAGCATGAAGTGAGAGGAGAAGACCAGAATTACGAAGAGAGAAGTCAAGAAGCATTAAGTAGAATCAAATTGAATAGTGAGGAAGAGGAAGATGAAAATGAAAGACGACTCACTAATCATACATACAAAGTCCATGCCATGACAGCATACCACCCCGATGTAAACAATATAACGACGGGGCGCCAGCATCGCCGGGACAGAGCTTGGTATGTGAGCCTCTCACATCCGAATTCCTCCGAAGTAAGTCCAGAAACTCTTGACACCGCAACTGTTGACCACCTTGTTATCACTGTCACACCGCCCCACACTACAGAGATCGGGCTCGATACGCGCGGACTGGACCAGTGGACCCAAAAAACCTCAACAAGAAGACTAGAAGGCATCGTCACAACTCTAAATTTTTTAATGGGGTCCTCAGCCAGGGCTAGATCCCGTTGCGTCTAGAATTACATGTAAATTTGTGTATACCTATGATTTAAATGGTTAATGGAGATGAATGGAAATTAAAGTTGATGCATTTTCATGGCTTTAATTTGACGCAATAAATGACTCGTTGATTAATGCAATTTATCTGAAATTGTATTAATTCACAACTAACTCCCAGTTTGGAGAGGAGAGTTTAGTTCAGTCCATCCTGAAAAAAATTATTTTATGTCGCACAACTCACAACTAACCTACAATTTGCAGACGTTCAGTCTATAAAATGCGGGTTAGTTGTGAATTATTCCAGCCAGGGAATTATTGATATACACAGCCGACCAGTAGATTAATAAGACACCTGTGCAACGCTTGGCTACCTTCATTGTGGAGATGTTTTATCAGGACTGAAGGACTCAACACCTCTTGTCAAGACTGAACGAGTGATCACCGCAAATTACATCGTACCGTCTTCCCTGTTTATTCTCTCTGTTGGATTGGTAAAGCCATGATGATGATTCACCACGTTACGATTGTGACCAGGTAGAAACATGTAAAAAGTACATTACATTATGTTTAGTAGTATTACTATCAAAACTCTGTTCGGCCCAGACCCTGGACTCATTATGCATCTCTGTAATCCTTGGACTACAACTCACATGATGGGTCAAGTGTTGCAGCCACGTCATAGTTCCAGCCACGATATTGTTCCAGTCCAAGTATTGTTCCAGCCACTGTTTTGTTCCAGCCACGGAACTGTGAGCCTTATTCTTTATGTTAGGAAACATATATATATATATATATATAAAACCTGGATCTTCGTTACAGAATCCCAAAATGCCCAGAAGGAATCCGACCTACCCTTTCCTAAGCCTGATCAAATCTGATTATCTCACCTTCCCTAGACGCTGTGTGGGACCTCTTCGGGTTTACAGCTTCCCCGTGAATGCCGCTCATTAGTAATAGCACTAAAGCCTTTTGCTTTAATAGTAAACTCGATTGCAATACTGAGTGTAATGTACAGTTGGTAGCATAATGGATTTTCCTGCCTGGAACCCTGGTCGACCCTCTCTCCTGCATGAACTTTTGACAGGAACCATCCAAATGTTCATATAAAAGAAATGAGGGGAAGAACCAAAAGTCGCTACTATATAGGATATAGCTATAAGCCCATAGTTTTTAAAGGATTGGACCGGTAAAGCCACGAGAGGACTCGGGGCAATGACCAAACGCTCAAATGGCGTGTCAACATCTAAGACTAACCTAGTTTCTATAGACCTACAAGAAATTATTCCAGCATAAGTGGATCAGGACACTTATTTTGATATCGCTTACCACAACAAAATATCAAAAAAATTACAACATATTAGTCAGAAACATAAACAAACACCCAACCATCAATAACAACAACTAAATACAAAACTTAACAACGACATCAACACCAACTAAATAAAGCACAAGACTAGAGGTCAGGAAAGTGAATGCAATATTTACACAGCATGCGAAGTCCTCAAGACATACGGTTCAGAAACCAGCTTCAGACAACCAGTTTCTCTGGCTGGTCATTCGGTATCAGCAGCTGAGAGAATCGCTGGACCGTATAAAAGGAAAACAGGAGACAGGCAAACCATCTTTTAATACCTCCTCGTCGGAAAGGCTTTCAACAATCACCAAGATTCAGCCAGTCGATCGCCTGCACCTCACCCCAATATCGTTTCCAGACTGAAGCACCACACACATAGCCTGGGTACTTTGAAGCACCACACACACACAGAGCCTTTGCACCTTGAAGCACACACACACACAGAGCCTGGTGTACCTTGAAGCACACACACAGACACATAGCCTGGGCACCTTGGAAGCACCACACAGACGACAGAGCCGGGTCCCTTGAAGCACACACACAGACACAGAGCCTTGCACCTTGAAGCCACACACACAGACACAGAGCCTGGCCCCGCACTGCTTGAAGCACACACACAGACACAGAGCCAGGTACCTTAGAGCCACACGCACACATACAGAGCCTGGGTACCTTGAAGCAACACACACACACACACAGAGTCCGGGTACCTTGAGTCACACACACACACAGAGCCTGGGTACCTTGAAGTCCAGCACACACGACACACACACCACACACACACACACACACCGAGCCTGGGTACCTTGAAGCACACTCACAATATAGCCAGGTACCTTGAAGCACACACACACACACACAGAGCCAGGTTACTTTGAAGCACACACACACATAGAGCCTGGTAACTTGTAGCACACTTACACACGCAAACAACACACACAGAGCCTGGGTAACCTAGCAGCACAACACACACCAGAGGCCAGGGTACCTTTGAAGCACACACACACCAAGCCTGGGTAACCTTGAGGCACACACACCCACAGATCCGGGTACCTTGAAGCACATCAGAACAACCACACACACAGCCTGGGTACCTTGAAGCACATACACACAGAGCCAGAGGGTACCTTGAAGCAACACTACAACACAACAGAAGCCTGGTACCTTAAGCACCACACACACTACACACACACACACAGAGCCTGAGTACCTTGAAGCACGCACACACACACACACACAAAATGGAGGGGACTCCCAGGACCCCAAGGATAAACAGATGAGAATGGTTGCGGGTAGGGAGGAGTGGATGAGAGCATGGAAAGGATGGACAAGAGTGGGAGAGAAGAATAGGAGAGCTTTCTGAAAAATGGAGAAAGAGCTCTCTGTGAAATTAAAGGTGGTTGGAGAAGGAGACAAAGAATTGGGAGGCACAAGTCGAAACTGCAGTATCCAAGATAAGTGTCCAGAAGTGAGATAAATAGGCTGATCGAGTTACAGGGGCAGTACCAGAGAAGACCACAGCATATGAAGCTGCGAGGCTGAACAGAAGGAAGGAATTATGAATTATGCTAAGGTCACATCAATCTGCCAAGGAGGACCAAGTAAAAAAAAAAAGAGTGAAATGGAAGAACAACTGGTAGCAGATGGATAGGTGATTGTTCGAAAGCTGAGCACAACAATGCTATCAAATCCACTGGAAAAATCAAGGTGAAACGACCACATACATGGCAGGATACCAGAGCCACAAGGGTGAGGCCAAATGCGAGGAAGAACGGGCAAAATCATGTTATTCCATGGGCTTCAGGAGAGAGAGGAAAGGACACACCACAGAAAGGAAGCAGGAAGTAAAGGAATGAGATTGAGAAAAATCATAACAGAAATAGGTAAGAGAGGACGAGATTGTAATATTTCAGAGAATAGGGGGGTACTCGAAGTGAGAAACCGACCAATCAAGCTGATTCTCGGACGGAAACAGTGCGGAACAGGAACCTCCAAGAGAAACCACGATTGAAATACTCGGAAGAGTACAAGATGGTGTTCCTAGACAGAACAGAACAAAATCAGAATCGACAAGCAGCTGAGTGAGAGGACAAAAAAGCGAAAGGAGCAGAGGAAAAAAGAGACAAGGAGGAACCAGCAGAGGTCAGTCAGAGCAGACAGAACAGCAAGGCAATGCACACAAACAAACAACCTCAGAACCATACAACCTATCACACCATCCCAACACACCCTACAATCCCTACCCACAGCCTCCCTACCCCAACACCCAAGCTATAGAACCCCAACAGTATGCCACCAGGTCCTCCCACTCCACCCACCCGGGGGGGGGGGGGGGGGGGGGGGGCCCCCCCCCCCCCCCCCCTCACAGGCCCCCCAAACCACAGTGTTGGAAAGGAAACTGAAGGTAAGGTCACAAACGCAGATGGAATAACAAATAATTGGGAGGAGTGGCAAGAAAGAGTCAAAGAAGCATCACCGGACATCATAGCTCTCCACAGAACCACTTACAGGTATGAGTGGAATCAGATGCCAACTTTCCAACGGGATACCAAATCCTGAGGAAAGACAGAGGGAACAGGGGGTAGAGGAGCGCGTTGCTGATCAAAAATCGCTGGAATTTTGGATGAGCTGGAGAGAGAAGATAGCGGAGAAGAAAGTATTTACATAGTGGGAACACTTCACTCTGGAGGTCCCAAGGTGGTAATAGCAGTGATGTATAACCCACCACAGAACAGTCAGGAGGCCAAGGCAAGAGTACGAACGAGACAATAAGCGAT